>JASGCC010000185.1:0-631865 GCA_030067915.1 Hydractinia echinata | reverse complement strand
TAAAAATATAGTTAACTTACCCGGCAGATGGTTTGGGAACAGGAAGTAAGGCCGTTTTGATTCTTTTTCCTAAAATGAAAGCAAATTTATTTAGATGTTCTTTTGCTTTAAAAAAATCACCATAGAAGGGCTTTAATTTATATTTAATGGAACATACCTTTCTCCAGGGCAAATTACTGTCGCCGTAACAAGTAGCGCAACTCTGGTCCCCTGAATTATCTGTTGCACCAAGACAAAAAAGCAAAATGAACACGACCATCGGACAAAAATAGGGCGCATCTTACTGTTTGGAAAAATGCAAACCGACTTTCATTGACAAATTTTCCAAGCCTACTAGAAAACGTTCCATCGATACTAAATAAAAGATATATATTTATACAGTAACGAATTTATGGATAGCATTAATAAGTTGTACTTGGTGTTTGTACTAGTAGTAATAACATGCAAGATATCACCCATTTGTAAACAATTCATACTATACGTACCAAACTTTATTAAAGAAGAAGAGAAATGAACCGTGCGAATCATCGTAGTTTTTTCTTCTACTTTCCCCGTCTTGGGCAGACAATAATTCACCAGGGTATTCCAGTAAAAATTCCCCCTTTGTGAACGTTTTTTCAGCCACAACACCAAAACCTGGGAGTAAAATTTGCAATGTTAATATTATTTAACCAAAAAAAGGATAATGTTTCCAGCATAGATTACTTGATATCATTTACCTATATTTTTATTTATGAAGACTTTACGTAATCCTTCTTGGTCCTTTTTTTCTCGGATAAACTCCCGAGCCACCTCATCGTTGTCTACTCTATTTCTTCTTCGTTTCTGGAAAACAAAAATACGTTTTTTTATTAATATTTTATATAATATTATAATATAATATAATATATAATTTTATATAATATGCTGTCAATCATATTTCTGAATTATGGTAGGGCAAAATGACATATTGAATTTCGAACTTTATCAACACTTTTACACTGAAATTGTCTAATTTTTTATTCCTTATGTTAAATAAGTTCACGTTCTTTGTGTTAATCAATACACGGTTGCGTTCAAAAAGGTTAATTTCCCTAATACACGACATTGTTTCAATAAATGTTGTAGTTTTGCGTCAAAGTAAAATATTCATCAAATATTTCGGTATAAGACGGACGTTCTGATATTTTACTCTTCGATTATTACCCATTTTCATTAATGGCTAAAGAAAATAATAAAATGTAGAAATTTTAATTAATTTCAGCTTCTCGAAGCAAAGATGCTAAATCACAGAGTTTTTATAAAGAATGATAATGTCAGCAAAATATTATTACTGTTATTGCTAACAGTCATAATTTGTAGCATAAATACAAAAGCTAACCTGTCTGAAATCCATCTTTTAAATCGTAAAGATAAGTTCAAAACTGGACGCTAACTAGTAACTAACAGCTCACTTCTAAGTACGGAAGATATTATTTCGTAAAATAAGGTACACAACTGTTGCAGTTATTACTTAAAACTACCCCTACAATTGCTACTAAATCCTATTATGTTTAAAACTTGTAACTTACGCCCTAGGTTTATTTCATCACGGCTGTGGGAGGGGGGAGGGGGGAGGGGGGTTGTTGCTAGTGATCATAAAAAAATGGCGAAGCTCTTGTCCTTATAAAGGATATAAATAAAATGAATAATTGGATATTTTTTTTGCCCTGAGATTCCACTTTAGTCGTTGAAGAGCAACTAATTCTATGCATTTCAAATTAATAAATTATTAATTTTATTCTCCACTATTAATTCTTCACGACTAAACATAAATCCCAGGGGTTTCCCCCAATAAGGTATAGTGTTAACCCTTCCTCGAGAGCTCTTCTTGAGTCTTCTTGAGTCCCGAATAATCCGCCCCCTTCCCTGCTAATAATAGATTATTTTCCAATCCCCGCATTTAACCTAGCTAATTCACATTTGCATTTATAAATTGAAGACGGGGCCTTTAAAAAAAACTAAAGAAATTCAAATATTCATTTTTTGATATATTACATCATAATTTCATCACAAATAAATTTAAAAAATTGTCAACAGAAAATCAATAATGTCGTCGACGTCGCCGTCACTTTCTTCGTCTAATCTAACAAACTGAAGAAAGCCTTGTCTTGAAAGCCTTGTCTTTATTTTCATGTAAATTGCTGGAATAAAGAAAACTGCAATAAACGTTCCTTTTTAACTGGAGATGGAGGGCGTTTATCAAGATACGGGCGTTTATTAGAGACCGGGGGTTTATTAAAATTTCAATATTTTAGAGTTTATTGAAAACGGGCATTTGACAGGAAATTGGCCGTTTATTAGAGACTTTCTGGTAACTGATAAAATTAGCCTTAAAAGTCAATTTCTCAAAATACCCATGTTTCTATTTTCCTGCTTTGTGGAGTCCATAAAAAAAATGCTTTCTAGAAAAAATAAATCCCAAACGAATAGAATAAATAACAAGCCGCAAAACCTATGATAAATGCTGAGTAGAAAGGACCAAGAGCCGGCGTGAACACGCAACATTGTACGCTACAATAAAAATATAATACAACCTATCCCCATGCGTTTTTTTGTTCCGCGCCAGAATCGGGGGCGAGGTTGAGTCCCTGTAAAGTGTCTAAAATCTAAAAACAAATATGGCTTAAAACAAAAACAGCCATCCCGGGTTAAATTTTTAAGGTTTCTTAAGCGGCACAGGACAGGGTCTTACGCAAAAAGCTACATTTTTTTATAAGAACCAGGAAATTTGGCTTCAGTCCGAAGTGTTTTTTTTTCATACTCGTTCAGTCTGAAATTGTTCTTATTCTGTTCTTAAATTTGATCATTTTTATTCTTTAGAAGTTTTTGCAACCTAAAATCTAAGTTTCGTAAAATCGCAACAATTGATTCTGTGAACATTTATAACTTGAGAGATATTTCTCCATGTTTGTTGTGTTTTTCAGAGAAAAAGAAAAAATCAGAAAAATTTAAGCCTTGCCATTCTTATGTTGTTCTTATTTTCCCACAATTTTCAGTCTCATTGTTCTTATAAAACTGTTCTAAAAAGTGTATTTTGACTACAAGAACTAGTTAGAATGAGTTAGCGAGTTGGAATGATTGAATGAACCATTCAATAGTGAATTGAGAATTCGAATGCAGAATTCGAAAAAATGAGGAAAAAGCTAAAACATTCTCACGTGGTAAATGTGGAGAGAAGGTAAAGAAGATCGCACGGATAAGATAAGATCACATGGACAAGTCGAGCATACTAGGTAAGTATTATTGTATATTATATATTTTTCTGTTTTGTTAGTCAACATCTTTTTGTTACTTAAGAATTAATCAATTGCTTTTATTGCCTTGTATTTTCTGTTTGCATACAGGGCATTACAAAAATATTTTTTTATGTTCTATTATTTGCATAGAAAAAGGCGAAAAAATGTTTTCATGTAGTGTAAAATAAATAAATGTTGCTCAAAATGTAAGAAACAAATCAAGAACGATTTTACGTACGCTTAACATGTGAAAAATAAGAACACTTTTTCGGACTGACGTAAATTAACTGGCTTTCATAAAAGTTACCATATTACCAATTGATCGCAGTTTTTATCTAGAACCTCATATACAGGGCTGGTTAAGCACACATTATTTTTTATTTATAAAGAAAACCCTTCTAAAAAACACTAAATGAACATGTATGAAGGTTATTTTTTTAAATTTTGTCGTCGGATGGATGTGCTCATTATTTTAAGGAATCGAGGATATTGTTCTTATTTATATAAGTTCATAACTGAGAAATCGCGCGCTTTGTAGACTTTCATCAAACGTCGTCGCGCTTTGTAGACTTTCATCAAACGTCGTCGCGCTTTGTAGACTTTCATCAAACGTCGTCGCGCTTTGTAGACTTTCATCAAACGTCGTCGCGCTTTGTAGACTTTCATCAAACGTCGTCGACCAACCAATCACCCTATTTCTTCAAAATTGTACAAAAAAGTTGCAAACTCTCCGAAATAAAATTTAAATTTGACAAATTAAATCAAAAATGGGTGATAAATCGAAGTCGACAAATTTGATTCAACAAAATCGCCGTGTATATCGCACGGTTTATTTTTATTTTTAAAAATCAACTAATACTTTATTTAATACAGTTAAAAATCCGAAGACATATAAAAAATAAATAAGGACAGGTTAAGGTTAAATTAAAAGAACCGAATATAAAAAAAATTGAAAATATGCACTATTGGTGTCACAAAATTTTATTTTTCTTACGCCTAAAAAATTATGGTGTCTGATCAAGCATTATTCTTAAAATATTTTTAAAATTGAGCCTTGATGAATCTTATAAAAATAAATCTTACAACTTTTTTTAAACACATGTTCGGTGGAAAAATGTGCTAGAGTAATTACTTTGAAATTTTTTCTTAAAAATTTTTAAGCTTGAAAAATTGGTCGAGGCTCAACATGTTCTTAAAGCTTAACTTCAACCTAAATGATAAACTAGGTAGGTTCCAGAAATATTCTTATAAAAATAGCCTATCACTTTTTGCTAAAACTACTTTATCACAAAATCAAGTTCTCTTAGCAAATCCAATACGTTGTATGACTTTATTGCTGATGCTTTTTGGTCTTTTGTGATCTATTATTCTTTCTGTGCTTATTTCTTTTTGCTTGTTTTATATTGTTGTTATGTTAGCATAAAATTTTCCGGTTTTGTTTGTGCATTTTTCTTGCTCTCAAGTAAAACAGTACTACTATACTGCAGTAAATTTTGTTTTTGTATTTAATGTAGTATTTAAGTCCACTGACAAACAAAAATGTAATTCAAAAATTTGGTTACGTAATTTTCGAATGTCGTTGATAATTCGAATATTATTTTGAATTCGAATGTTGTTTAGAAGAACTGCATGGTAAAACCAAAAACAAGCACAATATTGTGTATCGCGTAGTATTTGAATAAAATGTCACATAAAACATAAAACCTGTTAATAATACAGCCCTTTTTATTTAGCATAACAATTTTAAATTATTTAATATTGAGGAAGATTAAATACCGATTTTAAGTATAAGCCCTGGTTCTTTGTTCTAATAAAAAAATACGTAGCTAGCTATAACAACATCTTGTTATGAATTTTACATAAACCGCACATCATATTAAAATGTTCTTAACCACTTCTAAAGCAATTAATTACCCCTAGCTAAACTACGGTATTACTTTAGAAAAAATGCCAGCTATATACACTCTTTTTTCTATAAACATAAGCTATAGCTATACTTTTTATAAGAACTAGCTTGCTAGTAAAGTGGGTCCAATCATGTCATAGTTGTTCTTATTTTCGACTGATTTTTATTCCTATCTGTTTTTATTTTCTTCTTAAATAAAGCAACTCTAATCTAGAATTCTTCGATACTTTGAAATTTTCTTAAAATTGTAGCTATAGCTATGTATCTTAGACTGTTTAGACAAATAGTTAGCTTTCTTTAAATTCTTGAAATAGCTTTCTTTTAGAAAGAGCGTGTTGTATGTTACCCAATGCTCATACAACGCCCTTTCTGAAAGTTTTAAGGATTTTTGTAACGCGTTAAAGGGATGTTTTGTATTCACTGTGTTGTAGTAAATTTTTTTGGAAAATGGACTAGAAGCAACACCTTTTTGATGCTTTACAGATGTCGCTAAGCCTTGCTGTTTTTGTAAAAGTGTTTGAAAAAAGTGTAACGGAAAAGTTAGTATTGGCTTCTTTTATACTCATCAATATTTAGCAACCTAAAAAATAAAAAATAATAATAATACTCACATAAAGTACTACCAACCCAACAAGTATACGCGTTTTTTACAAGTTTAAAACTCGTACAAACTTGTTTTAACTAGATTACCGCCTCGATGATTAAAGCGGCACCCAAAAAGTCCCCGAGTTTTTTGTCCCCGAAATTACTCTTTAATTCCAACTCTCGTAAAACAATATTAAATACTTTAATTTTCTAATCCTTTCGATTTATTTTACTGGTCCTATGCACCAATGTTTACTATTAAAATTCAAACATACTATTAAACTTTTTTTTGACAAAATTCAAGTTTAACTTTAAAATCGCCTGTAACATTCACGGTGGACGAAAATCTTCCATTTGCAGCTTCTTTTTATCTTAGATATACCAGAAAATTTTCAACTCCGCCTCACTCGTTGCGCCCCTTCTTTGTAATTATTCAATAACCTATGGTAAAAATATCCTAAAATTTGTTACCTTACGATACAAAATTTAATAGAGAACGCAATGGAAAAGAGTATTTTTGCTTAATGTGGATTGAATCCTCGCATTTTGGTCCTTTTTGGAATCAAGCGCAAGTTTAAGTACATACCAGCGCCCATAATTTCATTTCCACTTCTTGTTGTTTGGTTCTGTTCGAACGTTATTGTGGAGAAATTTTAGAAAAGAAAAACGCGAATTGTTACATTTTCGTGAATTAAGTTTTTTCTTTTACAGAAATTGTTGAATTTAACAGGAATTAATTTCGCGTATGAAGAAAAATGTGTAACAACATAAAACAGGATTTTAAAATTAAAAGATTATAAAAGTTGAATTCATGATATTATTAAGCTTGAAATTACTTCGGTAAAGGCTACCCCCTAATTCCTGTATTGTAAGATCTTGAATTGCTGCATCGTTTGTTCTTTCTAGATCTATGAGAAGACTTGTTGATACCTTAAGTGTATAAAAGGTGCGAAAATTTAAGCGTGTGAAATAAGAAAATGAGGAACATATTAGTGCAAATGTTAGTAAGAAACACACTAATTAATTCCGCATAAACCCCTAAACAATGGCCATTCGCAAGTAAAAAATCAATTTACTTTTGCGTAACATATATTTGCTTGGGTACAAAAACAAATCAGAGCATTAAAGCTTTTTTAGTAGTCTCATATTTCTATAGTAATGCCATTCTTCCATATCCATATCTACAGACTATTGGCTATAACATTTATTTTGTATAGACTTGCTCGTCTGTGTTACAAAGATGTGACTTAGATTCCAAACTTTCATCATCCATGAATTTTTAAAAATATCATATTATCGTGGTTGTGATATTTTTGGCTTACTGCTACTGGTAACACATGATCCAACAGCTTTTTCATTGCCTTTAGAATACAACAATTGTGCAAGTGACTAAATCAAAGTCTCTTTAAATTTAAATCAATAGATCTTTACTTTTATCATCAACGTATCTTGGCAATGGTGGTGGGGGTTTTATTTATATATAAGAAACCAGTCTCCAAAAACAAGTACATATAACAAAGAAAATACGTAAAAACATAGCCAATGTCTTTCATACATATATGAGAACCATAGTCCAAACCTAAAAAAAGCTTAGTAAACCAAAGGTTTTTCATTTAAGGCACAAATTATTAAAATTTTAAGAAACTCAACCAAATGCTTAGGTCTCTTATAAAAAAACGTATATTCTGAAACATGTAGCCAATCTTAGTTACAGGCTAATCATGTTAGGAGAGCACACGCTCTCCTTTGTTTATCCTTATCCTAACAATTCAAAAGTCATAAGTCAGGCAAGAAAATAAATGTAGCTAGATATTTTAAGCCTTTATATTAGGTAGTTTTTCACATCCTGATCGTTTTCCACGGCTTTTTCTTATCCCAAAGTTATGTTCCACCGTTTTAGCCCTTTCTTCAGGTTCGGAAATATATGATAACGTCATTTTGGATTAAATGACGTCATCCAATTTCTTTAAATACAATTGTCCCCCAACAAAAATTGTACCAGTAACTTTTGGAGGAGGGCTAGCAAGTTCGTTCTGAAACATAACATGATAAGGGTTATCATTGATTGTAATTGCGAAATAACAAAACAACTTATAGGCAATACTACTAGCATTTTGGTGAAGTTGGATAACCCCTTGCGGGCAATTTCCCATATGTATTACGCTATTTTTTCGACAATTTTATGTTAGCTTTCGCCCGCTTCATGCGAGCATGATCACACACATTGCGTTATACAAATTTATCGCGTTATTATAAAATAAAATAAAAAGTAATAATTAAATTAATGACTCGTATAAAATAAAAATTGTGTCAAAATAGCTCAAGAGGCATAGACTTATTAAGGAATGGTCGATCTCGCTCAAGGAGCAGACTCTCCTAAAATAGTCGGGTTTTTTCTTTCTCCAAGATACTTTTGTTGTAACATTGATATAAGTATACGCTATTGGAAATGACAACGACATTTTGAATCACGATATCTTTGTCGTACTAAACTAAGGGAGCGTTACATGGAAATATAAACCTCTTTCCATTAAATTTTCTCGTAAAATTCGAAAATAGGATAACAAGGCAAGATTTAAAATTTCTTTAAATATGATTTATACAGTCACTACTATGTTAAACATATCACAGACATCCAACATCTCCTAAAAGGCCAAATCCCTAAATCCACCTAGAATTGCGATTTTTACCCAAATTTGCACTAATAAGTTCCGCACTTTTTAATTCCGCAAGCTTTTATTCTCGCACTTTTTTATTTCCTTAAAGTACTTGTAAAAGAAAACTTGAACTCGAAGTCCAAGAATTTAAAAACCGAGAAATTGTAGAAAATGATTGTCAAAAATTCCGTGCTTTGTATTTGTCCTGTATGATAATCTATAGTTGTGTTAACCTTTAGAGTCGCGTTTTATCCTAAATTCCTCCCTAATATATCACATGAAATACCCTGAAATCCTCTTAAAAACTCCTAAAATCCTAATTAAAATGGCTAAAAAATTGAGAGGCCTGCTACCAAAATCAAGTTTTAAGTACAATTCGTTTTTAGACAACATTGCGTTCAAGGGTTTAAAATTTTGCTAGATCGAATTAAAAAAATGCAATTTGCGAAACTTACTTTTGCTATGGCCTTAAATCGCAAACCATTTTTTTTGACACTGGTTATGCTTAGGTTAAGGTTAGAGTTAAGTTTGGTCAAAAATTACAAGGAGCTGGAACTGCAAAATATTGCAAATAAGTAAAAAAATTACGCCACACAGATTTGATATACCTAATCGGGGATAAAAAACCCGGGGTAAATGATAGTCAGGGGAAATTTTAGTGACTAATGCATATATTTAGTTGGTCTCAGGTAAAGAATAAAAATATCCAATTTTTTTATTATTTTTTTTATTTCACTCCAATACTACATTATTATGTTCAGAAAAAAACTCTGCTCTGTATTTTCTTCCTTGTTATCTTCCTCCTTCTGTAATCGTCATCGTTTATTAGCAATTATGAAAACTAGTTTATTTGACCTTGATGAAAAATAGTCCCGTAGTAAAATGTTTTTGGCAGATTTTTTTGTCGGTTTAAAGTTAGTCGGAGAAAATTTTAGTCACCGATCCACAGATTTAGTCACCTTTCCCCGGGTTTTTTTTCCCGATAAGGCATTGTACATATCTAGACTAATAAGTATATTTTTTGGCCGATAAAGTTATGACTGTGGATCTATAATTGACTAAAAACTAGACAAAGCTATTAAATGGAATTTTTTGCGTATATTAAATTTTCCACATTTTTAGGGGGCGTTTATTGCAGACGGGCGTTTAATATAAACTAGTCGTTAACTCATGAGAAAATCCACGGGTTCGCCCGTCGTATAAATCTCAGTCCTCAGATTATTGCCCGTCGTACATATTGGAAACAATACGGCTATTAATAAAGAAACTGAGAAATTCAAATATTTGATTTTTAACATACATTTGATATACATATCATAAATTCATCACAAATTTGTTTTAAACAATTTAGGAAAATGTCCCTTTCTGACTGAAAAAAGAAGCGTTTTTAGAGACTGGATGTTTATTAGTGCGTTTACGGTAACTAATAGCAATTACTAATTTTTATCCGTAGTAATAACACCTTCATACTTAATTTTTATAACTCTTAAGTTTGCGTATCCTGCAGTTACCAAAAGAAGCTATGATATTTTCTGACTGCAGCTAACATCACAATCAAGATCGCTTTTCTTTTTTGACCTGGATAAAATAAATTAAAAATGTAAAATTCTTTTAATAAATTTTTGCAAATTGAAAAAAATAATCTTCGCGGAAAGCTTTTTTTTAGACCTTCCAAAAGGTGTCTAGTTGTTTCAGCCACATAAAAGGCATTATATACAAAAATTTATAAACAACTCCAGACGGGATTTGGAAACTCGATGTGTACAAGAGAAATAAATATCCTTAACTATTAAAGGTCCGGTTAAAGACAGCCCCACTGTCGGATCGCCGTAATTTCTGAGAACCAAGTTGCCATAAAACGGGCTAGTTTTTAGAAAGAAAGGCTATCCAACTACCAAACCGTCTACAATGCTTGCCAAAATATGTTGGCGCAAGACTTCAATTTTTTCGAAGTTCGTCCCCATAAGTAATGATTTAGGCTATTTCTATATAAGATTGGCCGTAATATTAACTTGTCAAAGTTCCCGGGCAATATTTACAGCGGACATAGGACAAACAACGGATCTTAGGTTATTTGGTTAAATCAATACTCTTAAAATGTGTCAATTGTTGCTGACGGACGTGACGACGAGAATTATTCCGTAATGCAGGCGTAAAAGACATTTATACGCTGTCCACCTGGCCTAGTTATATGTTGAAGTTGCACTTTGGTAGCCTGTCGGCTGCGGTGTATTGGCGGGTTGATGCTTTTTATCAAATATGAAAATAGGCCCGAAAACTGTCCATGTCCACTTAAGTTATTGTAAGTGTTAGGTTAAAAATAGTAATCGTTGTTAAAATATTGGATGATTCACATAAAACAACATAAAACAAGTAGAAAAAAATCGAAAGAAAGAGTCCACTAAATTACCGTAAATAGCGGATTAAACGTCCTGGGCGCTTATTTATTCTTGCGAATTTAGGGGTGGCCGCTTAATTGGAATGGGCGGTTAATTAAACACTAGGCGCTTATTGAGTATATTCTGAAATCTATTTTCAATACATTTTAAGTTTTATTCTAATTTTGATGCTGTATATGTCATTATCATCCTCGTTTTCACTTTCATCGCAGCCTGGGCGCTTAGGCTTAGCGTTGCCTCTACTACATTATCTTCTTCATACGGGTTACTTTGGGGTTCTGTAAGATTTCGATCTGAAAATTAATCATTAATTAATTAATCTTAGTCGATCATTTCGCATTGTTATACATTGAAGATTTAAAAGTCCAAATAATTGGTTGATAAATAAAAACAAAATAAGAAAAATAGCAAGACTGAAATTTTCTGGATATATAAAAGCCCGCAAAAAACATGGAAAAATACATCTTTAAAGCAGAATTGATTGCAGAATTGATTGTTGCGAATTTTTGTGACATGGCATAAGAGAGTAAATGAATAGATGTGAATGCGGCTATAATTTGATGCGGAAACGAAGAAATAGAGGACGCATTTTTAAATCAATCACATACTTTCAAAGGTGATTTATATTATATTTATATTGTATTCTAACCCGATTGCGCATTTTTTTCTGCTTTTCTTCCCCTTGCTTATGTCATGAAGAAAATGCATAAACGCTTATGCCATACATGTTGTTAGCAACATTTATGTAATTTTACATAATATTTTGACATACATGAGAGAATGAATGAACATTCGGCAGTTATGTAAAAAAATTACATAGATGTGAACGCGGCTTTAAAGTTTACGACCTCAATAAAATGCGAAATAAAAGATTGTGAATTAAAACATTTTTTATTGAAATTGCGGAATTGAAGATAGCGAAATAGTAATCTCAAATAGCTATTTTTTGCTTATTATGTATAAAGTGAATGTTATGTAGAAAAATTGCAAAGAAGTCGGAAATAAGTTTGCGACCTAAATAAAATGCGAAACAAAAGATTGCGAATGTCTGTTCTTGTGTAAAAAATACGGGATTTAAGTTTGCGAATACGAGGCAAATTTTGAAAAATATCAATTCCGCATCTTTTTCTTACGCATTTTTTTCTTACGCATTCTTTTCTTACGCATTCTTTCTTACGTGTTGATTTCTGCCCTTAAGGTAAAAGCCTTCAGGCTGAAGCTGAATTTTCTGGTTCTTATAAAAAAGTGTAAGCATGACGAATTTTTAATGTTACTTATGAGAACACTCAACTTGAAGGAAATCTTGAATGTTCCTAAATTTAAAGCCTCAAAATGTTCTTAACATGTTCTAACGTTTTGGACCTTTGAAGCCATATGTTCTTATATAATTGGATCTTATAAAACGTGTTTGTAAACAAGGTTTTAAATATAAGTCTGAAAATAATAGAATGTTATTTTAAAGTGACATAATTTTTCCCCAGAAATTTTTGTATACTAATGATACTGATGATATGTTTTCATATTGATCTGCTTCAAATGACACGTGTTCATAAAGAGAACGGACGCGTCTCCTCTGTGTATGTTTTTTTTTCCTAAGGCATCGAAACGACGAACAAAAAGACAGGTGTTCTCATCTGACAAAACGTGCATGTATAAACAAAGTTTAAATTAGCCGCAGCGTTTGAGCAGGCACATTGCGAAATATTTCTGGCCACAACGCCTGAAATTCTGGAAGCCAGGAAGTTGAGTAGTGCTGTCTTTAATAATCAATAATGGAAGTTGGGCGTATTAAGCTAAGCGTATTAAGCTGACGTTTCAGCGCAGTCATGAACGCTTTAATATGGAAAGCAGCTTTAACATTTTTTTACACAGAATGGAAAGAAGGAAAAAGTTATAAAATAAGGCATTGAATGATAATGAGTGCAAGAAAAAGAAAGTTGTTAACAATTTCACCAAAAATTCGAAAATATCAACGTAAAAAGATAGTCTTAAGAATTATCCATTATGCTATGCGAATGATAAATAGTCCAAAAATATAATATATCGAAAGAAATTTACATTTAAGGCGCGCCATCTTTATTTGTTAACTTAACGCCAGATTTTACACTGAGTCGCCACTTTTATAAAAACGTGTTCTAAAGAAATATCAGTATAAAACATCTATTGTTTTTGACATCGCAACAATGTCAAAATTACTGTAACTTGATAAATAAGCGAAATTTTTATAAAATCTAGTTTATAAGAACGTTGAGGTGATATTCTTCCAAAAATTAAGAACGCACTCAGCCTGAATTCCTTCATTGACTATAAGAACAAAATAATGTGAGTCTAGAATTACTAATAAACAATTGTTTTAGAACAGTTATTCCTTTCTACTGCTATACATGTATGTTTTTACAATAAGATAGCTTCAACATCATTTATTTCAATCCTAGCCAAGTACTTAGCACTCTTATCTCGAGAAAACGAGAGCTAAGATTGAACGGATTTTACTCACATTAGCATCACGTGATTAATCATAAAGTTTCGACCAGCCAGTAACCTTGTCATTGTTAACGTACGTATTTTAAAAACATTGCAAAAAATGTAAACATTATCTATAAAAATATTTTTAGAAGTAGTAGCACGTTGAAAAAAGCTAGCTAGCTAGTTGAATTAGAATGATTTTATTTCTATTTCTAACAACATCGCCATACTTTGTTTTCTTCCACTCACACATTTGCCCACACTATTATTATTAACATCGTTTTACGGACGTGCACAATATCCAATTCTCACAATAGCCAATCAGCATTCTCGCACATACACCGTAATCTTGCCCATTGCGACTCAGCGCTGCTTCAGCGAAATTCAAATTGAGTGAAAGTTTAGCTGGGTGTCCTCGCTATTTCAAGCCTAAAAATATTTATTATCATTCGTAAATCTGACCATATATAGATCTTTATTTTTAGAAAAGTGTTAAAAAATATGCATAACCATCCAGCATTAGCTGAAATTTAGACGTTCTTTTATCAGTTCTGATTTTTTTGTTTTTATGTTAATTTTGTATTTGTTTTTTATCGAAAACTAACACAGAGTAAACGAATCCTGAAGTATGACTAACTGAAAAGATATCTGAAATTACACGGTTTTCTTTTTATAACCAGCCGAGTTGCTAAGGGTCGAGGACGAGATTTGGGCTAAAAACCGCTAAGAAACTGACCAGGATAAAATTTAGGAAGGTTAAGCAACTGTACGGTTTGTATGAGACATTTTTATTTCGATCCGTAACTGTCGCCGCTGGTTATAACTGTCGCCGCGAGTTATGTCGTTAGTATTATGAATTGCATTTTTCAATTCCATTCACCGTTTATTTCGAATTTAGGGATTTTTGAACTTTATAAGTTGGGACCTTATTGTTATAGTTGGCATGCACCTTTTTCATAAACTTGGCCGAAACATGCTTAGCATTTTAAGAATGCGAGCTATCGAGGCTAATTAAAGGTAGATGTTTATTCGATACGGTAGTTATTACATTTCACCCGCGTTGCCTGTCGCTTGCTACTAGCATTTTATTATTAGTTTTACTTCCAGCCAAAAAATTATAAACATCTGAGTTGCGAAAATTTTTAGAAAAAAATCTTTCTGCGCAAATTGCTCACTGGCCACTTAATCAGTAATTTACGGTAAAAGTTGCACTGGCAAGATTTTTTTAACTTTTAAAATTTTTGTCATCAAGTATAACTTCATTTTCACAGCATTATTTGTGATCAAAATCGTTATGACTATTCCCCACATTTTTCCTGTCAATAACTTTCCGCTCTTTTTTTCTTACGTGTGCAGCAATCAAATTGAGAATTACATGGAAGCTATTATGAAAAGAAGAAGTCAATGTCAATGCACATATGTGAAAAAGTGTCGATTTTAGCGAGAAGAACTTTTGAAAAAAAGACTTGATTAAATAATCACGAGATTTTTTGCGAATTTCGTGACTTTCCGCAGTTTTCGAGAATTTAAATCGAAGAATGACAATAGGCAAAATAAATATCTGCGAAATATTTAAAAAATCTTCTACTATTTACGAAATTCGTAAAATTCGTGAAAGTCGGAAATAATTAGTCATTTTCCTCGTGCCATTTTCGTAAGACTGTATAATGTAAACTTATTTTCTTTCTGTAAAAATAAGTCTTCCGCATAAGTCTCAATAGCGGACGTTGTTTCAAGGTTCTAATTTATATTACCCCCTAAAACTTACCTGTACACTACAATATACAATGGGTCATATAAAGAAATTCTTGTAAGATGTCTGTCTATATTTTACTTAAAACAATATGTTACAAGTTAAAAATATTAAATTGTCTGCGCAAAATCTCAAGTTGTGAGGTCTCGAGCCTGTTTTACTTTTTTAAATGAAAGACAGCATATTTACAACAGATATTGTCTTCAGGTTCCTTTCTTCTTCTAAAATCAGCCTCTTGACACACTTTGGGGTCGATCTCACTATACTCTAACACCCAAGAGCTAGTTTTTGAAACAATATTAGCCAATTTGGAAAAAACGTCTATGCAGCGACCACATAGCGAACACCGAGTCTGAATAGCGGGCATCAATCAGTTTTTGTCCGCTAATTAGAGGTGTCAACTATTTGAACAGACATTTTCCGCCTACGAACTAGGTAACCAATGGTCAATTCAGTTTTTAACCCTTTTTCGCAAAAATTTTTGCCTTTACAAATTTCAAAACAGTAAAACGCAAAAGTTTTTTCACGCGAAATAATAGCCAATTTAAAAAACGCGAAATTTTTTTCACGCAAAAAAAATATTTTTGTCTAGCAAATTTAAGGTCGCTTCCGGAAACTCGTTGTTATCAACAAAATAATGACACATGGATGGATATTAATAATTAAAACGTTTACGCATCCATCCACGGCGAAACCATTTTTGTTATTTTAATGGTACTTTCCTGCTTTATGTTAGATGTTTAACTTTTGAGCCTCTTACCAAGACAATATATTGCAGTAAGTAATGAATGTTAAATATGGCTTCCAGAAGTAGTAAGAAAGCTGTCTAAACAGCGCACCCTCCTAAGCAAACTCTTCAGAGTTTCCTTGTGATCAGTTAGACTTAAGACTTATTTAATTACCAACTAACTTACTGACGATCTCAGGTAGAAGGTGCTTTACAGTACAGCAACTATTTGTCACAATTTTTCTGTCGTTGAAGGCATTCGTTCCACCTAAAATTCAAGCAAGAACGATCTTTCTATTGGGGTTTTGAGTTATTCTGCCGATAAATTGCTGGGTTTTCCCTGTTTCTGCGTCATTTTTCTCTTAGAAATTCCGCATCAGTTCCCCGAAAGATGATTTAACATTAGTAAAATCCGTTACGCTCAATCCACACACGTGACCCTACGGGGCATAAACGTACTGTCTCATATCATGACATTCTCGTTAAAAAACTTGAGAAAAGAAGTCCCTTGCGGTATAGCATTTTTCTAAGGGAACTACCAAATTGGAATCCTGCAATAATAGAAATTAGCTGGAACTCGTCATTTTCTGTCTCGCTCTGCTGCCGGTCTTAAAACAACAGCGTGGTTCTTTTAATTTTCAAATGTGTTTCGTTCCACACATTTGCCATTACAGATCATATGGATTGCTGCCCCAGTGCAAAGAGTGAGAGTGACTTCTAATGATATACTATGGAAGGGTCTCTCTTAAAGTGAATGATTTTTCTTGAACGTTAATTTGCTAGATTTCTGGGACCGCAAGTAAGGAAGTAAGCCAGAAAAGTGTAATTTAAAGGTATTTTTTAATCAGAAACAAAAATACGATGGAAGTTAACTTCAAAACAAACGGAAAGAAAAAAGTTTGGAAAAAAAAAATTTTGGTCCCAAAAATCTCGTGTAAAGCGAACGAAATAGTAAGGGTGAAAAATGTTCCGATTTGTGTTTTTTGGGACCTCGCTTAGATTAGTTTTTTTGAAGTCGCGTACCCATAAAACTATCAAAAAGAACAACTTTTTTTTCTGGGACCGGCAGTGGTCCCAGAAAACTTTTCGGTCCCAGAAAAGCAGCTTGTAAGTGAGAAACGGTACCAGTAAACTACCAAATGTACTTACTTACTTACTTACTTACTTACTTACTCAATTTCTATATATGGTCCCTCGTGTTCATTCCTTGAGAGTTGAGCAGGGGGTTTGCGCGAATGTAATGGAGGACTCATTTATGGTACAGAATGACAAGAAGAACGTCTTTTCGAGTCAGAAAGCAATTTTTAATCATGATTGGTTATTTTGTTGAAGTAATTCTTACTTGAAGGCTACTTAATGAACATGAGGTACAAACGCTATTTTGTGCAATACATTACCGTAGATGCTAAAATGCTGATTTCCCACGACTTGTTAGTGAATTCCCTTGAATTTTTGCACCATTACACTCAATTCCACCCAAGACACAAAATATAACTTACAAAAATCTTTTTTTTTATCGCGCCTGAATGCCGAGTCACAAACATGTCCCATTACTCTATCAGCATGACCAAATTGGAGTCGTTTTTCATATCGAAACTGCTCATACTATGAAAAGAAAAACTTGCATGATAGGGGATTAAAAATGCTTTTGTTTTAAAGTAACACAAGTGGGTGACATCTCCTCAAAATTTTAGGAATAAATAATGCCGCCTTCATAGCGTAATTTGCAATAGTTTTGGGTGTATTTTTTTGCAATAAAACGAGAGTAAGGGAGCAAATGAAAAACTTTATTGGTGCGCATGCGAAATTCTTTCAGAAAAAAATTGGAATTGATATGGATAGATTTTTTTGGGAGGAACATAATTATGTCAGTCATATAACATTAATCACGCGGGGTAACACTTTAATTGTGAATTTTAATCTGGGGAATAGGTAGCGCATGAGGGACAGTGCGCCATTTACTCACTGAACATGCGGGACATATTATTAGGATATATTTTTTGTGTTTCTGTTTTAGGATCGGAATTTATTTTAAACCGATGTTTTGGGACATAAATAAGGTACACAAAAATAATTTATTTAAACAAAAATTAATTTGTATTGATGCATAATACGTAGAATTCTTCTTAAGTTAACTCAGCACATGAGGGACAATTCATGGATATTTTTCAAGATGTTAAAATGTCATATCACGCCGTCATTGGGCAAATTTACTTTACAGAGTAGGAAAATTGAACTTTTAACTACCATAAATAAAATTTTCGTCATTGCTCACCCCTGTTGACATTTTCACCTGTGAATGGTTCTTCACGATTGGACATCCGAGCATGAAAGGCGGAATTTGATCAGTACGTATAATGATGAAATTTTGAAGGTACTAAATTGTAAATTGGTTGCATATTGCTGGACAGCGAACATGATTATATCACGATCGCAAAAACTGCAAAGCACAAACGCAAACCCACTAATAATCTCAAGTTTTAAGCATAACGCTAGAAAAAATGATCCCATAAAGTTTAAATTTTATACTTGACTTAAAGACGCATATCAGGGCGTCTGTTGTTGAGGTTTTATTTGATGCCGTTTATTTCAAGATTAACATTTTGTTTTTTACTAATAATTACAGCAAATTTCAGCTCCGTTGCTGCTAAATTCATTAAATTGGTTATTCAATAAAGAATGTGTATGAACGTCCCATTTTATTAGGATTGTTTATTGACAGGGAAGATTTTCAAATTTAATTTTGAAGAAGGGAAACATTATTCTGATGGGCGTTTACTCAAACCGTTACGTTATCATATGCGAGCGATCATCTTTGAGACATTCCTTTCAAGATATGGCTCAATTGCAAATAACGTAATTCTAAATAAGTTTCTTTTATATTCGAATTATTTACGCTCCATAAGTAAAAATCGCAGAAGGAGGTCAAATTATAGTGCATATCCTTATTGCGTTTTTTTCTTTCGATTAGGTATAAATAGAATAACAACGAAAGTATAAACAAGAAAAGAAGAATTAGCAATGCCGCAATTAAAACTCATCTCTATAATAATAGCCGTATTCTGTTCAAAATGGTTGCGCGCAGCATTTTTCGAAAAATTATCGCGGGGCCCGATTTTTACGGTCCTCCGTTTTTCGGTTGGACGCAGCATAATTTCGGAATAATTTCGGAATCACGCCAGAACCGGATAAACAACGGAAACATGCTACGGAGGCCATTTTAGTTTGGAGGTGATGTTGTCCGGTTCGTAAGTCTCCTTTTGACCTTTTTCTCTTCTAAATACTTTGCATCTATAGGAATATTTATTTTGATGTTTTTACATGTCAAGATTAACATATCGTCACGTTTTCTAGCAATGTATAAATCTTAAACAAACCAATTTTCAGATTTTAGCTAGGAACATACATTTCCGGGCAGCATTCTGCTAGCTGGAAGCTATAGCTAGCTAGCTATAGCTAGCCTTATTTATTCCCATTCTTTTGATGTTTTTATTCAGTTTGGCATATCAATATTTATTTTTATGCTTCGGTTGTGGCTAGCTCTTTATAGCTATTTCTGGCTAAAAAGTGAAAGTAGCCAAATGCAGTTTTTAGCTAGCTACAACAAAATTCTTATGCTAAATGCAGTTAGGTAGCTACACCTTTTATTACTATCATGAAAACTTATTCTGCAAAATTAAATGGCGGAGTGATATTTTTAACTGGACGGGGTAACGACAAGCTGTTTCCTGTATTTTTATTTAAACCGAAGTTGCGATAAATTTGTTTTGGAAAATGGTATTATGCTTATATGCCCGTTCAACTCTGTTCAATTCTGTTTAACTGTACTAACCGCTCAGCCATGTGTTAACAATGGACTGTTACTTGTGTTTTTATTTAAACAGAGGCTGCATTGAGGTGTTTTACAAAAGGGTATTATCCCTACCCGCATGTGCAACTCCGTTTAACTGTACTTAGCGCTAAGCCTGGTGTCACGATTAATCTTTTAACTTTCACAAAATTTTATTCCGCAAAATAAAATAATAGTGACCGGTTGTTTTTGCTATGACGGGGTAACAACGGTTTTTAAACTCTGTTTTTATTTCAGCTATCGTTGCGGGAAAGTTATTTTTTGAAAAATATGTTACAGTCGCAACACACTATAATGGTGTATGCGCTTCACTTGATTTGCGACATCTGTGTATCTGTACTAAAGCGATCCATCTGATCGTGTGGCACAGTTTACAACTCTTATTATTATATACCTGTCAACTCATTTTATATACAATAAATCTAAATGTTCCGTACAACCGTGCAACAACTGACGCGATATTCCACGCTTGTTTTGGTATTTTCAATTTGCAATGCAATGACTTCTGTAAAATGCAATGACTTCCGTAAACAAAAACGAAATCGAGATATCGTTACTCTCTTTCATGCCTTCTATTTGGTAAAAATGCAATAGAAAAATAAAAAATGTCTCACAAAAAAAGAGATGTTAGGTATATAATAAAGCATATATTGCATGCCTGTTCGTCGAATATCAGATTTGTCCACTCTTGGTGAGGCAATATTCCACTCGGCTGGGCCTCGTGGAATATTGCTCACCTCGAGTGGATAAATCTTGATATTCAACGAACGGTCCTGCAATATCTGCTTATTGTTCAACGCCGGGTCACACCTTAACTTGTGGCTTACGCCGGCGTTTCGACGCCGGGTTTCCCGGCTAGTCTCTTTAATAATAGCCGTATTCCGTCTGTCTGTTTCTGCGCGAGAAAAACGTCGTGTTGCGGAAACACGAAGTGCGATATATAAAGGACGGGCGACCCCGTGGATTTTTCCACGGGTTTACGACTAGTCTCTATTATAATAGCCGTGTACGTCTGTCCGTCACGCAAAATAGCTACTAATATTCCTTTGATCTCTCCGCGATTTTTAAAAACCAGGGGTTGTTTAATCGAAAATCTTATTATTGATTAAAATATATTCGACAAATTAATTTATTTTCTTAAATAATTTAATTATTTTAATTTACTAATCTTAATTAAATAAATAAATTAGGTGATTGAAATGAACGCATTATTTAAATACGCTATTTTTAATAATAATTAACCCGTGATCTCAATTGCCAATTCCGCTCGGGAGCCACAGAAAACAAGTGGGACAGTTTTATTACTTTTTTTTTTAACGCTTGCACGTAGTATACCAATTGAAACGTCCAATTCTTTGAAACACCAATCCAAGATTTTCGCGGCCTGACGATGCCAACGAAGGAACATGATGACGAAGGCCATTTAGGTTTTAAAAGTGGTCGTGGCCAGTGCTGGGTTTAAAGGTCTGTTTGACCTTTTTTGTCTTCTAAAAGCTTTTTATTTTGTAATATTTCTATATATATATATATATCTATATGTTCTTACATGTTAAAATAAATATATGGTCACATTTTTTAGCCATGTACAAATCTTAAACGCATCAGTTTTTGGATTTTTGGCTAGGAACGAAGATTTTTTAAGATCATTCTACACCCAGCTAACTATAGCTACCCTCACTTATTACTATTCAGTGTGGTATAACAGCTTTTTAACCTAGCCAATATTATTTATTTTTATGTCGAAGTTGTGTTTATCTAGCTCTCCTTGGCTACCTCTGGATAAAAAGTGAAAGAAGCCACATGCATTGTTTGGCTGCAACACAATTCTTAATTCTTATGCTAAATAAATGCAGTTCGGCAGCTACCACCTTTATTACTGTTATGAAAACTTATGCTGCAAAATAAAATTGCTGAGTATTTTTTTGACTGAACAGGATAACGGCAGGCGGTTTCCTGACTTTTTTTAACCAAAGTCGCGATAAAGTTTTTTTAAAAATGGTGTTACGCCTATATACTCATATGCGACACGGTTTACCTGTACTAAGGTAAACAATGTCGCGCTGCCTGGAGTAACATTCATTTGTGAACTTTCAGTAACATTTGTATACCTGTACTAAAGTGCACCACCTGAATGTGTGGCACAGTACGGTTCTTATTAATTGTGCCACAGAGTTTGTGGCTTACCCCGGCGTGCGACCCTGGATCCCCAGGCTAGTTTTATAAATACGTCTTAAAAGGATTGAGAAAAAAAAGTGATAAGAAAGACGTAAGAAAACCGGGCATAAAAAAGACGTCGTGTATTTATTGTTCGGTGATATTTAAGATAATTTTAAAAAATCCAAACCAAGTTTTCGCCAAAAAAATTGCGATTATCTCAAAGTAAAATACTGTTAGCCTTAAAAATGTACCAAAATTTGTCTTCAACAACAAAATCGAATCGCTTCACCAAACCTAATTAGCGTTATATTGCATTATTCTCAACATAATAAGGGATAATAAGGATTTCACATATTATTGAAAACGAAACTTCTTCATGATTTTCGTAAGATTGGAAGACGTGGGTTCATAAAAAAGTTTAAAATTCAAGAAAGATTCCAATGTAGAAAAACTAGTTTGTTTTTTTCGCTAAGAATTCAAAATTTGAAACGACGAAATTTCATGATACCACTCCTTTAAAGAGACTAGAAACAAAGCAAACTCGTTCTCAACGCATTTTTTTCTGTTTATGAAATGTGAGATGTGTTGACTAGATTTTAATTCATGTGATAACCTAAGTGGTTTTAAACATGATTGAAGCTAAGTACACGCCTAAACAAAAAATAAATCCTAGGAAAACACGTATGCGTAAATAGTCTTTATTGTTTCTGGTGATATTTTTTTCTCTCGGTTCTAACTTTTATAAGTAGCCTTCTTATTCCAATCTTCTTATACAATTCTGCTAAACAGGATCTTTTACAGATTTTAAGAACTATTTCTAAAGAAATATTCTTCCTTGCTTTGATTAGATCTTTAAATTCCCGACGAATTAACGCATTCTCTTCATCCGAATATACAAGCCTTTTACACACATCATCATCATCATCTTCGCTTGAGGTGTCTGGAACAACATTACTATCATCAACATTTTTATCTTCCTCCATAATGCCAGATTTTTCAACATTTTTTCTCTTCAGGTAACGGATCTAAAATAATATGTAAAAACATCTCTATAACTTTTTGGAATCAAACTAGCGATATAACAAGGAATATTGTAGATAAGACAGCATTACTCATAAAATAACAAACAAAATCCTGATCTTAAGTTCAATTTTGAAAACGTGCTTAAATAAATGAGGCAAATCTTATAAAAGTAGACTTTTAATTTACCTTATCTACCAATTGCTTTTCTGTAAAATCCTGTAGCTCTGGACAAATAGCCATCTTTTCTCGAATAATATCGATAGCAATAACTTCCCCAGGGAAGATGTCTAGAAGTCTTTCATCCGAACACTCGTTCTTTTTGTTAAAATTGGTCCGTATGATTCCTTGTACTTTCGCACTAGTTTGTGCTACAGATTTCTTCTTTTCCTGCAGATAGTAGTCACTCTCTGCGGTTCTTACGTCGTGGTTCATCAAGTTAGCCAGGTCTTTTTTTAGTCCTGGCTCATTTTCATGTACAGCAGTTGTTGTCAATTTCCTAATGATAGTGGCATTTAGCTTTTTACTCATGTCGAAGCCAGCTGATTTCCAAAAGTTATTCATTTGAGTGCTGATCATAGAAGGTGCCATTTTTTTTCCGGACCAGCTAGGGAAAACTGGATCTTTATCTTCAAAGGTAATGTCTTCCACTCTATTTCGAATGTGTTCAACAAAATTCATCAGATGGTTCATCAAGGAAGAATCAATTGCCAGCATAGCTGGACCAGACGTTGCCGCCGTTTTGTGATCTTTCACAGCGATTATGTAACTACCATTTTTCTGTTTTTCAGCAGAGCGGTATTCTGCCATTGTCATATTACTGATACAACCAGATCTTGACGCATTATTCAAAACAGCGTAAGTAATTAAATAATCGCGAGCTAAACAGAATTCTTTTCTAGATGGACACTTATCGCGACATTTGAACCAGTCAATGGTTTTTAATGCCTCCTTCTTTTTGTCTGACTCATCTAGCTGGCAAATCTCTTCGGGTGTTGGAAGATTAGCAAGTAATTCCAATTGCTTCTCGTTTTTAGCTATCTTAATTTTTTTGTTGTAGTTCTGACTCCATCGATTTACAATGCTTTTCATCTTATTAATTTCGATTGGTGTAACTTTGACGTACTCCGGAGCGGTAATAATGACAAACTCGTAGAATAGCTTGACTGAGCCGAGGTATGTCTTAATAGTACCAGGTTTTCTTCCCTTATCTTCAAACCAGGTGATCCATTGATTTAAGTCCGGCCTCGAAAATAGCTTTGCGTAATTTTGTCCGGATGAGTCGAGGAAGTGGAGAATGCTCATGATGACATTTTTGTGTTGGTTTGCGTCTCTAATCTTTTTGAATCCCCCGTCACACGACATAAGCCATTCTTGAAACAAAGCCAAAAATTGTTCTTCCATTTTTGAAATAACGATAACTTTGTCATCAAGGTCTTCGTAATCGCAATCCTCCTCAAGACAAGAATCCACATCTGACTCAACAGTTACGGCAACGTCATTTTCCATTGTTCCTACTCTTCTAAAATCACGAAAAGAAATGAAAATTAGGATGCGTCAATGAATTTTATGACTTAAAACAACAAAATACGTTAAACTGCAGAAGGTTTCGCAGTTGCTATACCCAAAGAAATCATGAAAGTAAAAGTAAAAAATAAACGATACATAGTCAAAATAGTTATACAGAGTCAGTACTAGTTTACGATTAAGTTATGACAAAAACCCACCTCTCGTTGTATTCTACCATCATATCGCTTAGATCATCACAACTACTCTGCACTGGCGGATATATATCTTCGCCCCCTTCTTGTCCTACGTTTTGTTCAGAGAGGTCTGTTGGTAGAGGTTGTGGTTTTGAAGAGTGAACTTCCTGTGCTTGTGACAGATGATATTTGTACATAACCCCACTCAGATTATGAAATTGCTTTAAATGATTTTCCATACGAACTACCTCCTTCTGACAAAACAAAAACGGGCAACGCCTCCTTGTGCGCTTCCGTACTTTTGATTTTCGTTGATCCGGAGGTAGTTTCGGCCGCTCCACGTTTAGATTATAATTTACTCTTGCACATGAAGCTTGCACCTCAGTCCATCTATGTATAGTTATGAGGTGCTCTTTCAAGTGACTTCTTTTTCTAAAAACAAGTTCATTAAGAAAATAAAGTTAGATCTAATTTGGAAAAAGGAAACTGAAGGAAACTTTTTAACTAAAATCTAAGAATAAAACAAAAGAGCTATTCATGAAGCGTCCTCTATTCGGAAAACTTTATTTTTAAAAACTCAATTTTTACTAAAGTTTTACAAAAATATATTTAATATAATATACTATTGTTTCTTCTGTCGTATAGGAAATCAATTATAAATATTTTTGAAAATGTGCTTACGATTATTCTCGCGAACATAACAAATTCTGACATTTTCAAAACATTATTTATTAAATTTTGCGAAATTTGATCCATACACGCAAGGGACTTCCTAGCTGCTCAAAAGAGTTTGCACAAAAGAAAATTTCAGTAAATATAGTCTTTCCTGGTATAATACTCCCACAAAGAATAATTCCAAAAAGTGTAGAACTATATGCGCGTAAAGAAATTTCTCTGGAAGAACTCTGCATATTGTTGCCTAATGGAATTTTTAAAAACGAAAACTTACGCATTACAATCTTTTACTGGACATGTTACTTTTCGTCTTCCTTTTTTTTCAGTTGGGAGTGTTTTTTTACTAAACAAAATAAAATTAGGATATTATTGAATGAATTGATGTATAACTATAAAAAATTTAGTATTTTCTAGGATGTGCAGAGCACAAAAAGCTATAAACTAAACCAAGATTAACCCCTACCTTTTCTCTACAACTTGACATGAAGAGTTTGTAAAGCTCTAAAAAGACGCAAGTATGATAAACCATAGATTAAGAACAGTCAAAAAGTATATACCTTAGTCGTAATAATTAATATGTTAATAATTAATTATGAAAAAGGGTTAGCCCTTTTTTATAATAAATTACATAAAAAACAAACGTGTTGCGTGAAAATTAAAACGTTTGAAATATTTAGTTAATTTTATTAATACAAATGTAAGGTAACCTACTCCAATCCACGTAGTCATTCTCTTAACATCTTCTTCCATGTCGTAATAAGGAGTTGTTGAATTCTACGATGGTTTGGAATATGTAATACATGTTTAGATTATTTTAAATCAATTGGTTTAGTTTCAATGCAAAAATAACTCGCTGAAAGAGACAAATAATAGTTTTATGCGTAGTTGGAATACAATTAAGTTAAAACCTACACGGATTGCATCCTGTAAAAACTTTGTTACTTGTTTCTTTATCATGTTTGAATTCTAGACGGAATTTCAAAAATTAAATGTTTCTTTTTAAATGAAGGAATAATTCACGGTAGCTACGTATAGACTATACCATAATCAACACACCTTCAAAAAACATTTATTTTCCTCTTGTTTATTAGGATCTAAGTATTCGTTCTCCTTTGCATCACGATTTTAAATTGTAGTGTTGGAGATATTTCCATACTAACAGAAGCACCATCTGTTACTGCCTTTGAATTATCTTTCTCTGTTGTTTTCGTCGTTAAATTCTACAAATTTGGACATTTGCAGTTAAGTTAAATATTTACCAAATAAAGACAAACCCTCATTATAATGGCTCAGAAAATATATCAGAGAAAATTTTAACATACCATTTCGTGTTCCTCATTATCAGCAACGTTACCATCTTTAATTTGAATAGTTGGAAATACTTGCATACTCACACCAGAATAATCATCTGTTACTGACTTTGCTTTATCTTTCTCTGTTGTTTTCGTCGTTAAATTCTACAGATTTGGACATTTTCAAAAGTTAATTCCCAAATCCAAACAAATAAGTAGTCAAGAATCAATGGCTCATTAAGTACATTTATGAACAAATGTTGTCATACCATTTCATTGCATTTGTTATTATCCAATGAAGTACTGGTTGCATCTTTAAGCTCAACGCCCATTTCGCCTGTGTTTTTCTTGGCTTGAATACCTAAATTATTATCAAGCAAAGGTGGATCGGAATTTCTCAACTTTGAATTGTAACTTTCACAAATTTTGAAACATAAATTTTTGTGCTTGTTTCTTTGAAAAGTTAATGAAACGCTACATAATTTGTTAATTCAAACTTACGTGATTTGATATGTTGTAATACTGGATCCTGAAAAAAAGAACACATATTTTCCATCATAAATGTTTTAAAATGTACCGCTATCACTAAATTTAGAAAAAAATTGATCATACTGTAGTTTTGTTCACCGCAAATTCTTTATGTAGCTCAACATATTCTTCTAAAAGTGTAGATAAAAGGGTATGCAGTAATAACAAATACATAGCATTTTCATTTGCATCAAAAGTAGGCATGGGTTTTACCATCAGTAATTTCCGGTGATTGTATCATTAGATGTTTGACTAAATCAGACATGCTACTGTATTGAAAATCTACAGTGTCATCTTCTTCCTCCTCATTTAAACATTCAATATTTTCTTCCAACACTTTTATCGCCTCATCAGTTATATTAGTTTCTGAAAAATAGATGAAAATACCATCTTTACATAACTTTCAGTAAACAGAAACTATATATATTTATATTTTAGTTATCACACAGTGCTGAAAAAAATATTGCAATTTTTTATGTTCTCGTTGCATATTGCACGAGCCTTTAAGCAACTGAAATATATGAGAACATAAAAAGGAAAGAATTACCAGATATTTTTTTTAGAGAACATGTGTGATAACTTATAATAACTCCTTCACCCTGCTATAAATATAATTTGATACGCCTATGCCATAAATGAAAACTTAAAGTATATCTCTAGTGGTGAGCAAGTGCTAATGACTTTCATGTGCTAATGACTATTTATCTATGTGAACAAAACATTCTTGAACCACAAACACACGTCTTGTTTATCCAAGCCAATGGATTTACCTAACAAGTTAATATTACTACAAGAGACAAAAATATAAGGTTTTTCCATGCAAAACCAGTCAATCGGAATCTCTTTGCACTTTGAATAAGTGAATATGGCACTCATTTTACAGTATTTTTCAGTATCAAATTGCAAGAAAAACTAGTATATATAAATTATATTATAAATACCTTCAATAACAGCATCAGATGTTACAGTTAATGATTTGACTTTTTGTTCTTGTGTTTTATTACTTGAGGGATGCAAATGATATAAATTGTATTTCTTTTTGTAATCTTTATGCTAAAGAAATTCAAACCATTTCTTATTCAAATTGTTCATTAATTTTACAAACATAAAAAAAACATTTAAAAATAAATGATTATAGAAAAATAAGACACCTTTCTCCACCACAGTCCAGAGGCTCCATAATTGTAAGTTATTTCTTCACCATTTTCAATATCTCTTAAAGCAAAAATACACAACTTTGGCTGTTTCTCCACAACTATCTTCTGCATTACAGAATTTCCATGGCAGGAATCGTTCACAAATTTACCAAGCGAATGAGAGTGAGTAGCATCAATGCTATAAAAAAGAATATGATACATTTTTTAAACCTAACCAAGCATGATCATCAAATTTGGCAGTCAAAAACTAAGTATTTTGGCCAAATGTGGAAAATTTTAAGCACAAAAGAACTTTTCAGTTTGTTAATTTGCAAAGATTTGCGCAAAAGTTCAACCCAGAAAGGTTATAACTTTGATTAGGAAAATATAAAGGAAGTGAAACTGAAAGCACAATAGTTGCTGTATCTTACTACTTGTTGATAAATTTCAATTTAAAAGGGTGTATTTCTTTATCATTACTTTCTTTGTCATTCATAAAAGGTTATCATGAATTTGAATAATTTATAAAATTGTGACTGTATTATTGTTGTAAAGTTGATTGCAGTATCTCAAGACTAACACAACTAAAGTATATATATACAACAGTAGTTAAATATTACAAGAGTTCTTACCAAAGTCTACTTTGTTCATGCTCGAAGAAATACAAAAAATTGCCAAATCCGTCATTTTTGTATTTTTTTTGTAGATACTCTGCATTCTCTTCAGTAACTAGTTCACCACAATATTCCATGATGAAGTCACCTTTGTTAATACATCTTGTGGTGAAAACACCAAAGCCTACAAAATGTGAAACAAAATCTAAACCTTCCAACAAAAACCAAAATAACCAATTTTATAAGATTCATAGAAAACTGATTGGGAATAACATTGTATACATACCTATTCTATCATTTATAAAAGATTTAACCAGATTTTCTTGGTCAATTTTCAAAGTACAATACTTTTTTGCACAGTCCTTTGGACAAATTCTGTTGCTGTTGTGATGCCTTTTTCTCTATAATGACAAGAACATATATATTATATATATATATATAATATTAAATGAACAATTCAGAAATGAAAATTGGTTATTTTATTTGGAAACATTGCCTACTGGGTAATATATTGCTTGTGATAATAAATCAAGTATTTTTATCCAGTTTTAAGGGATGACAAAAAATGACCTGTCTACAGAGTGGTTGTCTCATACAGATTTGATTATGTATATAACTTTACAAGAAAAAGCAATTTTAGATAGATATATAAAAGGAATATCACACGCACTTCCTTTACACACCTTTACAATTCCTTAAATTAAAATAAGATATATATATATTTTTATATATATATATATATACGTGGGAAAGAAATAAAGAAAATTTTGTATTCAATACTGCAGTTTCATGCTTTCGTAATCTTCAGTTGAATATTATGACAAATAAACCGTAAAAACGTTATAAAGTTATCAAAATACAATATTATATAACTTATATAAATATTATATAACTTATATATAACTTACTGTGACACGTTCCATCACAAACAAATCTGAAAATTGGGGATGAAGTTGTGGGTGGTCCTAGTGAAAGATGCACATTTTTAAATTTTCAATCACAACAATGTTTTACAATAAACTGTGTAAATTGCAAAGTATTTAAACAACTTTATAAATAGCTACAGGCTTTTTATAATCAAATTTAATACTGAAGTATTCTTAATATCTAATCTATTTTCAAGATTGCTCATTATTATATAATATTCTTAATAAAATTACTACATTTTTTAACTATGTATTTGAAAGTTTTTCTCTCTTTTTTTTACCAGAGAAATCTCTAGACAAAAATGACTATAGGAAAAAGGAAATATAAAATTAACAATTGGAGAAACCAAAATTTAAAAACCTCCTTATTTATATACTGTATATATATAAAATTTTCAACACAATGCTGTTTCTTACCTCACTACCATCAAAACTCAATAAATTGCTCTGACTTGAAATATAAATTTATATATATTCTGACACTAGAAATAATGAAAATATTTAAGCATAATGAATCACAACTACAGTATACATAACACAAAAGAAAACCTGGTTTTCGATGACTGATATTATTTTTGTTTACTTAACTAATTGGCCATGCTTACAACTGGTGATACGAAAGCATTAGTTACAACAGCTGATAAATTTATCTTTACCATTTTTTAAAACAAACTTTATTCAGACGAAGTGGCTATTCATACGTGACCGTACTTTGACATTCTTTTCCTATTCGTTATGCGTTATTTAGACCCTGTTTACACGCATTTTTTCATGCTGGCATGAAACTCCTGCCAGCATGAGTTCATTTCAATGTCTTCTTGAAACCCTATTACTGTTCACACGTCAAAGCTGACATGAATATTCATGCAGGCATGATTTCATTCCTGTCCTTAAGACATTATTCAAATGTTATGTATGCTGCGCGGAACTGCTTTTTAAAACTGTAGCTAGCTAGCTAGCTATAGCTATATATTCTAGAATGAAAAAACTTCCTAAACATAAAACTAGTACATAGCTAGCTAGATACTTTCCCAATTCAACATACATTATATTTATATAGCTATACAACATATAGCTAAATACTGTATCATATATAAATAACTTTTAAGGAAAGTTAAAAGAAACAGAGAGAACGAAGCTCAAGTTCAGCTAGCTAGCTGGCCTGCACAGATAACAAACTAAGTTTTAAAACTAACGGAATTTGTGTGCAAACATTTCAGCAACAGAAAGTATTATTGTTAGATATAGAGCTAATTAGCTAGCTAAATCAAATATAATAGCTAGATAGCTACCTTAGAAATCAGACACAACACAACACGCCATTTTGTTCTACTATATTTATTCCTACGGCCCAATTATGTGGTCTGGTCGCAAAAATGAGCACGGGGAGCACAAACTGAACATGGGGGAAAAATGCTCCCTGATGTTCCGCAAGAACTGAACATGGGGGAGTAAAATGAACATAAGGGAACATTAAAAGGTACATGAGGGACACGCGCCCGCATGTTCATTGGGAAACGTACATGGGGGAGCAAAATGAGCACGCGGGCACATCGTAAATGAACATGAGGGAAAATATAAATTGCTTACTTACTTACTTACTTACTTACTTACTTACTTACTTACTTACTTACTTACTTACTTACTTACTTACTTACTTACTTACTTACTTACTTACTTACTTACTTACTTACTTACTTACTTACTTACTTACTTACTTACTTACTTACTTACTTACTTACTTACTTACTTACTTACTTACTTACTTACTTACTTACTTACTTACTTACTTACTTACTTACTTACTTACTTACTTACTTACTTACTTACTTACTTACTTACTTACTTACTTACTTACTTACTTACTTACTTACTTACTTACTTACTTACTTACTTACTTACTTACTTACTTACTTACTTACTTACTTACTTACTTACTTACTTTTTAAAGTCTTTTTTTCATCTTTTACTTTTACTTATACTTTACTTGTGTTGTAGTATAAATAATAAGAAAGAAATTGTTCATTTGCATGTGCAATGATGTAGTGACTCAGCTAGACAAACTTGTTTCAGAACTAGCAGAGCAATTAATGCCTCAGCTATTATCTCATTTCCCAGAAATGGGCATGTTTGCATGCACATGAGTTTTCACATGCTTCTTATGGATAGGCCTGTTTTAATGCATAAGGCTGGAATACTATTCAGTGCTGGTGTTTTGTTTTCTTGAAGAGCTCAGAACTTTATAAAGTGTTTATGATCCAGCTTTTAGTTTCGAAGACACGAATATACAGGTGCAAATCCTGTCTGGATCTTCTATTTAGTTTTTATCACACCAGTGTTTATTTAAAGGGATTCCTGCGTCCCAAACAATAGTTCGTTATTGAAAGCAATATACGCCAAGAATTATGAATTTTGTAAATATATCATACTAAAGTAAATAAAAAGATCACAATACTCTTACAAAATTTCGAAATTCATGGTTTCTTCCCTGCCATTTTGTTGCCTTCTTGCCGCTTGTTTACTTCCACTCGCTCCAGCTCTTCAAAGACGTGTGATGTAATAAGAAAGTATAACCCAAGTTAGCCATACCACCAGAACGGAAATTACAATAATGCACGGCAGCGAATAACTGAGTTTAGCAGAAAAAAAATATTAAAATGGCAGAAGCATGTTCTACTTCTTCTTCTTCTTCAACCACAAAAACATCAGAGGAGATTTTACCGTATCTTTTCGAGCCACTAAGGGTTTCTGATGACTCGGACGATGGCTGGACCGATTGCAGCAGTGAGGAAGAAGAAAATGTTCAGGAGCAACCGCACATAAGAGCCCGTCGTAATGAGGTGGCAAGCGAGATTTGGTGTCAGTGCCAAAACTGCCAAAAGAAAATCTTGGCTATTGAATGCATATGAATACCGGTAATCGGGGAGTTACAAATTCAGTAAGTTAGGGAGTTACGGAAGGGGAGTTGGAGAGTTAAGTCTACCATTTTAATTTTTGTAAAATTCTCCGTCGCCGAAACACCGGAAAAATATCTCAAAAACGAAAAGCGCAGCGGTTATAAACTCGACTTACCGAATCTCAGATTTTTTTCATAAATATTTAGTTGGTTTTAACTGAGCGCTTTCGCAGGGGTTCGCTTTTATTTCAATGGTTTTTCAATCATTAAATTTCTTTGTTTTTCATTGGGACAGCGGCGTCATTTCTCACTGGCCACTTTCACAAGGGTCCGCATTTCGTTTCTAATGATCTTTTAAGATTCTATTTCTTTGTTTTCCACCCAACCTAGCAGCGGTTATTGCGGGTTTCTAGTTTCTACAGCCACTTAGGGGCTGTCCCAAACTTTTTTAATTTTATAGTTATTTTTTTTTCAAAAAAAAACTGGTGCATATAAAGGGGTATTGCACAAAGATAAGGAACAGATTTCTATCACCACTGTATTGCGGGTAGGAAAATGAAATACAAAACAATTTGCATTTATCCCACGTTTTTCCTCTTTTGCTTCAACTTTCTGACTAGAGATGTCGTTCATTGATTTAACGAAAAAAACACAAACGCCCTCCTCAAAGGTACGTAATTTTATTAACTCAATTGAGGCATATAAAACTTTTAATTACAATACTTTTAAGTCCTATAATTTCTACAGAATACTTTTATAACCATATCGGATGATGATACCAACTCTCCTGATTGTGATAATTACAGAAAAAAAATAACGTTTTTTTATCTATAATAATCTTTCGTAAATTATTGGCTCCACGCGGTTTGCTACAGGGCGCGGAGACCCGAGTATTTGCGAATAGCTGATACGGTAAAATATTGACCTCAAGTTTTCGCCGGACATGTAACTCGGTTTACCGTAGAAATTTGTAACTCCCTAACTCCCCATCTCGCAACTTCCTAACTTCCCAGTTTTGTAACTCGAACATTTCCTAGACTCAATGCATATGTTGTAAAGAGATGGATGAGACACGAAAAATGATTGAAAATGAGAAAATAGGCAAGTATATACCATTTCTTATTTTGTTACTTCATTTTCAATGAACTGGATTCTGTTATTTGTTTTTTCCTTTTAGCATGTATTACCGATCACCCTGGTTTCTATCCAGTCTGCCTAAATGTCGACGTACTTTGGACGTCGTTGGTTAATTTAGCAGATCGTGAAGGAGCTTATCTTCCGCTACGCAATAAAGTAACTAATAAGTACAGTGTTTGTTTCTGTTTAAACATACCCCAAACTCTCCATACATATTAATAAACTTCTTAAATTATATTTTAGAACTTACAGGTACGCTGCTTACCGCCAGTTTACCTGGTGGGTTCACAACAAATTGGGAAGACATGTTCGACGAGTCATACCATCCTGCGCAGTTAGTCGAATACGAGCACAGTTCGAGGAAGAGGATGGAAATTATGTTGTATTCCAAGGGAATGATGAAGTAGCAAGTGAAATCGTCACTGCGATGGAATGGAGACGGGATATACCCATAAAATAAAATGTATATATTACAAATAGAAAAATTACCATGTTCGATGTATATTAGTATTTAAATCTTTTATACTTTACAAAGCGCTTTTTTTAAGTCCACAACTCCCTCATAACAAGTAGGTTCAAAATGAGCAGAACAAAGCCTTCCGGACTTAGGTAATTCAGTGCGACCTATAGCAGCTTCCCATCGTTTAAAAACTTTCTGGTCCTTTGGATAACTATGGAAGGACACTTCCTTGTTGTTTTCTGTCTGGTTATTGCAGTTAACGAAGGAGAGAACGTGAAACATATCAAGCTCGAAATAAAAACAGTTTTAACCTGGTTCTTCTTAAATTTACTTAATATTTATAAATGTTTGAATAATTGAAGATATAATAAGCAGCAAAATCGCACGCTGTTCTTGAAGCTACTTTCATATTACGTCATAAAGGCTCAGAGGACTGGAGCGAAAATCAACTGTCTAATCGAAGCAAACGCTTTGCGCTGCCGTAATAGCGGACGAAAATCAACAAGAATTTGGGTTTGTTATGTGGTTACTTAACAACATATGTTAAAAAGGTATTACTTTTTGCACTTTACTCGTAAAATTAAGTGGCTACAATAAATTTTGTTTAGGACGCAGGAATCCCTTTAAGAATACCAAGGGCAATAACATGTTTTTAATTGTATTTACTTTTATATGTTAAAAGACGCAGCAACAAAGTTTTTCTATTGAAAAGTTTTACCATGTTTCTCTATAGGGCAACCTTTATTGCCGACCCAAATTGACCAAATCCTTTCTGGTCACTATGGGGCAACTGTTGTTGTTGACCCAAGTTGACCAAATCCTTTCTAGTCACTATGGGGCAACTTTTGTTGTTGACCCAGTTATCCCCAGTTTTTTAACTTCCTTTGTATCAATTTCTTTCAAATTTTCAGGAAACGCTAAAAATAATAAGATACAACTTATGTGTACTTTTCATTAAAAACGAAACACGGCAAGAAAAGTTATCACGGAAGGTCGTTTTTTTTCCTTAATAAACTCTTAAAAAAGTGTGATGTTTACCTCCTCTGATCGTTAATTAAGCTGCGATGGAGTGTTAGTTTTCCCGAATTATCGTAAAGGTGTATATATTGCTGTCAATTTTGTCAGATTTGATTCTTTAAGATTGCATGTGTAGAATTAATAAGATGTGTGATTCACCACACCCCTACCTAAAATCTCATGAAATGGCCTGGTGCACATGTGAATGAAGGTTTATCATGTCGCATCTGTGAGTCCATTCTATACTGAGAATGATTCATCTTGGTTGAATCTCTCATTAGGTGTCTTTATATAATTGTTGCAATAAAATTGAAGTAGAGCAACTTTGTTGGATTGTGCAGGCCTATCAATAAGAAAATAACACCAGAGCAATAAATTGCTCCCTCAAGGTTACAATAATGTAAACTGGGCGTGCAATCTGAATAAATAAAATAAGTTTATAAACACATATTTTATCACAAAGTCTTTTTGATCTATTTTATTTTATCTTTTTTTATATATTTTGCTTCTTTTTTACTGTATATAAATAATAAGAAAGGGAACATTAATTTCCATGTGAGATGAATTAATATTGCTCAGCCAGAAAAACCTTTTTTGGAATTGGGGGAGCAATTAATGGCTCAGCTAGTTTGTCATTTCTCAGAATTGGGCGAGCCTTTGCGTGAGCAAGAGCAATTGCTCTCCCCTTATTGATAGGCCTGATTGTGGATCAAAGTCCCCTCGCTTGTAAAAGTTTTTTAAAATTTCCCACAGCTCTTTTTCTTATAAAAATATATATATTCTTGATAGGGTTCCAAACACTCATTTTATTATTTTTTTCTCCATTTTTTAAATGACAATTATCTTACAATTTAAAACAGTATATTTATAACAGAGAAATATAATTGCATAATGAATGAAGAAATAACAGCTACTGAGGAAACTATAAACCAAAAGGAAGAATCTGTGTTAGTCAATGGAAGTGCAACTAAAGATGAAAATGCTAGTAAAGATATTGTTTTCACTGGAAAAGTTGTTCAAGTTACAAATGTCTCTCCTGGTGCCACTTTAGAACAAATGGCAACACTATTTGGGTTTCTAGGCACAGTAACAGATATCCGACTTTACCCATTAGAGTAAGTATGTAAATATCAACTAGATGTACCTTCAAGATAGCCACTGTAAAATAACATTTATATATATATACTGCATATTAGAAAATAAAACAAAATTGCAAATAAGGATTTTTTGGTTTATTGTTAAAAAGGTTGTTTTAGATTCAAATTTAATTTGAATAAGGTTGGACTTAAATATTTATGTTTGTCGTCACCTGGGTTAGTCTTAACAGCAACCCAGTGGTCAGGGTTTTATTTTACCAACAACATTAAATAAGTATCTAATTTTTTCATGATAAAGATTTACTTAAAGGCTACCTTCCGCGAAATATCAAGTTAAGCTCATATGAAAGATCTTTGAAAGTTCTCTAGGAATCTTTTTATTTTTTTGAAAAATCTTTATCCGTTCTCAAGATATTTGTCTTAAAAGTTGCGCTAATTATGCGAAATTTTGACGTCATGAGTTAGCATTGAGCATAATTATGGTAATTAAATATTGAAATTGATGTAAAATGTTCAAAACGCGTGAAGGTGAACGGCCAGAAAACATTTTTAACACTATATGGCTGGTCAAAAATGTTAAATTAACCCCCTTGCAGAGAGCATACTCATGACATCATGCATAATTAGTGAATCTTCTCCAAATTCCAAATTCTAAAGAACCAATCAAGAATTTAAAAAAAAATATTCAAATTCCTAGACAACCTTTCAAGCTCTTTCATATGCAATTAACTTTATTTTTCGCGGGAGGTAACCTTTAAGAACAATAGTTAGCTCTATTATACCTCGGCTATTTTCCCTAAGAAGAAAGTTTGCTATTTTAATGATACAGATAAAAGATCCATTTTCTGTAAATATTGACAATCATGTCATTATTTTATGTTGTATATTTTTTCATTTAAAAATGTTCGCAGTAAGGAAAACTGAATAATAATGTGATTGAGATTAGAAAAGACGTCATTTTGCTGGATTATTTATTCCTTCAAAACTAATATATATATTAGTTGATAAGGCCCATGGAAAAATCCACTTTTTAGGCAGGAGAACAATAGAAAAAATATTGATTATTTGTCCTGAAAACAGGTGAGTTGACCCAGAAGTAGGAAATTGGTCCCATTTTGGTCCCAGGTGGTTCCTAGTTACCCACACAAGAGGTGATTTTTATTTATTTTTTCTTTAAAGTCGATATACAATAAAATAGGCTAGAAACTTTAAAAAAATATATAGCTAAAAATGACGTCAGTTATTTCCAACTGTTTCCAACTGTTTCCAAGATATTTAGCCTTAAACTTAAAAGCGCAATGCAATGCAGGCCTGGTCATGAGTAAAATGACTGACGTGCGGTAGGTCACACTCCTAAAGTTGCGATGGCGTGCGACAAACATCGCATGCCTGAGTTCTATTTAGGGGTGCGATGAAAGATAGTAGGCGTGTGATTCCTAAAAAACTTCCTAGAAGACAGCCCTCAAAATAATTTTTGGAGACTCGTCAGACGAAATATCCGCAACATTTCCAGTTTGGTTGGACATGTGCATAGCTCGTTTCGAACTTTCGTCAGACAAAACCTTCAACAGATTTCCGTCTTGGTGGGACACTTCCATTTGTTTAGATCTCAGAATTATTGAGTAGTTCTAGTCCTTTTAATTCAAAGCAAGCCTATTCATAGCCAACCTGACCATCCTAGCTAATTCACCGACTCCTGACTTAGTTAAAAGAACTACGTAGACATGAATCCCTAATGCCTGGCCCCTTCGTCGTTGGTAACCAGGTCTTACACAAGAAATCAAGCCATGCAGTTCTTAACTAATACGGAGATGAACGCCGACGGAGCACGGATGAAGCAAGTCTGCAAAACCGCACTTACAGGCGGAACAGACATTATATCATGGATTTAATTGTAGATAAAACCTGTTGTTATCAACTGCAAATAATTTTCGTTTTAACATCGAAAATCAAGCTGTTGATTTTCTATTTTGTACATCGCTCTCCACACAGGTCCTGAGACGTGTGAGACATCACACTCCTAAGTTCCTTTTAGGTGTGTGACGAGGCGTGCGCGTGGGATCGCACGCCATTCATGAACAGGCCTGCAATGGCTTCACTATTTTCATTTAATGAATCAACGTCAGTCTAAATGCATCAGGCTGTTAACAAATAATACATAATGTTTTCAGCAACATGAAAGGAAAACGAACACATCCACTATGCCTGTCACAGACACTTCCCATTATTATATAAGATATATTTTATCCCTCATACCCAACAAAAGTTATTTAATCACATGTCTAGTCAAACAGTCTGTGCACTCCCCTCCCTCCAGGTATAATAGGGTAAGTGATACGTCTATTCAATTTTTTTTAAATTTTAAAAATTTAATTTACTTAACATTGCAGAGAATTCCATAAGACGTGTGTGATTGCACACACTTATGCTCACACATTCTCAAATGCTATCCAGGTGTTTGGACTATCGCACATGTAAAAATTACACAGTGCTCTTGAAAAATTGCAATCTTTACCTGCAAAGCTATTTTAGAACATTTATATATATATTTTCTTCTTACTGAATGATTAAAACAATGGGCATTATTTATTAAAGCTTGGTTTGTGTTTTCCAATATTATTCTTGAGTAAAATTTTAATATTATTTTTGTTTCCATGTATTAATATAGATTGTATATTATTTTCATATTCTTAACTGTATAAAAAATGTTTGCTAAAAATTATTGAAATTTTTTTTTCCTTTCTCGAAAGAGAAGTGTTACGCAATAATTCCCTTTCTCGAAAGAGAAGTGTTACGCAATGATTGTATGCAAAGAATGTTTCGGCATGGCTCATTTGCAATTTAATTTTTGTCACAAGCTCTTGAGGGACCTGTTTTATTTTTAATATATACAATGTAAACACATGCTACTAAAATAAATCTTAAGCTCATTCTCATTTTTTTTTGTTTTTTTTTTAAAAAGAATAGTTATAGTCTTTCACTATAAGTCTTTCAGTGCAAAAACCTTTCAAAACTTTATTTGTTAAATCAAAGGAAATAAATGATCTGACGCAGCCTCTCTCTTCGTTTAGTCTTTCAATGTAATCCTGCAGTATATATTAGGTTACTTCCTACGAAAAAATATGTTTTGCACTTACACCACCTAGGGGCTCTAAAAAGTGAATTAAAAAATCAAAAAAAAATCGCACACACAAATTCTCTAATACGGAGTTGCTTTCTTCATGGAATTTCCTGCATTGTTGTCATTTTGAGCATATGCTGTATATGTTATATAAAAGTTTTTTCCATTATATTAATTCTAGAAACTATTATTTTATTGCATTTAAGTAAGACGTAGATGCAACTAATGAATTATAAATATGGAATTGTATTGCCTGGATTATTTTACTTTACACAAATCATTTTGTGAACTTTAGTGACACTCTACCGGTAGCCGTTAAATTATGTTATATTAAGTACGAGAACTCTGAACAGTGTGGCGTGGCTCAACATTTGACAAACACAGTTTTCATTGACAAGGCACTTATTGTTGTGCCTTTAAACAAGGTAAAGATATTTTATACATAATATTCAGATTGTTAGGGATCGTCTCCACTATCATTTTTAAACAGATCGTTTCAATTTGTATAATATTTTATTTGAAATGATCTCTATACGATTTTAAAATTAAATTTAAAAATAACTTTTACAAAAAAAATGTTTCAAATTTGTCCCAATTCGTTTCAAAATAGTTTTGAATCGCTTCGTTGAATTAAAAATCATTTCGTAATCGTTTCCAAATCGCTTTTAATATAACACATGTTTATTACACAATTTTTAAAGAAATTAATTATCATTTGATAATTAATATATTCAATATCTTCATTCTTTATCACAAAACTAACAAAACCACAACATATAGGAAGCAAAAACATCGCAGTAATTTGTTTTAAAAAATTATCAAAACAGGATCCTAGGAAGTTAAATTATCAACGTAGTTCATTTTAACACCATCAAAATATGATCGTACAAAGCAAAAACGTCAGAGGGAATCATACAAAGTCAAAGTCAAACAAACAATTGGTTTCAAAACTATCAATACGTCTAACTTGTTTAAAATCAAACGTTGTATTAAAAAAATATTTAAATTTATTGATATCCCACCTTCCCCATCATAATCCCCCCCCCCCCCCCGCCCCTGCCTTATATTTAACCACTGCTTTTTTTATGAATAATCTTTGTTTTTTTTAGAGGAAATTCCAGAGGAGGTAGAATGTCAGCATTTACTCAACACAACAAACGCATATGCCCAAATGACAGCAAATGGCTACTTATCACAAGCCTTCCCTGTTGAAGATGTAATACCATTTTTTATATTTTATTTATGATAAAAACAGGGTATTCATTTACAACTTGAACAAAACAGACAATGGCAGACTTCTTTAGGAAGATTTTGGCATATGTGCATCAAATAGGTTAGGTACTAAATTGGCACATGTGGTATTGATAGCACATCTTAATCGACTTATATGTCTGTGGGTAGGTGTGTGGGCATGCTATTGTATACTTGTCTTTAAAAAGCCTGCTGTAGATGCTTCGATTTTTACAAATTTTGTATTGATTCTAAATATTGCAGTTTTTGTCCACCCAAATGTTTTATTTTGGGATGACTAAGAGTGCTGTTATTTCAAAACTTGTAAACGCTGCACCCAGTTATAATTTTACTGAAATGTGGATATCTTTAGGTACCCACAAATATACCAGGTTTGCCTCCACCACCGGTGATAACATGCACCACAGATCCGATGGAGTTGGAAGAAATTAAAAGGACAATATTTGTAGAAAACATTCACGACTCGGTATGTCTGCAATGTTGCTTTAAAGTTTCATATATGTTTGCTGATCCATGCAGCACTTTTGATTGGCTTCTTAAACAAAGATTTCTAGCCCTTTTCCTAACTTTGATTCATTATCTATCAACTATTTGGTTCTTGCAGGAAATTCCTTAGTTGTGGTATAAAGGGAATGTTATTTTTGTTCACTTGTTGATCTCTTTTTCTAGATTACCTCTGAACAGTTAATGGCATTCTTTTCTGGAGTTGGTGAAGTTAAATATATGCGACTTTGTAAATCTGAAGAACAAAAGTAAGTTAGTTCTAAGTAAAAATTTTCAGAAAACTTACAGTACTGTAAAAAGGTAACATCATGGTTCATGTTTTTGTCGCGCTACACATGAACCACGAAAGTCCACGATGCATATTTTTTTACTAATCATGGACTACACGAACGTTACATCGTGGTTTACACGATTAAAGATTAAACTTTACATTGTGGCGTCCACGATAGATTTATTGTATTGTTACAACAACAAAGAATAAATTACTTAACAGTTAAAGTAAATTTAAAACCAACAGCGATAAAAATGTTTAACATTTGTTGTTTTTATTTGTTGGTAAATGTAGTTATATACATTATTAGATTTTGATCCTTCGTCAATTAAGCGGCGACAAAAAGTTGTTTAAAAATCATGAAAACGGGATTGTAGAAAGCGAAAAGATCGCTGTAGATCGTTTAGATCGTAGAAAGCCAAAATATCGCCTCAGGTCATTTAAAAATCATGAAAACGGGATTGTAAAAAGCGAAAAGATCGCTGTAGATCGTTTAAATTTTAGTAAAACGGCATCGTAGAAAGCGAAAATATCGCTGTAGATTGTTTAAAATTCATGAAACAGGGATTGTAAAAAGCAAAAAGGTTGCTGTGGAACGTTTAAAAATCATGGAAACGGCATCGTAGAAAACGAAAAGATCGCTTCACATCGTTTAGAAACAGTAAAAACGGGATCGCAAAAAGGGAAAAGATCGCTGTAGATTGTTTAACAATCATAAAAACGGGATAGTAGAAATATATCAAGCAAGAGCAAAAAACATTATGCTTCGTTGAATGGGATAAAAGCTGAAATAAACTAATTAACTTTCATAACATATTTTTTTGAAAGAAACAATTAAATTATAATTGCTATACAATAACAAGAAATCGTGGATCTCGCGAAAATGATCGTGGGACACACGATCCTTTGTGAAGATGGAGGCCACGATGCAATGTTGGAATTTTTGTTAATCGTGGAGACCACGATGTCATCGTGGTTCGCATGCACCACAATTGTTACACGAACACTATGTTAACAAACCTTTTGACAGTACTGTATGTTGTTTTTGCCTTTCTGTCAACCAAAAATTTGTTTAATGCATATTAATTTTCTGACGAACGAATTGTTTAGGAAGTCATTTTCTGTAGAAATCAGGAATACTTAAATAAGTGAAATAAATGAGGTTTCCCAAAATTTTACTTATGTTAAAGACACTATGGTTTTAAGAATTTTCAGAAAATGTTGTTCGATTTTGATTATTGTTTAAGATTTTATGGCCCTATTTTGGGGCCTGTTTTAACAAATTTCTGAGTCTTATGTTTGAAATTATATACTTCATGAAATTAGTGTTACATCTACTTTGATTTCGTATGGATTCTGAATTCTGTTAAGTCCAGTTGTGTACCAGTTTTTCTTCAACTTTTTACGCGAAATTCATGGTTCAAAACCCACCTTTTGTACTGAGTGACTGACTGAAAAGAAAACTGCTTTTAAGTATTGATGTTTAGAAGTCATGTAACAGTTGTGTAAAAAATTGTTATTAATTCTTCTTAGATATGCCTTCATTGAATTTTCCATGGTTGAATCTGTACCTACTGCTCTGCAGTATAACGGAGTTTTATTTGGAAATCGTTCTCTTAAGTATGATAATTATTGTTGTTTTTATACCTTTATCTATCTAGTCTAAAATTTAACCTCTCACAATAAAAATTCATGCAATGGTTTATTTTTAGAGTAACTCATGCGAAGAGCCCCGTTGTGAAGCCCGAGAGTGAACGGATTGCAACAGGTAGATCTACAATAAGAACTATGCGTGATGTTGTAAAGCGCCCCACTTTCGACCGTAAGTTGTTGTTTTTTGTAGTTTCTTTCTTATTAACAATAATTTGTTTTCTATAGAAGAACTTTAGTTCCTAATAAGAGGAATGTAAGGCTCAAGTTGTGCTATAAATAATATGTAATCCTTGTATTTTCTAATTATATGTACCCTAAAAACATTTTTTTTTTTCAATTACTCAATTCGAGTACAACAATATGTATTATTTGCTGTTAGATCGACCATTACTGAGATGTAGGTTAAGATATCTCAGGCATGAAATCGTACAGCACTCCATCGTTGATGTAATTTTGTTGGAAATATATAACATATATAATTTTATTTTATTTCTAACATATCACAAAAATACTAAAACAGGAATTTCCATGTTTACATTTTGTTGCAGTACCAATTAGGCATGATAAAAATTAGCCAGCTATAATCCTCTAAACTAAGCAATTGTGCGTACTATTATTTACAAAATCCAAATAAATGATGAAATGAAAGTTTTCACTGAGAAATATTTACTACTTTTTTTAGGTGAAACAAGATCAAGGTATGATATTTTAAAGTTATTTTTCAATCTTTTCCTATTACTTTTTTCCCAAATGCATTTTTTCTTATTTGTGTTAATTTAAATTGGGGAACTGAGGACGAAGATTCGATCCTAAAGATTTGACATGAGTACTTGGAATAAGACAAGTTATAACGTGTTATATTAATTTATAATCGATTGCTATTACTATCATTCTAAAAGAGACTGTAAAAATAGAATTGATTGTATATAAACCTTTTTGTTGTAAAATAAGATAATAAAAGCAAGTAAAAAGATTTTTGCATATAAATGTGATTTCTGTAGTTCATTATTTTTGCCATATTGTTCAAGATACAAAAACTTTGTCATCTCGACCTCACTTCCTCAACTTTTTCTTTCTTTTTTAATAATATTTTTGGGGACAGTTTTTTCATAATTTTAGTTTATTTGATGTTAAGTCGATTCCAAACGACTCCACTGGTAATTATAGATCGCCTACAAGAAGACGCAGTCGATCCCGAACCCGACGATCCAGATCTCGGTCTCGTTCTAGACGTCGCAAGTCAAGGTACTTGACCTGTCTGGATCAGATGTATTTAGGATCAATGTCAAAATGTTTCTACACATTATTGCATTATTCATATTGTTTGATTATATTTATTTATTTTGAAGATATATAGAACAAATTAGATCAAAAAACAGTTTTAACTACAATTTTTAATAGATTTGGAAAATGTGAGTAAAACAAATATCCCCGTGAAAACAGGAATTGTGTAAATTTCTTTTCTTTCTTATACCAGTGCTTTAGGATAAATATAATGACGGTTTTTTCTATTTTCCACGCTACTTTTTGTATTAACTGTATAATGTAGTTCATCGCTTAAAATACCGTGACTGCTGAGAATTTAAAATGACCGGTCAAGTCAATTTTTGGGGGATCAAAAAAAGTCTGCAAAGCAATGTGGAAATCTTTAATTAAATTTTGGAACTACTTATAGGACAAAAATGTATTAAACATATGAAATTTAACCATTGGCGAGGAAAACAGCATATTAATTAAGTAAAAATTGACGTGTTTTTCACAATTTAATTTAGCCACAAGTGATATATGAAACTGTTTTTTGAAGCTTGATGTAAATGTTAATTGTTTATTCGCTTTGAGTTTTAGTGGTTATACACTTTACGCTCTGCCATATAGCTACACTCTTGTTGAACTATGTGTTATTTTCGTTGCGTGAATTTTAGGAGCGTCTTTTTTTTACTCGTGGAAGGCACAATAAGCTGCCAGTGAATTTTACCGTTCGTTTTTTTGTATCTTGACAGTCAAATGTTAAATTTCGGCAGTCATTGACCGTTGACAGTCCGTTATTTTAAGCGCTTGTAGTTGTTAAGAATTTATGGTGTCCAATGTTTTGATATTTTTTTAGGTCTAGATCTCCAAAGCATAGAAGGTCCCGTACTAGGTATTAAGTCTGTCATTTTTCTATTGATTTATATTAGTTTAGTAAATTGAGATACATTCTTAGGCCAAAATTCATTTCTGCATAAATTAGTCCCCACTTCAATAATTTTATGATCTTTATTAAATGGACTATATGATCATGCAGTCTTATTGCCGTATGTTCTGCCTCTTGTGACAGATCTTTACCTGTGGCACAAATAATTGCTGAAACTATAAAATGGTATGATTGCAGGAATGTAGAATGTAATTGCCTAAAAATAAGTTGCCCTATGTCCCTGTGTATTAACGAAGCTTGGGCACTTTGTTTTTTATTTATATATATATATTTTTCAATTAGTCCCGATCTGTTGTGCCTTTAAATTATTTTTACTTTGTTTATTTAATTTGATTTACTTACATACTCCAAGCTAATATTTTATTTTTGATCTATAATTAAAACAAACGTGACCATTTTCATGTTTCTAGACACCTGAATGAAAAATAATATAATGCATGACTTTGAATAGAAAAGCACGTTGTACAGTGTAAAAGTTCTAAATCCCAATTGATGCAGCTTTGAAGCTGTTATTAACACAATTGTACAAAAATTGAGTATATTAAATAGGGACAAAACAGAATACCGCAATTTCAGTTTCTGTGTTTCTACACCATAAGTTGGGCTGCTGTTGTTTGAACAATTCAAAATTTGTTTTTTATTAATTTTCAGATCTCCAGTGCGGCGAAGAAGAAGCTATTCAAGGTAGTATACTATTGTTTATATATTAACAAACTAAATAAAACTTAATAATGCTTATCTTAATAATACTTATTATAATTATATTTTTTTAAAAACACTTAACACAACCACATTTTATTAGGTGAGTTTTTGTATCTTGTTCTTCTTATTATTTAGTGCAGCTTTGGACAAAACAAAAACAGGGTATTATGATAATTCCTCTATTACGTGTCCCTGTGTTGTACGAGTACCTTTTAAATACACCCTAATTGTTTTTCATCTGATTGTTTTTGTGAAAATCTTAATAGGAAATGAGTTTTTATTTACCTTTGTGGATAAAAAACTTGATAAAAATAAGCACCCAAGTTATATAGAAAATGGGTAAATAGAGGACATAGGCACTTTACACACATTTGCAAGAGGCTTTTAAAGTTATTGGGTGGTAATTAGAATCATTAGACTAAATATTTCTCTTAATAGAAACTGCTACAGTAAACTGTTAAGAACTTATTTATTGTTGTATCATGTGCAACAAACCAGCTTATATTAGCTGTTATTTTAACTTGTAATGATTGAAGGTACCAAAAGCTAGATTGATTGAACAAGGACTTTATTTCATGTCTGAAATGTTAAAATCAACAATTCGGTGAATGTAATTTCACATTTATTGTGTAGAAATCTAATTTTGGATATTGTTTATTATTTTACAGATCTCCAAGACGCAGTAGTAGACGAAGTCGCAGTCCATCTCGTTCAAGGTATTTAAATTTTGTTGTTGTTGTTTTTCCTGTCACTTAAATCTCTGAATTGTTCAACTGACTTCTAGACTTCTTATAAAAGGTATGATAAAAGACTTAAGTAAAAAATGAAATAAAAATGCATATCCATATAGTTTCCCAACCAATTTAGTTATATTCTCTCTATATTTTCCATTGTGGAAATTTAATTTCGATGTAAGTTTCTGTATTTTTAAACCAACTTAATGTTATTTTACTTTTTTGAATGGACGTAATTACAACCATATGGTGAATTGTTGCATTGTGTTTTTATCATTTAGTGCGGCTTTGGACAAAACAAAAGCTGGGTATTATGATAATTCATCTATTATGTTTCCCTCTGATTGCATACCATTCTCTGTCTAATTAACCTAACTTAAAGGAGTTTGGGGGAGTGTTAGCCTGCAAGCACAATACGATCAATGCTTACAATAAAAAAGGAAAATGTCATACATTCGTAATTTTTCCTATTATTCAAATCTGATCATGGTCATTAATAATATCTCCAGAAATTTTTGCAATTATTCACATAATAATGCTTGGTGTTACATTTTTGGTTTTATTTTCTTTATCCTGACATAGGAAAGGGTGTTTTTATGAATGGGAAATTTATTGCTCAGAGTGTGGCGATTGAGCGACACCAAACATCAATCAACATTAAAATCAAAATTGGATATTTGTGAAAGTCATTCGTCAAAACTTAAATTACATCAGTTCATCTGATTTAAAAATATTGGTTCTAGCATTGAATTAATATGGCACTAACCATATTAAATTTAACATAGTTACCAGGTATTTGCAAATCTAAAATTACTAGTAAAGAAATGTCTTAGCATCAGATTCATTATTTCCCTTCTTTATAGATCTCCCAGACGAAGCAGTAGACGAAGTCGAAGTAGATCTCACTCAAGGTATTTACGTTCTTTTAAATCTTCCAGGCTTGAAATTACAGTTTTTTAACTTCCAGTGGTTTGATCTTTTTTGTTTGTTTTTGTACACTTGTTTTTGGATTCACACCGCACACTGCAGCACGTTTTGACTGAATTCATACTTCCTCTAAAAATTCAAGTTGTGCCATAATGAATGCAAATTCACACTTTTCAGTTTCTTCAATATTCATGTTTGTGGCTGATTAATTCGCTTAGTAATTTTTTGTTCACTTCATTTTGAGTTACCTTAACCAGTCTTTCAATATATGGCAGCCACGTGAAATAGAATTTTAGGGAAAGCAAGTTTGTACTTTCCATATTTGTGTCTGATCAGTTTCCTCCATAATTTTTTGTTCACTTCTTTTTGAGTTACCTTAAACAGACTTTTAAAATATGGCAGCTACGTGGAACAGAATTTTTAGCAAAGCAATTTTATACTTTTTACATTTTGTGGCTGATCAGTTTGCTTAACAATTTTTTGTTCACTTCCTTTTGAGTTACCTTTGCCAGGCTTTTAAAACATTGTCAAAGTCAAATAAAACCTTCCGTAAAACCCGTTTATATCTTCCAGCTTTGGTGTTGATCAATTCCCTCGATCAGTTATAATCTAATATAACAAAACTTCTGCAAAAAAAAAATTTCAGAATAGTTACCGAGCTATAAATTGCCCCATACTATTCAAATTAGTTGTTAACAGCTAATTGACATCTTCTATAATGTGAGGTTAGAATCAATAGGTTTAGTACACAAAATTAAAGATCTGCAATGAATAGTGTGTGTCTACAAAATAATTTTATATAAAGAGGCAAAATTGTAACTCGGGTATTTGTTATTTCAGGTCTCCAAAACGTCGAAAATCAAGATCTCGTTCCAGGTAAGTTATAAGTTAGGTTTTTGTTCTAGAAGCCGCTATATTTCTTTCACATCACATTCACAAAAATAAATACATGCAGTATTTATTTTTATTACACCAATGTTTCCCTAAAATCGTTCAAACAAAAATATATCTAACATTGGTTAATTTACTTACTGGTGTCAGGTATAATGCCCTTAATATGTTATTTAACTTATGAAGCACAGAATTTACTTCTACCCATTAATTTCTGTTGATAATGAAAATAAATAAATTTATAAATAACTGCTATTTAGAGATCGACGCAAAAGACGAAAGTCTGTTTCCAAATCTTCATCGCGGTCTCCTAGAAGACGATCCAGGTATGAAAACACTTTTATTTCTCACGAATGAAGTGTTTTTGATTGGGAAGCCCTGCATGGAGAACTGCGTCTAAAACAGATGTCAAATCTTTACTTTTTGTAAATTTACTTCATAATAAGAACTGCTTGAAAAAGAGATTTTAAACTTCTTTTGGACTTCATTTTTATTAAATTCATTTAGAAAAAAATCACAATCAAGATCTCGTTCTCCTGCAAGAAGAAAATCCCGGAAATCAACTTCCAGGTCTCCTGATAGATCATCCTCCAAGTATGTATATGATCACTGACTTGTTGTTATTTGTCACTTAATACAAGTTGTCGTCAGAATTTGTTTAAATTACGATTTCTTCATTATCTAATAAAGGAATACTGTATGTTGGCAATATCACATAATATTTAGGTACTAATATGTTCCATTTTTCCTGAATAGACTAGAAATGTAATTTGCGAAATTCCTATCTTGAAAATATGATAGTTCTTGCGTGCTTGTGTATTGGATTCTTTGTTACCTTGCTTGTTTCTTTATCTTTTTTTGGTTTTGTGAATTCCAAATTGCTAAATTATTTATACAAATTGTATAATTAAGATCTTCCTGTTCTTGTTTGTTTGGACTTTTACAATTGGACGAGAAAATTTAAATTTGTCAAACTTCATTACCCAATTGTAGACAAATGTTGATTCTACATAACATATGAGATGTTTTGAAGCAGCTTTGATTAAAAAAAAAGAAATGTTTGTTAAAATAATCACCTCAAAGTTTTTATTTTAACAAAGATTTTTTTTTTATAATCCAAATCCTAAAACCAATGTTGTTTTCGTGGCTGTCAAAATTAGATAGCTACTTATTTGGATCTAGATACTAAAAATATAATTTTAACGATGGATATCTAAATTATTTTGTAGTTGACACTCAAGTTAACAATTAAAATATTGACGTTTTCCTTAATCTGACTTTTACATCGGACAGTTTTAGCTAGCTAGCTATTTACACAGATATGCAAAAAAATCACAAGTAGAAAGCTACCCTAAAATAAATTGTCACAGATAGCTAGCTATCCAAACTGAATATTGTTTGTAGTAGCATCTGCTATTGAATTTTTCAGAATTTATTACTTTAAGAGGATTATAATTTGGTGTGGATTTATTTCCCAATTAGGTGAAATGGAAAATGATGTAACACACTCTTTTTATAAGATTGTACTACTTTCCAAAGTATTTTTGTTTATATGTTATAAATATTCTCACTTACTATTCAATTATATTATAGTTATATATCATTATAAAACGCATTTTTTCTATTTTTATGTTTTTATTCCATACATTTGCAACATTTAATACCTATATTCTGCAAAAACATTAAACTCAAAATTATTTATACATGGTTTTTTTGAATAATGGAAATATAATGGTAACAAACATGTGTCAGATATAATAAAAAAGTAGCTAGGAAAAGTTGTTTGCAGGCTGGTCACTTAGTTTACCTCAATACCAACTTAAAAGAATGCATCAGGGTGAATAAATTCATTTTTTTTTATGTTATAAGCTAAAGTTACTCATTCACAACCAAAAAGCACTGGTATTTTGTAGCACGTTTTCAAAAGCCTTGATGAGTGCTTACGTTTCGGTGTGTTTAAAAGCAGAAGCATTTGATGCTGCTTCTACAATGCCGGATCAGATGCTTAAAACTATTGTTTAGTTTGTGCATGCAGTATTTTTTACCATTGGCAATCCTCTCAACCTATATAACTTGATTCATTTTTTTTAAAGTCAGTAATGCATTTCCTTAGGAAAAAGAAGAAAGAGAAAGATCGAGAAAAAGAGAAAAAGGAAGGGAAAAGTAAGAAAAGAGAAGAAGGAGAAGACAAAGAAAAAAATAAAGACAAGGAAGCAGAGGCTGATGACCAAGGTAATGCAGAATTTGATAAATATTCTCATTTTGACACGTTACTGTGAGATGTACTAAAAGCCCCCTTCTTTGGAAATGTGTTCGAAACTCTTGGAATTACTTGGCTATTACCTTGTTGTATTATAATTCACAGCTTACCCACTAGTTTAAATAGCCCCACAGTCAAAGACCATGGACACTCAATCAGAGTGGATGGATACTTGGGCACTGGGCGCTTTTCGACACTAACTTAAAGTGGTGCTTATTCAGATTGAGCGGTTAATTAAGCACTGGATGCTTAATCGGTCATTGTGGTATACTGGAAGTAAATACAATCAAACTTGTACCAAGAATTAATAAAGAATCAAAATGGCTATTTTTGTCATATTTTTTATTTTTGTATTCTTGAAAAGCTTATAGAGCTTTTAACTTCTACAACAGATAAAAAATGGGAAAATAAATGGGACCTTTTCTCACAAAATTTAAATCTTGATATCTCAAAAGCATTGTTACCTGGTATACCTTAGTATGTTTGGGGATTAAAAGTAAACGAAGTCATCATCATCATCATTCTCAGCTTAACGTCCGTTTTCCATGCTAGCATGGGTTGGACGGGGTATATTAATGACCCTCTTCCAATCTGATCTAGACTGTGTTAGATCTAAACTCAACTTCCTCTGTATCAAGTCTGTCCTTATAACCTCCTGCCAAGTCTTTCTCGGTCTGCCTCTGGGCTTTGCCCCAGGAACTATCAAGTCTCTACACTTTCTTACCCAATTATCCTCCTCCATTCTTTCCAAGTGCCCCAGCCAATTCAATCTTCTTATCTGGATAACATCTTTAATTCTACGGAGACTTAGCCTGCTTCTTAGCTCATCTGAACTCTTTCTGTCTCTCAGACTGGCGTTACACATCCACCTAACCATTCTCATATCATTCCTTTCTAAACGGTCAAGATCTTCCTGCTTCACTGCCCATGTCTCACTACCGTACAACATAACACTTCTTACACAGGCCTCATACAACCTACCTTTTACCTCAATTGACAAGACTCTGCTAGTCAACAAAGGAAGTAACTCTCTGAACTTTTTCCAAGCAGAACCTATCCTGCAAGTAACACTTCTTCCAACACCCCCTTCACTGCCCAACATATCACCTAAGTAACAGAAGTTCTCAACTATCTCTAACGAGCCACTGTTGTACATCATTAAAGCTGGAAATACTTCATTCTCTATAATCTCACCTTTGCAACGCTTGCATACAAACTGAATGTCAGCTCTTAACCTTCCACCAATACTACTGCACTTCTTATGTACCCAATGCTTGCAAGTCTGACAAAAAATTGAGTTACTACCAACCCCTTATAAAGTTATAATTAAAATATTAAACATGCTTAACCCTTAACGACTGGTGTCCTTGAGGCAGAGCGTTCAGCATAAACTGGTGGGTTTGTGGTAGAGCGTTCGCCTCCAGTGCGGAAGATTGTGGGTTCAATCGATGATCGAGTCATGTCAGGGGCTATAAAAGTGTAATTCGATCCTTTCTGCTAACGTTCCACCAATGAAAAAACCAAATTCACTTTTATTATAAAATGTTCTTTTTTAAACCTTAAATGCGTGTTTTTAAAGCGTATTTATCTCGAAAATTCTTGCACTGTATGTTTTACAACTCATATTTGCATAAAAATATCAGTATTCCTTTTATGTTTCTTTATTTCATGAAGTAAAGAGGAACTTAGTACCAAAACATTTAGATGTCAAGTTCACGTTGTTTCATGAAACTTGAAGTTTTGAGTTTGAAATAACACAAACTAAACATGTTTCCACTTTGAACTAAGAAATTATGTTCAAAAATTAATTCATGTTATTTCGCGTTAGTCACCATTGAAAACCAAGCTTAACCCTATTCGGTCCGGGGTTTTCGAACATATTATGACCGGGGGGGGGGGGATTCCCCCTCCCCCTCAATAACCTTTCATAGGCTTGTCTAAATTGAATCAAACTTGGCACACTTATAGTACGTCATAAAAGGAACAAAATGGCAGCAATAAATTTTTTTCTGTGACGTCATCAGAAGCTAGAAATTTGTTCAAAGTGCCACTATCTGCTTAACATTCAATTACTTTAGTTCTAGAGCGAATTTTTTCATTCTGTTTAAAGTTTCTGAAAGTTAAATAAAAGTTATTTAACATATTTTCCGGTTTTTACATAGATCGTATGAAAAATTGCCAAATATTGCCCGAAAATCCGTTTTTTTTTCCGATTTTCGGGTAAAAATTTAAAATTTTACCCGAAAAAATCGGGAAATCGGATTAACTACGTGACCAAAACATGCAAAATGATTCTTCTTGATGAAACAAAGTTGTGTTGCAAGTTTCAAGTTCTAAACATAATCCTAACAAGAGTTATTATATTTTCCCCATTATAAGGGTTTCATAGAGATTTTTAGCGGTAGTTTCGAGTAATAGACAATATCAAAGCCTCTGAAAGATATGGGACCTAAACATTTTGCATGCTGGTGTCTAATGCTTTACACGGCAGAAGTACTGCTTTAAAAGAAAATGAGCAATTTTTCTTTACTTTTTTTCTTTAATTTTCATTCTAATCATTTTGTTACTTTTATTATTATTATTTTGAGCCCGAAAATGTAACGAGTCCGTCCTCAACTTTCATATACTTTTCATATAAAAAAATATTTTTTCAAATTAGTTGATTGCTACGCTCGCAAATTAAGAGGAAGTATCTCTCGAAATAAAACGGCTGAAACACCTTTCCTGAATTTTATAATTTATAATAATTATGACGTCATTCAAAATTTTATAATAGTTCTATGCTCTTCAAATAAGGATATTCAGATAGAATATCAAATTATCATGACAAAATTTGCATGCTGGTGTCTAATAGATAAATATTGAAACTCAGTAAGTATTGTAGCCATGCAACATAGGATTAAAGAGTTATTAAAAAAAAGCCGGACCGAATAGGGTTAAACAAGCAGCTGTTGTGCTTAGATGTTTTTCATAGCTCAAATTAGAGCTTTAAAAGCAAAAATAGCACATTTAGCACCATTAGGAACTGAAAAGGCTATCCTGGGTAAATAATAAAACGGATATATGATGAAGAGCTTTTTTCTGTTGCTTGAAAATGAAATTGTTCTCATACAACAGAGAAGAAAAGTAAAAACCTTTTTGGTACAAATTCGGAACTAGACCTTATTATGCAGAGGTTTTGAAGGTTGTGGTTTTTCTGTTAGTTCTTCTTAGCCTTGAGAGTCGGTAAGTCGAAATACTATTCCATAACAAATTTATCTTACATAGTTTTATTTTACATCAATCTGGGTAATACGTGTTTCATATATCCTGAGTACCTAAACACGTGCATAGTAAATGTTTTCCATTTCAAATGTGCAGGATAGATTGTAATCATATATAGAGATTAAAATCGCTAATTTGTTTTTGTAGGAAGTAATATGTTGTTGTTTTTGTTTTTACTTAGAGCTAAACAGCCTACTCACAAAAATCTACACGTTTGAAGAAGGTATTACGAATTTATTCATCTAGGATTTGTGAGTTTGTAGACACCCTCAAAATGTTTTTTTGTTATATTCAGGAAAATACTTCAGAAAGTACCGGTTCACACAAAAAGTCATTTCCAAATCTTTCTTTCTCAAGTAAATATATTTTCTTTCTTTAACATAATATTCCGAAATGTATCTAGGCCAACTTTAACCAAAGCTTTGCGTATATGTCACCTTAAGCGACGTAACTTCTGTAACAGATTTACAAAAGCTATGAGTATATACCATTTTAGGAGAATAAACTTTTGCAACAGATTTACCAAAGCTATGAGCATATACCATTTTAAGAGAATAAACTTTTGTAACAGATTTACCAAAGCTATGAGTATATACCATTTTAAGAGAATAAACTTTTGCAACAGATTTACAAAAGCTATGAGTATATACCATTTTAAGAGAATAAACTTTTGCAACAGATTTACAAAAGCTATGAGTATATACCATTTTAAGAGAATAAACTTTCGCAACAGATTTACCAAAGTTATGAGTATATACCATTTTAAGAGAATAAACTTTTGCAACAGATTTACCAAAGTTATGAGTATATACCATTTTAAGAGAATAAACTTTTGTAACAGATTTACAAAAGCTATGAGTATATACCATTTTAAGAGAATAAACATTTGTAACAGATTTACAAAAGCTATGAGTATATACCATTTTAAGAGAATAAACTTTTGTAACAGATTTACAAAAGCTATGAGTATATACCATTTTAAAAGAATAAACTTTTGTAACAGATTTACAAAAGCTATGAGTATATACCATTTTAAGAGAATAAACTTTTGCAACAGATGTACCAAAGTTATGAGTATATACCATTTTAAGAGAATAAACTTTTGCAACAGATTTACCAAAGTTGTGAGTATATACCATTTTAAGAGAATAAACTTTTGTAACAGATTTACAAAACCTATGAGTATATACCATTTTAAGAGAATAAACTTTTGTAACAGATTTACAAAAGCTATGAGTATATACCATTTTAAGAGAATAAACTTTTGTAACAGATGTACCAAAGTTATGAGTATATACCATTTTAAGAGAATAAACTTTTGTAACAGATTTACAAAAGCTATGAGTATATACCATTTTAAGAGAATAAACTTTTGTAACAGATTTACAAAAGCTATGAGTATATACCATTTTAAGAGAATAAACTTCTGTAACAGATTTACAAAAGCTATGAGTATATACCATTTTAAGAGAATAAACTTTTGTAACAGATTTACAAAAGCTATGAGTATATACCATTTTAAGAGAATAAACTTTTGTAACAGATTTACAAAAGCTATGAGTATATACCATTTTAAGAGAATAAACTTCTGTAACAGATTTACAAAAGCTATGAGTATATACCATTTTAAGAGAATAAACTTTTGCAACAGATTTACCAAAGTTATGAGTATATACCATTTTAAGAGAATAAACTTTCGCAACAGACTTACCAAAGTTATGAGTATATACCATTTTAAGAGAATAAACTTTTGCAACAGATTTACAAAAGCTATGAGTATATACCATTTTAAGAGAATAAACTTTTGCAATAGATTTACAAAAGCTATGAGTATATACCATTTTAAGAGAATAAACTTTTGCAACAGATTTACCAAAGTTATGAGTATATACCATTTTAAGAGAATAAACTTTTGCAACAGATTTACCAAAGTTATGAGTATATACCATTTTAAGAGAATAAACTTTTGTAACAGATTTACAAAAGCTATGAGTATATACCATTTTAAGAGAATAAACTTTTGTAACAGATTTACCAAAGTTATGAGTATATACCATTTTAAGAGAATAAACTTTCGCAACAGACTTACCAAAGTTATGAGTATATACCACTTTAAGAGAATAAACTTTTGTTACAGATTTACCAAAGCTATGAGTATATACCATTTTAAAAGAATAAACTTTTGTAACAGATTTACAAAAGCTATGAGTATATACCATTTTAAGAGAATAAACTTTTGCAACAGATTTACCAAAGTTATGACTATACCATTTTAAGAGAATAAACTTTCGCAACAGATTTACAAAAGTTATGAGTATATACCATTTTAAGAGAATAAACTTTTGTAACAGATTTACAAAAGCTATGAGTATATACTATTTTGAGAGAATAAACTTTCGCAACAGATTTACAAAAGCTATCAGTATATACCATTTTAAGAGAATAAACTTTTGTAACAGATTTACAAAAGCTATGAGTATATACCATTTTAAGAGAATAAACTTTTGCAACAGATTTACAAAAGCTATGAGTATATACCATTTTAAAAGAATAAACTTTTGTAACAGATTTACAAAAGCCATGAGTATATACCATTTTAAGAGAATAAACTTTTGCAACAGATGGACCAAAGTTATGAGTATATACCATTTTAAGAGAATAAACTTTTGTAACAGATTTACAAAAGCTATGAGTATATACCATTTTAAGAGAATAAACTTTTGTAACAGATTTACAAAAGCTATGAGTATATACCATTTTAAGAGAATAAACTTTTGCAACAGATTTACAAAAGCTATGAGTATATACCATTTTAAAAGAATAAACTTTTGTAACAGATTTACAAAAGCTATGAGTATATACCATTTTAAGAGAATAAACTTTTGCAACAGATGTACCAAAGTTATGAGTATATACCATTTTAAGAGAATAAACTTTTGTAACAGATTTACAAAAGCTATGAGTATATACCATTTTAAGAGAATAAACTTTTGTAACAGATTTACAAAAGCTATGAGTATATACCATTTTAAGAGAATAAACTTTTGTAACAGATGTACCAAAGTTATGAGTATATACCATTTTAAGAGAATAAACTTTTGTAACAGATTTACAAAAGCTATGAGTATATACCATTTTAAGAGAATAAACTTTTGTAACAGATTTACAAAAGCTATGAGTATATACCATTTTAAGAGAATAAACTTTTGTAACAGATGTACCAAAGTTATGAGTATATACCATTTTAAGAGAATAAACTTTTGTAACAGATTTACAAAAGCTATGAGTATATACCATTTTAAGAGAATAAACTTTTGTAACAGATTTACAAAAGCTATGAGTATATACCATTTTAAGAGAATAAACTTCTGTAACAGATTTACAAAAGCTATGAGTATATACCATTTTAAGAGAATAAACTTTTGTAACAGATTTACAAAAGCTATGAGTATATACCATTTTAAGAGAATAAACTTTTGTAACAGATTTACAAAAGCTATGAGTATATACCATTTTAAGGGAAAAAACTTCTGTAACAGATTTACAAAAGCTATGAGTATATACCATTTTAAGAGAATAAACTTTTGCAACAGATTTACCAAAGTTATGAGTATATACCATTTTAAGAGAATAAACTTTCGCAACAGACTTACCAAAGTTATGAGTATATACTATTTTAAGAGAATAAACTTTTGCAACAGATTTACAAAAGCTATGAGTATATACCATTTTAAGAGAATAAACTTTTGCAACAGATTTACAAAAGCTATGAGTATATACCATTTTAAGAGAATAAACTTTTGTAACAGATTTACCAAAGTTATGAGTATATACCATTTTAAGAGAATAAACTTTCGCAACAGATTTACCAAAGTTATGAGTATATACCATTTTAAGAGAATAAACTTTCGCAACAGACTTACCAAAGTTATGAGTATATACCATTTTAAGAGAATAAACTTTTGTTACAGATTTACCAAAGCTATGAGTATATACCATTTTAAAAGAATAAACTTTTGTAACAGATTTACAAAACCTATGAGTATATACCATTTTAAGAGAATAAACTTTTGCAACAGATTTACCAAAATTATGAGTATATACCATTTTAAGAGAATAAACTTTCGCAACATATTTACAAAAGTTATGAGTATATACCATTTTAAGAGAATAAACTTTTGTAACAGATTTACAAAAGCTATGAGTATATACTATTTTAAGAGAATAAACTTTCGCAACAGATTTACAAAAGCTATGAGTATATACTATTTTAAGAGAATAAACTTTCGCAACAGATTTACAAAAGTTATGAGTATATACCATTTTAAGAGAATAAACTTTTGCAACAGATTTACAAAAGCTATGAGTATATACCATTTTAAGAGAATAAACTTTTGCAACAGATTTACAAAAGCTATGAGTATATGCCATTTTAAAAGAATAAACTTTTGTAACAGATTTACAAAAGCTATGAGTATATACCATTTTAAGAGAATAAACTTTTGTAACAGATTTTCAAAAGCTATGAGTATATACGATTTTAAGAGAATAAACTTTTGTAACAGATTTACCAAAGCTATGAGTATATACCATTTTAAAAGAATAAACTTTTGTAACAGATTTACAAAAGCTATGAGTATATACCATTTTAAGAGAATAAACTTTTGCAACAGATTTACAAAAGCTATGAGTATATACCATTTTAAAAGAATAAACTTTTGCAACAGATTTACAAAAGCTATGAGTATATACCATTTTAAAAGAATAAACTTTTGTAACAGATTTACAAAAGCTATGAGTATATACCATTTTAAAAGAATAAACTTTTGTAACAGACTTACCAAAGTTATGAGTATATACCATTTTAAGAGAATAAACTTTTGTAACAGATTTACCAAAGTTATGAGTATATACCATTTTAAGAGAATAAACTTTTGCAACAGATTTACAAAAGCTATGAGTATATACCATTTTAAAAGAATAAACTTTTGTAACAGATTTACAAAAGCTATGAGTATATACCATTTTAAGAGAATAAACTTTTGTAACAGATTTACAAAAGCTATGAGTATATACCATTTTAAGAGAATAAACTTTTGTAACAGATTTACAAAAGCTATGAGTATATACCATTTTAAGAGAATAAACTTTTGCAACAGATTTACAAAAGCTATGAGTATATACCATTTTAAGAGAATAAACTTTTGCAACAGATTTACAAAGCTATGAGTATATACCATTTTAAGAGAATAAACTTTTGTAACAGATTTACAAAAGCTATGAGTATATACCATTTTAAGAGAATAAACTTTTGCAACAGATTTACAAAAGCTATGAGTATATACCATTTTAAGAGAATAAACTTTTGTAACAGATTTACAAAAGCTATGAGTATATACCATTTTAAGAGAATAAACTTTTGCAACAGATTTACAAAAGCTATGAGTATATACCATTTTAAGAGAATAAACTTTTGTAACAGATTTACAAAAGCTATGAGTATATACCATTTTAAGAGAATAAACTTTTGTAACAGATTTACAAAAGCTATGAGTATATACCATTTTAAGAGAATAAACTTTTGCAACAGATTTACCAAAGCTATGAGTATATACCATTTTAAGAGAATAAACTTTTGTAACAGATTTACAAAAGCTATGAGTATATACCATTTTAAGAGAATAAACTTTTGCAACAGATTTACAAAAGCTATGAGTATATACCATTTTAAGAGAATAAACTTTTGCAACAGATTTACCAAAGCTATGAGTATATACCATTTTAAGAGAATAAACTTTTGTAACAGATTTACAAAAGCTATGAGTATATACCATTTTAAGAGAATAAACTTTTGCAACAGATGTACCGAAAGTTATGAGTATATACCATTTTAAGAGAATAAACTTTTGCAACAGATTTACCAAGCTATGAGTATATACCATTTTAAGAGAATAAACTTTGCAACAGATTACAAAAGCTATGAGTATATACCATTTTAAGAGAATAAACTTTTGTAACAGATTTACAAAAGCTATGAGTATATACCATTTTAAGAGAATAAACTTTTGTAACAGATTTACAAAAGCTATGAGTATATACCATTTTAAGAGAATAAACTTTTGCAAACAGTTTTACCAAAGCTATGAGTATATACCATTTTAAGAGAATAAACTTTTGTAACAGATTTACAAAAGATATGAGTATAATACCATTTTAAAGAGAATAAACTTTTGTAACAGATTTACAAAAAGTTAATGAGTATATACCATTTTAAGAGAATAAACTTTTGCAACAGATTTACAAAAGTTATGAGTATATACCATTTTAAAAGAATAAACTTTTGTAACAGATTTACAAAAGCTATGAGTATATACCATTTTAAAAGAATAAACTTTTGTAACAGATTTACAAAAGCTATGAGTATATACCATTTTAAGAGAATAAACTTTTGCAACAGATTTACAAAAGCTATGAGTATATACCATTTTAAGAGAATAAACTTTTGCAACAGATTTACAAAAGCTATGAGTATATACCATTTTAAAAGAATAAACTTTTGTAACAGCTTTACCAAAAGCTATGAGTATATACCATTTTAAAAGAATAAACTTTTGCAACAGATTTACCAAAGTTATGAGTATATACCATTTTAAGAGAATAAACTTTTGTAACAGATTTACAAAAGCTATGAGTATATACCATTTTAAGAGAATAAACTTTTGCAACAGATTTACCAAAGCTATGAGTATATACCATTTTAAGAGAATAAACTTTCGCAACAGACTTATCAAAGCTATGAGTATATACCATTTTAAAAGAATAAACTTTTGTAACAGATTTACAAAAGCTATGAGTATATACCATTTTAAGAGAATAAACTTTTGCAACAGATTTACCAAAGCTATGAGTATATACCATTTTAAGAGAATAAACTTTCGCAACAGACTTATCAAAGCTATGAGTATATACCATTTTAAGAGAATAAACTTTTGTAACAGATTTACAAAAGCTATGAGTATATACCACTTTAAGAGAATAAACTTTTGCAACAGATTTACCAAAGCTATGAGTATATACCATTTTAAGAGAATAAACTTTCGCAACAGACTTATCAAAGCTGATGAGTATATACCATTTTAAGAGAATAAACTTTTGTAACAGATTTACAAAAAGCTATGAGTATATACCCATTTTAAAAAGAATAAACTTTTGTAACAGATTTACCAAAGCTATGAGTATATAGCTACCATTTTAAGAGAATAAACTTTTGTAACAGATTTACAAAAGCTATGAGTATATACCATTTTAAAAGAATAAACTTTTGTAACAGATTTACAAAAGCTATGAGTATATACTATTTTAAGAGAATAAACTTTCGCAACAGATTTACAAAAGCTATCAGTATATACCATTTTAAGAGAATAAACTTTTGTAACAGATTTACCAAAGTTATGAGTATATACCATTTTAAGAGAATAAACTTTTGCAACAGATTTACAAAAGCTATGAGTATATACCATTTTAAGAGAATAAACTTTTGCAACAGATTTACAAAAGCTATGAGTATATACCATTTTAAAAGAATAAACTTTTGTAACAGATTTACAAAAGCTATGAGTATATACCATTTTAAGAGAATAAACTTTTGTAACAGATTTACAAAAGCTATGAGTATATACCATTTTAAAAGAATAAACTTTTGTAACAGATTTACAAAAGCTATGAGTATATACCATTTTAAGAGAATAAACTTTTGTAACAGATTTACAAAAGCTATGAGTATATACCATTTTAAAAGAATAAACTTTTGCAACAGATTTACCAAAGTTATGAGTATATACCATTTTAAGAGAATAAACTTTTGCAACAGATTTACAAAAGCTATGAGTATATACCATTTTAAGAGAATAAACTTTTGCAACAGATTTACAAAAACTATGAGTATATACCATTTTAAAAGAATAAACTTTTGTAACAGATTTACCAAAGTTATGAGTATATACCATTTTAAGAGAATAAACTTTTGTAACAGATTTACAAAAGCTATGAGTATATACCATTTTAAGAGAATAAACTTTTGTAACAGATTTACCAAAGCTATGAGTATATACCATTTTAAAAGAATAAACTTTTGTAACAGATTTACAAAAGCTATGAGTATATACCATTTTAAGAGAATAAACTTTTGCAACAGATTTACAAAAGCTGAGTATATACCATTTTAAAAGAATAAACTTTTGCAACAGATTTACAAAAGCTATGAGTATATACCATTTTAAAAGAATAAACTTTTGTAACAGATTTACAAAAGCTATGAGTATATACCATTTTAAAAGAATAAACTTTTGCAACAGTTTTACCAAAGCTATGAGTATATACCATTTTAAGAGAATAAACTTTTGTAACAGATTTACAAAAGCTATGAGTATATACCATTTTAAGAGAATAAACTTTTGTAACAGATTTACAAAAGCTATGAGTTATATACCATTTTTAAGAGAATAAACTTTTGGCAACAGTTTTACCAAAGCTATGAGTATATACCATTTTAAGAGAATAAACTTTTGTAACAGATTTACAAAAAGCTATGAGTATATACCATTTAAGAGAATAAACTTTTGCAACAGATGTACCAAAGTTTATGAGTAATATACCAATTTTAAGAGAATAAACTTTTGCAACAGATTTACCAAAAGCTATGAGTATATACCATTTTAAGAGAATAAATTTTGCCAACAGATTTACAAAGCTATGAGTATATACCATTTTAAGAGAATAAAATTTTGTAACAGATTTACAAAGCTATGAGTATATACCATTTTAAGAGAATAAACTTTTGTAACAGATTTACAAAAGCTATGAGTATATACCATTTTAAGAGAATAAACTATTGCAACAGTTTTACCAAAGCTATGAGTATATACCATTTTAAGAGAATAAACTTTTGTAACAGATTTACAAAAGCTATGAGTATATACCATTTTAAGAGAATAAACTTTTGTAACAGATTTACAAAAGTTATGAGTATATACCATTTTAAGAGAATAAACTTTTGCAACAGATTTACAAAAGCTATGAGTATATACCATTTTAAAAGAATAAACTTTTGTAACAGATTTACAAAAGCTATGAGTATATACCATTTTAAAAGAATAAACTTTTGTAACAGATTTACAAAAGCTATGAGTATATACCATTTTAAAAGAATAAACTTTTGTAACAGATTTACCAAAGCTATGAGTATATAGCTACCATTTTAAGAGAATAAACTTTTGTAACAGATTTACAAAAGCTATGAGTATATACCATTTTAAAAGAATAAACTTTTGTAACAGATTTACAAAGGCTATGAGTATATACCATTTTAAGAGAATAAACTTTTGTAACAGATTTACAAAAGCTATGAGTATATACCATTTTAAGAGAATAAACTTTTGCAACAGATTTACCAAAGCTATGAGTATATACCATTTTAAAAGAATAAACTTTCGCAACAGACTTATCAAAGCTATGAGTATATACCATTTTAAGAGAATAAACTTTTGTAACAGATTTACAAAAGCTATGAGTATATACCATTTTAAGAGAATAAACTTTTGCAACAGTTTTACCAAAGCTATGAGTATATACCATTTTAAGAGAATAAACTTTTGTAACAGATTTACAAAAGTTATGAGTATATACCATTTTAAGAGAATAAACTTTTGCAACAGATTTACAAAAGCTATGAGTATATACCATTTTAAAAGAATAAACTTTTGTAACAGATTTACAAAAGCTATGAGTATATACCATTTTAAAAGAATAAACTTTTGTAACAGATTTACAAAAGCTATGAGTATATACCATTTTAAAAGAATAAACTTTTGTAACAGATTTACCAAAGCTATGAGTATATACCATTTTAAGAGAATAAACTTTTGTAACAGATTTACAAAAGCTATGAGTATATACCATTTTAAGAGAATAAACTTTTGCAACAGTTTTACCAAAGCTATGAGTATATACCATTTTAAGAGAATAAACTTTTGTAACAGATTTACAAAAGCTATGAGTATATACCATTTTAAGAGAATAAACTTTTGTAACAGATTTACAAAAGCTATGAGTATATACCATTTTAAGAGAATAAACTTTTGCAACAGTTTTACCAAAGCTATGAGTATATACCATTTTAAGAGAATAAACTTTTGTAACAGATTTACAAAAGCTATGAGTATATACCATTTTAAGAGAATAAACTTTTGCAACAGATGTACCAAAGTTATGAGTATATACCATTTTAAGAGAATAAACTTTTGCAACAGATTTACCAAAGCTATGAGTATATACCATTTTAAGAGAATAAATTTTGCAACAGATTTACAAAAGCTATGAGTATATACCATTTTAAGAGAATAAACTTTTGTAACAGATTTACAAAAGCTATGAGTATATACCATTTTAAGAGAATAAACTTTTGTAACAGATTTACAAAAGCTATGAGTATATACCATTTTAAGAGAATAAACTTTTGCAACAGTTTTACCAAAGCTATGAGTATATACCATTTTAAGAGAATAAACTTTTGTAACAGATTTACAAAAGCTATGAGTATATACCATTTTAAGAGAATAAACTTTTGCAACAGATTTACCAAAGCTATGAGTATATACCATTTTAAGAGAATAAACTTTCGCAACAGACTTATCAAAGCTATGAGTATATACCATTTTAAGAGAATAAACTTTTGTAACAGATTTACAAAAGCTATGAGTATATACCATTTTAAGAGAATAAACTTTTGCAACAAGCTATGAGTATATACCATTTTAAGAGAATAAACTTTCGCAACAGACTTATCAAAGCTATGAGTATATACCATTTTAAGAGAATAAACTTTTGTAACAGATTTACAAAAGCTATGAGTATATACCATTTTAAAAGAATAAACTTTTGTAACAGATTTACCAAAGCTATGAGTATATAGCTACCATTTTAAGAGAATAAACTTTTGTAACAGATTTACAAAAGCTATGAGTATATACCATTTTAAAAGAATAAACTTTTGTAACAGATTTACAAAAGCTATGAGTATATGCCATTTTAAGAGAATAAACTTTTGTAACAGATTTACAAAAGCTATGAGTATATACCTTTTAAAAAGAATAAACTTTTGTAACAGATTTACAAAAGCTATGAGTATATACCATTTTAAGAGAATAAACTTTTGTAACAGATTTACAAAAGTTATGAGTATATACCACCTTAAGCGTAGTAAATTTTGCGGGTTTTTTAGTTCCATTCGTGAAATTTTTTTATCCTGCAATATATTAAAATGAGATACTAACTGGTTTGTCAGCCTTTCTAATTCAATTTTTTTTGTGTCGGCAAATAATTGCCGACGCGAACCTTTATTATAGCGTTTCGCGTCGGCATTTACCCATTTTACGTCGGCAAAAAAATGTCGACGTAATTTTGCTGTGAAATTTGAATGAATGTCACGATCAAAAACGGTCGGTGTTATTATGAAGAACATAAGGTATAGAGAACATTAAAGTCGGCCCCTTTCCTTCATGCTGACACTCTTATGCTCGGCTGGTGCATTACACTGAGACTCGAACGAAAGACGGAAGACCATTTGGAACCATGCCACAAGTCAGTCCGACCTTCATCGTCACAGAGAATACTGCGAGAAGAGTGCGCACCCATGCAAGTTAAATATAACCAGAACATGGGAGAGGTTAGGTGTCCTGTACCTTAATACAGCTTTCGGACGAATGTTTCTCGTGATGTAATACCAAAGAAAAAACATGTTGAATAAAGTTTAAAAAAATCTTTTTAAAAAGAGGAAAGAGAAATCAAATATTTTTAGTAATAATAATCGAATAAATTGTATATCGTATTAAAAAGAAGTCAAGAAGTTCTGTCTCCCACACGACACAGCAGGCAATAAGTCAGCCCTGCCCTCGGTTTTGTGAGAAGAGATGTTCTGCGAAGACTCTAACAATCGAGTCTCCTGTACAGTTTTGCTTCATGTTAAGTTGTGCCAGTGACAAGCATTTTCGAAGCATGCCACCGGCGACTTCTGCGATATACAACCTAATGATCTTTGATTATTAGTATAGTAAATAATTACTTTATACAAAAGACATTTCAGGTGCGCATTATTGAAGTGACTAAAGTGTTTTTGGTGCGTGATTGAAAACGCTGCTCCATTGTTGCAGGAGCGTGCGGAGGTGCGGGAGTGCGATCGCGCACCTCAAAAGACCAGGACTGATAGCGTTTTTATTAGACTGCTGGATCCGAATTAGTAAGAATTGAAATTGAAATGGAGAATAAATGGGCTATTATAATGAAAAAGTATAATGACTATATATTTACGATAGATTCAAGACAATTGAAGGATTCTATTAATTTTCAAGAAAAAATTTATATGCAAAGAAAAAATTTGCCTCGGCAAAACTTTGCCGACGTGAACTTGGTTTTTTTCAATTTGCCTCGGCATTTACCTCGGCATTTGCCGTGTGCCAACGTGAATTAGAAAGGCTGTTTGTGGAAACATATTGAAAATCGCAACAAATAGAATTTCACAGCACACAAAGAACTGTGTAACTGTGTCATCACACAAAACCGTTTTGTTTTTATTCGCTTAAACAAATGACGTTTTGGGTAAAGGTTAACATCGAACGATGTTATATTCCTATAGTATCCGATGTTGTGTATTTAAAAAAATAAGCTAGGTGACAGCACGCATACCAGCTGCAAATCATCTATGCTCCTGAAACAAAAAAACAGTGTTCTGTGGACGACATGGCAAGGCTTGTCGCTATTTGTATACTTGTCACTAAATAGTTATATTTTTGATGTTAATAAACATAAGTATTGATATGTTTTTGCTACTTCCTTGTCTTCTAGAAATGACAGTTCTAGGGCATAGACATTTTAAACAGGGCCTGTTCTGTCGACCTCGAAATTCTAAACAGACTGTCTCTGTTAAAGATTGAATTTGTAATGTATTTTACTTATTTTTTGTAGAGAAAAAGACCGAAGCGAAAAAGTCGAAAGATAAAGAATCAAGTGACGAATCATCACATAAGCTAAAGAAAAAAGAAAGTTCGTGAATACTTTACACGAACTCGTGTTCTGTGTGTGAAATATAAACGTAGTTCTTACATTGTATCGTGATATTTCAAAGAATTTACACAAAAGAAAGTTCGTGAATACTTTACACGAACTCGTGTTCTGCGTGTGAAATATAAACGTATTTCGTACATTGTATCGTGATATTTCAAAGAATTTACACAAAAGAAAGTTCGTGAATACTTTACACGAACTCGTGTTCTGTGTGTAAAATATAAACGTAGTTCTTACATTGTATCGTGAAATTTCAAAGAATTTTCGCAAAAGAAAGTTCGTGAATACTTTACACGAACTCGTGTTCTGTGTGTAAAATATAAACGTAGTTCTTACATTGTATCGTGATATTTCAACGAATTTACACAAAAGAAAGTTCGTGAATACTTTACACGAACTCGTGTTCTGTGTGTGAAATATAAACGTATTTCTTACATTGTATCGTGATATTTCAACGAATTTACACAAAAGAAAGTTCGTGAATACTTTACACGAACTCGTGTTCTGTGTGTGAAATATAAACGTACTTCGTACATTGTATCGTGATATTTCAAAGAATTTACACAAAAGAAAGTTCGTGAATACTTTACACGAACTCGTGTTCTGTGTGTAAAATATAAACGTAGTTCTTACATTGTATCGTGATATTTCAAAGAATTTACACAAAAGAAAGTTCGTGAATACTTTACACGAACTCGTGTTCTGTGTGTAAAATATAAACGTAGTTCTTACATTGTATCGTGATATTTCAAAGAATTTTCGCAAAAGAAAGTTCGTGAATACTTTACACGAACTCGTGTTCTGTGTGTAAAATATAAACGTAGTTCTTACATTGTATCGTGATATTTCAACGAATTTACACAAAAGAAAGTTCGTGAATACTTTACACGAACTCGTGTTCTGTGTGTGAAATAAAAACGTATTTCTTACATTGTATCGTGATATTTCAACGAATTTACACAAAAGAAAGTTCGTGAATACTTTACACGAACTCGTGTTCTGTGTGTGAAATATAAACGTATTTCGTACATTGTATCGTGATATTTCAAAGAATTTACACAAAAGAAAGTTCGTGAATACCTTACACGAACTCGTGTTCTGTGTGTAAAATATAAACGTAGTTCTTACATTGTATCGTGATATTTCAAAGAATTTACACAAAAGAAAGTTCGTGAATACTTTACACGAACTCGTGTTCTGTGTGTAAAATATCAACGTAGTTCTTACATTGTATCGTGATATTTCAAAGAATTTACATAAAAGAAAGTTTGTGAATACTTTACATGAAATCGTGTTCTTTGCATGAAATATAAAAGTTATTTTTGCACTGACGTTGCAAAGATTTTAAACGAAGATGGTACAAAATCTTCTTAATATAAACCCATAAACTCCAGAAAACTTTGAGAATTCTGAATTCATCATGAAGAAGTGCACAAAGTGAATTCATTTTTCCAGCAGCACTCAAGCCTATCTGCAACTTTTTCATCTAAAAATGCGAGTAATTCACAATGTCACCAAATATACATTCCACAGATATTCTCACTTTGCTCATGTCCTCATTTAACGGTCTTTGATTAGCAGTATATTCGCACCCTTAAAGGGCCATAATATTTGTGGACGTATGAGGTATGCAGGATAACCATCAATGCACAATAACTGTTCATGAGGAGAATGTGAATGTTGTAAACTTCGAAGTAATCCGGAAATATTCAAAAGAGCACAATCGCGTCTCCTACCCTCTGTAGGTCCATACAAACTCGCAATTTAACCGTTTGGTGCAACAACGCTTTAAAATTTAAAAGATTAGACCTGTTTATTGCCATTGTATATAGCTTGTTGACGTCTTTTGGGTCGACATATTGGACGGATAGTTCCGTCAACAAATCCCCAGCAGAATTTTACTCATGAACAGCATCAGCATACTCTCTGAGCTTTATTAGAGCTAACCAATTTTGATTGAGGTCGCGCAATTTGTACTTAAAATGCTGATAAATCAAATTTACACGAAGTTTGAAATCATACTTAGTTCTAGAACGGATCTCCCAAATCGATGGAACATGTTGCCATACCCACATGGATAAGCGGTTTTATATATATCATACGGTTGTTTTGTTTTGCTTGAAGATGAGATTGTAACAGGTACTGGAGATGAGCAATAACTTGTTTTGCTACTTCCCTCACGGAAAAGTCCGCAAAAGTGTAGAAAACGTATAGCAATGCCCACATGGACAGAGTTTTTGTTGTTTACACAGTTTAACTCAGCAAGCTTTTTTGATTCAGAAAGCGTTGATCATCACGACATGTCCTGTGATCGAGGATGGAATTCACGCAAACGGGCAGAGGTTCCGGCAAGCAAAAATAACGCGCAGATCAAAATAGAAGTCCGTAAATTCCTGTATTATAATAAGGGAAGCCCTAGGTGCAACGTAAAAGACGAGTGCGTATTGAAATTTGCGCAGGATCTATGCTGAAATTTGCGCAGGACTCCATTTACTATGATTAAAATTTACCACAGGCTTTTTGACAGCGTTGATCATAACATCCGGTGAAAAGTGTTCATCTTATATTATACTCACTCGTTTTGAAAAAGTATCTACTCTGTTAATGGGTCCACGCACAACCTCGTCCCCAGGGGTTCTTGAGTTTTTGAGATGTAGCCCGAGCGCTAGCGGCTTTGACTTATCAGGCAACAAATCCTGGGGACGAGGATGGTTCACGCAGCTCGTTGATTCTTACCTGTTGGGAGACTGAAAAGAAAGAATGCTTTCTGGCACTACTTCTATTTGTCTTAGACATTAATTTTATAATTATTCACAAAAATGTTTTATGAGTTTTGCGGCAACATGTTCATGGGGTTTCTTTTACCATCTAGGAGATGACGTCAAACTGGGTTTCATCCCACAAAAAAAATTACCACATAATGGCGGCTTTTGACGAGTATCATGTAAACACAAGAAAATGTGTCTTTATATTTGCTTTATTATTTCGAATTTTACTTAATAAATGTTAAATTGCTATTCTTCAGTATAATCAGGATAAGATAAACTTTTTTAAAATGGGAAGAAGTTTAAAAAAAAAGGGGAGAAGTATTGGAAATTAAAAACAGGTACGCAAGTGTGAATGTTTAATATATTATACAATATTTATTAACAGTTTTTTTATACATTAAATAATATTCTTATAAATAAATAAAAATATTTTTTACAATATAAAAAATATTTATATAAAAATATTTATATAAAAATATATATAATTTTTTTCTTATTAATATTATTTTAACCATTCTAAATAATTCTGTCAGTTCTTTTATTTATTTCTCGACTGCTTGTGTATATTTTGGAAGAGCGAGACAAATAATTATTTTCAAAATACCCACTATACGTGGGTATTCTGTCGTCAAGTGACCAGCCAGGGCCAGGGCCTTGTTCAGGCCTTCAAAATATAAAAGGCCTAACAAGACTTGGGGACAATGTTGAGAAAGTATATCAGTTGATGTTTGTAATAAATAAGATTCACCATACATTGCACCATGCGGCAAGTTTGAGACAGTTAAAAAAACACGTGACCTTTGACATGTGTCGCTTCCTGAATGAAATATAAACGATACAAGGCTTCATAAAAATCGAACAGAAAAATGTTTCAGTACATTTTACTACAAATAAAAATTTATTACAATATAAAATAAAACTAAAAAATGGACTCGTCCCTCATCTAAAAATAAATAAATTTCATGAAAGAAAAGTTAAAAATAGAAATAACAAAAGAGAAATATATCCAATTGTATAAAGTACCGTCTCACCTCACAAACTGATTGTTGTTTTTCAAAATAAAATCATTTGAGATATTTACTTCGTCCTGTCCTAAAAGATAAAAAAGATTTGTTATTTGAAAGTATAGCTACTTCAGTATTAGAACAGCCATCGTCATGGCCATGTCTTCTAAATGAGAGACAATCTGTCAATTTGTTCATAAAAGCCATTATAACGCGAAATTTGTACAATCGCTTTGCAAAAAACAAAATAATTTCGGATTACGAAAAAAAGTTTAACATCGTGACATTCTTATTTTAAATGTTTTAAATATCTTTCCTTTAAATATTTTCAGATCTTTAATATTCAATCCATGCTAACAATAATAACATTCAATTTCGGAAGATATAAAATATAAAACAGTCTGGGTACGAAATTGTATTTTTATCTCCTCTTTTTTCTTCTATTTTTATTAAAAATACTTTCTACTTTGGACTGTCACAATAATCTAATTGACAACCTCAACATTTTATTCTAAGTATTTTATTCATTTTATCCAATTTGTTATAAAAAAATATTTTTGACATTCAACATTTTATTCTTAAGTTTCTTAAATTTGGATTCATTATATCCTTCAATTTGTTAATTAGTTTACTCCGCCCAAATAAAAATCATCCATCCTTTTATTATTGCGAATCATTACATTCGTTTTTTAACTTTTATTTATCCTCATTATTATCAAATTAAAATAAAATAAAAATTCATTCTTCTTTCTAATTTATTAACTTTTAATTTCTTATACCACGCACCAAAATTTAAAAAATAAAACATTCCATACCTAAATATTTATTTAAACATTTATTTAATCCTCATTATTTTCAAATTAAAATAAAATACAACTTTATTCTTCTTTCTAATTTATTAAATAAACTTAATAACTTACTTCGTATTCTTTTATTTTTCTTCTTATTTCCCGGTTTTTTTGTTCATTCAATCCTCCAGCACAATCATAAGCTGTTCTTCCAATATGATCTTCGATCGTCACATCAATATTTTCATGACGCAACAAAACATCAACACATGAGATGTAACCACACACTGCAGCAACATGTAATGGTGTGCGGTTGTAATCATCTCCACGGTTGATGTTTGTTACATCATGTCGACATAAAATATCTAATATTGTGTGACGATCATGAATTGCAGCCCAATGATAACTGTTTTGTTTCCATCTATTTCCCGCCCAAACATCACTCCCATGTGAGATGAGTATTTCCACCATTGATGTATTGTTGGTGTAACGTACTGTCCACAACAATGGTGTGCGTTTATCTTCATCTCTCATGTGAACGATGTTTGGATGGATGGATAGTAATTGTTTCAGTTTCTCGATATCGTTAGATTTAATAATTTCCACGATATCTAAAATAAAATAACGAAAGAATGAAAAGATGCGAATTTATAAATTAATGAAATATGATAACGAAAAACTTATGACATCATTAAATACTTTTTTTATTGTAAAACATTTTATAAACAATGTTAATGTATTAAACATAAAAAAGTAATTGTGAAAACGCAATTATCTAATATGTTGACGTCATCATGTATAGGATAATTTGCATCAGGAGAAATTGTTTTACTTGTATGAGCCACGGAAATGTCTCAGTTAAAATGGAGACCCTAAAATTTTTTTTGCTTGTTAAAATGATTTCACATGACATTTTTAATAGAAATCTCGGAAGTAAATATAGGTATTTCTACAATTACTACGATAACATAATGCGTTTTTATAGAAGAAACCAACCTAGTCTAACACTTTCGTCCCCAGGGATTTTTTTATCTATTTGTTATGCGGGAAAAGAACGAACAGGTAAAGATCCCTGGAGAATAAGATGGCTAGTTGTTTATTTCATGACTTATTTAGCCTTTTTCAAAACAAGGGGAAAAATTTACCAAATATTAATATTGCCTAGTCTAGCACTCTCGTCCCCAGGGATTTTTTATAGCGAAAACGCAAAAATCTCTGATAACGAGAGTGGCTAGTATACTTATTCCATGACTCTATTTGGCTTCTTAAGAACAAAAGAGAAACTTTACCAAATATCAATATTGCCTAGTCTAGCACTCTCGGTTCCAGAGATTTTTTTATCTATATGGCATGCGGGAAGACGGCGATAAATCCCTAAAACCGAGGCTGGCTAGTATGCTTATTCCATGACTTTATTTTGTTTCTTACGAACAAAGAAAAAACTTCACTAAATATTAATACTGAACTTCCACTTTTTATTTTGTACTCAACTTGTGCTTACCTAACAAATAAACAAATAACGCTTTTTTCAAATTGTATGGAGAAAAAGTGCAGGATAAAGGTAGAAAATAATCTCAAGCACGCAAAAAGAGTTTCTTAGTTTTTTCAGTAAAAATTGTAAAAATAAAATAAAATTACACAGCTCTTAGTAAATACTCCGTTAATTGTGAACGGGTGTCTTATGAAAAAAAATGTAAATAAAAACTAGCTACTGCTTTTATCAAAATTAAATTTTCTCTCACCTCAAACGGCCAGTGTTTATCAACATTATTTGCTGAATGAAACATATTCGTTTTGGTTGAGTATGATATGGTGATAAAAATAGAACGACTGTACTCAATATATTCGATTTCGTCTGCACGAATATTTCAAAGATGTTTCTCTGACACGCGATCGGTTAAAACTACGCGGGTTTCTTTATAAGAACAATTTTGAAAAAACACGAGACTTAGGTATTGCAAAAATTGAAAATAAAATGAGAACAGCTTCAGGCTATTGGTAAAACAAAGAACTAACCGACCTAAATTTTACCATGAAATGACTTGTTGATTTGCTTGTGATTGTGTTTTTTTTCTCATGATTTCTATTAGGAATAATTTTCAAATATGAGCAACTTAAAAAAGAGGCTATTCATTACTATATTGTAACTAACTTAAAAAGGAGGCTTTATCTCTGCAAAGTTCTGATGTAATATTTTCTCTTTATAAAATTATTTTCACAATAATCAAATATCGTGGAAGCGACGCTGTAGACGTTATAAGAGTTTCGCTATGAATAGTACGCCACGCGACTTACAGTAAGGAATCGCATCGTACAACATTGTCCAACTTCGTACAAAGCCACTCAGTTTTGTAAGAAACAGTGAAGTGGTACGACGCATCTTGCTTGCAAAGTATTATGTGAAATTTAAGTATGGCCGAGAGCTTCGTCTTGGAAAACGAAAATTAAAGACGAATAGTGTTTCTAAACTTGGTGCAAAATTCGAAATCAACTGCCTAACTACTAACTCAAAATCAGGTCATAAAGAAAATTAAAGCTGCCAGCCTCAGATTAGATTTTACTAGTATTATAAAACTAGCCACTCTCATCCCCAGAGCTCTTTCACATAAACCTTTTACTTTTGTGGTTGAGCTGAAACAACTCTGGGACGACAATGGACAGATGTTGGATACAAATAAGAAGTAATTTTTTTTAAAAACAATCATTTCCGTATATCATTAAGTGAGGCTATTTTTCAACATGATTTGTTCTTACTTTGTTCTTGATATAACAACACAACTTAACTTTATTATCCGTATTATCTTTGAAATTGCCTCCTATATATTTTGAAGATATTACGACCAGTGGAAGACTGATACCGTCTCTTCTTCATAACTTTTGATAGGCTTTTTCAGTCTTATTACGTCATTTAAGAAAAAAAGTCACTTATTATTATTATTATTATTATTATTATTATTCCGAATATTTATACAGGATATACCTTATCGGTTAAAATTTCGTTGGTCAAATTTTTTCGTCTGTTATAAAATTTCGCCGGTGAAAAGTGACGAAATTTTTCTGAAATTTCGTCACTTTTAACCGACGAAAAGTTTTAACCCCCAACTGGGTTCCTGAAAACTTAGGGCATTGCATGCGGATGTGTTTGCCGTCAATTGTTCCAATAACATGTGGCATAGTCCATTGCTCATTGAATGAAGCAGCTATTTTTAACCAATCCTCCTCAGATTTTGGGGCACATAAGTAGTCGTTTCGGAGGTGCTCGTAAATCGCGTTACACGTTTCCGAGATTATGTGAGACAGAGTGGTTTTTCCAATTCTGAAAGAATAACTCATTGACTGTTGTGCGTCCCCACTCGCTAAAAAACGCAGCGTTACAACAAGGCGTTCTACTGCAGAGATACTTTTCCTCAGACTGGTATCTTGTTTAGTAATCGAGGGGCCAACAAGAATGAGAAGGTGTTCAAATCTTTGTGGAGACAATGTCTAATTAGAAAGTAGTGGTCACATATTTTTGATTAATCATATTGAGAAAATTAAAAATTTCCAACGAGAAAATACATAGTAGTTAGCTACCTAAAAGAATATTCACGATCAGATAGTCCCAATTCTTGAAATAACCGGTGATACTCTCCTAATTCCACTCTTCTCGCAAATATTTCTCTTATCCAAAACCGTTTCTTTTATTTCTGAAGTTTTCCCATCTTTTCTCTCTCTTTTTCTTCGCCTTCTTCGTAATGATAAAAGCAGCAGTAATTTTTTCTTAAGTACAAGTCTGTCCGCCATTATGTTTTGTGAAAGTATTATGCTAACGTTATTCTGGCAGTAAAAACTAAAATACAACCTGCAGAGACAGTCTTATCGTTGTTTCGAAATTCCAATCGTAAATATGCCCACCAGGATTATCGTTGTGTTAGCGCGCAATGAAAACTAACCTTTAGAGACAATTTATTTAAATAGCTTCAATTTTATTTTTTGACGTTGATTTTTTTATGATCTGATTATTATTGAAATTATTTACCCAGGATAGCCTCTTCAGTTCCTATTGGTACTGCTATCAACGAGGTCCTGCGAAGGAGGTCCTAGTGCATTTAAAGCTCCCATTTGAGCTACGAAAGTCGTGCAAGCACAGCAATCGCTCAACTAGACAACCGCACAAGATATCAATCCTATTCTCATGCTAAGCGCAGTGCAAAAAGGAAAGATTCACACTTTTATAGCCTCTGACATGGCACTGGAAGCGAACGCTCTACCATAAGGCTGAAGAATAAACTAATTTATTCATAAGATGAAAGATATATTTTCATTTCTTTCAATAATCATATTTATTAGATTCTACTCATCTCAAAAGCTGTGAGAGTCTCAAAAACTGTTGTTATACTCAAGTAAAATATTCGCAGCAATATAACGAACTTTTGAAGATTAATCACTAGATTAATCAGAGTGCACACTCAAATGGAATAGACTTTAGTCGGGGAGTACTTCTTCCCAAAGCGGTACTTATATTCCAGGAAATAATTACTCCCAGGAGTACTTTTTTCCTGGAAAATAAGTACTGAGGAGTACATTTTTAGGGGGGGGGGTTTACCTTTTTGCGGTGACACCGGGGCTACAAGACCGAGTAGGGTTAACTGATACTCACGTTACACGTATTTCAGCCTGAAATGTTCTTCATTTACCGCTTGAAGTAGTTTTTATTTTGTTATTCATTTCAAAGATTCTTACACACATTTGCGACTTATTCCGCTAAAATTTCTGCTTGTGAAATGTATTGTAAGGACGCTATCTTTTAAAAAAAAATTATCTGACAATTCGTAATATTTCTGTCTCGTTGTAGAGTTCCTTATAGCTAGCTAGAATTCAGAGACTTTATGCAGGAAAATTTTTCTTTGCAGCGAAACAAACGAACAAAAAAACAATTAAGAATCGTAGCTTAGAATTTATTTGTCGGATAAGTTATTGTGTTTTAACCGGATAACATAAAGTTTCAAAGTTTTTGAAAAATTTAAGTTCATGTTTCGATTTGATTTTCTCATATGCGCTCTTACAAAATCACAGCTCATATTCGGTTTTTCTTTTTGCATATTCTTTTGAAATAAACTCTCACGCGCATGGGAACAGCTTGCATACAAAAGATATGTATTTTAAAAATAAGCACTTGTCCGAAGTGATAAGAATGGTTAAAAAAAACTTGAAAGCATGCAGACGTTTGACGACCGACTTAAAAATCTTATTCAGAATGTATGTCAGAGTTTGGCTTTATTCTTCACTAATTTTCCTTTCTCCTTTGACACACCATGTTCTAATTATTTTTATGAACAATTTGATGTGAGTTAAATTATTCAATATTTTTTTACCCTCGCCACCTCCTAATGCAGAATTTACATGCACATGCAACCGATGCAACTGGATACAGTAGCTAATTATTTTCTCCACTAATGTCCAGATTGGTATACTAGCGATAATTCTTCTATTCTTGGTCGGAACGTTTACAATGAAATGTCTTTTCGATAAGTATGATTTTAAACCGACCGCGGTTTCTTGTTTGTTTTGATTTTGCTTGGAAAAATTCGCTTCGCTGTAAAGTAGAAACAGTTCCTACTATTTAGCGGCGAAATATTTTGATGTAAACTTTTAACTAATCAGACCGCAATATTCAGTGTTTATTCTTAAAAAAACTCATTACTTTCAAGAATTCAAAATAATTGTCTTGTTTTTAATACCCACAAGAGCGCTTAAATACAGTATCTTAAATTCGCCAAACGTTTTTTGTTTCCCGTGAAAATCAAAAAAATATTTCGCTGCTCATTTGCCGCCGAATTCGGTTTGTCGGTCAAGGTAGGTCTCAAAAGGACGTTCTCCCTTTGCATACACGTGTTGAGTTGTCCAGTACTGACAAGCAAAGTACAATCTTCTTTTGCGAAGTTTGCATCTGAGTTTAAAAATAAAATTTTATCTTGGATATCTATAGAAATCCCTTGTTCCAAATTTGTGTGCTATTACGTTAGATAAAAAATTATAAACAGGCTTAATTAAAGAATTTCACACCACAAACCGTGTCTTTGAAATTTACGAAAAATATAAACTACACTCAGCCAGGAGACTTTTATTTAATTTTACTTAAGGTGTTTTCACCCTAAATTACGCTGGGTCTCAAACGATTTTTCTGTCATCATAATACTGACTGCGCTCTTTGATTGGTTAATTCTATTGTTCTTCGCTCACGTGATCAATATAGGGAAATCTTTTTTTTTGAGCGCAAATGACCTCACTCACCCGAACAAATATAATTAATTTTTGTAATATTTAAGATGTTAACCACGCCAGCTTTGTGCTCATTGCTTGATTGCAATGACGGTTTTGCTGTGAGGGGGAATTGAATTTTAGGGATTTGCTCTTATTTACTTTTAAATTATTAATAATCTATGCTAAATATATGATTTGAATAAATCGAGCAACCACGAGATAATAATAAAATTAATGGCAATATTTGCACAAAATTTCTTCTATCGACAATGATGAAAAGTATGGGTTAATATGGAAAATATGGAAAATATACTTTATTAATACCAAGTGAGAGGTTTCGTATCACTTTTATTGACACCCTTCTGTAACAGGCCAAGTTGATTTATCGATTTTTACGAACATTCGTACGAATTATTATGTGGGATAAGTTTTATATTTTCTTGTCATGTATTCTTGTATAACAAAGAAAAACACACTGATTGATTTTTTTTCTTATCGCAAGATATGATTTACACGAAGGGATGCGTTATCTAATGTTGTTGGGTTTTCTGTTATCTTGAAGCGGCTTATATGAAATGAGGGTCATATGCGGGAAATACGGTATGCATTTTTTCGTACGAAACAGAATTTTATTGCTTTGTGTTGTTAGGGTTGTGTATTAGACATAAAAATATTGAAAAATAAAAAAGTGTTTACTGCGATCTGATAGCTGTTAAAAATTAAATAGAATTTACTTCAGTAAAGATGAAAAAATAGACTTGAGTTATTAGGAAACTAGGGTTATTAGGAAAATTGCAGCCCATTTGTATCATTTTTGCACCCAAATTGGGCTATTAACAAAGATTTATCTACTTTTATCAGAGCGTTCCAATGATGTAATCGATAATTTACATTATCGTATCTCATTTTTAAATATTTTACAAGTTCCCATTCCCTGATGAGGAAATTGGGAAAACTTACTTCATCGAAAAAATAGACTTCATATATACGAAATGTCAACAATTTATAAGAGATTTTAGGGAAATGTCAAGTTTAAGTGGTCGATCAGAGTTACTTTTAATTTCTTAAAATATTTTATACCTATTATTATCAATTATTTGTTTAGTCATTGTCAAGGAATAATATAAATAATATCATGTCAGAAACTAAGCGAGTTTAGTTTGGTCTATGACACAACAGCAACAGCAGCGCGCCACATTTTAACGACTCTGGTGTTTCCGTACTGCGAAACCCACTTTTAAGAGATATATTACCAATATGCAAAGTAGCTTTATTTCAACTTGATAACACTCAGTTTCTCTTAATTAATGTCATATGACCAAGAAGCAAAACGTTGTTAAAATTTTGTAAAAAAGCCAATAACGTCTAATAACCTCCTACGTTTTTAGTAAAGGTCTGTTTTACAAGCAACACCGTAGCGAAAAATATTTTCTTAAAACGTTCTAGGAATAAACTCGTTTCAGACATTAGTGCCATTAAATTGACTTTGCGTGTCCCACGGTATAAGTACAGTAAATAAAACTTTAAAACAAATTAAATGTTTAACAAATAATCAGAATCATTTTATTGTTGTAATATGGGTAGCGACATTAAATAACCATTAATTTTAAATTTTCATGATTTTGAACATCTACGAAATTTTAAAATAAATGTTACTTTCTCCAAACCACACAATTAGTCAACACTCCTGAAATTATTTCTGCCTATTTCTTCACACTAATGTTTTTTTATATGTCTTTTAATTTTGACAAAGAGTCTCGTGGTGATTTTATTGCTCAAATTTATGCTGATAACGATAACCACTTCTCTTACCTTCAAATTTGACACCCTTAACTTTTGGAAGTCTAAAAAAAATTGAGCATATTTTAATATTTCTCAAGAATGATATACTTCTTAACACATGGCTACAAAATGTTTTTAATAGGACTTGAATATAATCTTACTTGTGACGATAAGACACAATGCTGTCATCAGATACACCAAGATGATTTTTAGCAACAACACAAAACTTGCACGTTTCACCAATTACCATGTCATCAACGATGTATTGATTGCAAGGAATGTCAGTTGCTAAGTTATTCCAAGTTGAATTTTTACTTTCTTGTCTACTAACGGTGTATTTATTAGCGTCCTTTTGCCATCTCAATATGCATGATTCACTTGACAAATATGAGCACATTGCGCTGACTTTTCCAGGTAGATAAAGGCTAAAATAATTCATATCACATTTACATCATATTCTTTAAAAGAGCTAATGACTTTTATTTAATACTATAAATTAAAAGATGATCAAAATTTTGTCTAATATTTTTTTTTTATTTTCATGCTTAACAGCAGCTTAACATTTTTAACATCAGAAAACTCTTACAATATTTTTATTAAGTACAGAATAGGCCCTGACACATATGTCGTGATTTTTTTGCCTCTCTAGAACAAATTTCACAAAAGAAAGGAGAGAGGATTGTGAAATGATCACACTTTGTCATCTCGTGGGAGTTTTTTATTTTAACATAACACAACCCTTACCATCCAATTCTTTAATATGAATCACTGAATTTAAAATTTCTTAAGAACTATTCAAAAGAGAATTTGTTCTCTATTGTTTAAAAATTTTACTTACTTTTTCCTAACGATCTCGTGCGCATTTAGGCGTTCGGCCGTTGCCTGAAAACCAACATGTCCCAAATCTTTTATCATTTCTTTGAATTTCCAATATTGTGGTTTTATGTTAAAAACTATTTTATTGTTACTTTCCATAGACTTTGTGAACGGTATTTCTGTATCTTCATCCTTTGAGACTTCTACATTGTATTCAACCAGATGTTCAGTTAACAGTTTACTGATGATATGACCAGTTGATGATTTTACTGTATCCGATTGGTAAACGTTGGACGTTGAAACAAGGACCAGGTTTTGTGTCGCTCTGGACATTGCTTCTAACGTTAAATGTTTTAACTTGCAATCATTGCTTTCAATTATACAGATGCATTCGGCTGCTTCAACTCCACGACTGCCCTCAATAGTAGTAAGCAGGTTATAATTTTGACTCTGCAAGGGATTTTTAATTATAATTTTATCACTATTTAAAACTTTCCAGTCTGTGTACTTGTCGTAGTGGAAAAAATCAATTTTTAATAGTCGTAGTAATCTGTAAAAAATATCCCTTTGAGGGATTGTTTTATAGATGAACAAACGTTTAGTGGCACGATGCAAACACACATCTTGTAAAACAAGCGCTAACATTGGTATAAACTCTTCCTCTGTTGTCGGAGTATTTGCCGGATGTATCAATAACGGTTTTGTTCCTTCGATGTTATGACCGATTGAATGCGCTGAATTAAATTTTAATGTAGTGTCAATTCTAACATTTTCTGAAAGATTCTCATCTTGTATGGAAGCTGCAACAACATCAATATCAACCGGTGTTTCAAATACTTCTTCTTCTCCTTTTATTATCGGTGTGGCATTGCTACTGGTAGTTTGTCCTTGTTCTTGATGTTGTTGTTGTGGTGGTGGTGGTGGTTGTTGTGGTAGTGGTGGTGGTGGTGGTTGCTGCTGCTGTTGTTGTTGATGTTGTTGTTGTTGTGGTAGTGGTGGTTGTGGTGGTTGCTGCTGCTGCTGTTGTTGTTGTTGTTGTCGCCGTTGTTGTTGTGGTTGTTTTAGTTGTTGCCAAAATTTGGAAAAGAAATTCTTTTTTTTTTCGATTTTTGTTTTGGTGGACATTCCATCTTTTGATTCCTGATCGGGAAGCTTAATTGTTACCTTGTCTTCTTCTACTTCATCTTCAAAAGCCTTTAAAAACTGAAAGATTATCCGGGTTGTTCTCATTGCTCTGTTTAGTTTTAATACTTCCATTCCTGTTTCTTCATACTTGTACTTGTCATGTATTGTGACTCTTTGGTGTGAAATTAATGTTCTATGTTTCTCAATGGATTGTGGGAAAAAAATGATGAAGGAGTTATTTAATTTGTCTTCAGTCTCCAGATAGTGTTTAAGCAAAGATGATTCTTCCTTGTTAAGTAACTCTCCATTTAATTCATCAATTATTAGATGCAGGTTTTGGTCAACATGTTTCTTAACCAATGAGTCTAATAACTGGTATGGTGTTGGCACTTTATTCATTTTCAAATCCTTAGCTAACTCGACATTATCCTTTACAACAACTTCGACAGCGGCTTTGTAATTAAATCTTTCAGTATGATTGACAATATCCCGTTTCAGCAATGTGTTGCCGTCCCAAACTACGTAGTATATGATCGATCTATTCTCAGAGCGCTCGTAAGCAATTTCCAAATGTGCTAAAGCTAGCACTGTCTTACCACTGCCTAAAGGACCGATTATAATTTTTTTTAAAGAGTTGTTGTATAAATGACGGAGTTGCTGTGGAGAAAGTATTAACGAGCTTATTTGTTCGTGGACGTTTTTACTGAGTGAAGGAACAGAATAGAGTGCTTTTCTTGTAGCCATAAAACACATGACTTTACCGACTATGTTGATATACCGTTCCTTGTTATCCTGAACATTATTTTGTACTTGTGAGCTTTGCAAAATATTTAAAAAGAACTTCATTATATTTCTATCCTCAGCCAAAGTTTTTTTGGAGAGTAAGTTGCAGTCTACACAAAGGTGGATATTTTCGATATCTTCGAAATGTGGTGCAGCTACAACATTAACCATTGTCAGGTGACCATTTTTAAGATATTTTTTAGTGATGATAGATAGCTCCTTCAAGTCTTCTTCGCCCGCTTTGACTTCATCTTGTATTCTAACTGCGTCGGTTGTTTCTGTGTATCTAATGTTGACGATATAATTTGGCAACACAAGTAGAATTCTTTTGTTATCGGTAATTGTGCTTTCCAAACTCAAAGAAAATTCTTTATCCAGTTTTAGAAATCGAATATGTTCCTTCGTGTTATAATGAGTAAATATTGTAAACAAATGATGTTGTAATTCGATTATAACATCCTTTATCTTTTGTGCGAATAAGGAATGTGTGACGTTTTGCATTGGAGGTGGAATTTGGAGTGGGTCTTCCATGCATTTTCCATTGACGGTGAAATAACGCTGGATGTAAGCTCTTTCAAATTCTTCATACTCCTTAGGTTCCATTGTTTGCAGGCTACCACCACATATAAATTCAATATCTGCTTCTTCTCTTTCTGCTCCTACAATGCATTTTATCTGTTCAGATATTCTTCTACTGTTGTGCGTTGTTACATCAAAATGGCTTGTTGTACACATATGCGCTTGGACCAATTCAATATCTAATTAAAAAAGTTATTTTAGTTTGCAACATTTCTACACAACCAATTTTAATCCAAAGTAATGTACAAAACAACGCGCTAGAGTCGTCAAAGTTTTGGTGTAGAATACAAAACGTTAATTTTTAATAATCTATGCAATAATTTTTATATATTTTTGCGTTCGCACAGACAAAATAAAACTTTTGTCCAGGTAGGTAGCTTGCAACGCTGAAATGATTGCTATTCTAACAAAATCTTGACAATGTTTTTCATGGTTCGAATAATATTTTAAATAAACCCTTACATTTGCTTGTAAATATAGCTTTCCAAACTTGTTTTACTTGTGCTCTGCCCTGGTGCACATCCACATTAGTTAGTAATGTATTTTTTTTGTTCTATTTTATTTTCATTGTTCCAACTCCTTATTTATTTTTTTCGAAGAAAAATAGCGCCTTGAACTTTTTCTGGATAGAATACATCATCTAAATTTACTCACCTTCAATTGGAATCGAATGAGTTTTACTTTCACTGTCAACTAACGTAATTGATAACCCATTGATAGATTCAGCAATGTGATTGTAAATAAGCAGTAATAGTTTTCCTTCTTTTTCTTCTACAAAATAATCGTCGCCGAAATTAAGTTCTTTTGATTGTCTTGTAAAATTTTTAGTAATAATAGTTTGTATACTTTGTGCAGACCAGTTGAAGCAGTCATCATCAAATTTTATTACAAAATCTCCACGAAAATTTTTTAGTAGCATATAACTAAAATAAGGATTAAAATATAAATTAGAATAGAACCATAATTTTTTAAAAAAAAAAGGTATCTTCTTTCTAAGTCAATAGTGTTTAAGTGACAAGTTTTTGAACGACACGATGACAACAAAGGACTTTACTGTTCCCATTCCGTCTTTCAATCTTTCATAATCATTTTGAATGTTCCTAACTCCGTTTTGGTTTTTTTTTACATCAACTTGAATATAAATAAGTCCATTCTTTTTTTTATTTTTAAGTGTTTGCCTAATTCCGTTTTCGGTTTTTTTGAACATCAACATGAATCTGTTTTAGTTCATTCTTAATGTTATTTAGATTTTACTTGATGTTGTCTTTGTTTTTATTAATTTTATATTTTGTTATTTCAATCGCTGATGTCACAATTTCGATCTGCTGGACTGTTATTGCCCACTCTACTTATTTTAAACGCTATGCATCGAAATCATTACACAAAAGTGATATAGTTATGCAAATATATAGGTGTATTTAAAAATTGAATGGTAATATATTTACTTTACAATATTTGCCTTTTATTTCAACTTGACAGAACCCATTTAATGATGGAACTATATAGAAAAGAAAATTACACACCTGGGCTGTTCTTTTATAGTTTCTTTCAACTGAGAACTCTTCTGATCACAAGATGATGAAGAAATAGTTTGCTTTACTGTTTCCAATTCAGCTGCTATGCGTTTATACTTGTCTTTATTTTCTTTAATACCATCTTCTTTAAGTTTCATGCTGTCTTCAATTTGTTGAATATTGTCTTTATTTGCTCTGATGTCACCTTGATTTTGTTTAATACCTTCTTCGTTTTGCTGAATATTGTCTTTATTTGCTTTGATGTCATCTTGATTTTGTTTAATACCATCTTCGTTTTGATGAATATTGTCCTTATTTGCTTTGATGTCATCTTGATTTTGTTTAATACCATCTTCGTTTTGCTGAATATTGTCTTTATTTGCTTTGATGTCATCTTGATTTTGTTTAATACCATCTTCGTTTTGCTGAATATTGTCTTTATTTGCTTTGATGCCACCTTGATTTTGTTTAATACCATCTTCGTTTTGCTGAATATTGTCTTTATTTGCTTTGATGTCATCTTGATTTTGTTTAATACCATCTTCGTTTTGCTGAATATTGTCTTTATTTGTTTTGATGTCACCTTGAATTTCTTTAATACCATCTTCGTTTTGCTGAATATTGTCTTTATTTGCTTTGATGTCATCTTGATTTTGTGTAATACCATCTTCGTTTTGCTGAATATTGTCTTTATTTGTTTTGATGTCACCTTGATTTTGTTTAATACCACCTTCGTTTTGCTGAATATTGTCTTTATTTGTTTTGATGACACCTTGATTTTGTTTAATACCACCTTCGTTTTGCTGAATATTGTCTTTATTTGTTTTGATGGCACCTTGATTTTGTTGAATACCACCTTCGTTTTGCTGAATATTGTCTTTATTTGTTTTGATGTCATCTTGATTTTGTTTAATACCACCTTCGTTTTGCTGAATATTGTCTTTATTTGTTTTGATGTCACCTTGATTTTGTTTAATACCACCTTCGTTTTGCTGAATATTGTCTTTATTTGTTTTGATGTCATCTTGATTTTGTTTAATACCACCTTCGTTTTGCTGAATATTGTCTTTATTTGTTTTGATGTCACCTTGATTTTGTTTAATACCACCTTCGTTTTGCTGAATATTGTCTTTATTTGTTTTGATGTCATCTTGATTTTGTTTAATACCACCTTCGTTTTGCTGAATATTGTCTTTATTTGTTTTGATGTCACCTTGATTTTGTTTAATACCATCTTCGTTTTGCTGAATATTGTCTTTATTTGCTTTGATGTCACCTTGATTTTTTTTAATACTATCTTCGTTTTCCTGAATATTGTCTTGGTTGTCTTTTACATTGAAATTTAGAATTTCAGTATCTGCTTTCATAATTTCGATCTTAAATAAGTCTAAATCTTTTAAACAACCAGATTTCAAATCTTTAATTTTCGTTATGTCGTATCCAAGTCTTCTTAATATACCTTTTATAGTGTTCCATAACTGATCGTATTGTGCTAAAGTCAGTGCTGTTCTATGCATAACATCATTACGTGCCATTCGTATTCGAAGAATTTCAGCACCATCGCTTGAGTCAGTTGCCCGTGGTGGTTTCTTCCACCCATCAATTGGTGCTTGAATGCCGGGGCAACAATTTATTAAAACATCACATAAAATTGTTATGTCGAACATCTGTGAATCCGTTTCTTTATTTATCGGAAATACAATTTTCAACTGGTTTCCCTTGAGATGTTGCAATTTCTTCTTTAATGGTAGTAATGCTAAATACAATTGCTTTTTATCAGTGGGCATGTTTCCACGTGAAGGATCATGCAGCATTGTACGTAGGTGATCACAGCTTTCATTGACGAGTGTAACCAATTTAATTTGATATTCACATTTCGCAATCAAAGGTTGATGAGTAGATCCTGCTGCAGATGCTACAGTTGCAATTGGAGCTTGCTGAGTAGATCCAGCTACAGATGCTGCAGTTGCCATATTATCTGTGTAATATAATCACAAGTTTAGTAAGCATAAAAGAAAGGTTAATGAAAATCTCATTTCGATACTTAGGGGCTATTCATATGGGAAATATTTCCTCGGTTAGCGAGAAAATATTTCAGCATGATATAATTTTTACTTTCTGTTCATATGGCATGGGCGGAAAAACTTTTCCTCGGGTGAGAAAATACCATGTGATAAGTTTCTATTGTTTATTGTGATAAGAATCTATTGTTTATTTTCAAAGTTATGCCAAATCGACATAAATTTATCTCGCCTAGCGAGGAAACTTCTGTTCATATGGGAAAATGCATTTCCCGCTTACCGAGATCTCGATCATGCGCACCCGAGATCTCGGTAGCGGGTAAATGTTTTTTCTCGTATGAACGCAACTAAATTTTGTTAAGAGTTTGTTAACAACCCGAGATCTCGACTTGATATCATGATGAAACATTTATCCGGTTCCCGAGGAAATATTTCCCATATGAACAGCCCCTTACTATACCATCAATAAAGTTTTTACTGGTTGAAGTCAAAGTACATATATAGTTTAACAGATACAAAATTGTCTTCCATTTTTTCATGCAGAAGTTTAATAAAATTTATTAATGTTCTAAGGAGTAATATTTTCTACCTCTATTTGTTTTTGAGATTACAAATTTCATATCAAGGAAAGGGCCGTAGTTACTGAAGATTAAAGAAGGGATTTATCAAATATGGATATGCATTCGAAAGTGTCATCTGTTTTAGTTGAAATTTTGAGCATCTAACAATAAATGAATGAATGGGCATAACGCATAGTGCATGATTTCATGCGTTTTGAATGTTTCTTATTTTTTGAGTGAAGAAGTCAGATTAGTAAAAAAATTTAGAGCTTTTGGTACCTAGTTTCCTATAAATGAGTTTTTAAATAAAAAAAACGAAAAAGGGAAAAATTGCATTCAATGTTATGTATTTTCAAAGTATTCAAATTATGTCAGCGCTAACACAGAAGTCATTTTGTTGCGGTTTTCTAGTTCTCCATCCACTAATTGGTTCTTGTACACCGTTACAACAATTAATTAGAACGTCACATAAAAAAGTGATGTCAAACAACTCCGAATCTGTTTCCTTTTTTTGCGGAAACACAATATCCAACCGACCTTTTTTGTAATGGTTCAAATGTTTTCTAAATTTCAAAGATTTTTTTTTTCTCTTAACATCTTACCAGCTTTGTCAGGTAACTGCAACATTTTATATTCACCTACGTGGTCTATTTACAGGGTATCTCTGGACAAGTTTATATAAATCGCCAAAATGGTGAAAACGCGCATTCTAGTAAAATTAAAGCCATTTTTTGCAAATTGATTACGTCATATCTTCGCGGTGAAGACATGCCTTGCTGCTACTTCCCGCGACATTAAAGGCCATATAATGGTTTAGAAGTGCACATGTGAAAAACGGGGAGCAAGTTTTCGGCATATCATCGAAATTTTTCAAAACAAATTAATTCTGAATTTTACTATTCATATAATGCTATGGTAAGTTTTTCTTAATTTCGCGTCATGTAATTCTTGTTTAATGAAACTTTCTTCTGTGAGAGTATAATCGTGAAACATTTACACTACACTTCACGCAGTGCTTTACCGCCATACTTAACTTTAGCACACCTAACTCTAACACCGTCCTAACGTCACACCAAACTCTAACACTTGCGTAAACACAGAAAGTTACTTTGAAGCTTTCTAAATGTATAACAAGATAAACTTATAAATAAAATTATAATTTTAAAATAATTTATAACTCTAACAATAAAATTATAATTTTAAAACGTTTTTTACTTTCGACAAAGCTTTTTAATTAGGTTATGTGTGATATGTTGATGGTATACGGGAAATTTGATGTTGTGTATATATGTATATTTTTTAACTCAGTTTTTACTGTTTAATAATTTAACTTTGTAGCTATTTTAGCTGAAGATGATTTACAAATAAATCGAAATATATTCTAAATATTTTAATGTCATTGTTGGTTTGTTCATAAATTTGGAAATAAAGCACCACAATGTTTTTGACATATAGACTATAACAAGATACTTTAAAGTTTTCTTTATAGCTACGTTAAACTACAATAACAAATCCAAAAATCTAACTTTTTACAAAAATACTGCGTCTAACTTGCATTTCAGCTTCACGACTAATATTGTTTTTCCTTATTTTTACTCATAAACAACCTCATCACCAGGGCTCTTCTACGCTTTTAATAATCTGACTGGGAGGCTCCGTAATAAGCCTAATTCAGGTTGTTGATATACGGATTTTGATCGGAAGCGCGTTTTGAATACAATTGGCGATTTGGACTGAGTTTGTTTGATTTTAAAACAGGGTGATGGAGTGTGAAGAGTGGAGAATTAACCATAGGCAACGAGAAAAAACAAAAACGTTGAGAAGCTGGAAGAAAAAATCTATCAACAAATATTAGACTAGCAAACTTTCAGGAAATGTTATTTTTGGTAGTTTTCTTTTGGAAAATTTGTAATGAGTTGGGTAGCATGTTTTTTAACCAGCAATGTTATAAATGTTAAAAATTCACACGTTGATGAGCAAGCATACAGTTCATCGATGTCCTAAAGATTTTAAGTACATATAATTTTAATATTTCAAACAGCTTTTTTATTGTAGTATGTATGTAAGCTAGCTATCCTACTGCTAGCTATCCTACTGCTAGCTATCCTACTGCTAGCTATCCTACTGCTAGCTATCCTACTGCTAGCTATCCTACTGCTAGCTATCCCACTGCTAGCTATTGTTACTCCACCTTCAGTTATCTATAGGTTGACATTACACAGTCAATGCGAACTGCATTTTACGACCATTGAAAATGTTTTGATGGGCTAGGAACACATAGTTTTTTCTTTTATTAGAACATACTAGCTATATTTCTTTCTAATCAAAAAAACTCTAAATAAACCAAAACACAGTCATTTTCGTATATCATATTCATTTCTGCCTTTAGAAGTTTACATAGAAAAAGGTTTAAAAAGTAATTCTACTAATATTAGCTCTTTCGGTATTGCATAAGGTCCTTCTTCAAAACATTTGAAAGCAGCCTTTTGCACAACACTTGGTCTTGCAAAACTTATTTGCAAAATTATTGATGAAAATTCATTCAGTACAAACTCTTAATCTTCTGAAAGTTTATTTAAAAAATTAAGTTGTAAAATCTAAAGCTAGGAGATCTTTTGTTTACTATAATTGATTAAAAAAGGCCCTGGGTATACTTAACCCTATTTTTACTGTAAGTCCAATTTCTCTGAACTGGATAAACTATTCTGCCCCAAACCTACAAAACCCATTATAATTGATAAAAGAATAACACGCCATTTTTAAAGTAAAATACCAAGCATAGACGGTAAAAAATCAAAAGATTTAAATATGAGAGAAGCCAACCTCGTCCCCAGGGCATCTTGTATCTTTTCTGACCCCGGGACGGCGATACAAACATGGTTTAATTTGCAAAGAATGACGTTACATAAAATTACTAGCTGAGAGACCTAGTGCCGCCCATGTCCTTTATAGACAAAATAATTTTGCACAAAATGTCGAAAATGTTTTTTTTACAAAATATATGTATCATTACGTTTTAAATTATATCAGGTTGTTATTAGTGGGCATGTTTTATTATTTTATATGCTTTGGTTACCATAAAAAATATAAAAAGCCAGTAGGTTAACCGTCGGAGCCATTTTATCATTGACTGCACATTTACCCGGCATAATTCAAGAAAATTTAAAGTGCAATAACTTCAGTAAAAAAATAAAGTTATTGACTTGAAACTTGTTATGGAGTACTTTTAGACCAATCCAATAATAGATAATTTTACACAAGGCATAAAAAAATTACACAACCATTTTGATACTAATTATAAAGCAGTGAACATTAAAAAATAACAAAAAAAATCTAAACCGAGTATATAGTATATATATATAGCGTCCCATAACTTCAGTAAAAATTAAAATATTTACCTGAGATTTGGTATGATATGGTTTTAGATTGGTTTGATGAAATTGAGCCAAAAAATAGTTCTATTATCATCATACTTTCTGAGTTTCAGAATTTAGCCCTTTTCAGAGACACTGATAAGCCGTTTTTGATAGCATATCAATTTTGACTAAGATACAGGTTCAGAAAATTTTAAAAGCTATTCTAACCTCAGAAATAGGTCAGATAAGATTCAACCTACAATTATGCCAGTAAACGAAAAATTTAGTTGCAAAGAATATCTTTTTGCTGATATATTTTTGTGATTGGATGCTCTTATGAGAATACTGAATTAATCTTCACGGTTAGCTAGTTTGGCATTTTAAATATTTTCCAAGCAGAATAATAACAATAAATAGATGTATATATCAATTAAAAATCGTTTTTTGAACAGCAGCAGAATTTTGATGCGCTCTAAAACTTTATGAAACTAATTTTGGTCCAAAATCCCCAAAATAATTTCCTCAAATAATTACTGCTGTTGGTAAAGTCGTATATATACCAATTCTTTCTAAACTATTAAGGCGGTGATACATTGAATCGACAAAACAGATCACATGTGGACTTGTCGATTTCAATTTTCAAACCAGCATAATGCTTTTGATAAAATTTTTGGATTGTTTATGTTTTAAACAAAAAAAAACTTGTTTTTGTATATCTGTGTGTGCAATAAAATGTGAGCTTGTTGAGTAAAAAATAAAAAGGCTGTAAGGCGTTTTAAAAACATGTCATTAGGAAAAGAAAAAGCAGAATTTATCAAAGGCCACAAAATGTAAAAGCAAAAAAGACTTCTAAAGTAAATACTTTTTTGAAGCCTTTTTCACCCAATATAACTGCAAGCAGTGAGTCCACCATATACGAATTCAGTTTCAGTTAACTATTGATTAAATAAATTTTGTGCAAAAAAATAATAAAAAAGCAACTTTGGGACTCGTACAGCAAAATCTTGGTCATCATATAAAAGCAGTTAATGCAGACACAGATATGAACTTACAGTAAATGATAATTCTAAAGTTCAGCCAAAATGAATAAAAAATGTAAATGTTAATATGAAGTTAAATTTCTGCCTAGCTACTTTCAGTCAGGCACCTAGAATGACAAGACCATTTGAAAATTATGTAGCCATATTTGCACCTTAGAGAACCAACGAAGTGCTATGGTCAGGTGGGCAAATCGTTTACCAATTTCCAAGTTTCCCCTAGCTACAAGTTTTGCAACCCAGTGCTTGGTAGCCAACCAATTCAGTAAAATACACATATATAACTAAATTGCTTAAATTTCTTCACGTAAACAGCAGCCTAAATAACATGATTGTATATTTATACATTTAGAAAACAATCAAGGGCAATATGCGAGCAGTTTGTGTGTTGCGTATGAGAGGAATCAAAACAAACTCGCCGCACGTATCTGTAACGTAAATGCCGAGCTCCCTTAGCTATGCAAGGTTATATATAAAACTTTGGTTAATTGAGACAAATCTCATTAAATATTACACACAGAAAAACTGTGTATTGGAGGGTCACGTGACGAGGCCTCCTCCAGGGCCATGTTCGCATCGCCGTCCCGGGGTCAGAAAAGATACAAGATGCCCTGGGAAAGGGGTTGGAGAGAAGCTTTTCGTAAAAACTATTTGTACATAGAGACTGATGATGTAAATAGTTTTTACGAAAAGCTTCTCTCATATTTTAAGGATACGTCAAACCCTTTTTACCCATGTTGAGAATAACGCGTATATTTCCTAAACTATAAAATTTAACTTTATAAAAGTATATATATTCTGAAAGCCTATTAAATTTCCTATCTAGCCATGCTATTCTTATTATTCGTCGAAAAAATGGAAAGGCGTAAAAAATTATCGAACACGTTTTCAAAATCTCTAATACTTGAGGGTAGAAGGTAAAGCATTTTACTTTTATATTGTAAAAGTTATATCATTAAAGCTTACCTCCCACTTCAAAAAAAGTTCATCTTATTCTGTTTATACTATGTTGAGAATTTGTAATTTAACATTTATTAAGTAAAATTCGAAATAATAAAGCTAATATAAAGCCACATTTTCTTGTGTTTACAGCATGCTTCCTTCTCGAAAGCCGCCATTTTGTGATAATTTTTTTTTCGGATTAAACCCAGTTTGACGTCATCTCCCGGATGGCAAAAAAAGGCCCCCTGAACATGTTGCCGTAAAACGATAACTCGGAGAAAAAGAAGAAGAGTAAATTATTGCAACTAAGATTAATTTTGTTAATAATTATAAAATGTGTTTTTGTGCTATGCCTTTTTGCAATAAGAATAATAGAAGTAGCGCTGTAAAGCATTCCTTTGCCAGTCTTCCAACAGGCAAGAAACAACCTGCTGCGTGTACTCATTAACAGAGTCGATACGCTTTCAAAGTCGAGTTTTAATCACTAGAATGTTTTGATCAACGCTGGCAAAAAAGGCTTTGGCAATTCTAAATCTCTGTCCACTTGTCTTTGCATTAGGCCATGTACAAATTCTGGATGGTATAGGTGCTCGCTCTTCTTCTACGTTGCGTCTAAGACTTTTCTATTATATTGTGGTACACTAGGCAGGGATTTACGGGATTTTATTTTGTTCTGCGCGCGTTGCTGTTTCTTCTTTCTTTCTTTCTTTTTTTCTTTCTTTCTTTCTCTCTTTCTTTCTTATAATAATTTATTTTAATTTATTTTTCGTGCCGCGTTTCATTCTCATATCAAAGGACGCTATAGGCCCTGGGATCGAGGTTGCTTGAATTGTTATTATAATAAGCCCAGGGTTGTGTTTTAGCTTGCACCCGTCCTGTCTATGTTTACTTCCGCCATAGTCGTGATTATTAACGTTGCCAATAGTCTAGCCATAGAATGAAGTTTTCTACTAATCTTTTCTTCCAACAAAAACTCTTAGGGATCGCGGCGCAGCATTTAATTTTTTTGGGGGGAGGGGGTAAGATAGGCTACAAAAGAGTAAAATGAAATGTCGCCCGCCATGGTTTGCTCTGATAACCCTAAATAGCTTCTTTTTTACTTTAAAATATACTTCCCGGCGCCGCGACCCGTCTCTGTGGGCATTTCTGTAAGTCTCTACACAAGTCGGAAAGAGCCAATCTCGTTCTCAGGGCATCGGAATAGCGAAAAAGGCCACGGTTCACTACTAAGCTATTGCTTCCACTTCCATTCTCATCCTCATAACAGCTTTCCCAGCTAGAATCTGATTCACTGCTCGGTGTGTTGTAGACTTTTTACTGGCCGAAACTTCAAAACTAAGAAAGCCAACAACTTTTTCACGGGAACTCAGTTTTAAAAAAGCCTTACTTATCTTCAGTATATACCTGTTACAAACTCACCTTCAGTACCCGTTACAAATGTTGAAAAACAAAACAACAACCGCTTTGTATATATAAAACCGCTTTGTATATATATAAAAACCTGGGCCACGGCAGAGTCAGCGAAATTATCATCCGGGAGTTGACGTCACAAGCCCTCCCGCGAAGGCATTTATTTACAATCGGGACACAAGATGGCGACTGGCACGAAGCTTCTTCTCCAGCTAATATTTTACAACTTTAACGACGAATATCTTGCGAACAAATCAAAATAAGTATAAAATAATTTTTTTTTCGTCATTAGTACAATATTTTGAGTTGATTTTCGATTACTTTTTTTAAAGTGGGAGGTAAGCTTTAAACTCAGCTCCCCATGGGCATGAAAAAGGTGCCTGCGTTTTTTTTCTAAAAACATATTTTTAGTTTTATTACGAAAAATTGATTTTGGTACTCCTTCGTTGATAAAAATAAACTTTATCAAATGGTAACCTCGGAATGGTACATTTTTTTCAAAAAAACAAACACCTGCTAATTTTGTCTCGATATATTGAAGTCCCTGTACCTTCTACCCTAAAATGTAGAGCAACATCGAGAAAAATATGTTTACGAGATAAACAGCCTTGAACATCCTCACGCTTCAGTAATTCGAAACAAAGAAAAGAATTTCTTCGGGTTTGCATGCTCTGTATGCGTCATGCTTCTACAGCATGTGGCTATTTTTTTTAATAAATTATTTATATATTGAAAGAGAAATAACGTAAACTCACTTGCTAAGCATAACAAAAAATAGAGTACACAAGCAACCTTGTTCCCAGCGCCTTTTGTTTGTGTTCTCAATGATATGTAGTTCGTAGGTTTTTATTCATATCTACCTCAATTAATGAGTATATAATCATTTTGAAATATTCAAATGATCAACTTCCAAAAATACCCTCACATCTTCAGCATATTAGAAAAAAACATGCTCATGTGTGCAAGATTTAAATTCTTTTCAATTTTTAAACAAAGAAGGTTTGAAAAAAAATGTTTGTTAATTTATCCTTTCCTAATTTCCTCGTTTTTGCATTATAAATTTATATATACATTTTTTTTTCAAATAAATATTCTATGAACCATTTGCTTCCCGAAGGCATAAAAATATTTTTTTTGAGAAAAAATCAAAAAAAGGGTTTGATGTATCCTTAATCTTTTGATTTTTTCCTGTCTATGCTTGGTATTTTACCATGTTAACTAGACCTTTCTGACTTATTTAAAGCACCAGAATTGCTTCTAAAGTTTTCTACACTTGTCGCGTTCTCAAAATTGACATGCTGTCAAAAATGGCTTTCAGCGTGTCTAAGAATGTCTAATTTCAAGAACTCAGGAACTGCGATTATTACAAGTCAAATTGCTTTTGACTTATTTTATTAAACCAGGCTACAAGCCTACCATACTAAGTTTCAAGGGGCTAATTGAAAACATGGGGTACTTCAAATGGGGTAACATTTAGGGTAGTAGTTAGGGCAGCTAATTTTGATATTCAAAGCGCATATTTTTGAAGTACACATTACCTTATTCCATGAAAATAACAAGTCAAGAAATTAACGGGAATTAAATTAACGGTCATAAAATTAACGCGGTTTAATGAAATTATTTTGAAAAAGACATTTAATTAACGCGGTTGAGCAAGGTTGTTTTCAAAAATGCATTTAATTAACGCGAATTTGAGAATATGCAATATCACACGAAGAAAAAATTACGGCAACAGTCGAATCCACGGTAGTGAAGCGTCTCCTTTATTACAAGGCGGTTCGGAAATCGAAATAATACTTTTCGTTGTTTGGAAAGGCAATGTTAAAAATTTAAAAATTTTGAAAGAAAAAGTGCTTTCAGTTAATTTTCCACTTAGATCAGAGTATGAAAAATGATACAAAAGCTATTTAAAAAAGATCGCTTAAAAGGAGAACACCGTTGAACTATCGTCCGATGGGGAGGAAATAGTAGAAAATTTGTAAAAAAAATTGTTTTTTAATGTTTTTTAGGCTTTTATATGTTATAAAAAAGTCACCAAATTAACAATATTTTAATTAACGAGTCATGAAATTAACAGTCTTTAAATTAACACTTCATTTAATTAACAGTCATTAAATTAACGCGAATTTTGAAAAACCGCGTTAATTTCATGACTCGTTAATTTCATGGAATAAGGTATATATTCAATTTTATTCCAATACGACAGCTCTTAGCTCGCTTAACATACTGAATTTAGCGCCAATTCGTTAAACATGAAGTTTGACTTTTACCTTCGGTTTGCAACGTGTAGCTCCACCATATATTTTACATAATAATTTGAAAACCAGATGCCATTTTAAAACTCAGCCGCTGTGTGAAGTTGATAACTTAAAAGATGGACAATGTTGTACGGAACGGTTCCTAAAGGATGGTTATCACATGTATAATGCAACTAATCATTGGTAGCTATAAGGGATTGACTGTACATTGTATGTGGCGTGATGAAATTCTCACATAGCTATATCCTCGTTGCCATGTTACTTGATAATTGTACAGAAAGGTTCATAAGAAGAAAATTTCACATAATAACCTTGCAGGAGAAAAACCTCCTTACCAAGTTATATATATCAAAAAATAATTGCTAGCCTCGTTTCCATGTTATTTGGTCATTGACAAGAGAATATTATAACCAAAAGATTTGCTGTGAGAACCTTGCTTAGGGGATGCCTTTTTTTAAGGTATTTACATATGAAATTATCGCTAATAGAAATCATTCAATTCAAATCTAATGTGACGGTTTCCGTCAGCAAAACTGGTCAACTGCAAAGGACACAATTATCTGGTCTGTAGAATAAAAATACACTACCCAAAACACTACCACAATTGGGGTACCCCATGTTTTTAATTAACCCAGTTTTAAGTTATTACTTCAATATTTACTGAAGTTGTAAGACTTTTAACTTGAGCAAAAAGTATGTTTTCCCACCAACACTAAACTCCCAGCATGGTTAAGCGGTTTAGAATTATTTTAAAAATATTATAAAGTTTTCTTCCTTGAAAGAAAAAGTGGAGGCTGAGTTGGGGCTTATGCTATATATTTTGATCTAGGGCTTATCTAAAAGAAGGGTTTTAATTTGTCACTTATATATGGTATGGTTCGGTCTGCCATTGAGCGTTTAACTCATGTCCAATAGGTTGTGGGTTCAATCCCACATTAGGCCATGGTCTAGTTGGGAAGAAATGGTTTTTGTAGCTTAAATTGGACACTTAAGCACAATAGAACCGCTTTTTTGTTTCTTCCTTAAAACAACGGACAAGGTATATCCCTCGAAGTTAGTGAGGCTAATCACAAAAAAGAAAGTATTCATAAGTTTACACTAATTTTCAAAAAAATATCTTCTTTTGGCCTGCCATATAACGGGCTTCTCCTTAAAACTTGTGTATACACTTTAGATTTTGTGGCTAGCTACATGTTCCATAATTCATGCTCAGAAATCTAACATCTTAAACAAAATTAATTAGGAGGTATAACTCCTGAAAAACACTAGCTAAGAAACCTACTAATATATAATTATAATAAAAGTTAGCCATAACATGCAACTGATAAACTAATATTTAGCCAGCATTAAGAGAAAGTGGCTAGTCATGGACCTGGAAACAAAAACCCTTGTAGTTGCCTAGATAGCTGTCCAAGCTATTGATGTTAAGCATAAAAACTTTACACAAACCTTGTTATGACGTAAGGCCGTCATCAAAAATATGTTGTGTTCGCGTCCTCCGACCGACTCACTTTTGGTAATAAAAACCCGAGTCGGTAAGTCGGGAAAAAACCGGGAAAAAATTTCGCGAGATATTTTTCAAAAAGAAAATTTTTTTCGCCAGAACTAATTTATGCAAAATTGACAAAAACTTGCGAAAATTAAATTCCGTAAAAATTAATTCCTTTAGGGCACTCCTGTGGCTACTGACAGTTTACGGGGCGGCGAAAAATGGTCTACAAACGATGTCGAGTGGCGCTATACTGTTTTGGCCCTGGGAACGAATTTGCTTGCTCCGATCTAAAAATCCCGGGAAAAAATACGCCCGACCGCCCGACCGACTCATTTTTGCGGGGTCTTCGGGACGCGAACACAACATATTTTTAATGGTGGCCTAAGCTTAACTTCTTAAAATATTTTTATAATTTTTTTGTTTAAGGCAATGAGTATAAAAACAGCTGAAAGATAAACAATATAAAACTTTTCCAAACAACCCTTACTCGTCTTCAACTACCTCGCCACTTCACGATTGAAAATCACCCCAAATAAGGGTGATTCTCATCTGTCCAGACCAGGGCTATTTACGGTGGTGTCTTGTCAGAATATCATAGGCACAAAAGAAGTTGAGTCATTAATTAATTTATTTTCAAAATTAACGGGAATTTGAGAAACGAATCAAATAGCATAACAGATCAACCTGGCCTAGGGTCATTTCTTAGCTCCGTCTTGGATATCAAGAAGCAATTGCCCTGGGAAGTAGGTTAAAACATAAATTTTTATGTCCCTGAAAATTGCTATTTTTGCTTTCTTACTTTAACAGTTCCTTAAAAAAGAGAACCGAAAAAAGATTTTGGCTTTCTTATAACTTAAAATCCATCAAGTTTGTCCCGAGGCTTTTTTCTTCCTAACTGTACCATGTATCCACGGTAAAAGCCTTAAAAATCGTGTATCGGAACATTATTGTCAGCCCCTGTCCTTCATGCTGACACTCTTATGCTCGGCTGGTGCATTACACTGGACTCGAACGAAAGACGGAAGACCATTTGGAACTATGCCACAAGTCAGTCCGACCTTCATCGTCACAGAGAATACTGCGAGAAGAGTGCGCACCCATGCAAGTTAAATATAACCAGAACATGGGAGAGGTTAGGTGCTCTGAAATTAACTTCAGCTTTTAGACGAATGTTCCTATAAACAATTATCATATCGACGAGTGTGCTTGGGATGGGCCGTTAGTTTAATTATTTTTTTATATAATATTTTTAACTCTTTTTACTTTCGCCTACCTGACCACATGATATGTCCAAAGGTCATATCGCTTTACTTACGTAAAAGCTCATAATGGCTGTAATTGAATATGTTTTGTTTTTAGTTTCGTCTATTTGACCACGATATTGTCTATGCGTAAAATCATCTAGCGCAAACACACTCCTTCATATAATTCAAAAATAATTTTTATCTTTTTTAGTACACACCTATTTTGTATTTTTCTGTCAGAAACTTACCTTAATGTTTTGATTAAACGCTCGCTTCTATTATTTAGGCTTCTCTGTAATTAAAAAAACAATCTATCACTATTACTTTTTTTCGGTTACCCTGACAACTTATCGCTATCACTTTCGTCTACTTGACCATATAATGACGTATATTCATTATACGCATTGTGATCAAATCAAAAATTTAATCCTTTAATTTTTAATGATAGGCAAAATCGTTGTATCAATTTCTCTTATCAAAATCTATACTTGACCGAACTTTCGCTATTTTATTGAAACTTGCCACTTAATTTTCCAATATCCTATAATTACAGTTTCTATAACCTGTCATGACAACAACAACGACAATAAGTTTGTACTTTTGTTTTTATTTTCAACGTCAACTTAGACCAAACAGACTAAGCATAAACAACAAACAACAAAAGTCAATACAAATAAAAGAAGTTGTCTGAAATGTAAACATATATAAGTGTTGATTTGCTTTCTTACGTAACATTTGTCATGAGATAATGACAACACAGTTATTGTACTTTGTACTTTGTACCTAGTACTCTTGTAACGAACTAAGTTTGAAATTTGTGTCGGAGAATATTTTTCATAACGTTATTTTACAATTCTGCATAACGGACATGCTTTAATATTTCATTGTTCAGTCCAAAAATGTATATGAGACGGTTAGAGTAAGTTCTTCGTCAACATTTTGAATCATATCAAAATAATGAACTTTCGTTTGGCAGGAAAACCAGCTACGATCCAATTTTAGTAAAATCGAAAGTTTGTTTCACCGGTGTAGTACGATGAGGTGCTCTCTTTCTTATAAAATGCTTTTTTTGCTAGCTTTAAGTACGTAAGAAATATAATAGACTTTTTTACTATTTAAAAGTTTTACCTATGTCAAACAATTTTTTGTTTGTTAACAAGTTCCAGATAGTGAGAGTCTACAGAACACTTGAAACAATTTTAAAATCATTGTTGTTGCCTCAACAGCTTTATAAGCCATATTTTGTATACTTTTACGAAAACCTGAGAATACACAGCCAGTTTGAAAAATGGTTAAAAAGAAAAGATAAAAAACTCGACATCCCTGCAAAATAAAATAATAACTCGAAAGATGAAAATAATTCACTTTCTCTATTGCTTTGGGAGTTTTAAAAAGACAGGAAAATCGCTTAAACTTTCTTGTTGGATATCCATAGCTCAAAAAATTATTTAAGACCTCAGATGTTCTAAGTTTTTAAACTTATCAACAAACTTGTAAGACTGGAAAGTATCAAAAATTATATTCAGGTTTAAGTACAGCCACAACTAGAGACAAACAAACAAATAAACAAACAAACGAAGAGAAAAAGAAAAAAGAATAAAAATAATAAATTAGTAAACTTGCCTTATGACTTGTCTTTTATTTCAAAAATCTGTATGTCTTTCCTCACTAAAAGGTAAAGTTTTTTTCTGACAATTGACCAAGCCCGTCTGATTTTATCGACTGTCGCGAGTTCTATGATTGGTTCTATAAAGAGCTATCTCTTTGTTCACAAAATTATAAAAACATTCTTTAGCAACGTAATACAAAACCAATTGTGAATGTGATAACCAATCAAATCCATTTTCATATTTACGGTAGCCGTATATTATTGTAAACAGAGATCACATGATTACAGCATTTTTTTTAGCTCTGCTATGATTAAGATTACCATGGTACACAGTTATCCGTTATTATATCTTTTGTTAACTTACCTTACCGATAAAGAAAGGTGGTTAAAAAGTGACTACATGTTTGCTAGGCAATCAATGTTTTTGCCGTTTCTTATTTGGCATTTCTTATTTTCTGCCCAATTTTTTTGCCCATTTTTCAATTCAGTATCTACATGTAAAACCATAACAGCAATAAAGAAAACATAAAAAACAGATTTGTACCAGTCTCTGCGCTAAATAACGTCTCCAGTGAGTGTAGTTGAGCAGAGGGAAATGAAAGCAGAAAATATGTTTAAATGAAAGAAAAAGAAAAATTAATTATTAAAATTGACGGATTTATAGACAGATTTCATTGTCCACTTCTTTAAACTTCTTATAGAGGAAAAAGGCATTGAAAATTCAAACTTTTGTTTTGTTTTAAAAAAGCCTGAATCGCCATTCATATTTGTATTAATATAACTTAACGCAACAAGATGGAAAGAAATATCACAATTGTAAACACGACATATATGTTTACATTCCATGTATTTTGAAATGGTCTTAGCTGTCAAATTTAGAAAAACATTTAAAATGTGTGTAATCTCTATAAATCTAGGAAACCAGCGCATAAAAAATCCGTTTTTTAAGTTGTACAAAATTAAACACTTTGAAAAGCTTTATTAGCCAGAATCACACTGAAATTAGTATGGAAAGATATGCTGCCTTCAAGTTACCGTCCCTTAGCTTTAATTGAAAGTCTCATTAAAATCAAGTTGTTATTAGAAACAGTGACGCATTTAGTTGTCATTCAAAATGGACACTCAAACTTCTAAATACAGCTGTCAGATTGTTTCGAAAGTACATTTTAGAGTGTTTATTTTGTAAAATTCCTTGCAATAATAACCTAAGAATCTGAAAGTAAAATTTTAAAAACCCTTTTCAACTTTTGTCTTGTTTAACCCTGTTCTGTCTTGTTTAATCCTGTTTTGTCTTGTTTAACACTTTTTTGTCTTGTTTAACCCTGACTGGTGCAATAAGATATGTAGGAGAGACAGAGATCTTTTTGTTTGTCTCTTAATAATATATGTTTTGCAAATGTTATGATTTCGGTGTTTCGATTTACTTTCAAAACTTGAGTAAACTTCTTTCCAGTTATTTTATTCAAAAATTTCGAAGATATAAACTTTAAATACCTTTTTGCGTGAACAAAATCTTAAGAATTTGTCTTAGAACCAAATATAAATGAACTAACCAGACCCGAAATTAATGTAAGAAAAAAAGCGTCGTGTGGTTCTTAACAATACCTAAAATGTAGACATGATTATTCTGGTCGAATAATACTTTTCTAATGACGTCATTGCAAAAGTGCCGACGTAACCTTAACTTTAACTGCATCTTTTCTTTTCTACAAACTGTTAATAAGATTTGCGAAAAATCCCACAACTGATAGCAACTATTTTTTTTTTTCATTGGGATGCGAAACATAACGGTTTGTTAGTGTTAATCCAGGCAAAGCTGTTTAGCTATAATTTTCTGGTTGTCACAAAAAAAAACAGTAGTTGTACAAGACACATTATTTTATATATGAGAACCAATTATATAGGTTTTGAATCTTGCCAAAAATATGGACCGATTAAAAGGGTTACCAAACAGCTCAAGTAAGATCTCCGTCATTGATGTTACTCTCCATCCTTTCACATACTTAATAAAATTGTTTAATCACCAGGCCACTCAGAAGGTTGAGCTACAAGAAATTATTTTTTAAGGAAAAAGCAATCTAGCTAGGTCGAAGAACTTTAGAGTTTTAATAGGAAAATTGACTTAAAGACACCGTAATGGTTCAAAAACATATTCGGATAGTCATTATTTCATAAGTTCTTTTTTTACAAAACTATTTAATTATTAATATTAGATATAAAAGCAAATTAAATTGTCTAAAGTTCATAACAAACAAAGGTCTGCATTTTGAAAATATAAAAGATCAAACAAAAATCACAATCTTAACTTCAAAAGAATCAAATTTACAATACCTCCCAATGTATAACAATAATGTTAAATTCATCGCTTTTAATGACATCATTTAGAAATGCAGTATCAACATGGCACAATAAGTTTTGTTGAACGCTGGTAGTGTCGTCGAATATGGACTTCTTTTTTCATAATATGTCCCCTGGTGATAGTAGGTTGCCGTTGACTAGAAAATTCTTAGTGCATTATTTGCGACATGACCAGCGTGCAGGGCTTTTTTGACTGGTGTAAAAAAGCCTCGAATAGGCTTCACCGCCCGACAACTGGGGGTTTGGGGGGCGTTGTGAGCCCCCAACGAATTCAGGGCGGCGCCCTGGAAGCCAACGCCCTTTAACGACCTTAAACGGCTAAAACAGCTTAAAATCATCTCTCAGACTCATCTTTGCTAAGTAGGTGTAAGGTGGGTTTTTTAGTTTTTTAGCGGACGAAGATTATATGTTGGAATGTTTTTTGTACAACTTGAGTAATTTAAATGTTTTTTATAAAAATTTTGATGTCATGCGTTATTACTTTTAGGGAATTTATATACGGCGACATTTAAACAACAGATAATAATATACAAGATTTATTTTTTTATCAAGACTGTTACACTTTTAATCGTCGTTCAGGATATCTAACATTTTAAGTCTTTTTGGATATTTTATTGCCAGCATATCGATTACGTCATCTAAATTTATTTTCATCTCGTTGTGGATATTTAGCAACACCAAGCCATTAAATCGATCCTGAACAAAAGTTTTAAAATTATAATTAAATGTACTTAATGTGGTGTTTCACAATCAAAACAGATAACTCAATAAATTAAGATACACGACAAGATTAAAAATGTCGCATTCTCCTTACTACGCAACGTTATATTGTAGAAACATACCTGGGTCATCGAACTTCTTAAATATGTCTTTACTCGTCGTAGCGATGATATAGATCTTTCACAAGAACATGTCGTTACTGGCACTACAGCAAGAATATGTAAGATCTTGAAGATATTTGGGTACATCATGAAAATATGTGCAGCTAATTCATTATTAATTATTTCTAAAGAAATAAAGCTGAATGTTTACTTGCAATGTATAGAACTTTCTCTTTTAAAAACACAAGCAATAAATTACTTCTTACCTCTTAAACCTTTGCCAATTAAATTCATTGTTGCTGACGTTTTGTCTTTTTTCATGGTGGTTGGAGGTATATACAAAGTGATTTGGCTCAAATAACCCAAATGGCATTTTTCTCACCTCACCCATTCTTGACTACATAATGGTTATTCATTCGCTCGTATATTCTGTACTTGTTCTTGGGGTAATCAACCCATTATCAAAACTTCCATGGATGTCATCTATATCATGAGGGTATACGGTTTTAATATTTTTCCCAATAACTATTGCAAGAGCAAGCATATCCATTATAACACATGACATTCTATCTAAGTTTTTATTTCCTGTAAATTCATCAGCAACATCATGAGGAAATATTGATGCAAAAAGTCCTCTTTCATTACGAGGAAAGTTCTCCATAATTTTTTTATCAACATTATGTGAAGCATAGAAGTTTGAATGTAAACGCAGCTCAATCGAAACGACAGCTCGAAGTAGATAGCAAAGGCTCTAGAATTGTATAAACAATTGCCGTTTCCAGTAGATCTAAATAAAAATGTTTTTTCTATTATTTATAGACGATACTTAGTTACAAAGTTTTCTGCAAAAACAAAATGAAAAAATGAAAAAATAAAACAAACAAATAAACTATAATAATTAAGTCTCGCTGTATATATTATTGATTAGACCATGTTAATAGAAAAAACACTGGTTCGGAAGATCGGCAAACTTCAAAGGATTCTCAAACGATGTTTATATGTACGTCACGTGACAACTGCAAATTAGACTATTCCGCCTAAATAGGCTATGATAGACAAATTAGGCGAAATTTATCTCCTAACTAGGCTATCGGCACTAAATTTGCTTATTACAGCCTTCTGGTTCGTGGTCGCACCGATCTTTAAGGTTAAAAATGATCTAACAAACCTCCCTCGGATGTAGAAGTATTATTTTCCTAAATGTTATGGTGCGTTTTGAAGATATTGCTTTTAGTTTGTTATGCCGCTGATCCCGATGCGCACAACGTTTTTTTCCGGCGTGTTTTTGCGAAGCAATTGAGCTTTGCGAGCGAAGCGAAATTGTGGAGCACGTTTGCTACGCGAAGTATACCAAGAGAATTATTAAGATTCTCAAAATTTCGATAGAAAAAAATCATATAAAATCAGCGTAAGGAAATATGACTGATATTTTTTCACGAAAAGGTAGGTTATTTTTTTGTCTACTAGAACAAATAAGTTTGGACCGAGCAGCTGTAATAAAAGTTAGCTAAAAATGTCAATAAATAGGCTTTGTACCCCCCTACCCCCGTCTTTCGTACCCCCCCCCCCCCCTCCCCCCTTATTTCCCGATTTTCCGTTTGCCGGAAGCGAAAGACTGGGAAGTACACTCAAGCAATCAGAAAACGGCTATCGGCTAATTTGAATTATCGTGTATTTTACAGACCTAACACAAATACATAGTTCATACCAAGTCCTGATAATAATTGGCTTAGCTGGTATGCTTTTTCGCTTAATATTTCGAGTTGGAAAGCTTGTACCTTTTCTTTGAAGGCACACTATATTAATTTGAACGTTTATAATGCGCAAAAACGTGTTATATTTATGGCTTCATTAAAAAGAAGATTTTAAAGTACCAAATAATCAGCTTGAATTGGCATGTTTGTGGTATCCTTTTCATACAGCAGAAGAAAAGTGAGTTGCGAAGGTATGGATGATTTGAAAGTTATTTTTACGTTTTTTCCTTGGTTTGATGTAGCTAGCTAACTAAATTACTTTTTGGTGCCTGTGGCCACCATGACAAATATTTTTTGTTGTCATCCTTCAATGGAATCATTAGCTAGCTACCTCTAGCTACAGTCAGAAGAAGAAAACTCAATCCATAAAGTATTATAACAAAACTAACAGGGAAAAATATACCTCTTCAATCTTTAAGGTATTTGCTCATTTGTGGTTAAAAACTTTTGTACTGTTGTTGCTACTAGCATCTTTTTACTGATATATGTTCTAAATCTGAACTATTTTATCAAACGGTGCCTTTACCTGGAAGTTCTACTTTGTTTACCTACTTTCGCATGTTGTTAAATTCTTCAACACTCGAACCTTGCAATAAATTTTTCAAGAAGTGAGCTATGTAAACGTACGACGTGTGAAGTTACAAATTACCAAGTGGACTTTTGTTCGATAATGGTGGCGACCGTTAATGTAATTATTGTTTTTGGGAGATTAAGTTTGGACATATATAAAAATATTTAAAAAAGATAAAAAATATTTAGGGCTTCATCATTTTCTTTACAACCCTATGTTTTTGCATTGTGTTTCATGAGCTTACAATAATGTGGTATAGCTAAGTTATGATACATAAAAACTACTCTTGAATGACCCTTTAAGAATGTGAAACCACGTAATAGACCTTAATCAAATTTCGTGTTTTTCGTAACTTTTGTGTTCAGTATGGTAGATTAGTATGCGTGTCAACTGGCCAAAAAAGCCATAAGTATGAGGGCAAGCTTGGGCAAATTTTTAAATACAATTTGTACTTTCCAAATGAAAAACAGTGCTTTCAATTCTGTTGTCTTGGCCACAAAAAGTAGTGATCTATATTTTATGTGGTTAGCCTCATTAATTCCAATAAATTTACCCTGTCAATTTTTTTCCAGGAGGGACAACAGACGGTTCTAGAGTATTAAAAAGCTTCCATTTGAGCTACAGAAACCTTTTAAATTTCTGTTCAATAAGCAACAACTGTTACGTGGGATTGAACCCATATGAATATGAAGTGAACGCTCTACCGACTGAACTACCAATCCCCAAAAGAAGAGAACCCTCAAAGTAAACAGAGTTGCGTGACTTTATTAATTATATCAAGCATATTGTATCTAGTAAACACTTTTTGAGCACTCTGTCCCAAAAAATGATATATATTTGTAGTTTAGAAATTTAGCTCTAAATATCGTCCCTCAAAGGCACTGGATTTTAATGTATTTAGGGACTTTTAGAAATGTTTTCTGTTTCTTTTTAGATTGCGTACAATGAGAGCGAGAGATGTTATCTTTCAATACGTGAGATAAAAAGAAGAAAGCGAAACCTCACACCGCGTTGTTATTGTTTTTCTGTCAAAAATTTGAAGCTGTTTTATAATTCTTGATAAAGTTAATAAATTGTTTTCGTTTCTGTAGATTTTTTGTTTATTGTTTCCCGTGAGTTTTCGAAATTCATTGCAGCAGATTCCGTGGCTTCAAGAAATCGTCTTTCATAACTAGTGCCGTTATTTTTACGTGAAAAAAAAACCCACAAGCTGCTTTGTTCGCCTTCTCATCTTCAAAATCGTTAACGCGAAAGTCTCTATTATTATCTGCGTTCCGAGTATTATTTTCCAGTTGAAAGAGTGTACCTTCCGACGCGCATCCCCTTAATTCGTGACATTTTCGCACACTACGGATTGTACAACTCGATGTATTGCATTTCTTTCAGAATAAGGGTTTTAACTTTATAAAAGTATAACTTTGCATGGATTTTTGGCGCTAAAAGCTTCATCAATGTTGAATTTACGTCGACCAACACTGACAATATTGTGATTATTATCAATATTTAATTTTATAATTCTGTGGAAAGAGGTTTTACGAAATTTCTCAGTAATCGTTTTTATTTAGTTTCGCGCGATCTAAATTTCTCGTACTTTCTGAAAAGAAATATTCCGCATATATATATATTGTATTTTTGCCAAAAAATCACTACTTTTGCGCAACGAGTTGTTGTTGTTCCGCGGTGAGTTCATTTTACAACCTCGTCCCCAGGGTTTTCTAAGTCTATGATATTCAGTGTTGGTGTATTCCCAGATATCAGCTGCAGTAAGATGTTAGCACCTCGCTGTATTTTATCAAAGAGAAACAAAAAGCACTAGGGACAACTATTGGCTACTTTCAATTTGCTTGCAACTTGCGTAATGCTTCGCAACCTTTTTTTAATTTCTAGTAAAAAACCGCCTAAAAACACTATTTTGATTTAAAAGATGGCGGATGGTTAGGCTATGATGTCCTAATTACGCTATCATAGACAAAATAAGCTATTTGGACAATCTCGCCCCGGACCTTGTTCTAGTCGATTGGAAACGATTTTGGTTGGTGGGCACGTTTACATGTATAACTTTTATATCCGCCATGCAAATTCTATGAAATTTGAACTAAGCAAAGATGACTAAGTCAGCAAGTAGTGCAGGAAAAATGATGGCGCGACAAACAAAGATTGCGAAGATATCGTCGATTAAAATTTTCCATCTCCTAAATAGACTATTCTCTCCAAGTTAAGCTATTAAAAATCTCCTAATTTAGCTACTAGCTTATTTATGAGAAATAGTCTAATTTGCAGTTGTCCCTAACGTCTAATGCAGGAGGAAATGATAGTGTTTTGGTATCCTTAGATATTTTTGAGGATGACACTTTGAATATACTATTGAAGTTTTAAACGAAGATGAATATTTAAATGAATTCTCAAACGATCTATGCGAAGACGTAAGTAATGTTTTGTTTTGTTTGTGTTGTTTTGATAGAAACTACAAATGCTACTGCTGACAAAAATATTAATATAATCAGAAAAGGAAATAGGAGGACTCCAGTATATTGGGGGATATATTTTACACAAACTTCACAGAAATTTGAAAAGTTCGAAAAATTGGAAGAGTCTGGAATACCAACAGGCAATAGCACTTATGGAAGCAAGTAAGGGGGAAGAAATGAATAATTTGATTTCTCATTTAAATCGAGGTGGACTGTGGCAAATTTCTCTTCCAATTCAAAAAATATTAATAATCTGTGAAAAATACTTCCGACTAAAGATGTTAGTTTAAGAAAAATTAACATCAAATCAATCATATCAGAATTGACAAATTTGTGTCATATCAAGGACTCTTTTAAAGAAGTGGCTTCTACTGCAGAAATTTCTATTCCAATCAAATTTCCACTGTGTTTATCAAATACTAGGTTAGACTTAATTTTCATTTCATCAAATAGCAGGACAATATATCTTTGAATGCCAATGAAATTGCTAGTAATGTGCTTTAAATCCTCGACCACTTATGTTCTTAATCCTGGCTTTATAAATTTTTATAGTCTCGCAAAGTTCTGGTGCTTGGTAATGTCAATGTATTGCTATTCCTTATTTCTTCATAGGCCGATGCCGACTTAGACCAAAGCGATAGACAAAAGCGAATCATCATTGGATGGTAACGTACCCCTGATGCACTAACTGCTGCCATCTTCTTTTGTTCTTGCCAAAATAGATTCATAAATGGCGTGATTTTGCGAGTAGTGTTGGACATAATACTGACAAAGTCATTATGGAGCTCTGTATCAACTATGTTGTTTGTTGTTTTTAACTCTAGCCTCATTTTCTCTAATTTTGACTCTAGTTGTGCACATTTTAAGCGTTCGTTTTTTAGGCTAATAATAACTCGTTGTGGTGCAGTTTTTGATAAGGGTGCTTTGAGTTTAGCTGGGGTGTGCAGCTTTTTTTCTAAAACTTTGGCAGAATTTTTTTGTTTTCTGAAAACTTCACTGCAAGAAGTGCAAATTGTTTCGTCCTGACTTTCCATAAGCAACAGACAGTTTTTAGTCCTGTAATACACAAAACTTTCATATGGTTGTAGTGATTGATCTTCATCTTCTCTGTTAAGTAGCTCCAAGGGTGATTTACGAATTGCGTGTGCTATGACCTGGCTAGAAAGATCTGGTTGAGTGCCACTGCAAAATGGCTCACTCCAGGGTTGTGTAAACCTTTTAAATGTAGTAGTATTGTCAGTTAAAAATATCTCCCAACCATTCAAGGATTTTAAAATTTTATTGCGTGTGTTTAAATCTTTAAGGTTTTTGTAATAGGGGTTAATAGTTGTAGGAGTACTGAAAGTCTTTCTTGGTGGTCTTGGGATAACTTGTTTACTGAAACTTCTTACAGGCATGTTTAATGTTGGAATAGCACCATGTTTTAATTTCTTCTTCGTCATCTTTGCCCCAACAACTATAAGAGACATTTTTTAAAAGATTTATTTAGAATTGTTAAGAACAAATTAAGAACATTTTAGCCTAAAAATCTAAAAAAACCTGAAGCAGTATAGAAAGGATACTTACATATTTCAATGTCTTCTTTATGAAAGTGTTTTTCACATGCATAAACATTATTATTCCTTTCTAACTAAACACTAACTTTCTACCTGTAAAACATTTATTTGAAGACCATTAATTATACGTAAATATTTTTGTTCTTAACTCAGAAGTTTTTAATGTTTTATGTAAAATATTATTTAACGGTTTTTAGATTTATTTTAAAACTATTATCATTATATTATCATGTCCCTTTAAATTCAAATATGCGTAATAATAACATAATTGAATAGGTTATTCTTGATCTTCCGAACCAGTGTTTTTTCTATTAACTATGATTAGACGCGTTTATTGAAGATAAAAGATAAAAGTTCAAATATAAACAAAACACACTGTTTATAAAAATTCTGCTGAAAATTTTACTTGCTGGTATTTGAATTTATCATGTGAGTAGCTAGGCAGCTAGTTACTATTTCTGTATTTAAAATTTATATTAAAAAATACACAAGGAAACAAATAAAATTTCTTACCTTAAACATCTACAAATAGACTCTGTAGGAAATTTTACCAAGTGAGCATTCCGTAGTGTCTGTGAGATTCAGTCCAACTTTTTCTTCCCAACTTTTTCTTCCCAACTTTTGCATCCAAATTTCATACTTCTCGAATACATGTTGAAATATTTTAAGTAATGAATAAACAATATAGAAATTATATAGAAATATACGAATATATGCTATATCGATGATGTTGATAATCCACATCTATTGATAAAAAGTGATGTTTGTTTTTTTCTATCAGACGACGTTTTTTGTGAAAAACATGAAGAAGAAAAAAAAAGGAAGCACTGAAGTGGACATCGTTTTATGCTTTAATACGTTTAATACGTTTAATAATGAAATTTATTCTTCGCTTTTGATTTCGCAACTGCAACACTACGTGTTTTCCAGTGTAAACAAACTTTCCCGCTTTTTGAAAAATTATTGAGAACTGGAGTGCTGTACCCTCCATTAGTCCAGTCGTTCAAGTACTGACCTGGAAAAAAATGATATAGAACTGAAATTTGGCACACTGACTCCTTTTAATATGTAGATTACCAGAAAAAAAAGCCCCATCGATAGCATTTGTAGAAAATGAGATATGTGCCATTTTTAAAAATGGTGGATTTCCAAATTTTCGAGAAAACGAAAGTTGGTCAATTCGAAAACCAGTCAATTTAGAACAAAAAGTATTATCAACCCAAATCTCAAAAATCATTATTTTTAAAGTCATGGACTTTCTTTAATAGTTTTCATCTTAAAAAAGTAAAAATTTGTATACAAATATGTAAAATCAAAATGCATCAAATATTCTTCATCTTCTAAATAATCTTCGACGTTACTATCACCATCGCGTACCTAAAAAAAGAGTAATTAATAAGACAAAGGTTGGCTTTTTTGCTGAACTGACTCCTTATAAGAGATTTGCCTTTAAAAATGAAGAATTATAGAGAGCGGACCTCTTTATTTTCACATGTTTCACCGTGACATTCTCCACAAGACTGCATACAGCTCAGACCATGTTTTCTGCACGAACACATATTTATTGAACAGGGTGACTACGAAGTAGCCTTGCAGTTGCATTTAATGAATTTTAGGAGGCTATCAGGGGCGACTTGTTCATCTGTCTTTATTGGCATCACTTGCTTGGATCAATTTGCTTAAGCTATAAGACAAAAGATTGTTATAAAAATTGAGAAATTGCTACTTTAACTGACATTGCTTGGACACTTGTGTGGTTAAAAATTTATACCTCTTCTTCTAATATCTTCCAATTCATTATCTGTAAATGAACTCGAAAACCGTGTAGAATAGCAGCACTTTCCGTAGGTGGCATCTTTTCAGGACCAATTTTTCCTTTCCAACACATATCGAGGTATTTTCGTTATCTGCAAAATGATAAGGAAATATTGGTGGTAATGTCTGTATTCAAAGTCTTCTCTGATCAAAACCCTATTTTCATGCACTTTGAGATTATACTTAATGAAAAGAACCTTTTTATATTGTGAACAAATGTTATATTATATGTAAGAAACTCACCTAAGTTTGCATAATTCAGTCAAGTCGTTAGCACCATAAATGATTTGAAACGCTTTGATAGCAGCTTCTTCAACATCTCTATTGTCTGCCCAAACATCACCCATTGTGTCTGAGACAATCTGCAATGTTTTGTTCTTTGTTACCAATGACAGCAAGTTATTTTTTCCCTTTCCAAAATGTACCGATGTTGTATCACAGCCGCAATACGCTTGTACAAAAAGAATATGCTCTAGGATAGGGTTTCATTTCTGACAGACAACTTTCATGTTCCAGGAATTATTCAACCTCTCTTGAAAGAAGTAAATATCTCCATGATGTTCTTGCCAATGGTATTGAAGCATCATTGCGACATCGGTATCATCGGCAACTGTTACAACGGCTTGTTCGTTGTTTGTTTCGGCTTCTTTTGGTGCTGTTGCGACGACTGTTGTATCAGCATCACCTTCACAAATCTTCACTGTTTGCCCGTCTTGTTGAAGTTTTATGCTGATATGCCTGATGAAACGTGTTTTGTTATCTTCGTTACTGAGAAAACTCTCTTGGGTAAAAGATACTTTGTTAAAACCGACAACATCAACATTGGGGCATCGTTTTCCACCACCTGTTCGTCGCATGTGCTCATTTGATTTCGTGCTAGGACCATCATATCCATCAAACACAATGGTGCAAGATTTATAGTGCCGTCGAACGTAACTAACATAAACTTGCGATAGTTCGTCAAAAATAGAATGCTTGATCCAACGGACTCTATGCAAAAGAATCAATTTGTAATTTTTTTTTTCTCGCTGCTTCATCATCTTTCATCACAGCTTTACGTAATGAGGGCTTGTCAGGTTTTTTCATTAAGCCATGTTAAAAGAGGGACATTGGCTCTTGCGTTAGGTCGAAAGCAAAAAAATCTTCGATGTCTTCTTTTTCCCTTTGCGCTATGGCTACCAATCGTGTGAACAGCATCGTTAGATTGACAATGATAGATTCTTTATTCAATTGGACTTTGGATTGTAAGGTAATGATGGACTTAACCTGGTCCTTCCGCTTGATTGTGCATTCATCTATTGAAATTTTGTCCAAATTTACTTGTATCTCTTCAGCGATTTCACAGTTGATACCATCATTTTCATCAGACGTCAAGCCCAAAGAAAGCGAATGAAGCGAATTTGTCTTCATAAACAAACGGATTTCTTTGCTGTATCCAATCTATGAAGATCTTGCAATCTGTATAATATTTGGAGCGTCTTGCCGCCTGAAATGGTAACCTTAGATAAGATAATAAATCTTTTACGTGTTATCGTTGAAAATAGTTTCTTGAACTGTCAGCTCTCGTACGGCATGGCATTAAAAAAAACAAAATATGCGCATGCGCAAAATATATACAGAAGTGAAACAAAACTAACACATAAAACGGCACACTCCCCCACAAATATTGAGGAGTCAATATTTACAATATTTACATCAAAAATTTTCTTTTAAGCTCGCCAACGATAGCTGCTTCTCTACGCGATCGACGTTGCGTTATATTGCAATTGTTCTCAATTTGTTTGTCTACGTTTTTCTGAGGACTGTATTCGACGGGGTAAAGGCTACTGACAGGTCTCTTAAGGGAGGTTGAGTTGGGTAGTATAATTTCGGCCCCTCTTATCTTATTGTCCTTACTTTCCAAAATATTTAAAACTCTGCCTATTCTCCACAAGGATCGTGGCAATTTCTCGTCTTTTATTAACACGATGTCGTCAAGTTTTACCTCCTGTCCTTGTGTCTTGTTATGGCGGTGTTGTACACGTAGTTCGGTGAGATATTCATGTCTCCAGCGCTCCCAGAAGTGGTTTAATAACTGGTCGATATGTTGATGGTGGGCGGTGACATCAATATACGCGAGTGATGTGTCATGCGGTGATAAAGATATGGACTCAAGACGACGTGCAAATAGTAGATGATTCGGCGTGAGACATTGTTGTAATTCCATAGGGTACACATAGGTTATCGGTCTGTTGTTCACTATTTGTTCTATCTGGAGCAAAACTGTCATCAATTCCTCGTAGTTTAATTTAGTATTGCGTAGTTGTTTTTGCAAATGCGACTTGACTGTTTTTATGAGTCTTTCAAAGAAGCCCCCATACCATGGCGCGAGTGGTAAGTTGAAATGCCACTTGATGTTGTGTTGAGTAGCATAATTCTGCGTGGACCGTGCGATGAAGTTTCTTCCATTGTCGGATATTATGTCGTTTGGACAACCTCTACGACTTATAAAACGCTCTAAACTCCAAACGAATGAGTCAGCACTCATGTCAGATACCAAATCAAGCACTATTCCCCGACTAGCTGCACAAGTAAACAAAACAATCCACGCCTTAAACATACTTCTATCTGCCCCGTACACGTTCCTGACAAATAAAGGACCACAATTATCAACCCCAATCACGGCGAATGGCCTACTATCATTCAACCGCAACTTTGTCAACGGTGGTGGTGCTGGGTACGAATACGGCTTTCCAAGGAATTTCCTGCACGTTACACAAGGTCGTAACATCCTTCTGACAAAACTACGCCCTTTACACATCCAGTACTCCTGTCTGATTTCGGTTAACGTTTGACTAACTCCTGCGTGTTTCACGATTGCATGTTTTTCTAGAACAATTAACTCTGCTAATTTATGTTTCTGATTGATTACGGCTGGAAATCTGGCTTGATACGGTAGAGGTGCATTTTGTAGACGGCCTTGACAGCGATAAATGCCTTGATTATCTTTTTCGATATTTAATTGTTTTTTAATCGTTTTGAAATGCGCATCGCCAAACGTGCTTTGATTTTCCTTGATCCAGAGTTCTCTCGAGACTTCCAACTCACTCACAGATAAAGTTGGCGTAATATTTGTTTCTTTCTTTGTAACCCTAGATTTTAGATTTTTTACGAAGCGTAGAACCCAAGCTGTAACGCGAATCAATCTGCTAAATTTACTGAAATCATCTATGTTCAAAACTTCACCGATTTGAACGTTAGGCACAATCGTAGTCATGACGAAAGTGTTCACCTTTACCTCACTTTCAGCAATGTCATTATTAAATTCTGTGGATTGTTTACACCATTGCGTTTTTGTCATTTTTAAGAACATAGGCCCCTCCCACCACAAGGGATTTTGGTTCAATACAGCAGGGACGACGTTGCTTCTTGTAATTAAATCTGCGGGATTTTCAGACGTACGGCAATAATTCCAACACATTGCGTCCGAATCGCGACGTATTTCATTGACACGGTTTTGCACGAATGTTTTGTATTCTTTTGCGAACGATCGTATCCAGCTCAAGCATATTTGCGAGTCGGTCCAAAAATAAAAACTAGAGAAGCAATACTGCTCACATAACGCATTCTTAACTGATTTCATTAATCGAGACAAGAGTAGGTTGCCAAGCAATTCTAAACGTGGTATAGTAGTAGGTTTTATCGGCGAGACCCTCGATTTGGACGTGATTAACGATGTTTTGTATATCCCTGTTTTAGTGCGTGCGCGAATATAAATAACTGCGCCATACGCACGTTCGCTCGCATCACTGAAACCGTGTAATTCGTATTCCACGACAGGATCTGTATCGCATTGCACTACGTACGGACGCGGTATTTCGATCAAACACATTTTTTTCACGTTATCGATCAAGTTAATCCATTTAATCTTTAAATTGTCATTAATCTCGCAGTCCCAGTCAATTTTTTGTTTGCAAATATGTTGAAAAAGAATTTTAAAACTAACAATGATAGGCTGTATTAACCCTAGTGGATCATAGAAGGTTGACAAAAGTGACAAAATATAACGTTTAGTCGGTTTATTCATGTAAGCGAGTTCAACAAATTCACTCAAATCAAATTTAAAACTGTCAGTTATTTCATTCCACGTAATGCCGAGAACTTTTTCCTCTTTAACTTCGAAGTTGTGTTCAATTTCGTTAATTCTTTGTCGTAACTCCGGATCATTAGTTCGCCATTTGCGTAAGGCAAACATTCCCTCTAAAAACCTTGTTTTGAGTTTTTTTAAAAAGTTCGAACGCTTTTTCCATACTATTTTCTCCACTTATACAATCGTCTACATAAAATGACTCGATTACCTTTTTTACAAACTCAGGGTCAATAACGGAAAATTGATTTGCATGCTTACGTATAGTTCCATTTAGCAAAAACGGCGAGCTATTTACCCCGAAAACGACCCTGGCAAATCTGTTTCGTACGATAGTTGGTTGATCCTTAAAGGCGTCGTCGAACCAAAGAAAGCGGAGATAATTTCGATCCTTTTCGGCGATACTCATTTGGAGAAAGGCTTTTTCGATATCGGCAGTTAGGGCAGTGTCAAACGATCGCAAACGGATAAGAACCTCGAAAAGTAAGGGTGTTAATTGTGGCCCCTTATGAAGACAATCGTTTAAACTCGGACCTAGGCGTGTTCCTTTTGACGAAGCATCGAATACTATGCGCACTTTAGTTGTTTTCTTGTCTTCTCTAATCACCGCGTGATGAGGCAGGTAGTGTATTTCGCCTACGTTACCAGTTTCAATGGCCGGTTCAATTATGCCGAAGTGCTACGAAAAATATCATCGTACCTTTTCAATAACTCTGGGCTAGTTTTAAGCTTGGTAAAAGTGTTTTTTAAACGTTTTTTAGCAGCTTCGAAATTATCACCTAAAACTGGATGGTTCGCTTTAAATGGCAATTCAACTTCATAGCGCCCTGCATCGTTCAATTTAATGTTCTCTAAAAAATCATCTTCTGGATGCTTTTCGTTTTCTAATATGCCCAGGGTTTCCAGATCCCAGAATTTCGACATTTTAAATTCAACCGAATCGCGATCTTTAGTTTCGACAAACACGAACATGCGTAGGAGAACTATTAACCAAATTTACGTTTTGATTATTGGAAGATTTTGCAGCCCCAACGGACCCACTCAATATCCAACCTACTTTCGACTCTAACGCAACCGGTCCACTTCCATCTCCTCTTAAAACTCTTCCAGTCAAAGTCGACCAATAAAAATCTGAGCCAACGAGCAAATCAACAGCGAGATCCCCCTACCCCGTATCGGCAAGGCTTAAATTTTTAATGTGGTCATAGTTCTGTTTTGCGACTTTAATTGGTTGATCAGACAATGGTAAACAAATAGTTGGAACACAATGGGCCTGCACCAATATTTTTTCGTCACTGTGCAAACCTTTCATAAAGAATTCAACGCTTTCTACTTTTGACGCAACTGACTCATTATTTCAGAATGTAGCAACTGTTAGATTTTCAACGCTTTTTGTGGGAAGGTTTAAAAACATCTCTTACTCGCTTTGAGATATACGATTTTTGACTACCGGCATCGAACAAAACCCGCACGTTGGCCTGGTTTCCACTTGCACCTATTATCAATACTTGAGCAGTTTGTAACAATACTGAATCGTTCGACCTTACGTGTAAATTTGTCAAATTAGCAGGTTGGTCTCGCTTATCACAAATCGCAGAATTGTGTTTTCCTTTACAGTAAAACCAATTTTTTGTGCTGACGCAATTCCTTTGAATGTGGCCTGGTTTCAGACATAAAAAACATCGTTTCAATTTGAACACGTGATCTTTACGGGATTGTAGGTCGGTGACGATCTCGCATTTATCTGAAAAATGGGAGCCTTTACAAAACAGACACTTGATTTGCGAACGCGATTCAAATTTCGATAATAGCGCGGATGTAGTAAAAAGGCGATCGTCTCCTTCCTCTGAATGGGGTATCTCGCATGATTCTCTTGCATGATTTCTTCCCTTAAGATTTTGAGGAGCCTAGTTAAATCCCACCCTTCTCCCTTTAGATCCCTGCTTATCAGTAGCCTTACATTGTTCGGAAGCCTATCCATTATAAAAGGTGAAAGTAATGCACCATAGTTCTTGCTATCAATACCCAGACTAAATAAACTTCTTACGTGAGATTCGATCGTGTCATAAAACATACGCAAGTCACTTACATTTTCGTCCACAACTGGTGGCAACTTTAACAGTTCGTGCATGTGCGCTGATATGATTTGCTGTATATTTCCGTAACGCTCCTTCAAAAGTTCCACAGCTTTGGCATAATTTTCGTTTGTTAAACTTAATCCTTCTATAGTCTTATAAGCATTTCCATCAAGGTATCCTCGTAGGTAGTTAAACTTCTCCACATCGCTTAAATTTGATCGATGAATGGCTGATTCAAAATTGTCAATGAAACTTTTCCACGTGGTGAGATCACCAGAGAACTTTTTAATCTCGATTCTTGGGAGCTTTATTGATGTGCTGTTTACACTTTTTCTCTTCCCGTCCGAATTTTCTTCTTTTTTCTCCTTTTTCTGCTCACTGATATATTCGTTAAGTTCAAATAAATATTCTTTTGACTCTACTTCAAAGTTCAAACTTTCTTCAATAAGTTGCTCTATGGTTTCTTCTTCGGTAGAAAGGTCAATTAATTGTTCATATAAGTTCTTAACATATGCTGTTTTCCCATGTAGTACATCTTTGAGTGGTCGTAATTTTAACATCTTTTCTTCGATAGATAACTCTGTGTCGTGTACGATTTTACTCGACTTAGTAAATAACTTCATTGTAAGTTTCTGAAAGTTTTAAGTTGTATTTTCTTCTTCGCAACTTCGTTCGACATGATAAATAGATAACGTTTCAAAAACAACGTATAAACGACAAATAACAACTAACGATAGTTTTCGACGATAACTAGAAATCAATCCGGCTCGGTGGACCATGAAATGGTAACCTTAGATAAGATAATAAATCTTTTACGTGTTATCGTTGAAAATAGTTTCTTGAACTGTCAGCTCTCGTACGGCATGGCATTAAAAAAAACAAAATATGCGCATGCGCAAAATATATACAGAAGTGCAACAAAACTAACACATAAAACGGCACACCGCCCCCATCTCGACATGCTGCTCGCTTGCTTTGACGGTCATCATCATTCATCATCATTCTCGGCTTAACGTCCGTTTGGGTTGGACGGGGTATATTAATGACCCTCTTCCAGTAAGGCCAGAAATAAATTCTAAACTTATGATTCGAATGGTCTGGGATATAACTTCTTTTCTGACCAGTAAAATAACTTTAAAAAAACTAAAAATAGATCTAAATATCTAGCATTGATAAATTATAAAACAACTGTACGCATTGTCGGGTTCTTTCTAATTTTTTTTTCCTTCAGAAAATTACTTATCCCCCCTGGTTGAAAAGAACTTAAAACACTTAAAATAATGATTTTTGTAAGTTGGTGTAATAATATTTTTTGTTCCAAATCGAAAGTTCTTTTCAATAGTTTAATTAGTTTTCGAATTTACCAACTTTCGTTTTCTGAAAAATTAGGAAGTTCGCCTTTTTTAAAAATGGCGCATATCTCATTTTCTACAAATGCTATCAATGGGGCTTTTTTTCCTGGTAATCTACATATAAAAAGGAGTAAGTGTGCCAAATTTCAGCTCTATATCATTTTTTCCAGGTCAAAACACTTAACGACTGGACTACATCTCGGGTGTTACTCGACAATTTTCACTCGAACAAAACTATTTTGTGCAAGGTCGGAATAAGCTTTTGCTGAAAGAATCTTCCTTACTTTACCTTTACATCTCGCTCCAAATCTTTGAAGACATAAATCAATTAAAAAAACACTGACCTGTTTCACAGCGGTCGTAAAAGAGAAAGTTTGCAGATCGCTCACCTAAATATATGTCCTGGATCGTCATGCCGTATAATTTTCATTTTACACCAGTTGGCTACACCAGAGAAATACACCAGGATGTTTTTTGCCCAGAAGAATGCGCAGCTTACACCAGTTGAACTGGTGTAAATAGTGAAGCCGGTACCGATTGAGATATCAAAAATTTCGCAGGATGAAACAGCCGCATTCGGCTAAATTGACACAAAATCTCAGCTTCAAAGCAAGATTTGATCTCAAAAAGAATTATTCACTTTAGGCATTATGCGTTGAGTTCCGTGGACGAAATAAAAATACACCCTTTTTCATTCTAACTGTATAGCAGCCATGTTCCAGAGAAGATGAAAAGCTTAAATGGCTTCTCGAATTCAAAGGACTCCTTGCAGACATTATGACGAAGTGGACCGGTATCATATTTGCGACATGTGATATGAACATTAATCTCCGTGGTGATAGAAAGAATCCTCTAGAGGATGTAAAGATATTCTTTCGTGATATAACTTATTTTAACTTATGAAATACCCTACAAGGAAAATAAAAAGGCTCATTGACCATATAATAACGAATATACCAAATAGAGTAATTCATACAGATGTTCAGCAGAGAACATGATACACCATATATACTGACCAATATTAAAAAAGAACAATTCGAACCTAGATTTGAGTTTATACATGACGAAAAAAACTGAATGACTTCAACTTGGATTTTTTACATTTTGGTCTTTGCGTTTCATGAACCAGAAAATGAACAAAACTTCTTGTATAGATTTGTCTTGAGCACCACGCACCACTCAACCGTGTTAAACTTACCAGACGTATGGCGCCGTGGATGAAAGATCTTGTTATCATCAAGGCTGGGAATAAACTGAACCGTCTTCGCAAATAATCTCTAGTTCAAATGATTGTTATGTCGCACATGCTCTATTCGGCATAATACACCAAGAACTTTATTGTATTGACTCTGACATATTTTATTTAGTTAAGATTTACGTTATGTTAACCCAACATGTTCGCGCCAAAGATTTAATGATATTCATAAAACTTAAAATTGCCGTTTCTTTTATGATTATCATTAAATAAACGGCAACCCGCGGCGTCGCATACCATTATGCTTTGAGCTGCTTCTATATTCAAAATGGAGGATTGTAGTACCAACAACAGTTCATCCAGACGGAAAAAGAAAGAAGGTTAGTAATTTCCCCCGTCCTCGTTACTTTAATTTTTGTTAAAAATAAGTTAGAATTTGGTTTATGGTACAAATAAGTGTTGGCTAACTTCATATTATTAGCTAATATATATATATATACATATAGAGTAACAATGTGTTTCAGCAGGATGTGTGAATGTACAATGTGATGTAGCTATAGTTTACATTATAATTAACGTAAACTATGTATATATATATAGCTTATAATACACATAGCTAGCTAGCTAGAGCTAGCCAGCCTGCCAGTTCACCTTACTTACCCTTTACCCAAGCTACATAGTTTTCTTTAGTGCATAGAGGGTTAACAACAACAAAAGGCTAGATAGCTAGCTAGCTATTAGCTACAGAACCAACATTTTTAGCCAAAAGTGAATAGTTACTTAGCTGGCTAGTGGAGAAGCAGTAGACTACCCTTGCTAAGTCCATAGCGTAGCTTTTACATGTATATATTCCTCCAAAGCAACATATATAACTGTATTTTATGTATCTTTGACTTTGTAGATTAGGGCAGAATTTATTCAGAAACAATAATAAGAAGTGCAAGGTTTTTGGTGCAATTTTGTGTTTTCGTGTGATACTTTTAGCACTAAGCATAAGTCACTATAGCTATATATTTGTAAAGTGTTATTTGTTACGTCTGCAGGGGCACACATTGTGTATATATTATAAAACTTTTTTAATTTGAATAGCCATTTTTTGGTTGTTGGTGTGACATTCATGTGGGACTTAAAATTGGACTGATAAATTCAGACTAATATATATATAATTTTATATATATTTCACATGTTTTTATATTGTGCTTTTTTATACCCATGCATAGATGGACACTGTGAATTGTGAATTTATAGGTGTGTTATTTTTTAGATACACTTGCTCTTTTGCAAAAATTGTTACCTCCCAAAGTCAATAAACACAAAACTCCAAGAACATTTGAATATAAACGATCTTCGAATACAGGCAAAAGGATATACAAACCGAAAGTTCAACCAAGAAAGAAATATAAAAAAACGACTGGACACTTGCAAATTTCATCAACAAAAGGTATATATATATATTTATGTGTATAATTTAAAGCTAATGCATAAAATGAAAATTCATTTCATGAAAAGTTGTGAAAATGACTGTACTAAGGTTATCTTTTATCTTCTTTCTCTAGACATTCTGTTTGATGACGAAGATGCTTTAATATATGAAGCGGAAACTGATGGAAATATAGATTATTTTGTTTCAATGGATAATAATAAAAATTTGGTGAAAGATAATGGTATGTACCAGAATTGAACTATACACCGACTTCTTTTCATTATATTATATGCATGTATCTATGTATATTTTCTTCCTTTAGCTGAACTTAATTTTGTGCATGAATGTTTACAGACGTTAAAAAGACTTCTTCCTGCCCCAAAAAAGCGTCATAGAAAGTCATGGTTTCATCGTGTAATCACAACACAAAATCAATGGGCAAGGATTCGTCCAGTGATTAAGGATGTAATGCTATCTAGGGAAGTCCCAAAAGGTGTTTGCAACATATGTCAGGAGCGAGAAGTAGTTATCAAATGCAACATGTGTTTAGAAAGTTTCCTTTGTTACGTATGTGATGATATTATTCACACATCCAATCCTGTGCATGACAGATCATTCATAAGCAAGGGAATTACAACTACTTTATCACCATTAGAAATTGTAGATGACAACTTCGAAATCGTGCAAACAGGTTAATTAATATTTTTAAAATTTTTCTATGCACATAATTGGTTGTGTGGTGGAATTCACATTTTTATTTATTGCAAAGAATGAAATGAAATAAGTTATATATTATAGATATACACATTCTAAGAATTGCAGAGGAAAATAATATATACACCAAAATGTCTATAATTCCTGAATTTTGGCATATTAAAATTATTCATATTTCTGCTCTACCTTTTTTATAAAATTTTTATAATTCTAGAAAGATTCCCAAAAATAAAGTGTTCCAGTTGTTCCAGTTGTGGCAGTAAAAACCTGGTAAAAAGATGCAGTAAAGATATGTGTGCAGTGATCACTATGCATGGTACATATCAGTCTTTCTAATTCAATATATATATTTCTCGCTTAACATGACAGATTACACACTCTAAGACATTTGAGTCATAAGAAAATTTTTAGAGCAAAACTTCCAGTTATTACCTGCAATTTAAGAAAAATTGTGTGAATAAAAAGTTGCAACTGGAATCAGGAATTTTTATGAATAATTAAAGAGATTCCTTATTCAATTTCAGGAAGGTTTGATTTATTCAAGTTTTCACAATTCTGTGAAGATTGCCGAAATATCATGGATCCATTTGATATTGAGTACCTGCTCAAATGTGGTTACTGGCCTGGAACACCTCTGTCATCACCAAACTGTATCATTGATGAGAATGTATTCATTGTCTGGGATGCTTTTCGAAAACGCATGCCAGGCAGTTCTGAAAAATCTTTCCTCATGTGCTTATCTGATATATCGGAAGAAAATGGTCGGGTGAGAAAATTATGGCAGTATTGATTGCAACATTTATTTACTTATTTCGACTCCTTCATTTTGTTTTAGTTAAGAGTGTGTTAAATTTCCTTATTATATATAGAGTGGTGTCATTAGCCAAATCACTTTTTCAATGTGTTTCAAAGAGTGGAACTTTTGGGTTTATGAGAGAGATAATATACAAGGCAAAAACTGGCTTGAGTGTCCATCTTGTGAAGTGAATCAACATAGCTGCCATGTTGATGGCAATGCAAAATTATACAGATACAAGTCTTCTGGAAGGTAATATGTGGAAAATATTGGATGTAAATAGGTCTTAAGTTTGTGTAACTAACTATTCTTAACTGATTTGCAACATTCTGTATTTACAGAAGAAAAAGGCCGACGTTCTATGTGAATGGATTGTTCTCATCTAATGACAAAGTTGAGAAGTACATAAGAAAAATATATGGCGAAAAAAGAGGCACAAATAAGGTAATTTTGGTTCACATTTTCAGTATTAAGATTATTTCATGGGCATAAAAATTGATTTCAGCATATATATTTTTTTTAATCTTCTTGGTTCTTATATTGTGATAGATTGAAACTGATTATCATTGTGGTGGTGTTTGGAATGCAGCAAAAAATGCGAAAAAGAAAACAAACTCTCTTGACGAAACAGGTATTGAACTGGCTTCGTGTCGTCACAGAATTGCGCAAAAAGCTTTGAACATGTTTCAAGGAGAACTTTTTGGTTACCCGTTGTATTTAATGAAACATTTATGGCTGAAAAAATGTAAAGTTCTGTTTTGCTGATGTAATGTGCAAGTTATGGAAATTTGTGAAACAACATGAGCCATCTCTTCCGTCTTTGTTGAGACCAGCCTTATCAGTTATGCATGCGAAGGTCATGCCCTAAACTGCCAGGTAATTTTAAATAAAAATTTATGTTTTCAATTTACTACTGTTATGTTAAATATTGTGGCAGTAACAATGCTATAATGATTAGTTGTGAAGTTAAATTAAAAATAATCTGTAAATAGATATTGTGGAGTGGTGAATGGTTAGAAGGCACCGGAAAGTCGACTGGAGAAGAAACTGAACAAGTGTTTGGTTATCTGTCAAGATGTGGAAATACGACTAAGCACCAGACTCCTGAGAGTAAGAGTGCATACTTATAAGTATAACTATGTGTTTGAATAACTTATGTTGCTTATACATTCATTTTTATGTATTTTTAAGATCGTGAAGAAACAATAACTGAAATGGCAATGTTCTGGAATAAACGAAAGATATTAAATATTATTAAAGAACTTAGTAGGAGGTTTTTAAAGGTAAAAGACAAAAATAGCAATTGTAAACCTAAAATCTTCTCGGCCAGACTAAATCCGAATTTTTCCTCAGCAAATTAGCCAAGATAAAAAATGTTACTTTTAAAAATATTATATTTTTTACAGCTGTTTTCACTATTAATCATATTGTACAAGTAATGTTTTATTAGTATATATTATATTTAGTGCAAACATGACATAGTCAAGGCCGACGATGCTCTTACAAAAGTAAAACAAGACACTGGATTACATGAAATGGAAAAAGAAGTGGATAAATGGATCAATGACATGAAAGTATCAGCTTCTGGTAACGTACTTTTATATCGCGTGAATCAAACTGGTCGGTTTCCTTCAGAGAGTTAAACTGCTTTATCTCGTTTAGGGTTCGTATCAAATGCCGTTAACAGAAAACTAACCTCCAACGAAAGTTTGTTTTGTTGCTAGATGATATGCAACATTTGCCCTGTGCTGCCTCCATTTCTTGTACTTCTTCATGGTTTGCATTTTCCGAGGACCATAAAAAAAGGATATTATTATCGATTCCTTGAGTTTGGGCTGGAAGAAAAGCAACATGAACTTCAAAGGCTTCTGAATATACCAGCTTGTATAGAATCCATTCTGGAATCGTATTCACTGCTTAAAATGATATATGGAAGCCGATATATCAAAGAGAAATTGATAAAGCTTTCATGGTAAAAGTATCTTGGGGAATGCAGATCAAAAAAATTGCAGGTTAATTGAACAAATTTATTGTTAGTATTATGTACACAAAAGTTAGTTGATTTTTCTATGAGATGGGGAAGCTCTTGTTTTTAATAAGAACCCAGGGGGCTCTCTATTTAAAGTCACATACTAATTAATATTTAGACACAAGTAAAAGACGTCATGTTGTTAGAGCGAAGTTTGGTGTTGCTGATAAGGCATTGAAGGAATTAATCGTTGATTACTGCCGTGTTTATTCAATAGAGAACGTTGAAGAGGTATTTAGATGTTGTGAGACTGGAGAATTTCCTTGGATTGGTATCTCATCCAGAGGCGAACCTTCAGGTATTATCTATTAAACTCAAAAGTTTAAGTCAATTGACTTTTGGGTGCCTTTAGCTGGCTTAATCGTACATTTTCACTTTATTTATGCAGCTACTGATCGCCAACTGTGTGCTGAACTGACACAAAAAAAACGTCGTCTTGTGGAAGAACGTGAATTACTTTCAACAGATATGAAGAGTTGCATGAAGTTTTATTGTTTAAAAGTCGAGACTTTAAACAGCCGTATTAAAGACTTTGGTAAGTTTTCCTCAGCGATGCTGCCAATTTTGCTTTACTTGCAAAAAACAAAGGATTTCGAACGTCCTCCGTCCATGGACAATTTAAAAAAAATTTCCACTCGTATGAGAAGTAAATTTAATTATTTTATCAATTTCTTTATTCAGAAAAACAAATCTCAAAATCAGGAAGCATGAATGATGAAGAGGATCCGCACGATTTGGAAAATGTAAAGTTCCTACTCCTTCCACTATTCATTTCGGGAAAGTGTAACGTCGAATAATCACAATTTTTTTTGTTTATTTAGAGTCAAGCCTTATTTGGCGAATTAATTTTAATGAGAAAGGGTCTACTTTTCTATCAAAATTGTCTTGAAACGGCTGTGTCCTTATTTCAAAAGTGCATTAATCTTGGTAATGTCGAAATATTACAAAATTCAGAAACAGAAGGCGATGGAGACGAATGCGATTCTGAGGACGACAACGCACGCGACAACGATTTTGACATTTTGGATAAAGAAAGTACTTCCGACGTAGAAGAAGTTTATTTTCCGAATAACGAGGTCAACAGCGAATTTGTACTGGCCGTTGGAATGGAACTTGCGAAAGGCTACAAGAAAGACCCCTTGGTTGTAAAGGAAGATAGTCACACGAAAACTTGCATGTGTCCGTTATCTTTGTGCCAAAGTCTTTTAAATAACGCAAACGGGAGTAACGCTTGTGTAGTAATTTCCTTAATTATGGGCTACATGCTTACTAAAAACCCGACAGTGTTTTCGAATCTTCAAGTAAATCATGATTCGTCTTGTTTTTTGTCTATTTTTTGTGGAGCAATCGAGGTTGGGAATTACTTGTACACAAAAAACTCGATGGAAGGATTTCTCACTGTTGTTGAAGGATTGGATATTCTGCCTGAATATTTCAATTTAACAATTCAGGAAGAATTTAATTGTAACATGGACGAAAATGATAATTCGTTCCTGAAATACCTACGAGAGATACAAGTTACTGACACTAATAAATTTGTAATAACCGTTGCGCGCGGTAAATCCATGTGTTGGACAATAACGAATAACGGTATTTTTTGTATTGACTCCCATCGTAATGGCTGTTACGGGCGGAAAGGTTGTGAGGTTGAAGAACGTAGATGATCAATTCAATACTGTAATTTTAGATATTATTTCTGATCCTTTTTTTTACTACTGTAGCATTGAGGTGTCATAAATACAATTATCCACTCAAAATTCTTGTTTTGCTTGATTTATTTTACAATCATTAATTAATAAAGTTGTATCACGCCATGACGGTTTTAATTTAATCCATACACACGGAGAATGTCGTGCGGAATACAAACAAAAGGCTCGTACTACGGTTGATTTGAGCGAATATATGCAAGAATTAGTTAAGTTTGTATCACGCCGTCACGGTTTTAATTTAATCCATACACACGGAGAATGTCGTACGGAATACAAACAAAAGGCTCGTACTACGGTTGATTTGGCGAAATTATGCGAGAATTGGTTAAGTTTGTATCACGCCGTCACGGTTTTAATTTAATCCATACACACGGAGAATGTCGTGCGGTATAAAACAAAAGGCTCGTACTACGGTTGATTTGAGCGAATTTATGCAAGAATTAGTTAAGTTTGTATCACGCCGTCACGGTTTTAATTAACCAATCCATACACACGGAGAATGTCGAACGGAATACAAACAAAAGGCTCGTACTACGGTTGATTTGGCAAAATTATGCAAGAATTAGTTTAAGTTTGTATCACGCCGTCACGGTTTTAATTTAATCCATACACACGGAGAACGTCGTGCGGTATACAAACAAAAGGCTCGTACTACGGTTGATTTGAGCGAATTTATGCAAGAATTAGTTAAGTTTGTATCACGCCGTCACGGTTTTAATTTAATCCATACACACGGAGAATGTCGAACGGAATACAAACAAAAGGCTCGTACTACGGTTGATTTGGCGAAATTATGCAAGAATTAGTTAAGTTTGTATCACGCCGTCACGGTTTTAATTTAATCCATACACACGGAGAACGTCGTGCGGTATACAAACAAAAGGCTCGTACTACGGTTGATTTGAGCGAATTTATGTAAGAATTAGTTAAGTTTGTATCACGCCGTCACGGTTTTAATTTAATCCATACACACGGAGAATGTCGAACGGAATACAAACAAAAGGCTCGTACTACGGTTGATTTGGCGAAAATATGCAAGAATTAGTTCAGTTTGTATCACGCCGTCACGGTTTTAATTAACCAATCCATACACACGGAGAACGTAGTGCGGTATACAAACAAAAGGCTCATACTACGGTTGTTTTGAGCGAATTTGTGCAAGAATTAGTTAAGTTTGTATCACGCCGTCACGGTTTTAATTTAATCCATACACACGGAGAATGTGGTACGGAATACAAACAAATGGCTCGTACTACGGTTGATTTGAGCGAATTTATGCAAGAATTAGTTAAGTTTGTATCACGCCGTCACGGTTTTAATTAACCAATCCATACACACGGAGAATGTCGAACGGTATACAAACAAAAGGCTCATACTACGGTTGTTTTGAGCGAATTTGTGCAAGAATTAGTTAAGTTTGTATCACGCCGTCACGGTTTTAATTTAATCCATACACACGGAGAATGTGGTACGGAATACAAACAAATGGCTCGTACTACGGTTGATTTGACCGAATTTATGCAAGAATTAGTTAAGTTTGTATCACGCCGTCACGGTTTTAATTAACCAATCCGTAAACACGGAATGTCGTGCGGTATATATAGAAAAGGCTCGTACTTTGTTTGACGCCAGCGTGTACATTAATGTTCGCAACGAAATTAGGTCTTACGTCAGCATGGCCTATGTTCTCGACGTCGCCGGTCGTGGCGTTATTTATTCCACTATGCGTATTTTTAAAACATCGTCACTCGCCCTACACATCTCCTAATAAATAAACCTCGCACCCTGTGCTAAGGAATTTTTTTGGGCGGTGCTGTTTTGCCACTTCGGGAAATGTGCAAAAAACCGCCATTTTCCGAGAAGATAGAACATGATAGTAGGCATATTAGGATAAAGATATGTTAGACATATATGACTAAATAAATTACTTGTCATATTTTTATTTTGATTATTTGAAACTTTTTTTACAATATTTGTTTAAAATTTCTTGAAATCTTTTGCGCAACTCTCAAACCTTCTTTGATTTGCCCATCAGTAACACCATGCACTCGACGGAAGTGTGTATCAACCCTGTCGTAATACCTGAGGCGAAAGAAACAAAAATATATCAAGAAGATTCGATATAAAATTCGATATTCGATATACGATATACAAACACTACAAAACTAAATAAGTGTGCAAAAACTTACTTTGCACATAACTTGCATGGTAGCGGCTTTGACGTGGTTCGATATATTGTAGTCAGGTGGGTATACATTCGGACTTGTCGTGATTTGAAAAAGAAACCAAGTCTCAGTTTAACACGGTGGACAGCTTCCAAATGTCTGTCAATTCTGTCACCCATGTAGTTGCAGACAAGGAAAGGGCATCGCACTTTGTATACCTTTCGTCCATTTGCAACATATAATGAAACAGGGTTTTCGTGACCCAGATGTGACAATAGGTCTCTTGGAATCTCGTTTTTTCTAGTGTTGATAAATTGCAGTGCCATCAGATGATCTGCGTACCTTTAAAGAGCAAAAATTTGAATTAATTTAATGTGATAATTTGCAAGTTGCCTTTTCCACTTTCGCACATCCTTCTCTTCACTAGTGTAAACTAACCTTGTCGTGTCACAACCAACAGGTATTTCAATTCTGTGTTGAAAAGGTTGCCCTAAAAAAATTAAATATTTAATTAGTTCAGTGTTGTTGTTAAACACAAAGAAATTGACGAGGTTAAAACACTGTGACCTATGCCTTCACTAGTGATTTTGTCCATATGAAATCCACAAGCAAAGCATCAATTAACGCACTGAAATAAAGTACAAAAGAAACAGTTAAGAATTTTACCTGGGTAAAAAATTTTTATCCCCTGTATATTCAAATTTTAAGCACTCAACTTGTTGGTCACGTGCACTGCCACTCATAACTGAATTGCTTGTTTTATTTTCACTAAACGATAATGAAAAATCATTAATATGTTTTGATCAGTAGATCAAAATTTCAGAATAGGCTTGCGTATAATGAGTAAATGGTGAACGGCAACAGACAAAGCTACACTTTCATATTGCAACCTAAACTCATGCTTAGTTTCACCTTAGTTTAAAAATACTATTTTTCAGAAACACGAGACCTAAATAGGAAAAAGACCTTCTAAATCTACCCTGAACAGATAATAACATTATCATAAAAAGCAGCAGAATAAAGAAAGGTAGCAATTTAAAAAAAACAAGAAGGAAACACAACGTACATGCAGCTTATACACGAGGCTCAAAATGATTAAAAAACTTTGAAAATATTTCAGTCGCAAATAAATGATTTTTTAAGAAATATCGAGCACGCCTTACAAACCAGTTTTTTTAAAAAAAATAAAAAATACATGCACGCTTAAAAAGGTCTATCACATTGTTTTGGGTAGATTTAACATACCATAGAGGATTATAAGCATAATCAATAAATAAAAAGTTGGTTCAAAATTGGAAAAAATGTCATGACACCAATATAGATCAGAGCTTTATATACTTGCAAATGAGATTCATGCATTGAAAATGATATTTTAAGAACAAGAAAAGATTTCACAAAACTTGAAAAGCAGCTTTTTATCCTTCATATCATTTTCAATGCACAAATACTTTAAAAAATACTTTATCTACAAAGTGCTTTTAATGCATTATTGCATTGTTCAGATATTGTGAACATTCCATTTACTGAAATAACTTCAAGCTTGTAAAGTATGGTAATGGATGATCCTGGTCGAACTAAATTTTTCCATAATATTTTGGCATTATAGCTGTTCGCATATTCTCTTTCATTCACTTTATTTAACCAAGCACCTTCCACTTTCCTTGCTGACCAGTTTGCAACTCGAAAAAGCCAAAATTCTTCTGGATCATCCGGTTGGGAATACACTGGAAAAACATCCCTACCTGGATTTCTTCTTTGGAAATCACTAAAAATATGAGATCAGTTGAACAAGATCGTTATATGAATCGCAGTCACACTTCAGTGAACTTGCATTAGTGTATTTCAGATTTAAAACAAGGAACAGACTACAATTATAACATTTTAATTAATTAGTTTTTTTTTTGCATAACAATCAACTTCTTAAGTAAAATACATAAAATATAAACATACCAGATAGTCCTTGCACAAAAGATGAAGCTATAAAAAATTAAAATAAATCATTGCACAAATGCAATTTTTAAGTTCACAATGAAGAATTAACCAATTATCAATGATTAATAACGAGTTATAAAAATTTCTAGTAAAAGTATTTATCCTTTCTTCTTCAAATATATATTTAATAAAATAATAGAAGATGGGATTAATTCTAGCTATACCTTGAGGAGCATTATTTGCTTGTTGTTCTGTACTCTCTGATTGTTGTGGTACTTCATCCACTTGCTGTTCGTGGTTACTGGATTGCTGTCCACTTTCAAGTTCTAAATTACCATCACCTTCCACATCCAAAAGATGTTCAGGTGACTGACTACCAATTTCAACATTGCTGTTACCATTATTGTTGGAAGAATTGTAATCTGTATCCCAAATATATATATATTTAATAAGTAACAATAAAAGTGGGACACTAATAATAGCAAAAAGACTTACTTTTAAAATGGCCACGCACAGCTCTCATTAAAAAATCTCCGTACTCCGTCTGGTTGTCTGTAGTTCCAAGAAAACTCTCTGAAAATCCAGGTGTGGCATAAGAATCAACTACTGTGTTCCTCTTACCCTTGCGAATGTACACAACAAAAGAGTTATAGTTGTGTTGCTGATTGAGTCCGAGAAGCTAAATGATATTAAATATGTTTTATAATCAATAATAATAATCATGATTCAAATATGTTTAAATCAATGAATCACTTTTCATAACTGTGCAGACACAAAAAATGTGGTGCATAACTGGCATATTTACTGGTAATCCAAACAAAAGCCATATACGAAAACAAAGTTACAATGTCAGAAAGCCAGAACATATGCTACACACCCTTTTCTGGATAATGTTTTTTTGTGCAGTCACATTTGTTTTTCCAACTGGAATAGTCTGGCTTAATGTTTCCTTTTTATCGAACACCTTGCCACAAGATTTACAGTTCTTGCGGCCAACTTCATTTTTTTCATCGCATTCAAAACATTTCTAAATAAATAGGATTAGAAAAGACAGACTTGCTACAACAACAGTTTCTCAAATTCTATATCAAGCATTCTTATTCAACATTTTTTGCTGAACTCGGTATTTACTGAATTAGGCAGTATGTATCAAATCATCACAGAGCTCGTCCATAAAAATATGAACAAAGGAAAGATAAAAATACTGACCTTAAATCTAATGGCATAGTGCACAGAAACTTTTTTTCGATGATTTTGTGTTGTTTCTCCATCTAAAAGACGAAAATGATAAAAAATGGTTAAAAATGGTTAAAAATGGTTAAAAATGGTTAAAAATGGTTTATTTTATCAACAAACCATTTTGGTGTTTGTCTTGAGAAATATTGCCAGACCCCTCTCTACTAAACTTAAACATAATCCTTTTACTTTTTTACTAAAAAAACTCCACCCGTGGCACAACAACTTCGTTTACTTGTTTTTTATAATTTACAGAACATATTAGCTACATTGTTAGACATGACATTATTAAGCTGTGAAACCAAGAACATACAGGATTTTTTAAAGGAGCTTTTAACATCCTCATACTGCGGTTTACTATAATATATCGAGGACATTGTACCAAATGAAGCCTTTTTTGAGAACTGTATATACGCCAACAAACTAGGTTCATTATATACACCATCGCTATGGATCTACCATTATGTTTTTTATCAACATTAGATGAAGGACTCTTAAGATACAAGGCTCAGTGTCCTGCTCTTAATAAAGTGTTATGTAAGTAACATTCCTGTAACTAGGAAAGTCTAGCACACACAATTCCACATCACACAATGTTTTTTTTAACTTTTCAAATGGATGCAGGCTTTTTTAAGTGAAATTTGGAGGTTTTTTAAAAACACCAAACTTACCCAAAAGATTCCCAAGTTTTTATGCCTTTTTATGGTGAGTCGGCAACCTCAATAGCAAAGTAGGTACGCAAAAACATAGATTAATTTCATTGTGACGTTATTTGTTTACTTTGTAGCGGTAAGCTCTTTGGCTCTGGAATTTGCGTGGTAGGAAAAAAGATGCTAGAATTTGGAGAAGAGAGGTCTTTTCCTGTCAATTTTTTCTTATGGGAACATCGTTTGAGGTTTTAAACTATTATCGAGTGTGGATTTCTAATTTATTCGCAACGGAATTCATCTATAAAGTCGCAATACACCTTTACGATAATTCAATTGTACATGCGTTCCTACGGCTCTCCATCGTTTTACAATATCGGAAATGGATATAAAAAAAGTTTTTTTATAAGAGTTTGTTAGAGACGAAAGCGTGTTTTCTTAAGTTTTTTAACTTCCTTCGTATCAATTTCTTTCAAATTTTCAGGAAACGTTAATAATAATAAGATACAATTTATGTGTACTTTTCATTAAAAACAAAAGGCGGCAAGAAAAGTTATCACGAAAGAACGTGTTTTCTCCTTAATAAACTCTTATAAAGGTTTGATGTTTACCTCCTCCGATGGCAAAATAAACTGCGATGGAGTGTTAGTTTTCCCGAATTATCGTAAAGGTGTATTTTCAAAAAGGCTGCTACGAGAGAGAATTGAAAAGAATGAAACAAGCAAAATAAGTCCTGCATTGCACTACCATCAACAACAGTTTCATACTGAAAATTTATTAGAAGTTATTGGAAGTCTAGCTAGCTAACTATCCCCAGTAAAACAGAGCTTTCTGTAAAGGATATTTAAAGGGCTTCTCTCTACTAGCTAGTTAGCTACAGCAGCTAACTTCAACAATAAATATCTAATTGTTTTGCTAGAGTGGATTTAATACGGTAACTTAATTAGGTAGTAAAATAATAGCAAATAGGTATGAGCATTTGGTGAATCAGACAGTAAAAAATAAAGGTGAAAAGCTGAAGAATGAGAAAGCCCCTCACTTCACTTCACAATAAAGCTCAGCCTTCACTTGTTGCTTCAATCAGGAAAATATTTTTACCTTTAGTTTTATTAGCAGTCGATGAAGACGTTGACGTTGTCATTGTGGATGAGGATTCATTTTCAGATGCGGTAGACACACGTGAAGCCATTTTGAAAGTTCCTGTTCCTTTGGACATGCTTTCACTTGTACGGCAATATTCAACACGGTTAGTGATGGATGTAATAGCTTACACGGTTGTTGATGAACGTTATTATAACTTTTTAATGATAATCATAAAAGAAACGGCAAATTTACGTTTTATGAATATCATTAAATCTTTTGGCGCGGATGGGTTGGTTAACCAAGCACGTCTCTTTTCTTCTCTCTGCCAACCCACGCAACATAACAATGATCAGTCTCGGTACAAACTATATCAAGATTATGAAAAAAATTATAAGAACAAAATCAAAAAGACAAAGAAGAAACTCTTTTTCTCAAATAACACAAAAACGAATACGACATCACTCTTCAGATATGAATGATTACCTTGTATATTAAGCAGTGCTTCCAAGAAATGGAAAATGATCTTGATGAATTACTCTCATGGTCTTGAATTAACAATCTTCTTTTTAACAGTTAGAAATTTTAATTTAAAATCATTGTTTCTCAACGTCTACCAAAAAAACTTGGAAATGATCGGAATTACTTGCTTCGTTGTTCTGAAAACTCTATAGAGCAATAAGAGAAGGTGCAACTTCTTGGAATTTTATTTGATGACAGTCTAACATGAAATAAACAAGTTAGCAATATCATTAAGTCCGCCTATGGAACCCTTCGCGTATTTGCTGTAACGACTACAAAAGATATAGAATATAACTGCTGGTGCGTGCTGCTTAGATATGCTACTCTTCTGGACATAGCCAAACTGAAATGGTCTTGTAAACGAATTATTCGCCTGGAATACGGCGAAAATTGTTCATAAAGCAAAATTCGACCCAGAATATCTCCAACCTACTTAAAGGTTAAATTTCGCGAGCCTAGAAGAAATTTGCGATCATCTTTTCGAGAACCAACTGCTAGCATTAGGGGAAGTAAAATGTTTTAAGATCAATCAAGAATATTTGATGCACCTCCTGAAAACGTTTGCAAAACACATAGCTTTACTCTAAAGATTCTAAAAAGTTTTATTTAGATGAGGCCTTAACTAAGACTCTTTGGACATAGATTTGATCTAGCTTAGATGTGACAAGAGGTGCTTGTTACCTTTCTTTGATAAAAAGCCTGTTGTCTTGGAACTTTCTATGTTATCTGTGATATATTAGCACTACCTACAATAACTTGATTTATTTATTTAGTATTCAACATTGTACATATTCAGTATTGTGTGTATAATGGTGAATTATCGGTATAGTGGTGTGAGATTCCAAGGTGGTTACAAGGAAGTTGCAGTCCAAGCTGACCTCTTTCGAACTGAATTTGAAAACAACGTTGCAGTTATTAAACACGACTCGAGAGTATATCATACCTACGTTTCAAATGTTCCTGGTTAGAGTATATTTTATTTTATTCTTTTCCTATAATAATAACGACCATTAACCAAAACGAAGTCATAATAATCCACGCACGGAGTCTTCAAGTAAAAAATAGCAAAAGAGATATACTTTTATCTAAATTGGTTTAACGGGCGAGTTACCTTAAATTTCGATAAACTGTTCGATAAAAGATCGGTTAGGCTTGGTTCTCACCTGGCACTGAAGAGCACTAAAGAGCGATAGAAATTGAGCACTGGAAATTGAGCACTGGAAATTGAGCGTCTGTTTTAAAGTGATTCACACTATAAGAGAAAAATACTTAATATAAGAACTCTTTTGAGCATGGAACGTACTGTATTTCGTCATTTGGAAATCATGTTCTGTACAAAATACTTCTGCACAAATGTCGGCACCTTTGATCTCAGAAGAAAACAATCAAACGAGCACTAGAATCTTAGTGCTGTTATCAAAAATTTGTTATAACAGCGCTAAGCCTTAGTGCTCGTTAGTGCTCGAAAAACAGCACTAACGAGCGACAATGAGCACTTAGGAGCGTTGAAACTGATTCTCACTTTTGAAAAAAACACGAGATATCGCTCGTTAGTGCTCTTTAGTGCTCGTTGGTGCTCTTTAGTGCTTTAAAGATCGGTTGTTGTTCAAATGTAAACCTCGCTCAGGCTTCGGTTTAAAGCTAAGGGGGCACGAGGGACATTTTCATGCGCGTGCTATGCAACATTGCTCCATTGCACACACATGACAAAAATTGCTCGTGTCCCATATCTACTTTTTACTGCAATGGAGCAAAAAAATGTTGCATGGAGCAAAAATTTTGCTCCACAACTTCGGGGACAAAATAGATCTGAATCTATTTTGTGCCTGTGCTCCAGGGACAAAATTTGATGAATATTTTGTTGCATCGCAAATGTTGCTCGTGTCGCCACCTTCTGCAACATGTCCCGGGACAAAATTATTGTTGTGGCACATTTGTGCCTCGTGTCCCCATATCATGCAACAAATATTTTGCGAAACCATTTGAGGCATAGTGTAATTAACCAATGAAAATGCAAGAGATTGTAAACATTGCTTTCTTGAGAAGTCGAACATCAAATGGAGAGAAAAAATAGGAGAAAAAGCAAAAATGTTGGACAAAAAGAAAAAGCTATCTGAAGACAATTTCAATCAACTTTTATAAAACAGTTCCAACTTTTATAAAACAGTTCCTGCGTTATGGAATAGTAGTGATGTATATTACAAAAATAAAAACAAAAAAGAAGCCATAAATCAAGATCTGGTTAGTAAACTCAACGGTGCATACAGCTCTGATAACCTCGAAAAAACTTCCACTCCCTCCACATCCATGCTTCGGCAAGTTGGAACATTTAAATCAAAGTTTTTAATAAGATCATTCTGCAGCAAATGAGAAGTGGCGTCACGAGAAACATTTGTATGCGCATGCTATGGGCCATGTTGTATAGCGCGCGCATAAAAATGTCCCTCGTGTCCCCTTACCTCAAGTCAAGGAAAAAGTTAAAGGAAAGACGAGCAAAAAGTTATTTTGTGGCAGCCAGAAATAATTTTTAAGCGAGAGAGCAAAAATTATAGATTTCTAAATCCTAAAATCTACTAAGATAACTACTATAATAACAAATAAATAACTATATTTCACGACAACTATCTATATATCTGCCTAACAACATTTTTACAGAATTTCCATGGCTGTATGGAGTGAAAATAAGTGAGTTTTAGATTTACTTACCAGTAAACATTAAAAATAAGATCTTTGACTCGAGACAACCTAGAATATTTTATGTACTATAGTAGTAACAGCATTTTATAACCTTCGTTGATACTTCTTTGAAGTTAAGTAATAGCTGTCATGATGACCAACAACAATATTTTTTCATGTTTTGAGTCTTTTTTCCACAACATACTACTAGCTTTGAACGATGAAGTTTGTTATGATGAGATGGCGCCAAATTAAATAAATATACAGACTGGAAACATTTAACAACAAATCGAACGCCCAACATAGAGAGGCTTCCTCTTTAGTTACAAATCTTTATTTTTTTATTTTTTTTTTACTCACATATTTGTTTGGTAGTGTAAAATAATAAAACTATGTTCCTCACATGTTGTTTAACATTTTTGCTAGTTTGATCATCAACTCTTGTTAAATTATTTTGTACGTACTGACCCGTGACCATCACAATGAAGAGAAAATATATCCCATTGTTTTTTAATTTAGCCACCCAATTTGGCAAATGTGTAAAAATACTGAATTTTAAATAATTCAGCACTCACAAGTAAACAAAACTAATATTTTATATTTTGGGCCTAGTTCATTGACGTTCTGTAATTTTTATAACTGCACGAATATTTTCAATATCAAAACATTCTTGGTCTTTGTTTCCAATTATTTTTTTTTGTTATTATGGCTGTAACATGAAGTTGATTTATTATGAAGCAAACTCAACCTCGTCTCCATGGCACCGTCCAGATGTAAAACAGAGACAACAAGCGTTGGGAACGAGTTTGGAACAGACCAAGTCAGTCGGTCTGGGCTGCAAAATCAACGCTACTAGCATCGTGAACTTTTAATCAGCAGCCGTGCTGTGCGCAGTTCGCCTCTCCTTTAAAACCATTTAAAATTACATATGCAAAACCATATTAAACCACTTGTCACGTGAGCCGAAAACTGAAAAAAAATAAAATGTGGCAGCAGCAGTTGACGATTACCTTATCAGTAAAAAGTCCGTCGGTCATTACTTTCGTCGGTAAAAATTTCCGTCATTATTTTCGTCGGTAAAAATTTCGTCACTATAATTAGTCACTATAACTGTTGGATTTTTCACCGGCAAGATAAGTTGTGCAGAAAAAGATTTTAAAAAAGATGTCACGGATTCTGTCCACAAAATGTTTTTGGCACAAAAAAAGTAAATAAATATTACTCAATGCTACACTTAATTTCTTTTCAGGGTTTTACATTTATGATACTGATTCAAAATATTGCGTAAGACAACATCCGGCGGCGCCTATGACGATGCATATCGGACACTATTGTACCCTCTTTACAGACATTCCCCACAACCTATTGTCATTGTATGGCTTCTGCGCTAATAAAACATCGAGTACAGAAATAACTGGTGACGTCTGCGAAAAAAAGAAAAGACTGACTAATAAACCATCTTCAGCGCGCTGGGAAGATAATAAAACGTATCTTCAGGTTCCTCTAGCTAGATGCAGCAAAGCCAGGCTCATCACAAGAGAATGTTAAATTTCAAAGAAAATGCAAGAAGGGTTTTGGACTGAAAGCTACACCAAGTACACCGGCAGCTGGTACGAAATGCTTTTTTACTCTCAAATTCTTGTGTTTCTCTGATTACCTTATTCCAGGAAATTAACGATGCACAAAATTAACTAAATTGCTTCTGATCAAATATCCAGGACGGTAAAAAAATTGTTTGTTAATATAAAAGCTGCAAATAAAGTTTAAAATTATATATTTGTTTACCAATTTTAATACAAAACTTAACAACCATGTCTGCTTTGTTCTTCTTCTGTTTAATTGGCGCCAAAATAATCAATATCGTCCTGTTATGGTTTACTCACCCAATGTGATACTGCAAGCTGCAGTATATCTGGTATTGTAAATGTTTTCAGGAAAACAAGAGAAATAGCTTGTGAATGAACGCATTCTCAAAATGAAGATATATAAATTTCCTGATTTGCGTTATTATCCTTTTTGTAAGTCGGTTGAGCTAAATCAAGTTAATTAAATTTTTTTTATAAGTTGTTATATACATTCGCGTTAATTTCTCCCTCCCTCACGCGTTATTTCACTCTCCCCCACGTGTTAATTTCGTGGTCGTTATTTTTGTAGCTCGTTAATTTCCTGGAAGAAGATACTCATTAGTTTTGTACTGCTATTTGTCAAAGTTGTTTTAGTAAAGCAAGCTCCGAGCTCATTCACACGAATACAATGCGTATAAGCGAAGATTACGATTTAGAGATATGTATCTCTTGAAATGTTTAAAGGGTATCGATATATACGCCCCTAGACCTGTTAACATAAAGAAAAAAAGATATCTTTATGAAATATCTTATAAATTTCCTACATTCTCATCTTAGAATAAACAAAGCTGGTAGGTTAACCATCTTTGTATGGTCTTTCTTAAGCCTCGTCAGTGTTAGAGGGATGTGTCTTAGATCTGGATAATATTCTTGCTTAGATGTACTGCTAACTTTGTACTATGGTCCTCAAACTTTATAAAAACAAAATATAAAATTTTTTGAATGGAACGCTATTGCGCATATTAATTATTCATTTCTGCTTTAGATAGAAATATGAAAATTGATGAAGTCACTATATTGCTGTATGACGGTGCATTCACAGTGATGAAGTCACTATATTGCTGTATGACGGTGCATTCACAGTGATGAAGTCACTATATTGCTGTATGACGGTGCATTCACAGTGATGAAGTCACTATATTGCTGTATGACGGTGCATTCACAGTGATGAAGTCACTATATTGCTGTATGACGGTACATTCACAGCATGCAATTACCACAACGATAGGTACCATTATTTTGCCGGAACACATTCTCGACCTCACAGCTCTTTGAGAGATAGGTTTTAATCTCAAAAAACTCTGGGGACGAGAATGGCCAGAACATTTATTCAGCCGAATTGTAATTTTTGGGAAGGTTTTTAACAATAGCCAGTGTGAAATCGTCACATTTTAGTCTTTTACTGCTCGACTGCTCGACTTAAGCACACCACTTTAACCCTATTCATACTTTTTTTTGTATTGAATATTCTGAGAGGATTGAGGATGTCGGTGGAGTTAACCACCTGAAGTTACTTTTGAATGTCGGGGAAACGGGGAAGTAGTACAGCATAAATAAAATTGAATAGTGGAAATAAAAGTTTGTTGACGTCAGCAATTTATATAGCCTGGGTACCCGGCGTCGAAAAAAAACATTTGATTCCAGAATAACAATGAAAATTGCTCATATAGCCTGGGGACCTGGCGTCGAAACGCCGGGTTAAGCCACAAGTAAAACTGTTAGCCAGCGTTGAACACCCAGTGTAGCAATTAATAAGAACCGTAAACTGTGCCACTCATTCAGATGGAGCGCGATAGTACAGGTATGCAGTATGTCGTAAATCGAGTGAAGCGCAGATAACATGGTGTTTCCCGTATAATATATTTTTTGCAAACAAAACTTTCCTGCACATTTAGCTGAACAGAAAACACAGTTTACAATCCGTTGTAATCCTGTCATAGCAAAAACAGCTCGCTAAAGCTTTTTTATTTTTCGGAAAATGTTCCGGTGAAGTTCAGAAACGAATGTTACTCCGGACTGAGCGCTTAGTGCAGGTAAACAGAGCCGCACATCCATATAGGTATAAAATAAATACCTTTTTTCAAAATAACTTTACCGCAACTTTCATTAAATAGAAACACAGGAAACAGTCTGTCGTAACACTGGGCTAAGCGAATAGTACAGGTAGACTGTCTCGCACATCCGTATAGACATATTACCTTGTTCCAAAAAACTAAATCCTATCTTCAGGTTGAATAACCATAACACCATAACTATTCTTTTTATTAATGAATAACAATAAATAGCATACTAACATAAAACAAAATGAAATATTTTAAACCCCCGGTTTTTCAAGGACTTAACAAGATCATAGAATTCGCCCCTACCATTTTGCGTGACAGAAAGACAGACGTATACGGGTATTATAACATAGACTAGTCGGTTACCCGTGGAAAAATCCACGGAGCCGCCCGTCCTTTATATATGGCATTTCGTGTTTCCGTAACAGGACGCACCTTTCGCGGACACACAGACAGACGACGGCTATTATTAAAGAGACTAGTCGTTAACCCGTGGAAAAATCCACGGGGTCGCCCGTCCTTTATATATCGCATTTCGTGTTTCCGTAACAGGACGCGTCTTTCGCGGACAGATAGACAAAATACGGCTATTATTAAAGAGACGGCTATTATTATAGAGATAATAAAAAATGCAAGGAATTTTTCCTTTTGTAATAAAAAATGACTTGTAAACATTTACCGAGTTGAAAAGTAGATGCCAAAGTAGAAGAAATTAGTGCCATAGTTTAAAAGATAGCCTAATGTTTACTTAGCTCAAGTCTATATCAAAGAGTTTTTATGCAATCTGTTGTTGTTTTATTTTTATTTTTTATTTTTTTCCCAACTTCTATCCTGAAATCAAATATCAATTCATTTTAGGGAATACAGTTGTGTCATTTACAACAAGAAAGTCAAACGCCTCACACGTAAGTAAAGTATATAAGAGACAGTTAAAATTATATATGACTAGTTGGTCGCCCGTTCATAAGTAAAGTGGTTCCCCGTTGATAAGTACAGTATAGGAGACAGTGGAAATTATGTATGACTAGTTGGTTCCCCGTTGATAAGTACAGTATAGGAGACAGTGGAAATTATATATGACTAGTTGGTCGCCCGTTGATAAGTAAAGTATAGGAGAGACAGTTAAAATTATGTGTGATTTTATGTTATATTTCCAGCGTGAACTTTACCAAATAAAACAAAATTTATTTTTGATCGCTTTTTTAGAAAGAAGTTATGTAAACTATTAGGAGGTTAAGCGGGCTTGTAGTCAAGACATGGATTTTTTTACTATTTCTAAAAAATGTCTATGTGTTAAAGATGATATGTGTTTATATATAGCGATGAAGGTCTTATTATGCTGATATCAGCTTAGAACACACAGAGCATGCGTTGCATTATCAACGTAATATAACTTTGTGCATCTGAATATATTTGTGATAATTAAATTGAAAAAAAAAAATTTTCAGCTTTAAATTTTGAAATATTTTTGACATATTTTTGTTAGGTCACAGCAACCAGCTTTTTACAAACTTTTAAGGTTTTTTTGCTGAAATTTTTAAAATACAAAAAGTAGAATTACCATGTCCGCAAGAGCGCTATAATGGATTAGCTATACTAGTTTTTTCTAAGGAATTGACTGGCAAAATTTCCTTGGTAGACGTTCCTAACGAGCTCGTTGCCTCAAAACCACTAGAAGAGAAAAATTTTAGTAAATCTGTTAAGGAAGATTTGTAAAATATCATTTTTGTATTGTATTTTAGATGTTTGTCAATACGTTATGAATTTATTATTCACAGATAAACTGGCTTGTACAATCTACTTTATCGAGCACTTTTAAAGTTCAGTTTATGATAAAAAATATCGTTTTAAAGCAATCTAAACACACACACGCAAAAAATTTCGTGCCCTTCTCTCCCATGGTGGTCCGTTCGGCTGATTCTATTTTCGCAACATTCTCCCCGTCAAAATTGTAAGGCCTAAAGTTATTTCTCAATGACAATTTAACTCTTCATATAACAACGGCAAGAGCTCGTTGAAAAATCCTCTTATAGACGCTGGAAATGGAAACAAAATTGACCCAATTTATTGTAAAAAGGTTTGTTGTTAAATTTATAAAAAATTAATTCATTTAAATTAAATAGTTCATAACAAATTGGAACAAGAAAAAGAAAGAATAAAAAATCATCTGTGACTGTACAATATGGAATTTAGTAAAGATTGCTTCTGTTACAGCGGAAAAATAGGTTTTAAACAAAATGAATTGGGCAACAAGTTGTTAAAAGTTTAAATATACACGGTCGTTATAATTGGTTAATTAAGGGAATCAGTCAGCCCGATTCCATTCCACTGCATTTTCCACTATAGTTCAAATGGTTAACGCATGCGCATTAAACCTCTAATTTTGTTTAAATGCGCACGCGCTAATAAGAAGACTCGTGGGCAGTCGAATGGAAAACAAGTCCCCACAATAGTTTGAACAACAAATGAGATTTTATCACATGTTCTGTTTTAAGCCAATCAAAAACGTGAATGAAACAGTTTTACAAGGGGGATATTTATAGGCGTGTTTAAAAACAACTTGCAGAACATATAATCGATATTATCTTTTACATAATTCTTACACAAACAAACAAACAAACAAACAAAAACACAAGCATACACATACACATACACATAGACACAGCGTTTCAATAATATGTATGGTTTGCTCCACCAGGATTGCCCCCGATGTTTGCCAGTGTCCTTGGTTACAACAAAGCAACTGACACCACAATTTGTAAAGACAACAAAGATCGCTACATGGGATACCGTCCAAAAGGAAAGCACAGAGTTTTTTACATTTCAGAGAAACTGTGGCTCAAATTAAAGCGCAGAGACGGTACCATACTGTCTAAAGCGTACAATCGAACGATTTTAGCTGAAAACAATGCTGAAAATGAGTTTCAATTGGGAAGTGATTTCTTTACAGGTTAGTGGTTTCTCCTGATTCATATTTAAACTGTAATCACAGTATACGCCTGCTAATTTAATAATTCACTTTGATTTTCTGTATTTTCCGCTTGTGTGTTCCTATTTTTGGTCTCATGTTGAAAATTAATTAAAAAAAAAGAAGGATTGTTTTCTTTTCTAAAATTTTCAAAATAATTGTAGATTAGGGGCCTGTTAATTATTATGACAACGTAGCATTTCGAATATTTCAAAACCCTCGGTGACCCGCGGTACAGTATGGTCACAAAATCAGTTGCTTTATTAATTATTAGTTGAAGTACAGTTGATTTTAGAGACTGGAGTCCGATACTATACACTCTCTTTTTTACAAAAACAGCTCACCTTGAGTAAAAAGAACAACTTCAGAACAAGGTTAGGCTCAAAATGTCAATGAGTGTCAATAGAAGGAAAGAATTCCACCAAAGTCTGTTTCTTTTACGAAGTCTCTCGGTTCATCACTAAAATCAATAATATACTCAGCAAGCTTCTTGTTTTAATAAATTACTTTACCGTGAAACCATCAACCATCTTTTATTAAGGTACTTCCCTGCTTGACTCAAAACACATAGCAAAGAAAATTCCTAGTCCAGGTATGAAAGAAACAGCCTAGCACGCTTTCTGTGTTTATTGAGATAAAAAAGATGAAGAAGAACAATATAAAAACAATTGAGGTTGAAGTCTTAAAAAATAAAAACATTGTAGCTCACCGTAATTTGTAATTAAGTGTAATTATATAAAAGAAGAAAAAAATAGTTCATATGTTTTGTTTAAAAAATGCTTAAATGTGTTTAGTTCTTCTGAAATTGATTTAATGCAATTTTCTTTAAAAAAACTTGTGAGCTTTGAACAAGTCACGAAGTACTGTCACATCTACACAAAATGCGATAAAAGTGTATACGATTGTGTAGAATTTATTGTGTCCAACATATTCAGCAGTAAGCACTCTTAATTTTATTACTTAAGTGGTGACAAGCTTTGCGAAGTATGTAGCGTTCGTATGTTTAATACCAAAGATAATTAAATCTTTTTTTCTTTAATAAACTCTTTTATAGTGACACCACTTGGTTTGTACGACATGACTTGTGAAACACATATTATTTTATGGGTATGAATTTGTTCAGTTGATTTGTATGTCCTTTTTTCGTTAGGAAAAACGAAGGGAGGGAGGCGGAATTTTGAGGTTTTAATCTCTTAGCACAACTTTGTTGGTAATAAGCATGATCAACAAAAGGTTTTTTTGTGGAAGGGACGGGAGATGTTGGGGATAGGGTGGCAGCTCTTTAGACACATCACGTTTAGCTTTCATATGATATGTGATTTCACTAAAAAGACACTACCAATACGCATCTATAGAACTTTTCCTGAATTTCCGAATTATGTCAAACTGAACTAAAGAGGTTGATATATCAAAAATGATTCTTATTCCTAAGTTCCTTAGCAAAAGGTAGAACAAATTACCTAATTTCGTAAATATTTCTGTTCGTTAAGTGCCTTAATTGTGAGCTGAAATTTACGGTCAAACCCTTCATATAGGCTGATCTTTTTAAGAATATCCTCGTTTTCAAAATAATTGTTATTTTTTTAAATCTAAATAAAATACAACCAGAATATTATATTGCTCTAAAAACTTCAGTTTTGTGATTATAATTTAATATTTTATTTGATTATCCTTATTTGAAGAGCATGGAACCATTATAAAATTTTGGACACGTCAAAATTATTATACTTTAAAGGCGCGTAATCACCCTGTAGGCAACGTTTTTTAGAGGTGCCTATTATATTGTAAAAATTGAAAGATATACATAAGAAAACATTATCCTGAAAATTTTATTGAAAACTGACAACCAGAACATGTTCAAATGTTTCATAGAAATAACAAACTCACCCCAATTTCTCTTCGCCTACAGAACCGCCATTGCATTTCATTGCACGAATCATGCGATAATAAACGCACGGCAAAATCGATCACATGGTTGCTGGATTCATGCCATTACAGAAAAAATAATGAATGAGGGAGAGTATCCGTAGCTGTGTTTCCATCGTAATGCTTTTATAAATGTATCCACAAAGTTCCGAACATGATAAATCAGATAAATCAATCCAAGTTTCTGTGTTATTCTTTATTATTTAAACATTTTAACTTACTGAAATCAGACTTCTTTGCAACACTGACCACTTCTTGTTGTTGTTTCTGAAGACAGCTTCGCCTCGCTAGCTGTCTTACTTTTTGATTATTTTCCTTTGTTCAAACAGTTAGTCGTTTCCTTATGGAGACAGTATCAGATCTAGACAATTAGAATACCTAAATTTTAAGAATTTCCCCTTTCATGCTCTAAATTTAATTATCTCCATAGTGCTTCAACTATCTTCAACTATCACAATGAGCATTCTCCCCCGTTGGGTTTTTTGGCTTATAATATGCAGTAATCCCGGTCATGCTAATAAAAAAAGAAAGAGCGTGATAAGCATTAATTATCATAATTAATAACCACGAGGCAATGCTGTGATTTCTTCTTTCTGTTTTGTTTTGTCTGGTCTCCAAAAACAATGACGAATAGAATAGAAGAAAATTAAATCTAAGTGGAGAAAGTGATACGGATGTTTTTACGCGCGGCCACTTTTTTAAACAGAACCAAAATTTCTTTCCACTTTTTGATGCCATGTTTTGCAAAGAAAAAACAAGCCAAAAAGAACAGCATGGTGAACGGAGCCTACCATATTGGCGATTTTATCGAACTCCATCTCAGAGCTCATTTAAAGTTAAGGCCGTTTGTTTACCTACGGTTTCACACGAACATTTTGCCACGGCCCGCTTATTAGACAAGAATAAGAGATCAACAAGATCGTTAAATATGGCGGCTGGAAAACAACAACAATAAATTCAAGATATTGAAGTACCATTATTTCCATTTCTAGTACGTTTTACATCCTCAAATTTTCAGGAAAGTCATAACTCCGTCTGAACTTTGAAATAAATAAATAAAATGTATATGTTAATTTTTTTCGATTATGGTGATTACGCGCCTTTTAAGGGGAAGTTCGGTCTAAAAAAAATTTTTTTTTTTTTTTGTAATTCCACGTGTTTATACTTATAAAAACAGAAAAACTTTACTTCATTAAACTCAGAGTTTTGGAAATGTCTCTAATGTTGACACAAACTTCTTAAAAATCTCCGTTTTTGAAAAAGCGCGTCAGAAAAAAAAAAGCTGGGTTCTAACTCAAGTATGACGTTTTATAGTTCAAAACATTGCATCGCGTGAAAGAGTCACAACACAGGCTACACAGTTTGCTAAAAGAATCTACTTTTTTCTAGCTATATTTCTTTTCAAATCTGTAACAAATTACTTCTTTGAAAATACAGTGTCAATTTGTAAGCAATGGATCCAATTCGCAGCGATTCAAGCTCTAAAATGATGACATGCTTATCTGCTCTTAGTCCCTTAAATTTCAAACCAGAACTTTCTTTGGAAGAACTGAATAAATTACGAACGTGTAGTTCCGAGAGTGATGAGGAAGAAGAAGAAGTTTCTCGGATCGGCAACAATACCTGGTGCCAATGCACTGTAGAGCGATGGAGTCGTACAGTGAAAGAGGCTTGTGTTGCAGGGATACAAATGAAATTCCTGACAATCATTTCGAAGGTAAAATAAACAAAAAATTAGCCAAGCATAATTTTCTTTTTCGTGTTTAAAACCATAACAAAACTCTACATATTCCCTTTAAATATTAGTCTTCGCGTTGATAAAAAAAATATGCATACGAGCACGCCAACTGATGCAAACAAAACTTCTCTCAAAATATTTTGCCTAACATGAGTTTTCTCCAAATCATATATTTTATTCGGTATTATTTGCTACTGCCAAAGCAACATCACAAAAAAACACAACGGTGGTTGATTTATTCTATTCAGCTTTACAAATCGAATAAGAAAGCGTGCTCAGAAATCAAAACTTGAGACGGGGGTTATTTAAAGGTTTTTCTTTTTAGAAAAACAATGTATAACTGAAGCCGAAATTTTTGGGATGGTTTTTTTGTAAACCAGTACTAACCACTGCACTGTCTGCCCTCAATAATTTAAGGGGTGATGCAATGCACTCGGTAGAAGACAAGACCAAAATTTATACCCCCGTCTTACGAAGGCATGTTATTGAAGAATTTTAGATGTGAAAAAAAAAACATTCAGCGCTGGGGAAAGAAAATGCGAACATGGGAAGGAAATATAATAATTTTTTTGACATGGTTTTGTTTTGGAAATGGCTATAATAAATGAAATTGTGTTGAATTTTTCTAAATACGAGAAAGACAAATGTTTGGCTGTTTGAAACGTAGCTAAGAAAAACATAACTAACAAACATAGCTAACAAAACTTTCGAAGCATTCTGGTTCAAAATGTTGAGAACAAATATAAAATTCAGAGTCTTTCGGCAAGGTACCACTTCTTTTTATATTATGTAGCCATTTTTTTCGAAGCTCTTTATTTTTTTCGCACTGGGAATCTGATAAGAGACTACCCGATTTTTTCTTTCGTTATTATCTTCGTCTTTCGTCGTTAGCTTTTCGTTCTCTACCTCCTTATTTTTCTCGCTCCCCTTATCTTTTTCTGTCTTTTAATTATCGCTACTTCGATTTGTACAGCCGATGGCAGCACAGTTTGACATATTAAAATAATAAAAATGTATAGACAAAATACTTCTTCATGTGATTACACCTAATCCCCAACACCGAACTTCGCTTTTTGAACTATAAAACGTCATAATTCAAACTCGACCCAGCCTTCGTAAAAATGTAAAGGGGTCAATATACGGAGGTGTTTTTACGCGTGTTTAACACAGATTATTTCAGAAAAAAGAGGGTTTCACTTGAAAAGAATTATGGTATCCGTTTTTTTTCTTTTATGACTATTGATTATGAAAATATAATTTTTGACCGAACTTCCCCTTTAAGAGAAAGGTGTTTTTACTCAAAATTAGAAACTTTTAAATGTATTTTGCTGAATATACATAATTCTTTTTTATGCGATTAATAATGTTGTCTCTTAACGAAAAATTACATAAAAATATTTTCCAAACCTCTGTTCCCTTTTAAGCGTTTAAGCTGTGCATCTAACTTGCATTTTTAATTGTATTTATTTTTAATTGTATGATAATTGCGCTACAGTAGGTAAGTATTGGTGGTACTTTTTTATGCTACCAAACTGATAAATTATGTTGAAATATATAGTTGCTACTAGTTGGTGGGCCGAATCCATGGGTTCGCCTGTCCTGTTTTTACCGCATTTGGTGTGTTCCGGTTACCATTTTGCGTGACAGACAGACGTATACGGTATATTATAATATAAACTAGTCGATGGCCCGTGGAAAAATCCTCGGGTTTGTCCACCCTTTTCTACCGCATTGCATGCGTATTTGCGGTACTATTTTGTGTGACAAACAGACGTATACGAGTATTATGATATAGATTAGTCGGTATCCCGTTGATAAATCCGCGGGTTCGCCCGTCTTTTATTTACCGCCTTTCGTGTTTCCGTATCACGACTTTTTTCTCGCGTACAAACAGACAAACGGAATACGGCTATTATTAAAGAGACTAGTCGTTAACCCGTGGAAATATCCGCAGGGTGGACCGTCTTTAAATTACACGTTATTTTGTATGCCCGCAGCACAATTGAAGAATTACGTAAGGGCGCGAAGCGCCCGCAATGTAATTCGGATTTTATAAATAAAATCGAAAGAAGATCTAATACTGGATTCTTACAACCTAATCGGCGATCTACATGGAAGCTCAATGCGCTGCAACGCAGAACACACGCAGTTTCCGCATGCAGCAAACGGCCGTGTGACCGTGAAATTTAAAACGAATGTCTTTACATGTACAAACATAGGTAGCGCTAGTCCCTATTGATTTGAACATTTGCTCACAGACTTTATGTAGGAATAACGGGTTAAAACAAAACAAAAACAACCATAACCTATTAAGGTTGTAGAAAATATTCACAAAATGTCTCTAAACTATATACATAAAGTGACGCGTTCATTATTTATCTACGCCAATGTGTTGCACGTCGAGCCTTGTAGTTGGGATTGTAGTTATGAAAATTGTTGTTACGTGTATCTAAAATGAAACATAAAACCATTTATGTTAAGGCGTGGGTGGGTGGGCAGTATTAGATCTTCTTTCGATTTTATTTATAAAATCCGAATTACATTGCGGGCGCTTCGCGCCCTTACGTAATTCTTCAATTTTATTTCATAAAATCTCAATCGATCTAATACTGGATTCTTACAACCCAACCGGCTCCACTACACAAAGCTAGTGGAGCCCGGACCTCCTTCCTCAGTTCGTAGCGTTTTGGCCCCTCTTAAAAACAGAATTCTGAAAGTTTTTGTATTTGGCATTAGAACAAATTTCCCTTCTATAAAAACGTTGCCATGTGGATTCCTTAGACCATGACCCTCTCTCTAGAATATCCTTTACAGAGAGTCCTGATAGTTCTGCTTTTGATGTTGAAGCTGATCTGGTAGAATGGGCAGAAAACTTAGTAGTATCAATCCCTGCCTCCTTTAGCACGGTTTTAATCCAGCCAGCTATTGTCGAGCTGACCACACCCTTATGAGGACTAATAGTACTAATTAATAACCGTGAAGCACCACTTGCGTTCCTCCATTCACTGGTGCGTTCTAAATAAACAGTCAATGCATTAAACACACAAAGGTCTTCATCTTCTGGATAACTGACAAAAACAATAGATGGATTTGGTTGTCCTTGTCTCCACGACTTATGGAGTTTATTAAAAGTAAACGTATATTGATCATTAGTCTTAGTCATAAAATTTATATCCAGATTATGAATACCCAACACCCTAGAAGCTGAAGTTAAAGCTAATAGCATTGTAAGTTTTAAAGACAAAGATCTTATAGATATTTGTCTGTTATCTTTAAATTTTTGTTTAATGTAATCTATGACCACCTGAACATCCCAAATAAAAGTGTGCTTTGGTTGAGGAGGCTTTTCATTAAAAACACCTGATATAAGAGAACTAACTTTAGGATGTTCTCCTATAGGCCTTCCTTGAATCTTATCGTGAAAGGCTGAAATGGCTGATCTATGGGAACAAATAGTTCTATATTCATAACCCTTTTTGAATAACTCCCCCAAATAATTTATCACAAAATTTATAGGGCATTGAAATGGATCAACCTGTTTTTGACCACACCAGCTAGCCCACTTATTCCAGGACGATGAATAATTTGCATTAGTACCCTTTCTTCTGGAAGCAATGATGAGATTGGAAGCCTCTGGTGAAATTCCTTCCTCAAGGAGTTTTCCCCTGAAACTATCCAAGCAGCTAACCGTAGAGCCCCTGTCACTACCATGGGGTGGTTTTCCATTTTTGGATTTTGTAAAAGATTTCTCTGCATAGGAAGAAGAAATGGATTTCTCACTGACAGACGTAACACTTCGGGATACCATGTTTGTGACTGCCATGTTTGTGTGATCAAAATCAGAAAATGAACCTGTTCCTCTTCTACTTTTTTTAGAACTCTGTGGATCAGAGCAAAAGGAGGAAATGCATAAAGACACTTTTGATTCCACTTTTGGTGAAATGCATCTGTACCCAGACTTTGAGGGTCCGGCTTCCAAGAATAATACATTGGAAGTTGATGTGATAGACGGGAGGCAAACAGATCCAATTTGGGATATTCTATTCTCTGACAAATTGTTTTGAAAACCACAGGACAAAGCTTCCATTCTGCTGAGTCCTGGGTATGTCGAGACTCCCAGTCCGCCTTGATATTTAGACAACCTGGGAGGTACTCTGCAGTAATCGTGATCTTGTGGAGTAATAGGAAATCCCAAATTCCCTTGGCTATTTTTATCATAGTTAAATTTTTTGTTCCTCCCATTTTGAGGAGGTAAGACAAAGCTGTCATGTTGTCTGTCTGAATGTAAACTGATGCAAATTGTTTCATTTTGTGAAAAGACAGAAGTGCTAATTTGATTGCAAGCAATTCCAAAACATTTATATGAAGAATCTGTTCCGTCTGGGACCACATGCCTCCTGTCCTGGTCCCTTGACAAACTGCTCCCCAACCTTTTAGGGAAGCATCTGTCTGTAACAAACTTTGTGCTTGAGGTTGCATAAGGGAACGCCCATTGTACAATTTTAGATTGTTCACCCACCATAGAAGTTCTTCCAGAGATTCCCTTTTTAAATGCACTAGGGTGGCATAAGATTTCGATACTTTCAGACTTTGAATTTGTTGTTGTTGTAGAAAACGAAACTCTAGACGAGCCGGAAGAACTGCTTGTATGGTGGAAGACAGAACCCCTATTAATTGAGTTAGCTCCAGAATAGTGGCTTCTCTTGTCTTGTACAAACTCAAGCACTGCGTCTGTATTTTGGTAACTTTCTCCCTTGTTAGATAAAGAGACATGGTTACTGAATCCACAGACATTCCCAAGAACTCTATTTTCTGGGTTGGCTCCAAGACAGACTTTTTCAAATTTATTAAAAAGCCCAGATTTTGTAACAGAAAAATCAATGTGTCTCGTGCCATAAGGACCTCCTCTCTGGACCGTCCCAAAATTAACATGTCGTCTAAGTAAATTACAATTCTTATCATTAAACGACGAAGGACTGCCATGGGAATTTTCAATAACTTCGTAAAAATCCGTGGAGCTGGAGCCAAGCCAAAACAAAGACAGAGGAATTCGTATAGGTTGCCTGACCACTCGAACCTCACAAATTTTCTGGAGAAATTGTGCAGTGGAACACTGAAATAAGCATCTTTCAGATCCAACTTGCACATCCAATCGCCTTTGTTTAATAGGAATTTCAGTGAGTGCAAACCCTCCATTTTGAAGTGTTCGTAAGGAACAAAGTTGTTTAAATGCTTGAGGTTTATTACTGGTCGATTTCCTCCATCTTTCTTTTTTACTAAAAACAGATTGCTTAGAAACTGCCCCTCTGTGGGAGCTACTTTCGAAATGGCTCCTTTTCTCAACATGTCTGCCACTTCCCCATCTATTAACTTTTTGTCTATTAGATTTCGAACAGGAGAATGAGGTATTATTGCCTGTGTTGGCTTCGAAATAAGGGGTATTTTGAACCCTTGTATGACTGACAGGATATCTTTGTCCTGTGTTAACTTTTTCCAAGCTGGAAGAAAATGTTTTAGGCGTCCTGCTAAGGGTACAATTGGGATCTGCCACCCTGAGAACAGATTTTTTATGGCAGGGTGAACTTGAGTGAGATCCTCCAAGTTCATCCAATTTTCGATTTGTGGAAGTGGTTGCAACATTTGATTGTTGAGAAAAGGATCCTTTTCTATTTGTAGAAAAGTAGGTACCTTTATAATATGGTTGCCTTGGTTTGTAGCTGGAATGCCCCCCACCGTTCTTTTTTGAATGGGAGGGGCCACCAAGAAAGGGCTGCTTCTTTGGCCACCTTCTATTGCTGGTTGAAATTTTCTCGGCTGTAACCATAACATCTTGCTTAATTGTCTTGTTTAAATCAGCCATGTGTTCGCGGTATTTCTTCCCAAACAGTTCACTATCATGAAGTTGTAGCAGCGAGGCTTTGTCCTTTAACGTTGTTGATGCTTGTGCAGCTGAAAGGTTTGCTGTAGCGGATAAGATGTTCTTTCGACGTTCATATGTTAAAATGTTGATACATTGACCCACCATTGTTACTGTTTTTTCTACCGCCGAAGCTACTTCTTCAGGAGGGGGAAGATTTTCTTCATCTCCAGCAGTTCGTACCTGCTCCACCATCATCCAAACTTTGGATAGTGGGCCCATTATATCACCCACCTTTTCCTGAACTTTTTTGAGCACTCGATCCATTTCGAGGCTTTGTGGATGATCCTTTTTTAGATTGCTGGATAAAGCCTCGTCCAAAACCTTTATCGCATCCAAGTTCACTGGTCTGGGAGCCTCCAACAGCACTTGCTCTTTTAGTTCTTTTTCTGGGATGAATTCCTCGGATGCATCGTTTGCATAAGAGGCTAAATCATCAGGAAGAGACCACTTGTGGATATCCTCTTCCCTAGTGATTTTAAAGCGCTTATACTGATCGCTCTCAAGCTGATCAGCAGCCTTTCTCTTGCCATGTGGCGTGTCGCATGCTATGGTATCGTCAACCACAGAAGTTCTTGAAGTATCACTGTCACCTTCTTGGTCGACAGAAATACTTGCAGCATAAGATGTTGATTCCATAATGATAATGGTATAATAAAATATATAACAAATAATTCAATGATTGCGGTTAAATAACTTGATAATAACTTGTAAACAAATATTGATATAACCGGAGCTCCTTTCTCGATCACGAAGAAGTTGAAAGAGGAAGGAGGTCCGGGCTCCACTAGCTTTGTGTAGTGGAGCCGGTTGGGTTGTAAGAATCCAGTATTAGATCGATTGAGATTTTATGAAATAAAATGTATTTCTTGTAGACAGTATTATAGAGATGAACTTTATAAGTCATGTTAATATTAAACTTGGAGACTTAAAGGCGCAGAAATATTTTTAAAAGTTATATTTTTTTCTATATAAAATGTTTCTCTGTTGTAAAGATTTTCCTTCCCAGCTGATTGAGTAACAATCAACCTCGTCCCCAGGGCTCTTTTTCTCTTTCTGACAATCTCGGATGGCCTGAGATTGTCGGAAAAAGAAAAACAGCCCTGGGGAGGAGGTTGGATAAATAGAAGAATGTCTTCCTGCATAAAAAGTTTTATTAGTACTCCTACATATATATTTTTAGTTGGCTCATCAGAACTTTTGGCGTTTCCAAATTGTCAAGAAATTAAGAAGTACTGTCAGGCCGCTACGTCTGGAACATACTGGATCGGAACAACGGAAACAAATTGCGAATTTTAGAGGCAATTTGATCGTATGAAACGACGATTTTAATTGCTTGTTAACTGTTTAGTCGATCTAACGAGAAAGCTTAGACTGGAAATATAGATAGGAAGGTCATGACGTATATACCAAACGCAGTTGAAGTCTGCGAAGAACTTTTTAAAAAAAATTTATTTTGTTTCCTTGAATCAAAGTTTCCTGAGATATAAAAAAGGAGACGTACTTTTAGCACTCACATATTCACATATTTTGATCACTAAACAGTAAACAATAAAAACTTTGGTTTTTTATTTTTTAACTTTGAATTTACAATTTTCGCGTTTTAAATTTTGAAATTCATTTTTTCAGTCTAGTTTTTATTTTCTAGTCTGTTTATATATATTTAATCTTTGTTATAAATTTGGAATTTGATATTTGAAAATAAATATAAATTGAAAATAGAATAACTCACTTTAGATTGATTGTGTAAGTATCTTGACAACCTGATCAACCTTTGCACAGTTCAATTCAATGTGGGTCCTGTGTTCTGAATGTATACATTGAGTATAAAACGGCATTGCCTACCCAATTTCCCTCACATGGCATGGGTTGACGCATAGTTGTAGTAAAGGCACTTGCTAAACATGCCCGCGCTGTGGATTGAACCGCCGCGTACCTTGTGATTACGAAGCGTACTCCATAACCACAAGGCCACACGCCACAAAATCTGTATGGATTCAGTTGAACTACACTCAAATGAATGCCACCTATAGTACATAAATATAATCCGACACTTTATCTTTGGTTTTTTCACTTCTTGTCTATTGTTAGTAACCAGACCTGCTCCTGATTATTTATGGTATATAAACTTGTGGTATAAAAAATAGTCTATACGATTAATACATAAATATATATGATTATTAGCTTGGAAAACTTACTTAGGCAGAGCAACTATAAAGAATACCATTTATAACGCCAGCAGAACTTATATGATAAACAAAATAATGTATAAGATCGTGTGATTTCACAGAGTGGTTAAATGTTGTTACTAAAAGGCGGTGCAGTCTTAGCGGGACAACCACATGCTGCAATACTGTGCATTTCCCATCTGCAGAACCAACTTTTCGAAAATCTTTAAGGATAACACCGAACTGAATAAGGGTCCGTGTGTCAAGTAGAAACGGTGGACAGATAGACTTATTTTAGTCATTATTCCAGTTCGCGGTTCTCCATCATCACCAGTACCACTTAGACGAACTAAAATGGCACCGGAATCTATTCCTTATTTGCAACATAAGGGGTGTGTCTACACGGGTAAGGTCGCGAGTAGAAAATCCATATAGAAGGAAATCAGAGAGCCCCTATAAGCATGATTGGGCCTCTATGTCCGTGACAACAGTCACCTTTGAAGGTGGAACTTTGGGTGCAGGATGTTTTATGTGATGATAGTCTGCAGGAACTAAAGCAGTAGTTAGCTAGAGGGTAGAATGTTGCATTGACTCAACCCGTTTTCACCCATAGTCTAACTCAAACAGGATGTGGTCAAAAAGGATAGGATCAGCTGAGGTGATACTGTCAACCGCAATGGAACCAGTTTCATCATGGCCAGTCTGTAGACGTCAGTAAGTACAACAGAATTTATGTTTAACCGTTCTCCTCCGTCCTTGTTCCAAAAAAATATCTACATTTCTATGTTTCAAACTTGCATAGTTCTTACTTTGACTTTTCTGTCGGTAGGATTAAATACCAGTTTTGGAAGAGTGTTTGCAAAGTACATCACTTTAACTTTAATAAGACAGTCTCATCATTGTACTTACATCAAGCCCTGACCATTGCTTTCCGTTCCATTTATCTTCTGCAATACCGGAAATAAGAACGTCTTTTGCAATGAAATTCGTCAAATTATCTGGGTTTCCACAGGTATCATGCAAAAACTTAATCGAGCATCCACATGTAGCAGCAATCCCTTTTATTCTGGCAAAAAAGAGCGCACATTTTCACCACCACATTGCTTGATTGAAAGTAAGTCCGAACAACGAACACTGACTGCAACTGAATAACAGCCAGTTTCTTTATGGAGGTGATCATCTTTACCTCAGACCGAGTTATGACGTTGGGGTCACACCACGTAAAAGATCGTTCCCAAGAGATTTATCATGACAATGAAAAAAATGCTGCGTGATTTCTGCAGATGTTAGCTGGCAGAAAAAAATTCCAGGTTTTCTCTGATGATCCACTTAAAATTGCCAATTTTTTTTTTTTTGGAGCTGAAAAGGGCAACTGTTTCTACATGAACATTATTGTGAAGTGTTTGGAGTGTAACCGCAACTGCTGGCTCGATGTCCCCAGTAGAAAAATCTCATCCATCTGAAGGATAATATCAATTGAAAGCATTTTTCCCAAATCAAATTTTAAAACAACATGAAAGTGTGTTTTTTTTAACCTTTTTCTTATTAGTCAAGAATGTTGTTTTATCTATAAATACAAAAAAGGAAATACATTTAAAATGACAATAGTGCCACAATTGAGTATCTCTACATTAATGAAAAATTATGATTTTTTACTTTTTATTGTATTTTCTAAAAAAAGACTGCGGCTTTAAGATTTCCGTCATTAGCCTGAAAGATTTTGAAATTTAAAGTAGACCTTGAAAACGGAGAATTATGGGATAAACAAATCACGAGTATCACGATTCTCAACTATTTTTGTAACTAACCTGCAATGTTAAAATACAACTCAATAAATAAAAAATAAAAATTTTACATAGCTATATGAAGTATTCTAAAATAACAGTTAAAACTTTAACTGGATATTTTTAAAAGTGATCAGGAAAATTCTGGAAATTCCAGAATACAAATCTTGCTATGTAGAAACTTGACGATTCGAATATAATAACTTCTGAACGAGCTCAATTTGAATGATGAAGTAGTTCATTGTTTATTAATTCAGCAATAAATACATATTAGCATTTCAGTATTTAGGCCTTCAAATTTACTCTCTTGTTGAAAATTTTTTGAAAATGCTGATGGTGCATGGTTTGATAACAGCTGGTCTGAAAAAGAAAGTACGTTTTAAAAATAAGAAACAAGAATACAATTTTACCATAAACTGCATTAAAACCAGGTTGTTTAAATATTGTCTCTTTTTTAACCTCTCTTTGCCTCTTTGATTTAAAAAGGGAACTTAATACAAAGATACAAATCCATGCATCACGCACAGGTATATTTCATGAGTTTTTTAAAAATCAAGTCATTTCTAAGAAATCTTAGAAAAATATTTTGTGATACTTTGGGTTGATCTGAAGAAAGATTTTCAAGCAAATTAGGCACAAGGAGAACTGATAATTAGCCAGTAACAGAATAGTTAGCCGTTTTCAATGGCGCCATAGCTTGGTGGTTATAACTCTGGCACTTTGTGCGGGAGAACGGGGTTCGATTCAATATTGGTGAGTGAATGCTACCATAGCCCCAGACTAGGACTCCCTATCTAAGCTATGACCTTTCCTGGAAATAATAGACAGGATTTGTAAGGCTAGCCATATAAAATATACAGACATTCTATTTATCTATGCAGAATAATTATATATACGGTGCGTACAGTATAATTAGCCGCTTATACAGCTACTTATACAATATATTTCTTTTTACTTAAATTTTCACTTTTCTTCGTTATCGATCTCCCCATAGCCATCTATATTTATATAGATCAACATAAAGTTGTGCTTCAATTAAAACCAAGAAAAAGAATAAGAAACGATTTTGCAAAAAAGATATAATTTTACTGCAGCTAGCAGTACATATGTCATCTATATTATTAAACAACAAAACTATTCTGATTTCAAGAAAAAACATGGAAAAGACGCAGTTAGCTGTAAAGAACACAAAGAAGCTTTTAACAGCTAATTATACTAGGCGTAGCATCTAATTATCCTGCATCGGCTAACTATATATTGTTACAGGTTAATTATCAGTTCACCGACTGCTCAGTGCAAGCAACAATAAACTTTTGTCACGTTTCGACAACTTTTCTGCAAAAAATATAAAAAAAATCCTGTGCGAATATATATATATCTTTTTATCCGATAGAAGTAGTCCCACAAGGTGTCATTTGGAAGTTATTTTTAGCCCCCCTTTTCCCCATAAGAACAGGAGTTGAGTGTCCAGTCATGGAAGAACTACGCAAGGCAGGATAAAGGTTTTTTGTTGCTTGCTCTTTAAGAAAAAAGGCACTCTAATCAAAGCACTATTTTGTGTAGCTAGCTCCATAGCTAGCTAGCAAGTAAGTAATTTCATGGAGGGGTATGTCAGCACCAATCAAAAGGAGATCCAAGTCAGCACCAAAAATTGAGATAGCTAGCTAGTCAGCACACCTTTCTCACTTAGCTATATATAAAATAATTCTTACCTGATAAAATACACGAATTTAAAAAATAGTGCTTAGCTCCCCATCAATAAAGCTACTACGGCCAAACCAAAGAGACCAGCAAGGGGCGACCAACAAAATGTAAGCACTTTTAGTCATGGCCTCACACGGAATGTTCTGGCCACACGAAGAGTACACTCTCTGTTCAGATTGGTCATTTAATTGACAGAGATTAAAATAAAGCATCTTCATTGGCTTTCGAAAAAATGGAATTTTCCGAGCGTTTAGCCTGGACAAAAACTTAACAGCGTCCGGGCTCTGTGCTGTCTCTCTCTATATATATATATATCTCCCATCAGGCGATTTTAAAGATTCCGCCCAGCATAGCGGCGACGGAAATCAATAAATTATCTTTCAGTATTCTCTTCTGGTGGTAAAGAAACGTACATTCAACATCTTTCGCCAGTAAACTTGATTTAAAAGCAAATTGAGTCCTTATGTAAAATAAATCATGGATATCAAATATTTCTGTGATTTTCAATTACATTTCGGCGTCAATATGATATCCAAGATGATTTAAGATGTTATTTTCATCCTCTTTTGGACCTAAACGCTTTCCCCGCCATAAGCTAGACTTTCGTGTAAGTCACTAAAGTTAAAAATCAACAGCTCGTTTCGTAGCTCCTTTAACATTTTCTGTCCTTTTGAGTATAATCTGTTTTTCAAGGCGTATTCTCACGAAGCGCTGGCCAAAAAATATATCCGAACATGCGCAAAATTGCGCTTAAAAGGTGAGATATTTTAGCGTAGCGTTGATTTTCTCTTATAGCATCTATTACATTTTAAATCTCTTTTAAAAGTTGTGCTAAAGCTATTTTTTTTATCAGGAAACGATTTTTGGGTATTACATTCCAAAGATAAAAACTTGAGCTTAAAGATTGAAATAAATCAAAAAAGGGGATTTTGTGAAAAATAATAATTGGACTCATGCCTCCTTACTTTCAAGAAATACGAGGGCGTTCATACAAGGGCGATACGAGGGCGCAAGATTTATTTATTTGTTTATCAATGGTCAAGGCAATTTTATTTAGCAGTGAGGACTTTTGCCGTGAGAATTTGCCGTGGGCTTTTGCCGTGATAATTTGCCGCAGACGTAGACCTTTGTCCAAACGTTTTGGTTTTCAAATACATCTACACTCGTAGTGTTGACAGAGATCTTTCACACAAACATGTCATTACTGGTACTACAGCAAAAGTATCTTGAATATACTTGGGTTCGTAAAAATCGCCATATTAGTGCCTGGAATGTTTGTTGGCAACACGTCATGTTTGACAGAACCAATTCTCAGCTCTCTCAGCTCAATTCTCAGCTCAGCATCAAAGGGACTTGGACTAGGTATATAATTTACACATTCAATCATAAACGCCTTTACTCGTTTTTTCAAATTATGTGCAGTGGACATTATTCCTGGAACACAATAGAAGTCATCAACAACAGCCACAGTGTCACTTCTAAATTTTTAGGTAAATAATTTAAAAGCTTGAGATAAAAAATGAGTTGAATCTATCAAAAAAATGAAGTACAACTCTTCATAATCTCTAAGAGTATTCGATCGATGGAATCATACAATATTCTGGTAATTTTCGGACTAATTCCAACCTGTTTTCGACTGCAGTTTTGACTATCATTCAAGTTTCAATTGCTTTTCCAACTGACTGATACAACATGGACAATAGAATCTACTAAAAAAGAATAATTATTTACACATCGACTGTAATTAAAATAAGGAAACATAAAAAAACAACACAGAAAGTCAAAATTCTGGAAATAATGGACAGGGTATATCCCTCATTTTTATAGATGAGTTGCGTACGGTGTGACGTACGGCGTGACGTTGTGTTTTGATTTTGCATAGAGAACAACAGACAGCCACGATCAAAAACATCAAGTAAAAAAAAAGAACTAATGCTAAAATTCCCCCCCCCCCCCTCCCCCGAAAAAAAAAGAAAGAAAGAGAGAGATAAAGAAAGAAAGAAAGAAAGAAAGAAAGAAAGAAAGAGAGTAAGAAAGAAAGAGAGAGAGAGAGAGAGAGACAGAGATAGAGAGAGAGAGAAAGAAAGACAGATTTAGTGTCATTCTCCAAAAGTTAGATAACCCAAGAAAATTACTTTTGTTTGAAGTTATAAAAGTGGGAAGACTGCTGTTAGTTATGCTTGCTACAAATGCTGTTAGCGAACGATGTTTTCAGCTTTGAACCGCATAAAAACTTACCTTCGAGCTACAACCACTGATACACGGATGAATAATCTGATGGTATTACATATTCACAAATCATACACTGATAATATAAAGTAGCAAACAAATTTATTAAAAAGAGAGAAAGTCGTTCAGGAATATTCGGATCCTTCCCATAGATCATTATTATAAAAATCACTGAATGTTTTAAGGGGGCTGGCAGCTCATTTTAAAAAGTCCAAATGCGATGTAAGTTTTCTAAAAAGTGGCAGCACCCTTAAAATTTCTAGTGCTCTTATCATTTTTTATAATATTGTGGTCGTGTAATGTAAACATGTATCCCTTTCTACTTTTTGGTTTCTGATGAAAATTTTTATCTAAATTTTGATGCCAATTAAACAATGCAGCTTTTCTAAATTACAAAAATATCGAAACATTCATCGTGATTTTGAACATTGAACCATGAAATCGTTGACGTCTAGAAGGGCATTTTCCGCCAATCTAGAGATGAAAAAAATTTAAAATTTTCTCACTCCACGCCCACCACGGAGGCGTCTCGGGTAGCCACTATATAACACGAAATTCATATATGTAATTTTTCTATATAGGCCCCCCCCAATATTGAAATTGTGGTTACGGCACTGTACAGTGGAATCTCTCTAAAACGGACATCATTGGTGCAAAAAAAAAAATGCCCGTCTTATAGATGTGTCCGCTTTATAGAGATTGTATCCAAAAATCACTTTCAGAGCGAAATTTTGCCGAAACCATGACTTTTTTTTGTTTATATACGTTTTTTCTTTGTTCTATTCCTTTCAAATCAAGGAAATAAGACATATAATTTGATGAATGTGAACTTGTATTATTCATGCGCTCCACTGTTATACAAATAGAAACAAATGTCAACTAACAAATACATTGTATTTTATAATCTACTCAAAGAAATCTCGGATTGAAGTTTGCTTTATATTTGATATTTGGAGCTCCTCCACTTACTTCGTAACTGATGACAGCATGTCACGACTTTCCTCGTCAATAATAGGGCTGCGACAAATTTTTTCATGCGCCCGCTTTACACAGAGCTTTTTCAAGGGAAAATGTCATTTAGTGCGAAAAAAAGTGTCCGTTCTATAAAGTGTCCGCCTTATAACTGTCCGTCTTATCTAAACCTCCTTGGTCTTATAGAGATTTTCCTGTGAGAGTTTGACCTGAAATCAGTCCGTTCCAAGGAACAGTGTCCGTTATATAGAGGTATCCATTCCACTGTATGTTCCGTCCTTTTCCGCCGTTGCAAAAAACGGGAAGATCCCTGGGAACGAGGGTGGGAACAGCGACGTCAAAATCGGATTAAATCCGAAATAAGTTTAAACAACAAACATGCCAACATGGCGGAAGAGAAGTGACCAGTGTGGTTAGTTTGCAAGTGTGGCTTGTTATTATTTGCAGAACAAATACTTTTCTGTTTAATTCAAATATGTCAGTGAAGGTTTGAAGCGGGCTACGCTTTAAAGATTTTCTCTCTGCAATACCCATGTGGTATATGTTTCAAGTCTGTTAATTCCAATCACAAAGCTGTACAATGTTACTTTACTTATGTTACTTATGTTAACTTTTGAAGTTGTAGCTTCACTCCTGTCGTGGATTGTAACAAACGGGTCCATATATTCGCTGCAGTGGCCTCACTAATATTGATTATACCTTACTACGAAATTCCAATGATGATTGGCACTGTATCGAATGTCGCAAAGAAATCTTCCCTCTGCTACAAAATGATTCCCCTTCTTGTAATGATAACGAGAGCTTCTCCCCCCGTCTCAATGAATTTATTGAGACCCTTTTTCTCGCAATTAAATTCCTTTTCACCTGAAATTTGTAATCAGTCCTATGACGTGGGAGGAGTCAACTGTAAGTATTATGAAATTGAAGAATTTGCCTCAATGAGTTTTGCAAGAAAAGTTTTTTTGCTTTCCATTTAAATATTGCCTCTCTTTCGCTCCATCTTGACGAACTTAAGCTCCTAATAAGCCAACTTGGGTTTGACTTCAGCATCATTGGTATTACTGAGACTAAGATCTCCACCCAAAATGTTTCTGAAAATCTCTCCCTATATAACTATTCTTTTGAACATACCCCTTCTAATTCTAATAATGGCGACGCACTTTTATACATAAATCCAAACAAAGTCCGTTTTGTATATATGATATTTTTTTTGGTCTAAAGACCTTGTCAGGCCGTTTCTCATCCTAGTTTTTAAAGTTCGTTTTATATATATTATTAAATTTTTTTAAATTTTATATTTCATTATTTCTTGCAATGCACAGAATTTGTTGTCTTTGGAATAGTAATGGAATTAGCCGTAACAGAATCACCATATAAAGGGAGATAACATGATCTTGTTCGAAACCTCAGTTTTATAATCAGTCCATTCAATATGCCAAGTGGCAGGTGACTAGTGAGAAGATGCAAATTCCAAAAAAAACATGGACAAGGGAATTAATTCAGTAGTGATGGCTGTTGTGCTCTATCCTCAATGTAACTTGGCCTCTCTTAAAATTTTATACTTAGATTATATATATACTATTTTGGAAATTATTTTCTGAAGTGGTTACTTCTAAAGTTCTAAGGTTGTTGAAGATCTTTTTAGCAGTGCACATGAACAGGGTTGTAAATAGTTTTAAGCGATGGGGATACTGCTTTATGTGCTGAGCAGATTTCTTTGAAAAGAAACGTATATAATTTTGATAATCCATTATTTTTATATTTTGCCCCCAGTTTTTATTTCATCAGCAAGCTAAACCATGTGGATGAACAACAAATAATTTTTTTGTCCTAGTCTTCAAACCACAAAAAAAAATTCTGAATAAGGATCTGCAACCAAAAAAAAGTAATCAAAAAATATAAATGTTTCTGTAGACTTGGATTTTGGTCATCACATGAATACGTATATTTGATATATACCATATTTATATACCATATTCGGTCAATGTGGTGAGGAACTTTTGGCTTGCTTTTTGACTATATAAGACATATATAACAAAAGTTTGTAAAGTATACTGAGTTGGTTTCTTGGTGACTACATAGAACAGACATGTAAGGTGTATTTATTTTATCTTGTTAATTTCTTGTGTGTGGTATAACCCCACCAAGCACAGGCTCTGCAAAATATGTGACAGGCATGTTCATGTGATGTTTTATCCATCTTCAGGCCAAAACTGATTTCTAGTGTGTACAAAAGTTTAGGCTTTTATATATAAATCAGTTTCCTGAAAAGGTACAATAATATAATATTTATATAATAAAATAAATAAAACAGCTTGTCAGAAGCATAGCATAAATAGCTCCCACCTAACTTTTTTCAATAGATTGATAATGTAAGGCTTTTTACTCACCTATTCAAAAGTTTTTCTTGGGTTAGTGGAATACAGTATATATAAAGTAAGATCAACTAGTGAATTTACAATATTTACTTATTTTCATCTTTGATAATATTTGTTAAACCTAATAGTTTAAACTCACATTATGCGCTTGCATATTACCTGAAACTGTTTTTCCTATATATAAATAAAACATATTTAGAAAAATAATGAATGGAACAGCAAGAACTCCAAAATCAAAACACCATTTTGAAACAGAATACAACCGTCTATGCTTGATACAGAATACTTGTCCATTATCTTACATCAAAGCAAACCTAAAAGATAATTTTTTGGACTTTAATGCTGACAGAGTTGATGGTACAGAATGGGATCCTATATTAGGTGGTGTCAAAAGCGATAATTCCTTGCGTTACATTGCTGTGAGAAGTTTATGGCAACCATCTGATGTAGGTATGTAGTTTATTAAAGCCATCTATATATTTGAAAGTGCACTGTCATTTTACAGCTTTAAAGGGGAAATATGCATTGGGTATTTAAATATTTTTTTTTCTCATTTTTCCCCTCGTTTTGCTGTTCTGGAAAGTAAAAAGGTAAAAAATAATGATGGACTTATATTATAGAGCTTAAAAAGTCTTTTTAAATTTTTTGAAAAGCTCTTTTTGTTCTCACGATATTTACATTTAAAGCATTTCAGATTTAATTATGCTGCATAAATTATGATGTCATATTTATAAGTAATAAAAAATTTAAACATTTCTTTCATTAGTATATAATTTTAGACCTGTTAAGGGATGTGCATTCAAACTTTATCAATGCATATAGATGTTATAAAGATGAATTGAATAATTTTTTTGCCAAAATGACACTTGTTTACTTGTTGCAGGCCAGGAATTATCCCTTTTAATGCCACCTATAATATAGAAACTGTAACTTGGTTTGCAATAAAATTTTGTGGGTAAGCTTGTATAAGCCCTATATGTTTCATCATCATCATCATCATTCTCGGCTTAACGTCTGTTTTCCATGCTAGCATGGGTTGGACGGGATATATTAATGACCCTCTTCCAATCTGATCTAGACTGTGTTAGATCTAAACTCAACTTCCTCTGTATCAAGTCTGTCCTTATATGTTTACTCACAAAATTTGATTGCAAACCGACATGCAGATGCAAAGTTACTTGGTCGTCAGCAAAAAATTAGGAGGCCATTGTGTTTTTCAAGGTTGCTGAAAGAAAAGGTTTGAAAATATTATGTGTTTTGATATTGCATGTGTACTATATGTTTTGTTATTTTTGTTGTTGTTGTTGTTTTTGTTGTTGTTTAAAGAACTAAACATGACAACCTATTTAGATAAGGGCAAAAAAGAAACTTCTGGTAAAAAGAAGATTCCAGCTATTCGTTTCAAAGATATGACATTGAAACTTGCTAGGTTTGTTGAGCAACTTTGTTCGCAAAGATAAGGCAGCATTTGTGTCTTGAAAATTTTTGCTTTCTTAATTTAGCATCCAAACAGAAACAACTATTTTTATTTTATATATTTTTTTCTTACTTTTTTTATTATTTTATTATTATTTTGCATCAACATAGTATATATATTAAAATGTTCTGTTAAACAACTTTGAGAAAAAATAAGAAAAAAGCCACATTAATTTGTTTAAAAATATATATTTAATGCTAAATATCACCATACTGTTGTTTTCATTATCAACAATAACATATTTTACACATCCATTTGAGTAATTACCACCTTAAATTGTTTTTTCTTAATAAAATATGAAAATGCTTGAAAATTTTAGATATATAACAGTTTAAATTGACTTCGAAAAATTTCAAACATTTTTTTCCAACAATATCTGAAATTTTAGTTGTCTGAATTTTTATGTGTCTGATTTTTTTTTAATATCCAAGGCTCTTTAATTGCCCAAAAAATATAAAATTTGCTTCATGGTATGTTTTTTTTTCTTTTTTTCTTAATTAAAAAAAAACACAATTGGTAACATGTTTTTTATTTGAGGTTTGTTTTCATTATCATTATCAAGAAATCTTCTTCTATTTCTTTTCCCTTCGTCTTCTTTAACATGCAAACAGTTCAACTCTAGAAACTAAGCATCTTGTATTCAAGTAGACTTTTGTTAAATAGTGGTGTTTTATTTTAATTCCATCATTAAAGTAATATTGTTGAAGCTTTAAATTTGCCGGAAATTTGTCAGAAATTTTTGAAATAGTCTACGAAAATTAATGTCCAAAAATTTAAGTCTGAAATTTTTTGATCTAAACTTTTTCAAAGTTAACGTCTCCGCAAACAATATTTTGATTTCTGTCAACAGCAAGCAAAAAACTCGCAACTTTTTAAGAGTTGAAACTGAAGTTGTCTTGAAAATATGTCATCTTGACAAAGACTGAAAATTTTCATGAAAATTCCTCATATCTCCTCACTTTTTCACAGGGTGTATTTTAGGAATGGTATTAGACGTTAATACGGAAATAAAGCCACAGAGAAAATTTAAGGATGGTCTAAACAAATATATTTTTATCTTTGTTTTTTATCTTTTTTATATATATATATTATATTTATATAACATTTCTCTTTTTTTAGGTCTTTAAAGGACTGTTTATCAACTAGTACTTGCCTAGACTGTCTCATCCTTCAGAACTTACCATTTCATGAACAAGATGTTGTTCATCTAGCAAAGGTATGTGTATCATCTACTGCAGCACTAAAGTAAACAATGTTAAAATATTGCAGGCTCGGTCGGGAAAATTTACCCCCGCGAGCGCTAAATCGCTCACGTAAATTAATCTGCATGAGCGATCCACGTGCGATCACAAAAGCTCGTGCAAATTAGTTTGCGTGAGTGGTCAATAAAACAAAAAGTTACGACATGCACATGTTTGATCTTTTTTTATTATTAGTACGAATCAAATAGCAGCACAGTATTTCTGTAGCCTGAATTATTTTAGTTAGTGATAAGGCTGAATTTAAAATATTTGTGTTTGCCGTCGCCTGAATGTGTCAGTAACATAGCGCGGGTTGAAATTATTTTTTTTAGGTCACCGTTACAATTTTTTTTCTTTTTGCAGATGCAGGAATGCCAGCCTTAAAACGAAACCCAAAAAAATGAATTTTGTAAAACGTAAACCACAAGTGCAAAGTTGAACGTGATGATGAGTTGGCAGATTTGATATATTTTTAAAACTTTATTAAAAATGTTTTTTCTTTGGTATTACATCACGAGAACATTCGTCCGAAAGCTGTATTAAGGTACAGGGCACCTAACCTCTCCCATGTTCTGGTTATATTTAACTTGCATGGGTGCGCACTCTTCTCGCAGTATTCTCTGTGACGATGAAGGTCGGACTGACTTGTGGCATAGTTCCAAATGGTCTTCCGTCTTTCGTTCGAGTCTCAGTGTAATGCACCAGCCGAGCATAAGAGTGTCAGCATGAAGGAAAGGGGCCGACCTTAATGTTCTCTTTACCTTATGTTCTTCATAATAACACGATCGTTCTTCATAAGCTTTGTGTTTTTGGTGGCGCTTATTTCGTAGATTCTCTTAAGATGTGAGAAAAATATCTCGTAGGATCTCTAGAAAATTCTGATAAATAAGTCTCTTACGTGAGCGATAAATCGCTCACGTAAATTTTTTTGCGCGTGTGTGGGCGTGTGCGCGTGCGATCGCACGCGTCTCCTGACCGGGCCTGTATTGAACAGTAATTTAATTGAAAAGACCATGGAAATCTGGAAGTTGCTCTTTTTGAAATCAAGGAATTGCTTTTTATCTGTACCATAGTTGCCCAATTGTTACTTTGTCCTTTAACCTGACAGTAGCTATGGTTTGTGAAGCATTTACAAATGGAATAAGCTTTTGCGAATTAAAAAAAATTAAATATTTACATTATGGTAAAAAAATTTTTTAGCAGTTAGCGAAATATTGTGTGTGATTTTTCTGGTGAAGGGTTAATAGGCTCAATAATAATAATAACTAGCTGAATTCCCATGGAAGAATCCACTAAATCTCTCATTAAATCGATATAAGGGGTACCAAACAAAAACATGCAACACAGTAATTTGAATTTTTAAAACTCAATTCCAACCTCATCCCGGGCTCTTTGTCTTTTTTATAACGGGATGGCAAAAAGAGTAAAAAGCCCTTGGTTCGAGGTTGCTTACAATCTGCATTATTCTATGTTTATAACCGCTGAAACAAAGCACGTGCAAAAAAAAAAAATGGAAAATGCCATTCCGAGAAGTACACCAGGGAAAAAAAGTATACCAAACATTAAAAAAAAATCCAACATTTTTGTTAAGTCATACAAAATCAGCTATTCAGTCTATTGTATACGGCAACCCTTCCAAAGTTATACTAAAAATATAGGAAATTAATAGTTGACAACAAATGAAAGAGAAATATAAAAACTTGAATGCTTTGGTATATTGTATATCTACCAAAATATTTCAATCTAAAATATTAAAAGAGCAGTTTGCCTTACAGACCCAAACCTTAACCAAGAAAATCACGCATATAGTCAAAGAAGATAACAATGCAGCGTTTTCGAATTTAAGAATCGAATATATTTCAAACGATCGTTTAGGTTTTAGGTTTAGGTTTATTATAACGACAACAACACTGAATCACACAGTTTAAAACAGTTACAACGGAAAAATTACTTTTTACAGTTTATATAAATTCTTCTCTAGGATATACACGTTGTTTTTATAAGAATAGTGTGTTTTCGTTTCAGCCTCAATGTTCTTAACTTTTTTGACAAATGCTATCCTCATTATTCTTAATATGTTCTTAGCATGACTATGGCCTGAAAAGATATAATGCCTTCATAAAATAAAGCCTTCTATAACTCGCTATAGCTATTGGCAAATTCTTTTTATATTAAGAACAAACAATCGAGGTTGGACATATTCTTAGGATATTCTTAACTTCTGACCAATTTTTCAGATGACATTTTTAAAGAAAGTGCTTAAAGGAAATATGTTCAAGCTCAAGTCACAACAAGAAACTTAATATTTAAGGGAATGCTTGGCTCTGAAAGTTAAAACGGCTAGAAAATCGTTAGCTAGCTAAACACCTGAATTCATTTTTGTACAACATCTCTAGCTAAACAACACACCTGCTTTTTTTGGCTTTCTTAGTATAGGTGGCTAGCTAGCTAGGGTTCTCTGAATAAAAGTCCAATCAGTTTTTTACTTTGATTACTAAACTTCACTTCATCCCAAAGAGAACAAATTGAAAATGTATAGCTACAATTGTCTGATGTATTTCCAATCAATTCTTTTTGTGATGTTGTATCATCGTACGTTTTTCTTCGTTTTAAAAAATATTTCTGCCAACAACATTAACTTCATTTGACAACAACAGTTGGTTTTTTACATTTTAGATTCGAATTACATTCATATTCGAATGCGATAGTTTTTTATAAAAGGAAGCAACCTCAGTTCCAAAACACAAAAATGGAAAATACAGAAAAACAAATAAGCTTTAAGCTAACCTCATGATGAGTAAACATTAGCATGCTTTGTTTGAAATAACTTTTTTCAGAATTAATTTGAAAAAGAGACAACCTTCTTCGCTTCGGTTTTCTTTTTTCAGTTGATAAACAACTTGTTTCTGTGAGATGGCACGCACATGGTAAACCCGGGGTAAAATTAAATTATTTCAACCATAACAACTGAGAACGGCGCTGTAGAATAAATGACAAATGGACCCCTTGTTTTCTCGTTTGGTGGCTTACTTTTTTTTTAGTAAATTTTAACGTAAGGCCACGTCATAAGAAAGTGGTTTGCGTATCGTGGACTCACATAGTTACTCACGCAAGGGAATTAACATATAAGATGATACAAAAATGTCATTTTAAACATATATTAATTTAAAAATGGAAACTTAGTTATTTACGTTGTTCTTTTTTTTATTATATTTTATTGATTTGTTTTAACTACTGGCATAAGACTACAAGTTCCAATAAAACACTATGCTTTTTCTAAAACTGTGTGCCATTGTTGTTTATTTATAAAAAGATTATTTGTCGTTTTATCAAAAATATTATCATATAAAACAAAATGTTTATAACTAAAACATGAATCCCAATCATTTCTCAAAATTGAGAAACAACAGTCTTCTTGCTTTTATGTCAAATTGGTGCAACATACTTATGCTGCACATAACACATTTGAGTTATACATGACGATGTATCCTTTTTAAAGTAAGGCTATATTAGAGACAGGTGGTACATCTATATGACAACATAGAGGCTTTGACTGAAGGGATATACATGGCTTCACATGAGATGATTAAAAATGTTACGCAGGGTCAACCATTTTGTGGGATAAATTGATGACCAAAATATGTTTACAGGGTAGACATGAAGCAGTTTCTTCACCTTTTAACTACTATATAGTTGAAGAATATAGCTAGTATTGGTTAATAGGTGTTTCATACATCCTTAAACTATTGCTAAATTTTTTAATTTGAAGTTAAAGCTGTTTCAAACAACAAATGTTAGAAAAGATTAAAGTCTTGATATATGTATTCAATATATTTCCTCAAAAAATTTTTTGGCTATTATCAGTAAGTATGAACTGATTATCCGACCTTGTGGCAATGCTTGAAATAAACAGTAGTATAAAAATTATTAGGTTTCTTTTTAAAAAATCTAGCAGTTTAAGTATTCTTATTTTTCTAACATCCAACTTCTCTCACCTATGCCCGCATAACAACAAAGTGAGATTAGGTATATTGTGGCAGTGGCAGTGGGTAGTTAGGCAGTAACAAAGTTAAAAATCGTAATTGCTTTCTTCCATAAAGTCCATTTCATTTTTTGTTTAACATGTGGATGTGGATGCCTTTGGGTATTAATTTTTACTTTGGAAAACTTTTTTCAAATTCAAGGGTACAAGATTTTATTAAAAAATAACAGAATATTATTTCCTTGTCTATTTTTAAAAACCCTCGATTTTGGACTCAGTATATGAAAATATGCCAGCTGGTGGGTGCATGCTAGGAATATTCTAATTGGTTGCTTGAAATAGTGTGAGATATTATCAAGGAAAATCTAGGGTCAAAGTATTGACAAAACTGTGATCAAAAAAGACTTTCTCCTGATGATATATTTGCATGAGATTAGTTAGCATTGTCAGCATGTATAAATGTATATACACAAGCAATTGTATATAATCATATAAAAAGTGTTGTAGCCCATCTGCTTCCTTGTAGCCCCATTCAACATTGTCCTAAACTTTTGAAATATGTACAGGGCTAGAGATGAGAACAAGATTTTCAATCGGAGTTGCTACTATTGCCTGTCAGGCAATAGTAGGAACTCGCTAATTCACTGTCATATAGAGCTTATGCAATCTTACCCCCCAAATTTTATTGCAAACCAAGTTGCAGATCCCGAGTTATTGGGTCGTCAGCAAAATATTAGGAGGTCTTGGACGAGCAAACAAGTGTCATTTTGGCAAAAAATTTATTCAATTCACCTTTATAACATCTATGCATTGATAAATTTTGATTGAACATCCCTTAACAGGTCCAAAATTACTGATGACAGAAAATGTGAAAATTTGCTATTACTTAAATATGACATCATATTTATGCAGCATAATTAAAGACTTGTTAACCAATTTTGAAGCGCTATATTATAAGTCCAACATCATTTTACACCTTGGGTTCCCTTTAATCTTTATATTTGATAGTAAAAAAATGTTTGTTTCCTCAAACAATTATTTTTTCCTTTCACTTAAAAGGACAGTATAATTTCAAATAAAGATTAAAAATTTGATTTAATACCTTATATGACAACAAGACTGTTTCCATTTCTTTCAATAAAATTTGTTCAAGTTTAGCATGTGTTAAACATCTTTCGAAAACACCTCAAGTAAAGTTGTATCAACGACATGTAAATACATGTCGTTGATGTCTAGCAACCTGTACAACAACCTGCACTGCATCAACTGTTAAGTGTGGAATAATTTAACAGATTGTATGTCTTGTACTAGTCGATAAGGCCCGTGGATAAATCCACTTAGGCAAATGGACAATAAAAAAGTAGGTTGTTTTAGATGTCTTGATGACGTCAGCAGTGTAGTGCAGATAGAAAAGAATTAGCGAAATTTGTTTATTCTTGTCTGTAATGTGCAGAGGTTGAAACGCTGGAAAATAATATTTGTATTACTTCTGAAGACAACATTGTAAGAGAATATTTAGCCATGGCATTGTTGCGCTGTTGTTCGATAATGACCGCAACCATTAGTGATATTAATGTTTTGGGAGATGAAATGTGGTCATGGAAATGTGTGTGAATATGTCATTTAGTTTTTTTTGCTAGTTTTCTTTTACTTATTTGAAATTAGGAGTGTTAGTTATGTGAGTGACTTAAAAATTTAATTGACATGGTATATACTCTCGAATGGTATATTATCAGTCCTTATAGATAATTTTACAACTACACAAAATTTATTGTCATTGTTTTTAATTAGGGCATCAATGTTGCACTGAGTTTGAAGTATCTATCATTTGAACAATCAAGGCTCGGTGATAAGTTTTTTAAAGGTAAGCAAGCTAATTTTTGGTGGAATAGTCAGTCTTACAAGTATTTGTGATTTTGTGAGAATGTGATACTTTTCTCCTCCAGTTTTATGTCCTGCTATGAGAAAGTCAACTACATTAATTTCTGTAAATTTCACTGGATGTGGCTTAAGTTGGAAGTCGATGGAAGAGATTGCTGAGATAATAAAGGTACGTGTGTAAGTTAGTGTTGAATGTCTTGCCACTGGTATTTTAAAGTTATTTCTTCTAGTGTGATTTTTCATAAATTCAATGAATAAACAAAAAAATAGTCAAAAATTCCCTTTATGTGTCATGCTATGCCACTATTTCTGGATAAAGTGATGTGTTGTGTCAGTGATTAAAGTCATAATAAATAATTTTTGACACTGTTAACAAGATACCACTGTATTCTATGTTATAAAAATTATCATATTGTGCATTTTAACTACTTTTGCCACATGTAACATCCAAACGCCATTGATATTTCCAATATTGCCGCTTCACACAAAGATCTTGCATGTTGTTATGAAAGAACTGTTTTGTCGTTAGCTTGATTATCCGTTGCTTACTCTATAAATTTTTTGTTGCTTAGATTTTGACCCAAAATTCAACACTTTTTAATAAAGCATAAAAGTAAAAGTGTCATAACTATTTCTATATTTATTTGTCTACTTTATATTTTTGTCAAAATAATGCACTGGATTGATTGCAAAACAATTAAAATAATGTGAATGAGAAATTGTCTTTTTACATAAAATAATTTTTTATAAGATCTAATTTTGTTTCCTCAGAAAATTATTTTTTATTCATTTATGCACAAAATGTGTGGTCTTTTCTATAAACTCCCAGGTATGTTTGTTTTAAAAACATTGACAACACACTGATGCAAAATCTGCAGATTATTTAAACACTTTTAAATATTTAAAAGCACCCATACCCTATGTAGCATGAAATGTTATACATGGTGCCTAGTGCCAATGAGCTATATGACCTATATGAGTGACAAGTGAATATAATGATATAATAATAAAAAAAATTGTGCTTTTATTTCGGTAAATTTTGCTTAGAAAAATATGTGATTTCCATTTCACTCAGGGAGAAGCAACCCTTATTGTAAGTCACCCTAAAATTTTCTTTATTTTTCCGACAGTATCAAGCAACACGACGACATGGCGAGGCGTGGAAAGATAGTCTGCGTTATAGAAGACCAGACTTAGATCAAATGCAAGGACTTCGCCGCATAACATTATGTGAAAACAATATTGGAGACTATGGAGCACGAATTCTTGCTGATGCTTTAAAAGATGACCTCTGGTTAAAAGGTTAAATTCATTTCAGTTCATAGCTCTATGCGATGTGGCACAACCCAAAACAGACCTAAAAACATTTCCTTTACATCATGATTTTTTATAATTTCTTTCTTCACAGCACTTGATCTGCAGCATTGTGGTATCTCCACAGATGGAGCTTCCATTTTGAAAGATTCGCTTACTTTTAACAAAGCTATGCTGGTTTTAGATGTCAGAAGAAACCCCCATATAGGTAAATTAATAGCATAGCATTGTAAACTTGGATACACGATTTTATATTTAAACAACTTGTTTATAAACAGCTGAACTGATATGAAGACACATTATATATACCAACATAAGTACAAGCAACACAGAAAATCTTGCTTGTTGTGAAAATAGAAAAAGACTCGCTTTAAAAACAAAAGAAATAAAACTTTAAGAAAAGAACACTGCAATAACGTCTTTCTCTCACACTATTTTTAAAAACTTTCTTTTACTAAAAAATATGATCTTTTTTCTGCTTTTCCCTTCTTTTATGCGAAAATTAGTTGAATAAAATGAAGCAACAGTTAAGCAACATCGGATCTAGATATTGACTAAAATATAAGCAACTTGTGATATGACAAAATTCTAAGTTGTTTTTTGGAAAAATCGTGTTGGTGCTTATAATAAATAAATTTAATTCAAATAAATATGGATTTAGATTATCAACTCCTCCGGTCCATCATCGAGCAAGTCATGATCAACGCAGGAGGAGAACATCCTGAGGTATAATGTTTTGTACACAACCTTTGCTGCACATCAGATGAACTTTTTTAGTATGATACCTGTAGTGTAAGCATGCTTGGTTTCCTTTTCTTCTGTGATATTTTATTCTAAAACAACTACTATTCTGTGACACTACTAATAGTTATAATGCTGTCGTGTTTATAAATTTTATCATACAAAAATTCGTTTTTATCTTGAAATTGCCATATATTTTTTCTGTTATTGTAACAACAAAAAATTTGCAATAAGGACTCACGAAAATAAATCCACAAAAAATAATTTAACATATCACCTTAATGCGTTAGACTGCACTTTTGTCTTTTTCCCAGAAGTTGGTAATTCCATGATGTTAGACACCGTTCATTCTAACAAAATATTTTCTTGTCGTTTTTACAACATACGATTTCACATAAGAATCTCTGTCACAATTTTTTTAGTATCCTTGGCAGTCGGGTAAAGACAAAGAAGAGAAGAGTAGACCAACTCAGAGGAGACCACGTTTTAATGTTTGTAAAAAGACGCAGAATAAAATTGGGAGATCAAGGCGAAGGTATGTTAAAGGGTATTTATTCATCCTAATATTTGAACACTTAGATTATATACGCTCTCGATAACTTAAAATCGTGTTGATGTGTTAAAGATCTTTAAGATAAGTTTACACAGCGTCTGCTACTAACAAAAATAAAGCGCTTATTGCGTTAATATTCTTTAAAGTTTTAGTTATGACTCTTCAAGCGCCTGTATTTTCGTAGCCAAACTTCTAAACGCTACCAAGAACCGGTAATCGAAAAATCAAAGTTAACAGTGTTGTTTAAAGATATAAAAGTTTGTTGCTAGTAAGAAATAATTAATTTTGTTCGGGACATTTGATAGAAGCAGTTTGGATACTGGTGCAGAGCACTATCCTTGGCGCACAGCCGAACGGATCAAATCAAATCGATATCGTCGTAAGGACCCGTTGAATGGAAGTGTCGGCGAACCACTCACAGCGATGCAAGCTTTACGAAAGAAAAAGACATCGCGAAACAATAATGACGTTCAAAACGGAGACGTGACGAGGTTTTGTAGTAGCCGACGAATGGGTAAAGTAATGAAGCAAAGTGGTTTAGTCATTGAGGACTATGATAGCGATGATTTTACAACAAAGCGGGGTCGTAATCCACCAAACGCAAAATTTGTTAAGACACAAGACGCTCCTGGATGCAGTGATAAAGCGAAGCATATGTCACGAACGCGACACGATAACGGTTTTGAACGAACGCGACACGATAATCTTTTTGAACGAACGCGACACGGTAATCTTTTTGAACGAACGCAACACGATAACGAGGGAAGTCTACACAACGATATGAAAAAAGATACCTATTTAAACGTTATAAGCGAACTTCGAATGGAAGTCGATTTATATCGAGAGAAACTTGAAAAAGAAAAGTTGTTGCGTTTAATTGCCGAAGAAAAAGTGAATAAGTTAGAAAGAGAAAAGGAAAAACTTCTGCGAGGAATGAACGATAGAAATACATCAAAGGTAATTATTTTTGTTGCTACTCTTGAAATGAGAATAACAAATTGACCATTATGGTAGAATTGTTTTAAGGAATTAAATTTAGGTTATGTCAGGGTTAACAGTGGGACCGGTAGTAAAATATAAATCATCGTTGTTGCTCTTGTTGTTGGTGTCGTTTTTGTTTTGGTTTTGTTGATTTCTATCCAATAGAATACGAGTTAGACAAATCAGAATATTATGGAAAGCCATCATCGTTATTTTAAAATTGTAACACCATGCCGATATTAAATCACCTTATGATTTTTTGTTTTCGTTACAGGCAGAAAGAGCAGTTGATAAAACGAGCATGCGTAGTGAGTGTTGATAAATTCAATTCTAATTAAGGTTATTTTTTCAAAAATCATTTTATTTTATTTCGTGTCGTTGTTTTTAGATGGTAATAATAATAACGTACTTGAAGATGACAATATTTTAGACAGCATCGAATCTTCATTTGAACAGTTTCAACAGTTTCTTGATATGTTGAAGGATTTAGGGTAAGTAAATTTTGAGTTTATCGTACCCCGTATCGTATCGATGCGTTTTTCGGTAGTTAGAAAATTGGTAGTATCTCTTAGCTCTTAAAAGTATCATAGAGTAGCAGTTATTCCCAATCCCCTTTCTATTACTTGGCTCATTTAAATATAGACTTTGAAGGAAGAAAGTTATTTAAGGAATTAATTTTGCAAATACCTAAAATTCAGTAATGTTGGTAAATCAGTATTTTGCCTAACATGGCTTCCATAATTAAAGTTTTTTTCAAACGAACAACAAGACTCGGAGTCTTAGGTGATACAGGAAATTTAAGTATGGAAAACTGAAAGGTTTTACGGTAGAAATTGTTACGGGTATAAAAACTGGAAAATCTTTCCGCAAGAAATTTTCGCAGATAGTCGTTTTTTAAAAATTTTGCAGAATATTTTGCTAAACTGGATCAATTTTTTACAAACGAATTCGGCAAAAACAGTTTCACAAAAATAATTTGCGCAAAAAAGAAAATGTTTTCTTACAAAAGAGGCGAACTAAAGACTATTTTGTAGCATTTGAAAAGTAACTTTCAGACGAGTGAGAAAAATAATAGATATTTTAAATCTGCTAGGGGAAGGGAAGTTATAAGTAACATTTTTCGCAGCCAAATCCAAAGTTGCTAAAATACAGACATCGTGACCATAAGAAATTCTAATACGCATGATCAGATACTAATTGATGGGAGTTTTGACCAAAAAATACCCTATTGGAAAGTGCTCTTATTTTCTAGATTGGGAGATCTTTATACTCAAATGCAACAGAAACAACTCGACCACAAAAAGCAAACACCATGATCGATAAATATTTGTGTTTTATACAGATATGTCCGGATTGAGGTTTTAGTCCGGATATATATCTAGATGGACGAAAAAGTTCGTTGTCAAACAAAAGCCGGTCAAATTATTTTGATCCGTATTTTTGTATTTACTCGTTGTAGATATTTTTCCATCCAGTGACTTGTGATATTGTTAAATTGGATACACTTAATTTATTTCTTTTATGTCGAAATATTATTTTAACGCTTAAATTTTTGAGTCGCTAAATTATTTGAACTGTTTGTTATTACCATCCGTTGTTTACCGCCCCCTGTTAAATGTGCTGATTTTTCGGTAACGAATTGCTAAGTTGTGCTAACTTTTGCAAATGTGGACAGTTTTACAGAATTTCATGACTGGGGGTGACAGGGGTGGGGGAAGCAAGTTTTACATATACTGCTGCAAAAATGAAAAAATACATCAACTGAATATCAACAATATATAAAAATAAATATCAAATTATTTGACATATAATCATCACAGGCTTTTGTAAATTCCACGAGATCCAAATGATGCAAAGTCAGCATAAATTTGTGAACTACAGTAGACGTCCGTTAATTCGAACACGCAAGGGACTAAATTATTTGTTCGAATTAACGAATGTTCGGATTATCGGAAGTTCAGAAAAAACAAGAATTTCAATAAACGTTTAAAGGTTTTATGCTAATACAACTTTTTATAAAAATCTTTTAACGTTGTTTGCTTGGCGATGGGCAAGGCCTCCAAATTACTTGTAAACTTCATTTTATTGGAAATGCCAATTTAATTGATAAATTGAAAGAAATTTTGCCACCATTGATGCAATAAAAATGAATAAAAATGAAAACGTTTTTTTATTTTCCCATAAGATTTTATTTATCGATACACAAAATTTCGAATTAACGAGCATAATGCAGCCTTGGGACTAAAAAATTGTTCGAATTAACGAAATGTTCGAATTAGCGGAGTTCGAATTAAGCAGCTCAAAATATAAGACTTTATTAAACCAAACCCAAGGGACTTGGCAATTTGTTCGAAATAACGGAAAGTTCGAATTAACGGACGTCTACTGTATATGTTAAGCTAACAAATTTTGTGCAGAATCAAGAAATAATATTTTGTTGGATATATAGTTACCATATATTGCTACCATCGTCAAAAATATTGATTCTATTTTACCAATGTACTATTTATATGTATGGACGGTAAAAAGTCGGAAATTCTATGCACCCAGACAAATCACATTAGACTGACCTCCATCAGGTGCCGGATTTCATCGGTCTATCGAAAGTTTTACCTAAACTGTGTCAAGCTTCTTTCTGGCTAGTATAAATAAAAAATTTCGTTGAGGTTTTTTCATTGGATAAAAGTTTTCTAATTTCCATTTGTCAAAAAATGAAGTAGCGACTTTACACAATGTGGAAGGCAGCCGTCTTAAGGCTGGTTTTCCACTAGGCGGATAAAAACGGACAAAGTGGAGCGGCTATTTATGTATAATTACGAATAAAGTTTCAAATAAGACCAGTGTTTAATGGTACCGGAACAACCAGAAATCCAGAACATCAAAAATGCAAAATGCCCTGGGAATGAGGCTGGAAATAACAATTTTTAATATTGAGTTTATCAATTTTAAACAATCCGTGCAAAAACGAAAAAAATTGTCAGTTCGCTCATCCATGCCACCAATAATTAAAAATAATTATACAAATATACGTAAATCATCCACCTTTCTCATGGCGCTGTGGCTTAGCGGTTAAAGCGCCTGTCTAGTAAACAGGAGATCCCCGGTTCAAATCCGGGCAGTGCCTTATTGACTTTTTTTTCGACATTGTGTTAATAGTATTTGTTAGGATTCCCTCGCGAGCAAAAATAATAAAAATAAAAGCAATGCAGGATACAGTTTTATTAAATAAAAGAATAATGATTTTTAATACATGTTACACACAGGCCCAGGTATATCCAGGCCGGAATTTCTAAGTGACTTCACTGCCGCAAATGCTTATAAATTATTCAAGCCACAAGTAATCACAAAACGCAACTAGTTGGTCAAACCTTAATAACAATCTATAGCAACTCTGGGCTTTCTTCATACACGCACAAATCTTTCGCCTTTTACTAAAGATTTCCGTGGAGAAGGTCGTTGTGATGAGTATGTAGTCGATTTTTCAACAGTCCTGCTTTGGCGGGACGACTTATTAATAAACGAATGTGACACATTTAAAAATACTCAAGGAGTTGAATCAGTTGTTGAATGTAAAATTCGAGATTCTGCCTCAATATTCTTCATGACGATATCCTAGGCACCTCTTGATACCAAGGGAAGTGCAATAAAAAAAGTAATACTTGGACGAAAATTAGATTTTTTGGAATATCACGGAAAGAAATTTATTGTTAGTTTACGAATTTAACTACCAATGCCCCCCCCCCCCCCAACAAGTTTGATTTTTGTGGTTGTTAGGAAGATTTGAAAATAATTTATTAATCCATAACTTTTGTTCACAAATTCAATGCTAACAGGTCTCTCTGCTCTACACCAAACACTTTTCTGAAAGATGTTGTTATTTTGTGAATAAAGAAGTGCAGAAGAAATTGCTGTTTTTTCTAATATTTTATTTGAATAAAATGGATTGCACAATTGTTTACATTTCCTTGAATTTCATTGGTTAAAAAGCTCGAGAGAAAAAATACGCGCTAAAAAAGTTGAATGAGTTCAACTTTTTGAGAAAGGCTCGGGAGCATCTGTTACGTCGAGTCAGCGGTCATTCTACTTCATTGCGCATGCTTGTAAAAAGCTCTCGAGCGAAAATGCAGTCGTATGAAAACCTATCTTTAAAAAATCTCAAAATCTCCCACTATGCCTAAGCCCCCACCACTTTGGAAATTGTGGCGCCGCCCCTGTAATGCAAATTCTTTTAGAAGAAAAAGTAGAGATTCTTAAATATTAAGGGAACTTGGTAAACAGCGTTAATAGCTCTATAATAAGCGTATAAGTGTCAGGGAGCACATATTTTCTTTTTAATATAAGAACTACTTTTTAGATCGATAAAATCATTGCGAAAATTTGCAACCTGAGATTAATAAATGGCTAAAAATCTGGTATCCTGATTTAAAATAAAAAATGAAAAGTGTGCCGCGACCCGGGATTGAACCAGGGACCTTCAGATCTTCAGTCTGACGCTCTCCCAACTGAGCTATCACGGCTAACAAAACATACTGTTAAATTCTTTATATTGAATAGCCATATCTTTTATTTAAATACCTTTATTTCTACAGAGTCATTGAGGTCCTTCAACATAGAGTTGATGTGTCCAGATTCAACAATCTTCATTTGAACGTTCATGGAAATGTGGGAAACAGCCAATGTCCGCCGAACCAATACACTGGGGAAGCCATTGGCATGGGGTACCTCTGTTCCAACAAATGGATATTAACTTCACCGTTGATTACGTCGAACGTAATTTGGAAGACTAGATGGAGAAAAACTTGGAGGAGGGATGTGTACAAAACAGACCTAAATCTAGTTGAAGGTGCAATGCTTTCGAAGGACAATTGATTTTAGATCTAACTATGTGTAGTGTAGCATTGAACCTTTCAAGGAAGATATAAATCGTGTAAAAAAGGATCAATTGACCTTTCTGTAGATTTTTTAAAATTTTCTTTCGTTATCTGTATCAAATTTTGTTGTTTACCGAAAACCTCTCCGGGGGAGAAACTATAGTTAAATATAGTTGTTTATTCAAAGAATGTTGACGTAAATCTCTGTGGTCTGGTGGTGAGAACTTTTTATAGATGACGCATGTAAAGGATTTTGTGATCAAAATGAATGGCTCTACGAAAGTGATAGTGCCAATGACACTCAAGAAAATAAAACAAAACAACGCAAAAAGGATTAGTGATATTACTAGTACACGAGTTCGTGACAAACTCCACGGCATATCGGAAAAGTGGGATGCGGCATGCAAAAAATCCACCGAAATAAAATACTGACCATGCCGTTACCGAACATCGCGTAGACATTAAAATAAACTACGCCGGAATTTTCTAAAAAGAATACAACAGTTAGAAATGCATGACTTGATTTTTTTGTGATACGAAACAATTTGTTTGTCATCGAACTTCTACGTATCCTTTGGCGAGGTTGAGATATCAAGCAACAAATGTAATGCCTCCGGTCTGAAAAAGTAGTAATTTGGAGCTATACACTCTGAAAAGAAATTGAAATAGTTGATATTGCAGAAACCAGTCTATGTGTAAGTGTTTATGTCATTGAGTAAGAAAAACAAAAATTTTCGTGAATACGAATTGCCCTTTTTCTTTTTCTTAAAATGGTCCTGGAAGAATTTTAATAATTTTGAATCCAAACACATTTCCTAAATTTACCGTGGCCCATAGGTGACATGCTTAGAATATATTTTATTTCTCCTTAAAGTCATATCAATGTAACTGTCGCTGCATGTTTTAACTGTCGCTGCATGTTATAACTGTCGACTCGACACTTATAACTGTCGCCGCATGTTATAACTGTCGCCGCATGTTATAACTGTCGCCGCATGTTATAACTGTCGCCGCATGTTATAACTGTCGAGTCGTCCCAAACTCTTTTTTAATCCAATGAGACTACTGAATGGTGTAGAAATCCTGAATGCTGGTATTGTTTGTTTTTCTTTTCTCCAAGGAAAGATGTATTATGAAGTCTGATTGATGTCATTCTTGTTCCCAGAGCTCTTTGAGATAAAAACTCCGAAGTACTTTTGAGATTTATCTCATAAAGCTCTTGGAACAAGAATGGATACTTTAGGAGTACTAATTTTCGCGGGTACATTTTTCGCGAATTTCGCGTTTTTTGACCATTTGCGCGAAATTAAATGCCCGCGAAATATTTCGCGATGTTAAATTCGCGAAAATTAATACCCGCGAATTTCTTTTTCAATTGAAATTTGCGAATATTAATACCCGCGAAAAAAGCTAAGTTTATCAGGTAGAGATGATAAACAAGACAACCTTAAAAATATAAATTGCACGCAAAATGGCTCGTTGAATTATATAATCATATGTCCGCCGATGAGGGGAAAGAAATTGTTGCCAATGGTTGGAAAAAAGCGGGCATCTCTGACGCTATCAAACTTGGTTCAAGCGGTCTTCCATCTTTGGATCCATTTGCAGATATATGCCCTCTGATTGAATCTCTCCAGGTACGTGAAAAACCTGACTTTATCGACCCTCTTTCCAGAAGAGCTTGATTGTTTTCGCGAGAAAATCCAGGAAAGTGAGGATGACTCCTACTCAGAATGGGAACCTGACGGTGATTCTGATAATTACTCAGCACCAGAATCAGATGATGATGGAAATGCGTTTGATGCATTCGACCATGGCTTATGATTAGTAAGAAAGTGGCAATTTTGTTAGAACATGTGTTTTAATTGCTTCAATTTCCCATTTCGGAAGGTTTCTCGTGGAATCTCGTTTCTCGTGGTTAATAAATTACATTTTTTTATTTAAAGTCTACTTCCGCGAAAATTAATTCCCGCGAAAATTCGAAATACGAACAATTCGTGAAAATTAATACTCGCGAAAAATCAAAATTTCTTCAAATCGTGAAAATTAATACTCGCGGAGTACAACTTTTTCTAACTCGCGAAAATAAATACCCGTGAAAAAAATTAGTACTCCTAAGGTAGATGCATGCGTTTTATTTAGTTTCTTATGTTTTGAATTTTTTTATTGCAACTTTTATAACCACAAGAACTTCTTTTTTCTTACTACTTGCAATTTACTTCCTTTTTGGCAACTATTTCTGTATGTAATGTTGTTAAAACAAAGGGCGGATGAGAAAAATCATTTGACTATTATTGTAAACAATAGCTCGCCCTATCTCATAAACAATCTGACAGTCTGACTATAAATAGCTGACTAGCTAGCAAGGTAAAACCGCAATGTTATTGATGATAATCAACACTTACACGATTTATACAAATTCTTGTCTACAGAAAAACTTGATAATTACACGCTTTTTTTATAAGAATAGTGTTTTTTCATTTCAGCCCCAGTATGTTTAACTTTTTGACAAATCTCAGCCTCAAATATTCTTAAAAATATTCTTAACATGGCTACAGCCGAAAAGCATGTAATTACCCTTAATATGCCTAAAGATGATACTCTTAAGGTCATTTTGCTAATTGACGAACGAACTACTAATTTAAAACACCAAAAGAAATAAGAAAAGAAGTTACAAGTGATTTCACACAAATTTTTCATATCTAAAACAAAAGGTCGAGCCTGGGTATATTTTTAGTATATTCCTAATTTTTAAACCCATTTCTCAGCCTCAATATTCTTATACAGTATATTCTTATAAAAAAAGTAGTATTTAATATATATAAAATATTAACTTGCTGAAGAGAAATATAGACAAGTATAGAATAGTATGTATTGACACTTGTCTGAATATTTCCAACTACTTTTGCCTCACGAAAACACATTTTCAATATATTTTGCAGGGAACATCGGGACCTTCAAAATACGCCAAAAATCTGTCCCTACAAGCTCTTCACTAGTACCCAGACCGCGCTGTATGAAATCTGGTAATGTAATGTCACATCTTCATACTCAAGTGGTGGATTAATTTGTGGCCATGTACGCAATCAGTTCATAATTACACAAATCAAAAGTCTATTTCAACCTTCAAGTTTCTTATGACAAGTGGAGTGTCATTAAATTGGTACTTTAAGTTTAATTAAAAAACTCTCCCTCGTTGATGCTCCACAAGATACCTTAATTGTACCAAGTTCTTCTTCGGCCGGCTTGTTAATATAAGTTGTTTTTGTTAATATATTAGGGACCTTACGCAATTTGCAACATCAACCAATTAGGTTTTCGTTAAGGGCACGTAACCACCACGTTACTGCTTAAACTCAGGAGGGAGTATAAGAAGACCTCATCCTCGTCCCCAGGGTTTGTTGCCCCAGGGCCGCCAGGGCCGCTTACTTGACGGCCGCCCGCCTTGATGTCAAAAAGTCAAAAACCCTGGGGACGAGGTTGGGAAGACCTGTGAAATTAAAGAATAAATTTTCAGCTTAACCCCGGAAATAAAATGCCGCAAAAAAATAAAATTTAGGGTCACCGCGAAATTCAAATGCACTGAAAAATCGGTTTATTACGAATCACAAAAAATACTTAAAACTTTTAATTTTCCCGTTTTAATGAATTCGTCACATTAACCTGACTAATCCAATATGAGTGCTGGCGTCTGTCGCGCAAGCCACATACCAAAAGGCTTAAACCGATTCTTTTATAGTTTTGAAATAGGCATAAAATTTGATCTAATCCTCAGCATCTATGGTGTAGGCAAGAAAATAATAGGGAAATACATCAACTGCGATGGAGTGTGCTTGTAGTAATATGAGTAATTTCTGTAACGCATGACGAAGGAGTCAAGCAATCGCCGGAGAAGAAAGTCTGCAAACAAAAGACTGCAAACTTGTGTTCCTTTTGGTGTTTTTAAAAATTTTTGTTAAAAAAATAATGTCATATACTTTCATTTCCAAATTCTACTGAAAATTTTTTTCAATCTAGATAAATAAGGAAAACTTCTGAAATGGCTATGAGGATTCTCGTCCCCAGAGCTCTTTGAGACTAAAACCTCGAAAGAAAAATACAACACATTGAGATGAAGAAGATATATGAGTGGTAAAAAAAGGAAAAAAATCAATCTAGTTAAACATGCGGGTATTTAAGAATCACTTGAGAATATTTGGGCTCATTTGTTAAAAAATTGAAACGTGCAAAATTTTTATCCTTCCTCTTGCAATTTAGTTTCTAAAAGCACAGCAGCTAATGGCATATGAGAAAAGTGAGACCCGATACCCTATGTGATACCCGATACCCGAGACCCGAGACCCAATACCCTGATACCGATACCCGAGACCCGATACCCTGATATTTTTCTATTATTTTTATTATTATTTTTTAATATGAACGATGATAAAAACACATTTTGATATGTATATTTCTTCGTTATATGGAAATATTTGTTGCACGTAATATGCGAATATGTTGCAACAATGGTTTTATATCGCCAGAAACTACAATGAAACTAGCATAAAAAAAATTAATTTGTCTGCTCAAACATGAATGAAGTGATAGTAGACTTTTTAAATTCATTAGAGTATGTTTGTTTTTTCGTTGTAGGGTCGACATAACTCCTTTTGGTTTTCGAAACCACGATTAAATTTTGTATATTGTCCAAAATTTCCTCCACAACCATAGCAAGTTGATACACTCTTGTGAGCGTAGTTGGGAAGGAACAAGACATAATCATTATCTGTTGGCACAGGTGGTGCTGGTTTATTAACTGTTGTTTAAGGTGGAATAGGTTGCGTTGATGGTAGTATTGAAGATGCTTGTATGCAGATAATATATTGGTTGCGTTGAATATGAAGTATGTGTCTGTGAAGTCGTTGAAACAATAGTAGGCTGCGATAACGGTAGTGTAGATAGTTTCTGATATTAGGTCTCTTTTTTTCACATTGCTTCAAAAAACGTTCGACCATTCAACTTTGCATGCAATGCAGACAGTATGCGCACATATTTCGAAACTTTTAAACCGAAAGCAAATTTCACAACAAGTTAAAATGTTTTTTTTTTGTTCATTCCAACACTGTGAATGGTTGTTTTTTGTTTTTATCATTTTTCACATAATATGTATCGCCAAATACTTTGATGAACGTACGTCTTGCTTCGAATAAACCAACATATCATCTCTGATATGTTAGGTTGAAAAAACAAGAAAATAATGAGAAAAAATTAGAATTTTTATTAAAATAAAACATCGCCGAAAAAAATTAATAAATAAAAAAAATCAGGGTATCGGGTCTCGGGTATCGGTATCAGGGTATTGGGTCTCGGGTATCGGGTCTCGGGTATCACATAGGGTATCGGGTCTCACTTTTCTCATATGCCGCAGCTAATGACACATTCTGTTCCCAAGAATGTTTGCCTTTTGAAACGATATCAAATCAAGCAAAAAGTATCTGGGCACGACGGTGGTAATGACATTGTTTATTTGATTAAGCTGTGTCCAACACGCTTAAAATTGTAGCCGTTATAAGCTTGAATTATTTAATACAAGTGCGACCACATCTTGTTTACTTTTGAAATTCCATATCAACTTTTTGTATTGGCTGAGATTGTTTCATACCACGCTGTGCAAATTCCGAACAATATTAATTATTATAAAACAAAGTCGAGTTATTGTCCTGCAAACCAATCAGTGGAGCTTAAGGGTACCACTTGATTACTTCATTGTACATTTCTATTGTTCGTCATTCTATTTATCCGCCCTAATCAAGTCTCGCGACGGAGGTTTGAAAGTGGGTACGCAGGAGAAGGAGCAAAGTTTTTTTTGTAAAACATAAGACAGGATACCGGTCTCTCTTTTCTGCTCTCACGCTTTGATGTCTGTCCTGCTTATCAAAAGGGGAAAAATGATGAGTTTAGACTAGGTGAAACAAGGAATAAGAGGTAAGTCAATAAAGGTAGAACTTACTGCACCTTACGTTTCACCCCTTTTTATTTCTTGTGATAGCTGTTCATCACATAGCTCTATCTATGAGAATATGCTAAATATATTACCACGTTCTCTAGCCATGTACAAACGTAACAAACCAATATTTTACCTAGGAAGGTAGATTTCTTATTCAATAATTTTTTTGATGCTAGCTAAATGTAGTTAGGTAACTATATATTTTATTACTGTCATGAAAACTTATTCCGCAAAGTAAATTTTGTTATAGCTCAGGGTAATATGGGTGTTTTTATTAAACCGTTGTGATAAAATTTTAATTAAATTAATCATGTGTGACACGATTTACCTGTTTTAAACGTTCAACCTGGTGAACAACGGGTTGTTTTGTGTGTTTTTTTATTTAAGTTATGAAAATTTTTTTTAGGAAAAGGCTATATTACGCCTATGTGTGACACAGTTTACTTGTAGTAAATGCTCATTCCAGTGTCACAATTAATTTATTACCGTTTACCTGAAACTTATTCTGCAAAATTAAAAAATATAGACTACTTTTTTGCAATGACAGGGTAACAAGGAGTTGTAAACGGTTTGCTGTTCTTATTAGGCGCTGCACTGGATGTTAAATTTTGTAAAAGTTGTTTATCAGGTGCAAATGGTAAATTTGAAGAATGTCTATTGGACAATCAGATAAACTAGCCTGTTTATGATCTTTTTTTGTTGACGTTTTTAGTGGTGCTGTTTTTATTATTGTTATTACGGCTACGCAAATACAAGGGAGAGAATAACATAGCCTTTTCTTCTGTTCATCTACTTGAACCTGCAACTGATGTACTTGGACCCGCACACTATGGTTTACTACAAAGAGAGAGATATTTATTTAACAGTAGTAATCACATAATATATATATACAAAAAATAGTTATACAGATGTCAAGTTATCCTACTGTTGGGAGACCGCCATTATTAGCTAAAAGCTATGACAAAGATGGCGACCACCCGTCAGTACAAAAATAATACAAGGAGATGCAATACCAGAAGCATGCGAACACAAAAAACAAAAAACAAATCAAAAATCATGTGTACAATGTGAAAAAAAATTTAGTCAAGTACTTTTTGAACTCATAAAAGTTGATAGACCATGAGAACGCAGAGAAATGGTTTATGTATAGGCTAGGAGCCTCAAAATAAAAATGCTTTCTTTTATTTTATTTACATGGGGCATGCAGTGCCAGCATTCTCAAAAGGATGGGAATTTGAACGTCAGCACTGCTCATTTCAAGACCGGAGATTTTCCAATAAATGCCAAAAAATCCTTATTTGTCGCGATGCATTTTTAGCGAAGATGAAAGAAATCTTGTTCAAAATGAAGCCAGGTGGAAACTAACAGGGGAGGGGGAGATGAAAAAAAATATGTTCAATGCTTGTATGAAGGAACAGAGCATAATGCTCCACACAGATGGTTCGAGACGATTGTCTTCTTGTTTGTTTGAGTTCCATGCCCCATTTTTTTAAACTAAACTAGTCCCTATTCTCCCCAATCTCTATGAAGCTTTTTTCCGTGACAGTAAAAAGTTGACCAGCAATATGTAGAAAAACACAAAAAACATGTCAGGGCGTTTGTGGGTATAAAACATTAATAATAATAATAATAATAATAATAATAATAAATATTTAAAGTGGCTAGCCCAGAAAATCACAAAAACCTATAGTTAGTGGATTGTTTCCACTGGGGGCCACTAGAACAAAAAAGAAACAAAAAACATAGTAACATTTATAATCTGTGAAAATTGAAAAGAAAAAGAATAAAAAACAAAAATTAAAAAGTTAAAAGTGATCTCCATTAGAATTTGCCAAATACATTAGAGATGGAAGTCTTAAACGAAAGCAGACTTCCATCACAGGTCACTTGGTCTGGAAGATTATTCCACACTTTTGCAGCTCAAAATGGGAAGGCTTTTTTGCCAAATTCCGTGTTGACCAAGGGAAGTGTGAACCTGTTTTTTGAAGCTCCTCTTGTTTGATGATTATGACAGTTTTTTGTCAAAAGGAATTTTGAGCGCATGTAATCAGGAGCAATGTGATTCATGGCTTTGAAAACTAATATGGCATCGTTTTTGATGAGTAAATTATTCATTGAATATTCCCTCTCTTTCCCAAGAAAGGTACGGACACATTTTAATCGTTTTTCTAGTTTTCCCAATCTACCTTGGGTGGCACAAGCCCATGCCGAGGAGCAGTAGTTGAAATATGGCATGACAAGTGCATTAATTAAAAGGTTTTTTGTGTGAGGTGTTAAACAGGATGCAATTGTTCTAATTTTAGAATATTTAATTAGTATTTTTCTATTTATGTCATTAATGTGCTTTTCTCATTGCATTTTTTGATCAAATGTTACCCCAAGATATTTAACTTTTTCGCTCCTCTTCAAAGGAATACCCATATAGTTGATAGTTTTGTTCTCAACTTTTTTTAACTGGCTGTGGTTGCCGAAAAAGATTGTTTCAGTTTTGTCCGTATTAATAGTCATTTTGTTATTATTCAGCCAGAGGTCGACTTGCGAAAGTTCTAACTCGACCTGGGAGACAAGGGTATCCAAGTTTTTATGAGACGAAATAATTATTGTATCATCTGCATATAGATGGTGGTAGTTTGAATTGATGACAGATTTTAAGTCATCAATATACAAAAGAAAGAGCAGGGGCCCCAACACAGATCCCTGCGGCACCCCAAAAGCGTCTTCATGAAGCAGATCTGATCCTGTGTTGTTTACAAGAGTCAGCTGCATTCTGCCCGTTAAGTAGGACTCGAACCAGTCAAAGGCAGCATCTCTGATGCCAAAACACCATAGTTTTTTTAACAAAATTTTATGATCAACAGTGTCAAAAGCTTTTTTAAGGTCAATGAGCACAGCACAAACAAAGTTATGTTGGTCGAGCTCAGTAAGAATAAAATCAGAGACATCGACTACTGCAGTTTCTGTGGAAAAGAGTTTTCGAAATCCGGACGTCTGTCATTCAGAAAGTTGTGCTCAGAAATAAAATGAGACATTTGCTCATGCACTAACTTTTCAAAAATTTTCATAGGAATTGGCAAAATGGAGATAGGCCGATAATTAGTAGGATCTGTTTTATTGCCACTTTTAAAAATAGGCGAGACCCTTTTAGTCTTCCAACATTTAGGTACATAACCAGTAAATAAAGATTTGTTGAAAAGACTTAATAAATAAATACTTAAAACTGACGAACCTGCTTTTAGCAGTCGTGAACCAATTCCGTCCAAGCCTGTAGCTTTATTAAGTTTTAGTGAACTAATTATTTTCTCGACACTTTTGGTCTCAATACGAGCCCACCGAAAATCGTGTCTGCTAACAGGTGGATTAACATTAGTAGTGTCAGAAGAAAATTTAGAGGCTAGTTTGGCACCAACACTGACAAAAAATGAATTGAATGTGTTGGAAATTTCTTTTGGGTGAGAAGTTTCTGTACCATCGTTTTGGACTACTCGTTTTATCAAGGTAGTATTGCCTGACTTATCAGGAATCATTTTTTTTAGGGTTTTCCAAAGTTGTTTTGGCCGTTTTTGAAAGTCCTGCAAAACGTCATTATAGTACTCGTTTTTGAGTCGATTTTTGAGACCTATTACCTGGTTCCTTTTTTGTTTGAAAGCTTCCCAGTCTATGATGGATTTTGTTTTTGATGCTTTCCGTTTCAAGAAGTCTCTTTCTTTGATGGCTTTTATTAATTCATCAGTGACCCATGCCTCAACACGGCCAGAAAATCTATGTGTTTTGAAAGGGGCATGTTTGTCAGCCACTATTTTAACATTTTTATTCAGTTTCTCACATGCCTCATCAAGGTCATCATAATTATTAAAATATGACCAGTCTAAATTCCTGAGGTCCTTCAGAAAAGCCTCTTCACTGAAGTTCTTGTAGCTACGAACCTTGCATGTTTTAGGTTCAAATTTTGGCCTTTTGAATTTTCTGATCACATAAACTAAATTGTGATCACTGATGCCTAAATCCATGACACCAGTTTTAGAAATACAAGAACTGTTAAAAAGTATCAAGTCTATAAGAGTGCTACTATTTTCAGTAACACGAGTTGGCTCCGTAATATGTTGTTTTAGGAAAAGAGTGGAGCATAATTCCTTTATTTTGGAGGAAAGAGCATATTTTGAAAGCACGTTACAGTTAAAATCTCCCAAGATAAAAACTTCTTTTTCTTTTGGGAGCTTGTTAAAACACTGTTTAAAATGAGTACACAGGTTTTCGGTACTCTGCAAATCACTACCTCCAGGTGGCCTGTAAACCCCACACACGTAAATAGGTTTAGTTTTTTTCAGGCACACTTTCACCCATAGTGATTCAACATTTTCGAAGTAAAGGTGTTTCAAAAGGTGGCTATCCAAGTTTTCATTAACAAAAATCAGAACACCCCCACCTCGTCTATTCCGATCATTCCTATAACAAACATAGCCATCAATTTTAACGTCATTGTCAGTGATGGTGTCATCAATTTTGGTTTCACAGATGGAGAATACATCAAGTTTTGTTTGATGTAGCAGAAGTTTAACATAGTCTAGTTTGGATGACAGACCATTAATGTTGAGACGGGCCATTTTTAAGCCCTTCCCATTTCTGATTGCCTCAAAATCAAAGTTTTCATCAATAGTAATATTGATGTTGTCCGGAATTTCGTCACCAAATGACTCCTCATTAGCAAAGGGCAAATTACGAGAAAGACAGGGACTGCAAACGAAAAACAGTTTATCTTCAGGAGTCTTCATAAATTGTTGATATTTTTATCAGAAATACGCTCACATTTTTTATGAGCCCATAATCCACACTTGTCACAAGAAAGTGCTTTGTGTGTTTTTGCCACAGGTTTTAAGCATGAAGAACAGGGATACTTAACAGGACCTGGGTTGAGGCAGATGTCCCCTGACAAAAGGATTAAAAAATAGAAATACTTGTGCCTGCTTGGCTTAAGTTTTGATAAAGCCATTAATTTTAATTGGAGAGTGAGCTGGCTTGCAGAAACTCTATTGCAGGCATCAAGTGAAGAGATAGAAAAGAAACTCCTATCTAGTCGACTCATTTCGTTGTTGTTGGGTGAGCTACTTTTGAACGAAGGTTTTGTATTGCTCAAAAATACAACGAACACAAAAATCAGTTTTAGCGTAAATGTGGGGTTTCCTACCTGAGTAAAGTTATTTTTAAGTCGTAGGGAGATCATTCTACGGTTATGTGCTCTTCCAAAACTATGTTTGAAGGATCTGAGGCAAGCCCATTTCCTTAGGATGTTACACAGAAGGAGCATCAGGAACCCACAACACAGCAAAGCTACCATATTAGATGATAGATGGATAAAAAACTGACTGGGATAAAAACAATTTATTAACAAAAACAATAATTTAAAAACTAACAAAACAACAAATTAAGGAAATGAAAAGATATAAATGAAGTAAAGAAGGCAGTACAATATATAATAAATCAAAAAGGACTTAGCTGTCAAAGCAGGAGCTCTTCAAGCTTTAGTCTTCTTTTTTCTTTCTTCGACTTAGCGCGCCAAGACCGGAGCGTTTTAGATACGTCCGACCTCAACGAGAGCTAAGCACGGGCCTTAACATTCATCATAAAAGCTTTATCTATCTAGATTGAGGTGTTTTGAGTTATGAGAGGAGTATCTAGTATTTATTTATATAGTCTGGACTTGTGTAGAGCCCCCTAACAGTCTCGGAATGTAGTTGAATATCTTGTCAGTGAGTTTTTACTCAATTCAATTCAAAAAAGTCAATTTCCATACCCATTTATTATTTTAAACACTTCTATGAGGTCAGCTCTTAATCTGCTCGTTTCTACAGACACTACATTGTTAAAGTCTTCCTTGGTATGGTAGATGACCATACTAGCAGTACCAAATATAGCTTGTTATGTAGCTATAAATAATGCGGATCTAAAAAATTGCACCACATCACAGTTAGTAAATTGATATCCCACATTCTAGTGATCTTGGTGTGAGGAACACACGGAAACGTTCCTTTAACAAATGATACAAATTTAAAGTTTTTTAAAAGAACCCAATACCTATGACCATACTTCACTTACGTACTTTATTTTTTTCTCTCAATAACAATTTCATCACTCTCTCTAAAACACGATTCTTTTGTGTTGAATGTTATTCTAATCTATTTATATCTTTACAATCACATTGAGCATTTGAAATGATTTGCTTCTGGTAATAGAGCAGTATGGCAGGTATCAATTTTAGGTGTTATTGACATGTATTTCACAAGCTAGTGCCCAGGACTAAATTGATAAATGCTGTTAAAAAACAGTAAAGAAATTAACAATTTAGTTTGAATGATATTCATTCATTCTTTCTTTTCTTTTTTATATTCGCTACTTTTAAACAACAGGTGGCCACAAAAAATGTGGAAAAAAATTAAAAATACAATTAATAAGACACATGAAACTTTGTCCTCCCCATTACTGCCACTCATTTTATTATGCACACTATGATTGGTAAGATTAAAATGGATAATAAAAATTTAAAAACATGAGAAAAAATCTTCCGTACATCGTTGTTACAGACGATCTGTAATAATTCATTATTTTGTTTCTTTTTATGCATTTTAACTACGCAGTTTTCTACGTACATGAAAAAGATTTAAGTTAACGATAAGGGTTGTAAAGCCTTCTTAAATCATTCTCTGACTTCATATTTTGCTTTTTTCGTAATTTTCATAATTTCAGAAAGCTATCGCAGTGAGAAAACAAATTTGCATGTGTGATTAATCGCACGCCTAAACAAATCCACGCGTGTGTGGGGGCGTGCGCATGCGATAGCACACCTCTCACGAAATGGTTTGACTGGAGAGTATGTTTAGTGTGTTTTTTGTCAGGCCCAGCATTCTTACCCCTTTTTCACAAAATATACCTTTACATCAGGCTTTTAAATGTTTCTTTCTAGGAATATACAGCAATTAAACCCTTTCTACAAAAACAAGGGACTAACTTATTATATCTTTTATAATTTTTCTTAGATAATATCATATAACAAGACATATATACACATTCCTGGACAAGCTTGTTTCGTTGTATCAAAGCTCATCAGCTGGGCTAGTGTTGGGTCCTAACCGCGATAAGAAGACATATAATGGATTATGGTAAGTAGTATAACTTTGTTTTCTAACCATACAGCTTTGTTTTCTAGCCATATTTTGAGGTAATGAATTTCATTTATGTAACAAAGTCCTATTAAACAGTAAAACCACAAATGCATTTAATTACTTATAGTTTTAGTAGCTATATAACAGCATATCTGTTATAATAATACGGAGCTTCCGTGTGTCTGTCTGTCACTTTTGCAAAGTCGATTATATTCTTCACAATTTTCTTCAATAAAGCCTATAAAACATCACCTATAAAATTGTTCTGTAATTTACCAAACCTTGACGTTAAAACAATATTGACGTCAAAGGAAAGTATATTAACAATAGTGAAGCGATTACAATGCACTTAAAAGTTTGAGGCTAAATATCCTTGATTGAGAGTGTTTATACTATGAGGTGCTTTATAAAGGCATTTTTGACTGCAGAGCCTTTTTGTTCATTTTTATATGGCTGCAACATCTGTATTTTGTCAACTTTGCAAGTTAAGAGTCAACATAAAAGGATTTAATAGATAGCATTTTTATTTTGCTGCAACATCTGTATTTTTTCAACTTTGCAAGTTAAGAGTCAACATAAAAGGATTTAATAGACAGCAGCCTTTCATCAGAAATAGAAGAATTTATTTTTGATTGAGAGGATTAAAAAAATCTATTTACAGTATATACAAAATGTTGCTATTATAGAAATTAATTTTGAAATTGAAAGCTCCAATGAAAAATTTATTTTTGTGAGTTTAGAATTCTTCTCTAGAAATCTTCCTAAAGTACAGTCAAGTCTGTCCAAGGCAGTCTCGTAGGGCAGAGGAAGAAAATGGCTGTCTTTGAATAAAGCAAATATTTTTTGCATACCGTAAAGTTTAGAGTTGCACCTTTATTTTTTATGCGTACTTAATAATACGGTAACCAGGACTATTAATAAAAAATTGATCAGCGCTTAGGTTATTTGGTTTGTGCTAGTGGTCCCTAAATATAAAAAATATGAAAAAATGTCGAAAATATGAAATAACAAAATGTACACTGCACAGGGGTTGAGGTTGTGGCATGGGTAACAAGTGTAATACAAGTTCTAGAAATATTAACAGCAGGGAATTTCAACCGAGATATAAAAAAGTTGTAAGTCAGGTCATTAATTAAATACTTGCAAAACAAACAATATTTATATGACTACTTGTGTAACAAACAATATTATATGTATATTAAATTTCTTATTTTATTTTTTCCAAAAGACGACCATACCAGTGCTTTAAATAACATTTTCAAGCCTGACGTTTGTAAGATCGTTACTTTTAAAATCCTGAGAATTTTACTTTCCTAAGAAACGCATCCTTTATTTGTGTGGAGGTGAACACTGATAAGACACGGATGAAATAAGTCTGCATAATTGCAGTTACAAGAGAAACAGGCAATATATTGTTTGCATCATTGAATTTCCGCGCCCGAAGGCGTAGGAAATTCTTTAAGCCGTCGTTTTTTTCTTTTGGAGCATTTTTTGAGAAAAAATCGACCCTGGGATTTCACGTTCCTCTGAGAGGAGGATAATATTGGTTTCCAACTGCTAACTGACTAACTAACTAACTAACCCTGTCCCAAATGGTCAATTGCAACGTCACAGATTTAAACTTCGTACCCAAACTCCCTAAGTACTTGGAAGACATCTAAATGACGTTTCAGGCCAAAATTTGTAATTGTTTTCGACCAAATTTGGTACAGTTAACAAAAAAAGTATGCTGAACATAATGGTGACATTAAAATTTTGATTTTTTGCCACCTAAATGTCATTTTAGGCCAAAATTGGTCCAAAAATTAAAACTACTTTATTTTCAACAAAATTTGGCACAGATCACAAAAAAAGTATGCTGAACATGATGGTGACATTAAAATTTTGATTTTTTGCCACCTTAAATGTATGTCATTTTAGGTCAAAATTTGTCCAAGATTTAAAACTACTTCATTTTCAACAAAAATTGGCAAAGTTAACAAAAAACTGATGCTGAATATAATGGTGAAATCAACATTTTGATTTTTGTCACCTAAATGTCATTTAAGACCATAAACGTTTCAATCGCAAGACTTTCAACCATGAATGATATGCTGTATTTTTTGTTGGCAATTTCTTTTAAAATGTGAGTTTATTATGACACGTTTCGTTTCGTTTTGTTTGCGTTTGTTGTAAGATATAATAGGCTTATTTAGCAAGGAGACGCGAACGCGGGATTTCTCAGAGGAAAACCCGAGAAAGGACTGGGCAGGAGCATTTTTCACCGCGTCTTGTTTCGTCAAGTTTCGTTCGGAACTTGATTTTACAACATTTGACGTCGTGAACAGAACGTGGTTGGAAAATGGAAGCAACAAGCAAGAAAAGGTAGATAAATCATGAAAATATAACTGATTTTCGATGCATGTATCTTGAGAACTTTACATACAATGATTTTTACTATAAAATATGATAGTAACATAAGTAAATACAAACTCAAAATAAAAACAACAAAGTACACCTCTACCGGCTAGGCTCTGGTAGCACCTAAAAAAAAAACCAAATTTCTTCAAAGGATATGAAAAAAATATATAAACTCTCGTTTTTAGATCTGTTATGCAATGGACTGAAGAAAAAGACATGGAGATGTTGCGACAAATGGCAGCCAGTGGAATTTTCTCCCATAAGTGTGGTAGTAGGGAACGTGGCCAAGTTTGGCAAAACATTGCAGCAATTTTGAATTTAATGGAAGGATATGCAGTGAATCCCAGATCGGTAAGAGATCGCTTCACTAATCTTATGCGAAAGTACAAGGCTAAAAATAATAAAGAAATAAGAGGTTCGGGACTTGGTGGAGACCCACCAACAGAGTTTGATACCTTATTGGAAGATTTAATAGAACTGAGTGACGAATGTGATCTGAAACACGAACATGCTGTAGAAGAGAAGAAAAACTCTGCAAATTTAGAGCAGCAGAAAGCACTAGAGGTTAGACAGACAGCCATGGAAAGAATGAGCGAAACTAAGAAAAGAAATGGTGACGAAAATGAAGAACCAAGTAGCTCGAAAAGAAATAGACGCTCAACATCAGAAACTATAGATTTTTTGCGGCAAAAGATGGCTCATGATAAAGAATTACAGGAGCAGAAGGAAGCTAAGCGATGTGAAAAAATTAACGTACAAAAATCCCAAATGGATCAGACAACAAATATGCTCACAGCTTTTCAGTCGAGCATCCAGCAACAAGCAGTACAACATGCAGATCAACAGAGAAATATTTTACAACTCATAAACCAACAACAACAACAATTCCAAATGTTCATGACTATGTTTTCTCAAAATAAAAATAATGATAAAAATTGAACCTTTGCCACACTTGGAACTTTAAACGTTGAAATGTTTTGTTGTTATTTTTTGTTGCGATAGTCAAATCATCAAAAGCTACTTTTTCTACAAGATTGTACATGTTATTATACAAAAAACCTTTTGTCTTATGAGACTTAAAAGTATGGTTTAAAAAAAAACAGTGTGAGGAATCACATTTCAAAGAGAAATAAGTTTTGTTCTCAGAATTTTGATATTTTTTAAAATATATTTATTGTGTTTTTATAAAGACACCTACATACTGTATATATTAGAAACTGATATTTTTTGCTAAAAATATTTATATATTTTGTTCATAGTCTTGTGTATATTCATTGAAAATATTCTTGTAGAGTCGGTGGCTCCTCTTCGAAATAACTGGAGGTCATGTTTCCATACAAACATGTACGTGCATTATGCAATATACCACAAACCAGCACTGTCTTGCCAACTGGACTTCGGCCAAGTGTCATATCCTTCTTGTAATCCACGAATTTAAAGAAATTTTTTACATCGCCAAACAACCATTCTACCGACACTCGTACTGCACTCATGGCCTTGTTGTAATTTTTTTGAGCGTGTGTAATGTTTGGTGCTCGATGTGGTGTTTGTATATGCACAGACAGAGGATAAGCAGGGTCCCCATAAATGCAAAGTGCTTGACCGTTATACCATGCATGGGCTTGTAGTTCTGCTAATGTCCCTGATTGATGCAGCATGGTGCTGTCGTGTCGTCTTCCTTCAAATGGCCCTTTGAAGTTAGCAATAAGTCCATTTGGCAAAGCAATACTCTGAAACTTCAGAGCGTGCACACGTTTATGACCATTGTAACACACTCTTTGGTTTTGTTTGGGCCTGGCTATTCTTATGACAGTTCCATCAACAAAACCGAAACAATTCAGCAGCGGTGCACCTTTTTTATATATCGTGTCTGAATATTGTTGCAGTTTGGCTGGTTGTAAGAAAGCTTGGTTCCATGAGTTTAATCTGTGATTGTGATTTTCATAAACAAAGTCTAATACAGTGTTGTAAATCAAGCATAACTCGGTAGGATTACGTCCAAAACTAGCAACCATATCTGTATATCGGCAAGGGAATGCTAAGCGCTTGAGAAAGATGCATAACCCCTCCATTCCTGAGCAAACTGTTCTTTGACTAGTCACAATTTTATCTGGTAATTGGAGGGCATTTTTCAAGTCACTCAAATCTGTTTGGCGAAATCTCAGTTCAGTTAGACAGCGTTGATCATCCCATAAGTTCATGTCAAATGTAGGAAAATTCCAGTAAGGATAAAGTTCTCTTGACATATTTAACCCTGTTAACAAGAAATATTCCTCGTCGTCGATCGCATCAAAAGCATACGCAAGAAGAATAGCTTCACGAACCTCTCGAAGCCCTTGAACAGCTGCCATATTTGTTTACTTTTTTCCGCGCAATTGCTAAATCAAACTTTCGCTAAACATTTGGAGGGAACGGCATCTTATCACAACGGCGTTTCAAACAGCGTTGGCGTCTTCTTGCTAAATAAGCCTAATGTCACTTGTGTGCTTTATCTTCAGAGCTTCATGCACCAAACTTCTTCGAATGTTTGGCACGATAACACAACGAATTAGCAGGTTGTCATCAAATATTTTGGTAGCAAGCGGAAATTCTTAGAGCCCCCAGGGCTTCTTGTTTCATTTAAAACTATTTTTTAATTTCGAAACTAAAATATGTTCCATGGTAATCTAAATGAAAAAAAAAATTATTAGAAAAACAAATTCAAAGTACCAAGTTCAAGCTAGCCAAACGTGTTGTGGCATTGGAGGAGCAGTTAATGGCTCAGCTATTTTTCCATTTCTCTGAATTGGGCTTGTTTTAGCGTGTGTGAGAGTAATCGCCCGTCCCTTATTGATTAGCCTGGGTAACCCCTTTTGACACACATTCAGTTATCTGAAATGTTTTTTATTTTATAATTTTTTGTTGTTGTTGCACATGCTTATATTTTCAGATGTTTTGTTTCAGCGGTTGTAAACATAGAATAATGCAGATTGTGAGCAACCTCGATCCCAGGGCTTTTTTCTCTTTTTGACATCCCGTTATAAAAGAGACAAAGAGCCCGACGTCGGGGTTGAAATGTGAGTTTTGAAAATTCAAATTACTGTGTTGTGTGTTGTTGTTTGGTATCCCTTACATCGGTTTAATGAGATATTCAGTGCTTTCTTCCACGGGAATTTAGCTAGTATATAATTAGTTTCCTTAACTTTAACTAATGTAAATTATTCATGGAGAAAAAAACAAAAAATGTATTTTCGCTGTAATGTGTAAAATTAGTAACTCTACAAAATTCTCCTGAACAGCTTCTTGGGAAATTCATCCATATTCATTTCTGACTGCCTTAAATTACTTAAGAACGTGTGATTAGAAAAGTTGGAGCATATATATTTTAATTTAATAATTGAAAACACAGCCCCTTAATTAATTCAGGTATTAAGCTGCAAACACACTGTAGCATAATCTCTATAATAATACGACAGTTCCGTCTGTCTGTCTGTGACTTTTGCAAACGCGATATTTTTTATCACCCGAATGCGCGAGTTTGTCGAGTTTTTTTGTTTTGTTTACATTTGTCTCGCAACCGTTAGAAACCACGTGATAGAAAATAAGCAGTATGATTCGCTCAAATACGTACTTTCGAACGGGACGGCATTCGAATAGAAAGTTTCCTTGGCGTAAAAACAAACAAACATAAAAATCTCTCGACAAAGTTCTCGACAAAAGGCGAACTAAAGAAGCGGATAAAAAATGTCTTATTTTCGACGATCCCTTAGTCATAAAAAAGTGCAGATATTAAGAGCAAGGAAAGTCAAAGTGAAGAAGTGGAGTGGATTAAAAAAGCATATAATTTGGAACAGGGTTAACATCGACACACAAAACAACAACAAAAGAACGGTCCCTTCGTCTTCAAAAAGGTGCAAAAGGTGAAATGGTAAAGTGTTTCAAAAAAGAATATATGAGAAAGAAAGAAAAGTCCAAGTGAAGAAGTAGAAGTAAAAGTAGAAAAGTGAAGTTGGAAGCCACAATAAGTTACTTCGGAAGTGAAGAGTGGAGCTAGAAGTAGTAAAGTAAAGAGTAAAGTTAGAAGTACGAAATGAATGCTACAGTTTCAAGTTCAAGTGACTTGGAATTCAGAAAAAGTAAGAACTTTGATATTTTAAAAGTTCCGTTTTTATATGTAGGACACATAAAATTGTCAAGGAGAATCGTATTCTCAAAAAGAATCCATTAGAGCTTCAAATTCTTAAAGTTTACCGCGTTTTTTGTTTTGTTTTTTATGCATAATTAATGTGTCTCCTGGTGCGTAACTAATGTATTTGTCCTAAAATTCAAAATGCTACATAATGCTGTTAGCTGGCTACCAAACAAATGTGCCAGCGAAATAGAAAGTTTTGGTTTGTTGAACTATAACTGCAAATGTCATAATTTTTACATTTCTACATTGCTATTGTTTTCCTTTATATGTGTTTTACTAAGCATAAATAGCTAGCTATAGACTTAGCTAAGTCTCCCCAGCTTAAGTTAAGTATATTTAACTGGGTGTCTTAGGTACTGTTTTGTTATAGCTAGCTAGCTAATGTTAGCTTCAAGGCTCCATCCCATAGCTAGCTCTAATCTATGAGTTTTGTTGTTATTCCTCTTTTTTTAGGTATTTATAGCTACCTTAGTAGTCAAACTTCTCTTCTTTTTTGAACACGAATTATGATGTAACAAGCTAGCTACAAAATCTTTCTTGAACTTTTAGGATACTGTGACACATTTTTATGCCCATAGAGAATAATTTTTTCACATTTCCTGTAAACCTTACAAGGGGACCACAATATGACAAGTGGAACGAATTTTATAGAATTTAAAGTGTGTGTGTTAAGTTATTTTTTATTGTTTTGTTTCCTCATCCTGTTAAACTTTGGTCAGCCTACATGTAAAATGCCAGGGTTTTTTACAGGGTTTTTTGACATTTGATTGGAAATTTATATACGTGGGTTTCTGACTTTGGGTTAAAAAAATTTATGAGAGGATGGTATGGTTGTCAGGTCATATTGTTCGTGTTGCAAAACGCTGTTTTTTGAAATTTTGTGTAAACTTTTGTGGAAATAGACCACATGCAATATATATACTGAAAGAACAAATCTTTGTATAGAATCTGACTTCACTGTAAGCTGTTGTAAAGCTGATGTCTTTATCGGTAAAAATAACAGCCATAGTTTACTAATTAAGAAAAAAATAAAACGAGTTTGAAAGTTAAAAAGTATTTATTTGTTAAGCTTTTCGTACAGTGTAAGTACATCTTCAGACTATATAAACAACTTTGTCTTTATATTTCGTATTATAAACTATTGTTTGGGAGAACTAACTGTATGTGATGTAATTTTTGCTGGAAGAAAATTCCATGGTTTCACGTTTTTGTTTTTGTTGAGAATGTTACAAAATTTTGTAGGGATAAATGTTTGCTGATGATAAAAAAATTACTTAATGTTCTGACTGAAACTGTTTTTGTTGTTTATATTTTGTAATCTAAACGCGAAGACTGTGTACACTGAAATGACTGATTTTTTTAAATTTTGATGTGTTTCATAACCTTTTTGTGGAAGATTAATGGGTAATGGCAATATACGACATGCTGAATGAACTTATTTTTGTTGATGTAGATGTGTTTCTCAAAAACCGATCTGTTTTACATTTTGTGTAAACTTTTGTTTATGAACCGTATATATATATACAATGTTTGTCGATTCAAGTTTATTCTTTGCTTATTGATTTTTTGACATTTAGGTTTAAAATTGTTGGTAAAGGGCAGTATGGATCATCATACTAAAAAATAAAATTTTTGTGTTCTTAACTGGTTGATTTTTACATTTTGTGTAAATTTTTGCGGGAGAGGATGGTATGCAACCGAAGTGACTGATTTTTCTAGATTTAAATTTGATGTTTTCCAAACTATGGCTTTTTCATATTTTTGTATAAGCTTTTAAGGGAAAGACAATATTTAAAATGTATAAAATAACTTATATTTGTTGATTTGTGCTAACTCTTGCAGGCCTCCTTTTTGATATTTCAGAATAAAATACTGAGGGTTTTCAACATTAATCACTTATAAGATATTTGAGATGCGTTATTTCTGAGATTGTTATTATCCGTGTTGTGACTGTCGGTGTTGTAACTGTCGGTGTTCTTACTGTCGGTTTTGTGAGTATTGGTGTTGTGAGTGTCGATGGTGTGAGTGTCGTTGTTGTAACTTTTTATCAACTATATTTTACACCTTGCAAGCTGTTCTTTTTTATTTTGTGTAAGATTTGTGTGGAGGATTTAGTGAGATTTTAAGAACATTTTTTTTTTGTATATGCACTACTGACGTCAGCAAAACATCTAAAGCAACCTATTTTTCATTGGCCTTTTGCCTTAGCGGATTTTTCCACGGGCCTAATCTACTAGTAATACTAATAATAAGATATAAGATATAAAATATAATAATAATAATAATACAACTGATTAATATTAGTAAAAAAGATTAAACAATTAACATTTTAAATACATTCAGACATCAATGATCATAAATTAATTCTTTTTAGAACGATTGCTACTTGCATACAAGCTCTCCGAGGAATTTAAAGAATGGATTGGAGATGGGTACACATTTTGTGCGTTTGTGCTTAATGATGATTATAAACTTCGTGAAATATTTGCTAAAACCTCAAGAACTGAAGATCCAGTAATAGAATGTGTATGTGAATGGTTGTTCAAAAAAAAGAAAAATATTTCTATTGCCGAAATTATTAAAGAAGTCAACATTTGTCTGAAAAAGTGTGATAGAGGCCTGGAGATAACCGAAGATGACTTGAAACACAGTTTTCAAGATACTAAAGGTATAATATACCTAAAATATAAAATAAGCTTTACTTTATTACATAATATTGTTATGCGGTTTAGTACACATTACCCACAGATTATGTCCACTACCACTAACTATGGGAACTGTTTTTGGATATGGTAACCTCCTGAGATACATAATAAGTATATTTGAAATATCTCCTTTGCTGTTGATAGTAGCGCCATCAAATATAACATACGTCCTCTGTGTATTATGTAGTTGTTGAAAATTATATTAAAAACTTGTGAGATAATTGTAACAATTTACGTTGATAATGTCTTGTAGTAACAAGACGAAATATCCGTTAAAAATTAAAATGCTGGATGATTTTTGAAATTACAGATCCTGTTTTATCATAAGCTGTTTTGACTAGATCGCCCTATTGACTGATATTGTATATATGTTTTAGTTAAATATGATCATCCTTCAATTCCATTCGAGATGGAAGACAAAAAGAAAATTTATCGATACCTATCAGAGGAAATCTCAGGATGGGACATTCGTTACTTTGCACATTTTCTAATCCCTTACAATGAAGTAAACAAAATATTTGCAGACAACGTCGGAAATATTGAAGGGGTGATAACGTCAGTACTTGAAAGATGCAAAAAAAAATCTCTTTCCTGGCATCAACTAAAATCTGTTTTGAATTTTTTAAAAATGGAGCATCTCGTAAAAGACATCCAAGGTAAGAAAATTGCACTTTAAAAATGTTTGCTTTGTTTTCACACAATTTTGATATTATCACACTTAGTTCCATATTTATTTTGTTGTAAATAAAATAAAATCATGCATTTTTTAACACTTTTATAAACAAGTGCTTGACACAAAAAAATCTTTAAAGGGGAATTAAGCCTCAACTTAAATAGCATTATTTCGGTTAACATTACGTTCGTTTCCCAAATTCTGGTCAAAATTTTGAAAAATAAATATTATTTGGATTGATTTTAATATAAAACTTACCCCATCTATAAGCGAACGGTAAGCGCCATTTAAATTTTCTGAGGCCACGGCTGATTCTGGAGACTGTTATACCATGACGTATCTTACGCTGAAGAAGCATAAGCTTGCGCTGAGGCAAGCAGCGAGATATGGAAAATTTAAGCTCCTGCTCTGACTCTCTCCTATCTCTAGAATATTCAAGTGACTCTAGTGAAACATCAGTAACAGGGTGTTACATTAAGCCTGAATACTCTAAAGCAGAACTTGAAAAAGTGACTTATGAATCTAGTGATAGCGAAGAAGAAGACGAATTAAATTTAAGCAGACTTGAAAATTTGCATTGGTGTACCTGTACATGTTGCGAACTCTCCACATATACTAATAAGTAAGTCCTTCTTCAAAAAATATGTTTCTCATAAATATTTCAAAGACCATATTTCTCATAGCCACACAAAAATAAAACATTCTTTCTATCTTCTTATTTTCTCACTTTTCGCTTTATAATCTTACAGGTCCACGCCCTATGAAAATACACACCATCGCAGGTTATTTAATTAAATTTAAAAAAATGCCATTCCTTAAATATCAATTAAAAAAGGAGGAGAGGCCATGTGCCTCAAGTAACAATTTGTTTCAAAGAAGTTTTGATGAATGAATAATTTCTTTTGAATATTTTATCTTTTATCCTGGTTTACACTATAACTTAAACTTTGATTTCGCTGTAGGGAATTTCCTGATCCAAATGGAAAATATACTGGTTTCAAAGAATTTGTTGACATATAACGGGACTAGCATTTTTTAACAAACAACAACAACAAAAAAGCGAAATAAAGTACAACGGACCAGAGTTATATTTTGAATCGTTACGTTTGTTCACATTGTGTAAACAACTTTAAAAAAGACGAAGAGATCAAAAAATTGAAATGAGCGTAAAATAAGTCATAGATCTCCATCGCAGATATGGTTTTGATTTTAACATGGCGATTACTGTTGTCAACTTTTATGCTAGAATAGGGATGTAAATTCAAAGAATTTCAATTTTTTTTATATACTATCAAAATATGTAGGGTTTGTAAAAGATATTTCCGAAGAAAAAATATTTGGGCTTAATTCCCCTTTAAAAAAATATGTTATGGCTAATTTAGTGGTAAAGAATTTATTGTCTGTTGATTTAAAAATGTTAAATACTAAGGCTAAATCTGAACTTTAGAAAAATGTGTTTTTTTTAGCCTATTTGGGTCAAGGGTCTTCCCCTGGACTTAAATACGGTTAAAAGCCAAAACAACTTTGTTAATTGTAAAACAATAATTTTAACAAAATGACCAATGATTGTTCCTGTTTCCTTCACCAATTATTACTCAACTTTTGACTATGCTCAGCCCTCGAAATAATTTTTGGAGACTCGTCGGACAAAATGTCCGCCACATCTTCAGCTTGGTCGGACATGTCCGTAGCTCGTTTCGAACTTTCGTCGGACAAAACGTCCGATAGATTTCCGTCTTGGTCGGACACTTTTAGATCTCAGAATTATTGATTGTCCTTTTAATCCATAAGCAAGCCTATTCATAGCCAACCTGACCATCCTAGCTAATTCACCGACTCCTGACTTAGTTAAAAGAACTACGTAGACATGAATCTCTATTGCCTGGCCCCTTCGTCGTTGGTAACCAGGTCTTACACAAGAAATCCAGCCATGCGGTTCTTAACTAATGTGGAGGTAAACGCCGACGGAGCACGGATGAAGCAAGTCTGCAAAACTGCACTTACATGCGGAACAGACATTATTATACCATGGATTTAATTGTAAATAATTTCTTCATTTGACAAAACAATTGGAAACCATAGCAGGTCCCATGTAATTGATTTTTTTCTTTATGCCTCAAGTGTTATTTTCATTCAAACAATTTTAAAAACTAAACCCACGTGCGGTATAATTTTTTTTCTGTATAAATTTTGTTAAAATGTAGCTGAACTTTCTGAATGAATTTTGAAGTTTTATTTGAGCCACGTGGATAAAGATTTTTTTAATTTGAAAACGAAGCATATTATTTCCCATTCGCTTGTGATGAGTTTACAAATAATAATAATAATAATACAAACTTAAAAACTTATTCTATTTTATATGTTTTAAGTTTTCTTTAGCGACGGCATTTTTTTGCTATTTAATTGGCTTATTAAAATGCGCAGCCTTACTTTGTTTTTTAACGGAGCCGCCCAACACATTTTTTATTTGTGGTATGTGTGATCATGATTAAGAAACTTCCATGATGGCACATGGCAGATGAAAACAAAACGAAAGAGATGCGGAACGAAGATTGATTAAAAGATACAAGATTATATTTGAATTATCTCATTACTTTTAATTTTTTATTTTTGAAGTTATAATAGGGGAGATGTAGCTACAGAAACGTGCCGGACAAAATGACAGGCCAGAACTGATTTTCGTCGGACAACTTTGCGTCTGGGTCGGACAATGTCCGATGTCCGACCGCTATTTCGAGGGCTGATGCTAAGAGCATAGATTTTGGTTCAAAGACAATATGGGGTTGAATTGGTGGAATTAATCACAGTAAACAAAACATTTTAATCTAGTTGTATTTAATTCTGCACATAGCAAAAAAATCAATTTTGTCAGGAAATTAATTTCCTGAGTGATAAAAGAAAACAGTCTTATTTGTTGTATTTTTTTATAAATATGCCAATCCGGTCAAATTTTCTTTTCCTTATTTTCAATAAAACTGAACCATCACAAAGTATTTGAGAATAAAGGCGGTGATACACGATTCGATTAATCGAACTCGATTTGTCGAATGCGACAAATTGGATTGTGTATCATGTAAAAATCGTATGCTTTTGGCATGTTCAGACTTGTCGAATTCGATTTTTAAACAGTAAGAGCGGTTTAACTTTTTCGATTAATTGAAAGGTTTTTAACCTATCAAAATGCTTAAAATTTGTGCATTAAATGTGTGTTCAGGAAAATGTGAGTTTCTATGTGAAAAATAAACATTATGTTAAGTTTTCTCTGAATTGATGTTATAAAATTGACCTTTTTTTCTGTAGATGGCATTCAAGATAAATTTGGTAAGTCTAATGCGATTAAAGAGTGTTTAGGTGGCATTGGTAAGTAAACTATTCATGCCTTTATCATCTGCCAAAACATTTCCTTGCCTAAATCACAAAACTTTAACAAATTTAACAAGGGAATGATAACAATTTTGTTAAACTTGGAAAGTTTTTTTATATAAGTTTATTAAGTGTTTACATTCATACCAGAAAACTGTTTTTACAGATTGTAAAGGATTTAAAGACATTTTGTTGTTTAGTCAACTTTTTAAGACCTCGATTTAGCATGTCCTTGTTCTGATTTCAAACAAACATACACTTAGTGCGTATTCCCACAATATACTTTTCTCATTAGTTATTCAAGTTATTTAAGGATAGCTTATTTATTTCTCATCTTCACTAATAACTTATAGTGGTTTTAAAAAAAAATTTGTACAATTTTTTCTATCACACTTATATTTAAAAAGTGTGCAGCAAAACCATGTGACTTTAAACATGTATATTTTCATGTATCTTTCCATGATACGAAAATAAATCGAACAAAAATTGTTTCACAATACATTTGTTAAAAAATTAAATTAAATTCTAATATTATTTGTTACAAATAAGTTTTTTATAAGAACGATGAAATTTGGCTTTGTAATTTTTTATTACATGTTCATCCTAAAATTGTTTTTATTTCTATAATTTACCATTTTTCCCTAAGTACACAAAATTAAAAAATTGCATCAATTGATATGTTGAAGTAAGTATTACTAACCAACTCTTCCTAAGGAACAAAACTTTAATTTTAATTTTAATAGATGAAATGCATTTTCCATCTCCCGTAGGCCTTTTTTTGTCTTTACACAACCACAAATGTTGAAAGAAGTAGTGTTTAAAAAAAAATGAGACTTGAAAGTTCTTTTATCAAATTAATTATAAAGTTCAAATTTTTTATTTCAAATAAATACGACTTGACTGTTTAGCTTTCAAATGGTGTAAAAACAACAACAAAGTTTAACATATATCCTTAAGCAAAAAGCGAGTCACTCAATTTCTTACACAAAAACTTGGTTTGTAATATTTTGCACTGATATGTGAATATGTATTAATTAATTTTTCTTTTTTCAACCATTTCACCACTACTTTTCCCAATTATATATCATTAATTTGTTTTTAGCCAACAACACAACTTCACCAAGGTATGTGATTTCTTATGTTTTTTTGTTGTTTTTTGCTTTGTGTACAACACACCAATGGAAGGAATGAGGTGAAGGTATGCCTTAATTCACCACCACTTTCTAGCTCAACACAGGAATTTTTGTTGCACTTGTGGTTCAGGTTTTATTTCCGGATATTTTTTATAATTATGAATAACTTAGAGAAATAGAAGTGCTATTTTGTTTTATAGCATCCTAAACTACAACTACCATTTTTTATGAGCTTTTTAAGAGTAGTACACGTTTTGATTGCTCTGCATAACTGTGCTTTTCCCCAAAAGCATTCTTTCCACATGCACAATCTGTCATATGAGAATAACTGTGCTTTTCCCCAAAAGCATTCTTTCCACATGCACAATCTGTCATATGAGAAGAAATGGTACCAAAACATAGCTTTCATCAGTCTATAAAGCAAAACGTTTGACATTATAGACCTTTTAACCCTATTCGTTGTTCTTAAACTTTTTTAATAACTTTTTATGTGTTTATAGTTACACCTTCTTGTGACTTGTCTGGAGAAGCCACATTTGTATTTATATTACTTTAAATTGGTAAAACCAAAGAAAAAGTGAATTTGATATCCTCAAAGAAAACTTAGTTAGCTAGGCTATTACCTCCCCTGATAAATCAAACTGTCAAAGAATAAAGATCAATTCGAATTTCAAAAACGATTTTTTCAAGAACTGGACAACAGTTACTTAAAAAGGTGCCATTTTGGCAATGGAAAGAGCATGCTCCCTTCTTATAAATTGACTCTGTCTGTACAAGCCACATTTGTATTTATATTACTTTAATTGGTAAAACCAAAGATAATAGCCTCAGTGAGAAAAGGGGCAAATATAAATCGTTTTAAAAAGTTTTTTATAAGAAAGTATATGGAAAAGTTTAAGGGGCCAACATGATGAAAGTTCTAATTATCGTCCAGGTTCATTATTGTGATAATTTTTTTTTACTTGTAAAGCTTTTTCCCCCACATTTGTTGTCTGTGAAAATTCGTGTCCTTCAAATAGAATCTTCAGGTTTTTAATTGTAATGTCACTCGTCATTTTTCTCTGTAACACTTTTTTTTATTTAACTGCGTAGTTCTGTGACTTTGGCCTTGTTGAAAAATGACCTATTTATTTTTTATTTTTTTAAAATTGTGTTTCAGTTACTGGGAGTTAACTGTATAAAAGTTACAAGGTTTTTTATGTATTCTTCTATTTTAGTTATATGTTGATCAAGAATTGCCACGGAAACCTTGTTGTACAAATTGAAGACAGCTCTTTTAACTGGTCTATTCAAAGTGTAAACATGACTAAAAATCCTAAAAATTCAAAGCAACCTCGTGTTGAGGAAAACTATATTGTTGAAAAGAAAGAAGGAAAACTTGTGCTGCTCATTCATAGCCAACTTCCAGACTCTATAAGCGACTTATCTATCACATTAGTTGACAATGAAAGTAAAATTCAATTGATTAAAATTCAAGGTAGGTTGTGTCTTAATGATGTATTTTTTAATTTGTTCAATCAAAAGTATGAATTTATGTTGTGGTGTCGAATTATGTTCTTAAGATTTGGAAAGGAATCACAATAGCATAATTCACCATTTAATATAGTAATAAAAAAATAAAATTTTAGTTTAAAAATTATATACAATGTATCTCTGTGTAATGAAACACGAAAACAGTTACTTTCATTTTGTTTATTGTGCTTCCACCGTGTAATCCAAAAATTAAAAATAGGGGCTGGTTAATCCTAAATAAGAATTCATCAAGGTGGTTTGAGGGATTTAAAGAAAACGTATCCCTTTACAACTTGGATGAAATGGGTTTATAAGTCCCATACTCTCTGGGACATAATTGTAGAGTATATGAATTAAATATTCTAGCCGTCTTTAATGAATTGGGCAATGCAGGATAAAATTCAAAAAAGTAGCCATTTAACAGCTACTGATAACTTTTTTCAATAATAACAGTAAAGAAAGCTTTTCCTTCTTATTGGATCATAATGTGCTATCTTTTTAAACATTGCATGCTAATTTAAATTTATCCTTCGAATTCTTTCTTAGCAATTCTGCAAAAGATACGTAAACAATACTATATTAAATTTGTGACATTTTCTTTTTTTTTGATAGATATTAATCTGGCACACCAATGTACAACAACTAACCATTTGTGTATTATTACTCACAACAGTTGTAAAATATCCAAAGATATTGAGTCTATTGTAAACACACCAACAGAAGAAACAGTTGTTGAATTTCTTTGTGGGGGGAGTCAACGGAGAATGACAGAAGCAGACTATGAAAAAATTGAAAAAGGCTATATTTGTGAATATTTTACACGTGATGAGAAATGTATGGAAGAAGCACTCCAATTTCCACCTCCAATGCTAGATCTAAAGTGCTCTGTGTTTGCCCAAAAAATTAAGGATGTTATGGTTAAGTCAAAGCATCGGTTATTTACAGTATTAACACATTACGATGCCAAGAAGCACATGGAATTTTTAAAACTTCACAAAGTATTTCCTGTGAGTTCATTATCTGATGAAAACAGAATCTTATTTGTGTTCCTTAACACCATTATAAACATGAGGTACACAGAAACAACTAATGCAATAATTATACAGAATGAAATTTTAGCAGGCGAGGAGAACTTAAGAGAACTCTGTATTGTCTATAAAAAATATTTAAAAAACAGTAACTTGACAATAATTAATGTTGTGGCTGCACCTAATTACGAAGACAAGCAGGACACTGCAATTTGTGTTGATTGCAAAATAATCTTTAAGAACACTTGGTCTGAAAATAAAGCTATTATGAAATTCTTTTTAAACATATTGCAGGGAGAAAGCAATATATGTAACAAGAAAGAGCAATATATCAACATAGTCAGCAAAATCTTTTGCTTTATGGCTACGCGAACAGCACTCTATTCAGTCCCTTCACTCAGTGATAACACCCACGAAAAGATAACTTCACTGCTACTAACTTGTCAACAACAGCGTATTTTGTATGACAAGTCGAAGAAAAAAATTATAACTGGCTCCTTGGGTAGTGGTAAAACTGTGTTAGCCTTGTCTCATTTAGAACGTGCTTATCAAATATCTGAAACTAATTCTGTTATATACTACGTTATATGGGATGATAAAACACTACTGAAACAAGATGTTGCCAGTCATGCTAATAAATTCAACAACAAAGCCAATGTTACAATTCTCGTTAGAGAAGTTGTGGAACTAGCTAAGGACTTCAAGATGACACAAGTACCAGCACCATCGCTGTTGTTGACATCGTTGGTTGAGAAACATACTAACGAAAACTTACATGTGATAATTGACGAATTAAATGGTGAAGTATTGGATAAGGAAGAATCGTCATCGCTGAAACACTGCCTAGAGACTGAAAGTAGGTTGCAAGATTCTCTTGTAATTATCTTTCCTCAATCTGTTGAGAAACATAGAACGTTTATTTCAGACGAATCTATCACTAATCATTACAAATATAATTATAAGGACACAGGAATGAAATTATTTAAACTAACCAGAGGAATGAGAGCATCAAGAGCCATTTTTAACTTTTTAAAAGCCTTCGAGCAAAAAGCAGCCAAAGAAAAGACGGTCATTAAACTTCCTGTTAGACAATCTCATCAAAAAAATGATGCAGTGATATCACCAGGTAATATTGATATCGGGAATAATTCAAGAGAACAAGAACAACCTATGGTTGGAGAACAATTAGCGCAAGTTGTTCCCCATACTACAGCCTCTGTAGAAGAGCAAGAAGAAGAAAGTTTTGAAACACCTGTTGATATTGATGTCATTGCAGCCTCTATCAATGATATAGAGCTTTCAGAAGATTTTAGAACTGAAATCGAGCTAACATTTAACTCAGCAGATAATATAGGTCATAATATAGAAGGTACAAAGCCATTACTAATACATCCAGTAATGCAACAAATGACGGAAGAAACAGTCATCCTATTGTTAGCTCTTGCTTTAAAAGATATTGGTTTATTTGATAACAACAAGTGCCTGTTAATTTACAACACCTTGCATCAAATGACAATATTTTACAGATTGCTAAAACTGTTAGAAATAGATTTCTTTCATTACGATGACTCCACTAATTGGAAAATCCGGAAAATTCAGACAGGTGAAATAGTTCAAGATCTTTCCAACTATACCAACTATGCCATGCTTACTACAACACAAGGTGCTCGTGGTATTGAAGCAGCTGAATGTATTTGCATAATCGACAAAGACGACTGTAAGTTAAAACATTTAACTATAGAAGGAATGTCAAGAGCAACACAAAGCCTTATCCTTTTGTCGACGTCAAACATTAACAAATCAAACATGCTGAAGTCATCAACTGGTAAGATTGTCAGTGAACTTATGTCTGAATATCTAATAGAATGTTGCTTAGAACACTCAGATGATAACGAGACAGAAATACCGTTCACAAAGACTTCACATGACAATAAAATAACTTACAGCATTCACACTCAATCATGGGAATATGAAGAAATGATGGAAAAACTTAATCATGTTGAATGTCCACGCACGTCCGAAATTAAAAATGCAAACGAACTAATAGTTAAAAAGTAAGAGGATTAGGTTTATGAGTAGAGCGTAAAATAATTCTGTTTCAATAGGGAAGTAGCAAAGCATGTTTTCTTTTTATAATCAGTTACCCTATCGCTATTAAGTTTTATTATAATTTTTATTTCAGCCTTCACCCCCCTGAAATATCCGACAACACAATCTGTTCGTATGTGTCAGACACAACATGTGAATTAAGTTGGAAAAATAAAGGCTACAGATACACAATTAAGAAGCAGGACAACGAAAATCTAGATTGGAAGATTGTGGCAAGTAACATTACCTCTAACAAATTTATACTGAATGATATGGTGATTGGTAAAGGATACAAGTTTTGTCTCGTTGCTAGTAATCAAGTTGGTAAATCTGATGACAATATTGTGCCTTATCTTCACAAGTAAGACCAACTTATAATTTTTCTTTCATGTAAGTTGAATCTAAATCGTAAATTTAAAATTTAATGTTACTTTCACAAGCTGCTTAACCCTTTTAGTCCAGCTGTGCATTTTTGGAAAAAAAAGCATTACACAAGTTTTGCTGCGTCTAGAGTGTCCAAAAGTCGCTAGATTTGAAGATATAGCCTTTCCAAAATGGTAACCAAGACCAACCGCCCTGTGAGTGGCTGCGAATGAAATATTAATTGTATGACCGAAAATTATTTATAACTTGAAACAGTTCAGTTTCCAACCCAAATATGTTATCGCGTAGTCAAATTTTAGCGAATATGAAATTTTAAAACATATTATGAAAACCTTATCTGAAATTTAATGAAAAACCTCATCTGAAAACATCGAAAAGCATTTGTTTTAAATATTACAGTAATTGTACTTTTTATTTAGATTATCAAGCACTTCGGATATTACGTTTGAAGGTATGTTTATTATATTAAATTGCTAAGCACGCATTTGTCAATGATAAATAATTGGCATGTATAGAGAATAAACGTATGGAATGACTGTATTTACAAATTATTTTTTTCGGGGTTTGCTAGAGCTAGCACGCGCTACGCAATATACACTGATTATTAACCCTTTTCTTGCTTAGAGGCACAGAAGGTAGGGTAGATGTCAGGTGTGAGCATCATCAGACCGTTACCCACCTATTATATCACAAGGTAGATAAAGGATAGCTAATGTAAATGTTGGTACTGAAAGATATACAGGAGGTAGTTGAAATGTTAGAATGTAGATTCGTTGATATGGGTTGTGTTCAGAAATTCAGGTGTAAAGGAGCTTTAGTGACATTATTGGAAAGTAGGAGGGCAAGGCATTAGCTTTTTTTTGGTAATATGATGGATAAAGAGAAGTTAGCATGTTATTTGCAGAAAAGCGGATATTCGTAATGTAGTGATCAATTTTTTAATAGGTAATAGAATCGTTACTTTTGTGTCAGTTTATGCTCCACAATGTGGACTCAGCGAAGAAGACAAAGATAAGTTTTATGATGAGTTAATAGCAGTCACATTAAGGTTTGGAGTCAGTGAACTTGTCATGGTAGGGGGCGACTTTATATTGTAAGATTAAAGATATGTGCATCGAGGCTATGGATTTGTTAAAAGAAGCAAGAAAGGTGAGAGATTGCTTGGCAACAGACATGTGATTAGCAACACAGCATTCAGTAAGAGTCAGAACAGCTTAATAACATGAGTCAGGTAGTTGTCAGAATTAGTTAGACTGGAAGAAAAAAGTTAAAAAAGGAATGCATCAAAGTCTAAAGTCATGATTAGTAGCAGTGAAGCCAAGTTTGACCGTGTGGTTAGAAAGTGGCCTTGTTGAGTTTGCAGAACAGGGGTTGTAAGTCAGTTTTTGTCAGACTTGTAGTAAGCATTGGGTAGATAATAAGTGCCGTGGTAATGGGGAAAGGTTAAGAGTTGACATTTAGTTTTTATGTAAGCATTACAAATTTAAGATTATAGATAATAACAAAGTATTTCGAGCGTTAATAATGTACAACAGTGGCTCGTTACTTAGGTGATATGTTGAGTAACAAGGGATGTTAAAAGAGGTTTTACTCGCTGGATAGGTTTTGCTTGAAAAAGATTTAGAGAGTTAAGTTAATATAAGAAAATTTGAGGTAAACGTCACTCCGATGGCGCTGTTCCTATAGAATGGTTGCCACATGCATAATACAACCAATTTTTATGTTTGACTGTATGTAGTATGGTGTAGTGACACTCTTACATAGCTATAGCTTCGTTTCTTTTGCCGGGGGAAAGCCTCCTTTCCAAGTTATTTACATTTGAAAATTATCGCTAATAGAAACCGTTTATTGCAAATTTTATGGGACTGTTTCCACCTGCTAAACACGTAATTATATGGCTGTAAAAAAAAACTACCACCCAAACACTGTCCCAATTGGAGTACGCCATCTTTTCAATTAACCTGAAGAAATCACTGTGCTAAAATAATTATTTCTTAGAAAATCTACACTTTTATTGTCTTTTTCTTTTAATCTATAATATGCCGTTGATATGTTCCTAATTTTTAGCAATTATCAACCTTAATGTCGTTGGTTCTTATAAAAAAAAACTTGTTTATAAGATAACTTCGACATCCTCTATTCCTTCTAATCCTAAAAATACTCTGATCATATATTTCTCATTTTTCCAAAAAATACTAATTTTCAACATTTAAGGCCCGAATAGACGAAACAATTTTGCAGATCAATTTTCAAAATAAAGTATTGAACTAAAATTGATCTAAAATTGTTGTGTATATATCATTAAAAAATAATAGAAGGTTAATATTCAAATAACGTAAAAACACAAATCAATATTCGAAAATTGATCTACTTTAATGGGATAAATTTTCGCGGGGATTAAATTTCGCGGTTGTGCTCTTCCGCGAAATTTTAGCATTTCGCGGGGACTTATTTCCGCGGATGAGGGATGTTTTAATTTTTCGCGGGAACTTAATTTCGCGGATGAGGTCATAATAGCAATTTTTGAAAAAATAAGTTGTCAAAAGGGTTCGGGGCCGAATGGGACTGTCTCATCGACCCTCGTTACACCTGTCATTTCTACACCGACCGAGACAAAATGTAGTTTTGCATTTTAGTTCAAAGCTCTTTCAACACAACTATAACGTCAGGTAGAACATATCAACTATGGGTAGAATAAACACAACTAGATAAAAAACGAAACGACTGAATTCAAAAAAAGCTGATTTTTCATCCGTTACATCCACTACTACTATTTCACTTCGTGGGGGATGTAAGGAACTTTCAATTGTTCATCCGTAAGGCTGGAAAGAGAACGCAAATTCGGTTGATCATCTGTATTAGAAGCTGGGAGCAAAGGATCGATATCCTTGAAAGGGTCAGCTGATTCGAAACCTTTGTCAGTTTCCTCTAATCTTTTCATCTTCAGTACTCGGTTGAAAAATTAGGCCTACAAAAAAGAAAGCCTCAGGGACTTTGAAAACAAAGAAAAACTAAAATTTAAAATTTCGATCGAGCAATTTTTCAAAATTTTCGCGGGGACAAATTTTCGCGGATGGCCTGATTCCAAATTTTCGAAGGGAGATATTTTCGCGGATAGTACCCAAATCCGCGAAATGCGCGAAATTTAATCCCCGCGAAAATTTATCCCATTAAAGTAATAAAATCAAACTGGTTTGATTTTATTAGATCAATTTTTCGTCAGAGCAATATTATTTCAAAGAAAACCGCCATCTGCTCACTTCCTTTCGAAACTCACGCTCGAATTTTCATTCATTTTAAAAGTTTAATGCACGTAAAAGAGAGGTGATAGTAGTGAAGAGAAACGCGACTGAAAATTATGTCAGATAATTTTTTATTACCAAGTATGTTTAGATCGTATCAAAGTCCGCCGATTTTAATTCGTTCAGAATTGTATTATATGCCCCCCTTTAATTTCTGTGATGGAGCCAATCATTCACCCATACAGTTCTTTTTTTCTAACTTTTCTTTTATGTGAAAAAATAAAACTGCTTGAAAAGATTAAGGAGCACAAATTTGTTTCTTCTTCGTTGTCGCTCATGCCTGATGTTATAATACCGTAAAATGCCGAAATCAAGCACACCTGATTATAAGCGCACCCGTTGTTAAGCGCACCAAATCCTTACCAAGATTTTATTCCCGTTTAAAAGCGCACCCTCAGATAAGCGCATATAGGGAAAAGAGATATAGAATACAATGTTTGTTTTACGTAAAATGCGGGATTTTGATATAGTTTTATAGTTACGGATATATGAAATTTTGCAGCATATATATAATATGTACAAGGAAGTTCCATCCCTCCTCCAGGGACCCAAGTGCCTTCTTCAGGAGCAGACGCTTTTCACCAGTAATGACAGCTTTTATCCATAAAATTCACCACTCATTCATCATTGGATACAAAAGATGGTGTTAAGTACGAACAAAGTGATGTTCGTTCTGATATTTCTTCTGACGAAAAATATAAAATGGACAAAATGATACACAAAAAAGAATATACATCTTCGAAAAAGAAGTATTCAATTTTTTTTTTTTTTTTTCTTTGCACTTTTTTCGTAGATATTAAAAGTAGGAACCAGCAGTAACCAACAGTAACCAGCAGTATTTCGAAGTAACCACCAGAGAACCACCAGTATTATGAAGTAACCACCAGAGAACCAGCTGTTTTTTTAAGTAACCACAAGAGAACCAACAGTTATTATTAATTTACTCCAGATAAGGCAGCAACAGCGGCGCAAAGGTGTTGTGATTTTTATGCACAACACTTCATGACCTTAAAACTACCAAATATGATAAATAAAAGGACACCTAGTTCCCAGGGCTTTTTTCTGATACTTTATGCTCTTGCTAACCAGCTACTTTTAAGTTGTTTTCACGAGGTCCAATAAATGGATTCCGCGAAGATTAATTTTCGAAAACATGAATAAAATTCGCGGAATTCGCGATAATTAACCAACTAAAGTTATTTATTTATTTATTTCGCCTAAAGGCAATAATGGAAACAAGAAGAACAGAACGAAAATAGTATTTTCAGCATTAAGGTTCATTCTTTGAAATAAAATGTAACACGTTTCAAGGAAAAAACGTTCATATCGAAAGCATAATTTGTTTACTTGAACAGAAACCATGTGAGAAAAACAAACGTATATTTTCTGTCCGATGACACGATGTTTCTCCACAACATTTATTAATTCATTCGAACTTTACTTTGTCTACCAAAAGAAAAAAATGTCTCGTTTTGGACCCTCCTCCGTACAGTGTTTTTCGTTATATTTGGTTTACAATTCAGATATTAGTTCGTTATTTAAAATATTAATCTTGTTTTTGTTAATTCTCGCGTGTGGTTTTAAAAGCCTTCTGTGTCCCAACTGTTGCATAAAGCCCGAGTCACACCAGACATAAACATTTCAGAAAAATGGGTCATGAACTGTTGTGTACATTATTCTGGTCGTTCTCTTGTGGTCACTTAAAAAATGCTGGTTCTCCGTTAGTTTTTGTCAATAAAAAATGTCACTTGATGATAAAAAATATTTGCTAAGTGATAAAAGAAGTGGCGCGTTATTAGATTGACGTCATTGTTTATTGTTAGGTAATGCTCAAAAAAAATGATTGAATAGAAACGAAAATTCTGCTTTTCACGAATGTAAACAACTATGAAAGATCAGATCTCAGGCCATGAGTACCCAACAGACAGGTTCTAATTTCCTTGTTCGTGTACCCCAAATTGAAATAATGGATGATCAATTCATTTCCTATTACATCTTTTAAGAAAATACACACATCCGTGACATTCAAATTATTTATTAAAGTATAAGAATACTCTTAGAAAAGTTACGCTTAGTTATGTCATCCGCCATGTTTGTTCGCCCGGACGGCTTACACGTGCTCTATTTTTGATTTTAAAATATATACTTCATACTTAATTGCTAAGTGAAATTTTTATTCCTTAAAAATACACTTCATATTTAATTAAATATCATAGTGGCGGTTTTTTTATTTTAAAAATGCACTTTATACTTAGTTAAAAACGTAAAACTATTATTTTTGTTAAAAGTACACTTTACAAAAATATTTTGAAGTGATTTTTAATATGGCACAAACAAGCCACCGTAGTAATCACATAAAAGTTTTACCACAAGCAAGTTGAAAAGTCATCCAGGGTGAGTCTCCGTCCCGGAGCAAAATACTTCGTGTAACGAACCCCCAATACCTTAAAAATGTCGGCAAAAATATTAGTCGGCAAAAATAAAGAGTCGGCAAAAATATTAGTCACTTGGACAAAATTTAATCACTTTTTGCCAACTAAATTTTTGAATTTAGTCACTAATAAAGAATAATTGCATACTGATAACTGATAAAATTATCAACAAAAAAGAAAACACGGCAAAAAGGTGGTCGGAAAAAAGTTAGGTCGGAAAAAAAAATGTCGGCAACAAAGTTTGGTCGGTAATAAAAAAGTCGGCAAAAAATTTTAGTCACCTAGCCAAAATTTAGTCACGTTTTGCCGACTGTTTTTTTACCGATAAGGTACACTCCTCCGTTAAAACGCGTGCAATAAATCAGACGTTCCGGTATTCGCAGCAGAACTTTCTGTCTGGTTTATTTTTCTTATTTTCTTTAAAACAATGTGGTTTCTATATTTGTATAAGTAATCCTGCACATTATCTTCCCAAGTGCTGCAAAGATGATGGATCGAGTGGGACTTAAACCCACAACCTCTCGCTTGCCGGGCGATTGCTCTACCGACTGTGCTATCGATCCGATGCTATCTCTCTATGTGGTTTCTATTGTCTTTTTGTCTTAAATTTCTGTGAAAAGTTGTGTTTATAAATATTAAAAAAAAATTGAGTGTTTTGTTGGTGACGAAGCTTTATAATTGCGTTCATGTATAATCGCGCCAATTATTTCGCAGTTTTAGTAGGGGAGGAAATTGCTGGGAAAAATAATTGTCGGTAGATTGAGAAAGAAGATTCATAACCTAGATTGTTCTTCTTTCATAAGAAAATTCAGACTTGGTTGTTGTTCTGAAATAAATGATTGAGTCGAGGCTATTCTTGTTCTATCCCTATTTTTCGTCAATATCTGAGGCTCGTGTTCTTATAAAATTGTTCTTATATAAAACTTGTGCACCAAAAATTAAAGAAACAGAAGTGGTTCTGAAAACGGGAAATATATTTGTGTCGATATACAGACAATTAGCGTAAATATAAAAAATTGTGATCGCGTGTTAAAAAATTTCTTTGACGCGCACGGTCGTCTCAGAGGAATGAATGCAGACAAAATCGAATATTTTATTATACAATTTTTCTATTTTTAAAAGCATATCTGTCTTGGCTAAGCTAAAAGTTTTCATTTGACCGAACATTCTCTGATAAACAAGACGTGCGAGGTGAGAGATATTTTTATTTTATCGAGAAAATCATTTCTGTAGGTAGTTTTGAATTTTTTAAAATTTGTTAAAATATTTCTCCCAAATTTTTCTGTTAAAATATCGTGTAGATTCCTATATTAAACCCGCAAATTTTGTTTCATTTTAAAAACAAAAGCATTTTAAATATATCTATTTTTTCAACTAACATGCTTATGTCAGCATGAAATAGGCAAACCAAATATTTTGAAAAATTGTCTCCAAATGCGAATTATCCTATACATGATGACGTCATCACATTAATATTTTAAATTTTGTGTTCCGTCTATATTTTTGTTTTGTTTTACTTGTCTGAATATTAAGTATATTAACAATTTCTTATTTATATTTTCAAGTTGACAAAGTATTTTTACTTCAGACAATAATTGTTTTACGCTTTGATCTGCATGTGATTACGTCATAATAATATTATTACCCTAAATTTTTTTGTTTTTAAATTCTTAAGTTTTTATAATTAATACTGAATATTTACCAGAATATTAACATCCTTTTTTTACTATTTTTATGTTTATAAAATGATTTAATCTCTCACAATAAACAAATCCATCCTAATATTTTTGTCATGAGTTATATTTTTATAAATTTATATTTTTATTCATTTATTCATTTATTTTTAGATATCGTGGAAATTATCTTCACTAACGATATTGACAAACTGAAACAATTACTACCCATTCATCCAAACATCGTTCACATGAGAGATGAAGATGAATTCACACCATTGTTGTGGACAGTACGTTTCACCAACAATACATCAATGGTGGAAATTCTCATCTCATATGGGAGTGATGTTTGGGTGGAAGATGAATCGAAACTCAACAGTTATCATTTGGCTGCAATTAATGGTCGTCACACAATGTTAGATATTTTATGTCGACATGATGTAACAAACATCAACCGTGTAGATTATAGCAACAGCACACCATTACATCGTGCTGCAATGCGTGGTGGCATCTCATGTGTTGATGTTTTGTTGCGTCATGAAAATATTGATGTGACGATCAAAGATGAATATGGATATACAGCTTATGAATGGGCTGGAGGATTGAATGTACAAAACCGGGAAATAATAAGAAGAAAGATAAAAGATTACGAAGTAAGTTATTAAGTTTATTTAATAAATTAGAAAGAAGAATAAATTTGTAATTAGTTTTGATTTGATAATAAAAAGGGATGAATACTTTTAAAAAACGTTTTAGGTTAACAATGTTATTTTTTAATGATATTAAATTATTTTGTTTGAGTTGATGATAATAAAGGAAATGGATATAAATAAAAATGTTAAATAATAATAAACGGAATGGATATAAATAAAAATGTTAAATAATAATAAACGAAATGGATATAAATAAAAATGTTAAATAATAATAAACGAAATGGATATAAATAAAAATGTTAAATAATAATAAACGGAATGGATATAAATAAAAATGTTAAATAATAATAAACGAAATGGATATAAATAAAAATGTTAAATAATAATAAACGAAATGGATATAAATAAAAATGTTAAATAATAATAAACGAAATGGATATAAATAAAAATGTTAAATAATAATAAACGAAATGGATATAAATAAAAATGTTAAATAATAATAAACGAAATGGATATAAATAAAAATGTAAATAATAATAAACGAAATGGATATAAATGAAAATGTTATTTTGTTATAGTTGATGATAATAAACGTGCGTTGCATGATGGGAATTAAAAAACATTTTACGCGTAAATTTTCCGATTTTGCGACTAATAAAAATATTTATTTTTTTTAGGCTAGAAAGAAGTAAATATCTAACGAAAGAATTTGTTTCGATTGGAAAAATGCCAATCCATATCGCAGGTAAGGTGCTTCGTAATTTGTATATTTATGAGAGTGGAATTTTTCTGCATTTTTTCTTGTCTTCGGTGTTCTTAAACAAACACAATTTTATTCAGAATTTGTTTGAGTAATGTGATCTTTTCTTTTTAGACCAGAAAAGAATTCGTTATCACATTTTATTATATTTTATAATCTCTTATTTATAATGTTCATAATTTTATATATATGAAAATATTTGTATCAATAAGTATTGTAAATTTAAATTATAGAAAAACAATTTTTGTTCGAATTATTTTCGTCATGTTCGATTGTGTCGTGTTTCGTTTCATTTTCATTCACAAAAAGATACATGGTCAAAGTCACGTGGTTTTACTGCGTTCACTGTGTCTCGTTTCAAAACTTTCTCAAATATTTTTTTGCTAAAGTTGTAAAAATTATATGTGCGAAGAATATTTTAGGCGCAATTGTAACAAGTATACCGTAAAATGACGTAATCAAGCGCACCCGGTTATAAGCGCACCAAATCCTTGTAAATAATTTATTCCAGTTTATAAGCGCACCCTTAGATAAGCGCCTTTAGAGAAAGATATCGAAAACAATAAAATTGAAAAAAATGAAGATTTTGTTTCACTTAAAATACAAGATTTATATGAACTTCATAGGGCAATGCAAATCATTGAAAATAATATTCAGTAATTCTTTCGTTTTTTCTTGCACTTTTTTATACTCGTTTATAAGTGCACCAAAGTGTTATTATCACCGTTGATCAGGACTACGCGTGATTACGACATTTTTCAGTATTTCAGTCATAATGTATCGTTAGTATTTATTATTTAAAAAAATGATGTATTTATTATTTAAAAAAAAGATGTATTTATTATTTAAAAAATAAAAAGTGGAAGGATGATTTGAATTTTTTTTGCGCATATATAAGTTGGTTGATATCAAACGAAATTTTACGTATAATAACTTTTGTCATTCTTGTTAAATTGTGTATACATATGGTGAAGCCATAGCATTGCAGTTAAAATTTTTAGGCCAAATAACTTTGAAACAAGCTGGTGACGTCAGTCATTTTTTATCGCGTAGGTAACTAGGGACAACCTGGGACCAAATTGGGTAAGTTTCCCAAACCTGGGTGTCCGAATCTGTTTCGGAATGGACGGGTTGATGACTTCATCAAAAACCTTTAAACCCCAATATCTCTTCAATCTTTCTTCAAATATTACATGATCTTAGATATTTTCTTGATCATCGTTTCAAGATCTATACGATAAAAGGCAGCGACAAAACTTTAAAACCCTTATATCTCCTTATGCCGGCGTTTCAAGCTCCACACATTCAGGTAACGTCTAAAAAAATTGTGAAAATCTTTGTGCATCGACGGGTCAATGCTGACGCCATCTTTTTTTCAAGTGGATTTTTCCACGGGCCTTTTCGACTAGTGAAATCACGTCGCGGCGGTGGTGATCTTTAGGAAAGTTTTATCACACTGGATTCGAGTCATTGATATTGCTCATACACTGGATAAAACAATTCTCCACTATTTTGTCGCGTAAACGGAAAGCTGATGTTCTTCTTTCCTGATATAAAGTTAAGGAACAAGACCTTTATCTTAAGCTGTTTATGCAGCGAAATTTTTCTTTCTTCTCTTTAGCGAAACAAACAAGCAAACAGACAAACTAATTTTCATTATGTGTATTTCGCCATGTATTAAAGAATCGTAGCTAAGAATTTGTGTGTCGTATAATTTATTGCGTTTTCTGGACAATGCTGTATTAACATATAAAGTTTCAACTTTTTGAGAAATATAAAGTTTATGTTATTTATTTTTTTCACACGCGCTCTCACAAAAGCAAAACTCATATTCGGTTTTGCTTTCTTTCTGCATATTCTTTTGAAATAAGTTCTCACGCGAAAAGGAAAAAGCTTGCATTACAAAAACCATTTGGCAATTTTAAAAATCTTAATCTTAACACGTCTAAGACTGGGATTATTCTTGGCTTGTTTTCTTTTCCTCTTTTTTACACACCGTGTTATTAATATCTGGGTCGGTATTATATCGACATCTTCTTGGCAGGTACGCGTAGACTGAAATGTTTTTCGTTATGTGTGATTTCAAACCGACCACGGTTTCTTGTTAACATTATGCCAATACACACCTAGCCAGTGTGGTCACACTTTACCCTTCTAAATAGTAAGAGAATTAATTATGTTTGTTCAGGTGGAGAGTACGACCATTCGCGCAAACATAAAAAAAAAGGATTTCCAGATAAATATAGGTCTTACTGAATCAGATGATTATAACACAGTGAAGCAATGCTGTGATGAACTGACCCTCGTCCCCAGGGTTTTTTGACTTTTTGATATTAGCTCTCATATAAAAAAGACAAAAAACCCTGGGACGAGGGTGGTGATGAACTGACTGAAATTCAAGTTGTATTCTGATTTTGTGTGTCGACAAAAGTAGCGGCTCCGAGGGCCTTTGTCCAATCACTATTTTGCTGGAGATTAAATCTCGCATAAGTATAGTGATGTTGAGAAAACAAACAAAATAGATATGTTGCTTGACAGAATGGATTGCAAATATTTTTAAAATAAACATGAGATACTACCTGCGTGACCATCCCCAATATAAGAAAAGCCAAAAGGGGTCCTGGGGACGAGGTTGGTCAAGACCTTAGACTGTTATGAACATAACATAGCAGAAATAAATATAAACAAAGTATTGTGAAATACAAAGATAGTATTAAAAGACGAAGTTAGTACAGTAGAATTCCTCTAACCGTCCGACTTATTTAATGTCCGAGAGATCCGAAGTCTCGATAACTCGGACTTTCTTGACAAGTACGACTTATCAGAATTTTTAATTTTAAAGACCTTTGGTGAAAAAGAAAGTCGTCCGTCTGTGTGTTTCACATTGATGAGTGCAAAAAGAGAGAACGGGTGTTAATTCATCAATTTCTTTATTATCAAGTAATCATGAAATAGAAAACACATACATTCATAACTCTAATAACTACTGTTTTTTAAAGAAGTCTGTTATTACTACTTGTTTTAAGGAGCGACTGAGCTTTGATACAATAACAGGAAAAACTTCGTACCCATTGCTCCTACTTCCCCTCTTTCTGTAAAAAATGAATAAGTGAGAAGGGTTTCTCTGGACTTCTTCCGCAATGTCTTCTTCATCATCAGCAGCTTCTCCTTCCATGGATCGTCTCGTATGGAAATTCTCCTGATCAACTGTGGTAATGATCTTCTGGATGCTGAGAGTGCGATATTTAGCTTTCAAAGAGCAAATGACTCCATGATCCAGTGGTTGTAAAGTTGATATTGTGATGGGTTGCAAAAAGTACAGAGAAATTGATTTAAGATTCTCAATTAAAGGGTGGGCGGGGCAGTTGTCAATAATTAACGCAACTTTTCTGCCTCTCAAAAATTATGTCCTGCTCTCTTACCTCTTCTTCAAAAAATTCATCCAACTTTTATTTTGCTCACGGTAGCGACAAGATAGTTTTTTTACGTATTTAAAACAAAGAGGTTTCTTCGATTCATCTATTACGAACATAGGAAGCTTTTCTTCACCCATGCTGGCAGCAGCAAAATCAGTTATTCGGATCTTACTGTGCTTTCCTCCGCTACATTTCCCCCTTTCAAGTGCAGGGACCTTTCGAGATGAGCTCTATAAAACAACCCAAATCCATCTGCGTTGAGAGTCACGGGGGAGTATTCCGACAATATTTTTGCAGCGTCGTTTCTTTCCATGGTGCAGTCAAATCGGTACTGACGTCGCGCCCTACGCCTAAACATGAATAGGGTTATTATGATAGAGTAGCTGATTTTAATCGCTTTTGCGAAGAATTCGTCAGAATAAGAACACGTCGTAATTTTTTGGTTTATTTAAAGTTGGCGTAAAAAGCGCCAATAATTTCTCAATGTAAACAAGGCCGTTAGGCCATAAGAAGACATTGCAGCACAAGTTTTAAAACAAAAAAACTCCCGAAATTAAAAAAATCAGTTCATATAACAGGAAGTAAAAATGGCTGAATATGTCTTAGAAGACAAGTTACCTGTACTCTTACTCAAAGAGTATGAATTGGCATTATAAAAGCATATGCAATAGGGGAAAGCTTCGAACCTCGACGTAAAGCGGAAAACAAATGCGACAAATTTGTCATAGAAGGACCCGAGGCGTAATAACGAGGCGCGAGGCGTAGTAGAAGGACGCCTATGTCATAAGAGAACACAAGGTGTAATAGGGCGTGTATTAGCAAGGCGCGAAATAGGAAGATGCGTGACAGAAAAAAAGTAATACTTTAAAAAAAATGAAGAAAAGACATAATATAACATAATCGCGTCCCAAGAGCGTTTGCGTCGAAAAGGAGAAGACGCCCTGGGGACGAGATTGGTACAATATTTGTCAAGAAAACTTCCACCATAATCTCTTGTGCCTATTAGAGGGAAATTGTAGAGCAGAAAATTAATAAACCTTCATAAATGACGAATCTAATAAAGGGAAACTGGTGGTGGAAATCTCAAAAGATGGAGAAGAGCATCTGCGATAATAAAGCACGGGTGAGAACTTTTAAATGACTACTGCCGTGGCTATTTTTTCGCGTGGTTTGTATTAGATACATTATAAATGTCAAGTTAAGCAATAATTCAACCAAACGTTTCGTTGATCAACAATTAGTTGTTCATAAAAATGGACTTTCTACGTTAACTTGTTCATGTGTTTCTCTCTCTGCATTGTTCCCTTTCACTGCTACTACACATGCTTTCAAAAAAAAGATTAATTGTAAAATATAAGGCAGAGGTAATTAAAAAATAGGAGAGAAAAATCAGAGAGAATTATTACGCCTCCTCCCATTACGCGTCAAACATTTACGCCTCGCGTCTATATATTACGCCTCACGTCTCTCTATTACGCCTCGCGATCTTTTATATAGACTGTAATACAACACGACACTTAGCCTGACTTTTGTTCAGTACATGACTCCATAAATTTGCTGCAGCTGTAACAAGTTCAGGAAAAGTAGTGAGACATCTATCAAAAGGCAAATCTAGTCAGTTTTTCATTCTTTTTGCGTGCTGACACCAACCTCGTCCCCAGGACCTCTTTTCGCTTTTTTGATATCGGGGATGACGCGAAGAAGAAGGCCCTGGACCCGGCCGCTTTTTACACCCAGAAATCTTGGGTGTAGACTGCAGCGTCAGCACTTTTGCTAAATGTCGACAGTTCTTTATATGGATATGTGACATCCATATATGGAGTAAAATAAGAATTTAAAATTATTTCAAAAAGTAAACGGCGAGTTAAAGTGTTAGAGTTCCGTTTTTCAAAATGGACAAGATATTACAATTATTTTGTAGATTGCAACAAACTTTTTTAATTAGCACCAATCAGCACCAACATTACAGTTCTTGCAACAGTTAATCTGATTTTTACTCTTAAATCCAAAATAGTTTAGCAAAAATACTCTGAGACATCTATCCCATACACAATATTTCTTCATTGACTCACTTATATACTTAGATGCCAAATCAGAATTGTTGAAATACAAAAGTGAATCACAAGCTACACCATTTCTTCCTCCTCTTCCAATTTCTTGTACAAATGACTCTAATGTTGATGGAGGACTTATGTGAATAATATTAGATATATTTGGAGCATCAACACCCATACCTAGAGCAGTTGTAGCAAATACTACTCTAATTCGTGAATCTGACTTCTTTAACTCCTTCAATATATCCTCTTTCATTTGTGTAGTACAAGAAGCATGAAACTGTGCAAACAATCTTGCTCTAGGACAAAAATTGTCACCAACATAATGATTTCTTATAACATTTTCAAATAATTTGTACCCATACCCACAATATCTTATATGCATGTAAATTATTGTCATGGGATAGTGTTCTCTTTGCACGTTTAATTTTTCGGCCAACGGTTTGAGAATAACTTCAAATCCTTTTAAACCCAAGTTAGAGTTTGGGCGTCTTTGTATGTTTAAATACACATTTTTTCGATTTGGCGATACAGCAATGACTTTATACGTAATAAGGGCGAGCGATTTAATTAAATATTCTACAGTGTCTGGTGTAGCAGTAGCGGTTAGAGCCAATGTAACAGCATCTGGGAAAAGTGCCTTTAACGTAGACAACTCACTAAAATTTTTTCGGAAATCCTCACCCCTATAAATCAAATAAAACACATTAAAAGTTTATATTTTTTAAAGATACACGTTATATATAATATATATATATGTTATTTTATGTAGCAATATACAAAGTTTTAAATTTATAAATTTACTTGAACAGCATAGTTTTATTTATAATATATAGTACGTATGTATGTAGTTTTAAGTAGAGAGAGAAAAAATATTTTGTTTATAATAGCTATATATAGCTAGCTAGAAAAAATACACACTGGAAGCTTGAGTTCGCCATTGACAAAGTCAGGGTGGGCGAATACACCTTTACGATAATTCAATTGTACATGCGTTCCTATGGCTCTCCATCGTTTTACAATATATCGGAAAAAAGGAGGTAAAAATCGTGTTTTTATGAGAGTTTGTTAGAGACGAAAGCGTGTTTTCTCCGGTTTTTTTAACTTCCGTCGTATCAATTTCTTTCAAATTTTCAGGAAACGTTAATAATAATAAGATACAACTTATGTGTACTTTTCATTAAAAACAAAACGCGGCAAGAAAAGTTATCACGAAAAAAACGTGTTTTCTCCTTAATAAACTCTTATAAAAGTGTGATGTTTACCTCCTCCGATCGCAAAATAAGCTGCGATGGAGTCTTAGTTTTCCCGAATTATCGTAAAGGTGTATTGATTCGTGAAGTGGAGACAACATCCAAAATAAAGTTTTACATTGTCGCATAACAAACATTTTAAAATTCGTTTCTGGCATAAAAGTGTTCGCCAGCCCTGTCTTTTTTTAAAAAAAAAAATGATTCACTGGAGTGTTTTTACTTACCACATGCTTACACAATGTGCTTCATCTATAACACAACTGACAACATTTTCTTGGTAAACAGAACTTTTTAGCAATTCTCGTCCTCTGACACTAAGCAGAGATTCTGGGTGAGCAAATACTAGTTTTAATTCGCCATTTTTAATTGAAATTGGTATTTCAGGCTCACCATTCTCATCACATGAAAACAATTTTTCAGGCACAACTGTTTGCTCCAAATGAAGCACCCCAGAACCAATACCTCTCACTTCTAAAACTTTCAACTGGTCCTCTATGATAGAATTAAGAGGGCACATCACCAATACTATATTTTGGACACTCTTTCTGGGCAAAAAGTCTGCCAACAAATGAAACAACAGGGATTTTCCAAATCCAGTAAAAAACGCCAATAACGTCATATCCATTTAAAAGATGCTCGAAACATTTAACTTGCTGTGGCTTTAAGATGATGTTATTTATGTTATTAATTAAAAAGTTTGTTGCAATCTACAAAATAATTGCAATATCTTGTCCATTTTGAAAAACGGAACCCTAACACTTTAACTCGCCGTTCACTTTTTGAAATAATTTTAAATTCTTAGTTTTACTCCATATAAGGATGTCACATATCCATATAAAGAACTGTCGACATTTAGCAAAAGTGCTGACGCTGCAGTCTACACCCAAGATTTCTGGGTGTAGAAAGCGGCCGGGTCCAGGGCCTTCTTCTTCGCGTCATCCCCGATATCAAAAAAAGAAAAAGAGGTCCTGGGGACGAGGTTGTGCTGACACATCCTGTTGTCATATCAAAGTTACATGGAAAATAACATAGGTGATGAGCAAAAACTTCAAATACCTTGAACGTTGATTTTCACTGGGCAAGCAAATGACATTGACAAGTTAGCAGACATGATACCGTGAACCTCCGAATATAAGCCCACCCGTGTATAAGCCCATCATTTTACTCATTACTAACGATTTCCATGTATAAGCCCACCCGCCCATAATATTGGAAGGGAAAATTTCATGGTTGTTTTTCTTTTACTAAAAAACTTTTTTTTTTTGCAAAAACATACAAGTACAAGCTATTTTTTCAGTTCTTTACGAACTAGTCCTCTATTGATATTTGGTCCATATAAGAAATAAACACAAGGGAAGCTCAATTCCTCCCCCTAGAATCCATGTCCCTTCAGGTGCACGTCGTTTTTGGAGCGAAAGTGAAGATAATGGTGATAGCGAAAGTGAAGATAGTGAAGAAAGTGGCGATGAGTGAAAAGTTTTTATTAAGTAAAATATATGCATAGATATTTAATATGTTGCTATTGTTTTCCATGTATAAGCCCACCCGTGTATAAGCCCACCCCCGTGTATAAGCCCACCCCAAAAAAGCTTACGAACTTGTATATGCCCAGGGCTTATATTCGGAGGTTTACGGTATCTGTATAAAAAATTGTTTAATGAAATCGACTGAAATGTATCAAACAGCGAAATTTGGTTTGATGAGTGATTTAGTTTGAAGAAAAGTTTGCTCGAGAATAAACTTCAACCTCGACATTTTGATGGAGTTTGATAAAATTTTGATACATTGCGTCCGCCATTTATCCCATAAAATGTTTGAAGTGTATTGAAGAATTGCGAGGTGTGTAACAGTTTTCTCGAAGTACATTGAACTGTGATAAATTTTCCAAGTGTATTGAAGAATTTCGAGTGTAGTTCAGTGTTTTGAAGTGTATTGAAAGCATTTCGAAGTGTATTGAAGTAAAAAATCAATGTATTGAAATGTTTCGAAATCAATAGAAGTATTATTAGGGGCTATTCAAGTGTCTACAAGTGTATTCAACAGTTTCGAATTGTATTAAAATGTTTCGATGTGTATAAAAATGTTGAGAAGTATATTAAATTGTTGACAAATGGTATTAAAATGGCTGGTGTATTGTAATGTGTTATGATTGTATTGCAGTGTTCCAAGGTGTAATGAAATGTTTTAGATGTGTATTAAACAGTTTTGAAGTAAATTAAAGTGTTGAGAAATTTATTAAAGTGTTTGATGAAGTCAATGCTTCAACGAATTGGCTTCAAACCCCAACCCTAATCTAATGAAAAAGCAGCCTAAAAGTGTATGAAAAAATTTATGAGGTGTAAGCTGAATCAGATTTAGTTTAGCAAAAAGTTTTAAAGTGTATTGAATAGTTTTTTAAGAGTAGAAGAATTTAAGAGTAGGGGTTACAAGGTTTTTCTGTATCTCAAGTGCACATCAAAGTAACTAAGACGTTGCAAGGAAAGCTATTACATAAAATCAAATTCTTCACAACTGAGTATTAACAAAAAGTTAAAAGGGGGAAAAGGATAAATGTGCAGTTATAAGGAAAAAACTAATTAAACCTCAATGAACAAATCAGATATAGAATTACAAAAGTAACATAAATACATTTTCGCGTAGACGGACTACATTTTTTTCACTCGTATTAATTATTGCGCATTCGAAATTTTCTTGAATTTTAAAACTTAAATTGACCACTTTAAAAAGATAGATAACATAATGAGTGTGAGTGATTAAATATTGACTTTTGGAGTTGTTAGCTAGTGACAACTATGTAAGCTGTAATATTGTCCTTGCATTAAAAATAAGCAGAAGATTCAACCTCATATAGCTCTTCTGTTCTTTTACTTTTTATGCTCGAAATTATAATTATTAATAATTATATTTATAAACGTATCGACGTAGCTACTAATCAAAAATATCAAAATCATTACGACCATCAACTTTTTTCCACTCAGAGTCATCCGAATCAGTGTCCCACTCTGTCGTAAGATCATACTCACTATCTTCGGCTACTGGAGCAGCATCAATTCGTACTGTATGATCCATGGGTTTTATATCTGCAAAGGGATCAATCAATGGAAGGTTTTTCGAACCAAACTTGAGAGCGTCCCAGATTTCCGATTTTTTCCATCCTCCATCCTCCAATCACAACATCTCTTGTTCGTGATGATCATACTCACTATCTTCGGCTACTGGAGCAGCATCAATTCGTACTGTATGATCCATGGGTTTTATATCTGCAAAGGGATCAATCAATGGAAGGTTTTTCGAACCAAACTTGAGAGCGTCCCAGATTTCCGATTTTTTCCATCCTCCATCCTCCATCCTCCAATCACAACATCTCTTGTTCGTGATGATGTCACCTCGTTGTAAAGATCAACCAATCAGCTTGCATGCAACTGGTTTCATATAAGATTAATATCAACTTGTTGTAAGGGTCATATAAGATTAATGTTCCAAAATATTTGCGCGTATTAATGCGCGAAAATTCGTACGCGCAAAAATTAGTACGAATAAGGTATGTGTCGTCACTATATTACATAAGAAGAGAAGAGTGCAGAACAAGAAAAAAAAATGGAATATAAAAACTGCCTACTTCAGATTATTCTTACAATTCATCTTTTTAATGCAGAACTGATTATTTAATTTGAAGTTTCCTTAAACGTTGTTTGTTTGTTTGTTTGTTTGTTTGTTTTTATATAAGCAAATGCATACATTACAAAACAAAAAACTAAGGATCACTACATTACGCAAGACAAACATTACAACGATGAAATCACTAATAAGACACACCATCTTACAAATTTAAATTTATGTCGAACATCAAATGTTACCTTTATGAATAAAATTAAGAAGTACAAAAAAGGAAATAACTATTAGAAAATAAAAGTCACGACGTATTTTTACCACAAATACTTCCAGTATGTCTCAGTCAGTATTTGCATATTCAGATTGTCATACTTCCCCTAATTCTATGTCCACTGCTCAAAAAGTTTTTTATTCTCTTCCGATTCAAATTTGGGTTTGAAAGTGATTTTACAAATTTTTGAAAATCCTTCTGAAAACACTCGGTTCTTCATATTTGCTTTTGTAAACATTATACCCGACATCAGGAATTCGCCGCGTCTTTCCAGCAGTCTCTATCTGTCTGTACATATTCAGATGTTTAGCAAGATCAAGAGCGTCTGAAAATGAAAACACCTTGCAGGTACGCCAGCTTTTTTTGCAACTTCTATATAAGGCTTTCGTGCTTCTTTTGAAGGATTTGTATTGTCTACCACAACACTCTTACCGTTCATAATGTTTCCATTGCAACTTTTAGGCATTTCACTTGTGTCTTCAATGTATCCCTATTCACACTAACATAATTTTTAGGTTGTAAGTGATTTTTATGAAAAGTTGACTTTCCAGATGCTGGGACGCCGACAAATACAATCAATTCTGTATCCTAAAAATAAGAATACTTAACGTTCTAAGTGTTGTAAAATTTACTCACTTTATAAGGAATTACTGGATTCTCTATGATCATACTTATACACATAACAAAGTGACCTTAATAAAATAAGCGCCAACGTACCAACTTAAATCTTAAGTAGCACCATGAAAAATTGGTTTATGTGCTTTTATGAAGTTGTCACTAGCAGTATGTAGTTATGTGATTTTATGAAGTTGTCACTACCAGTATGTAGTTATGTGATTTTATGAAGTTGTCACTACCAGTATGTAGTTATGTGATTTTATGAAGTTGTCACTACCAGTATATAGTTATGTGATTTTATGAAGTTGTCACTAGCAGTATATAGTTATGTGATTTTATGAAGTTGTCACTAGCAGTATGTAGTTATGTGATTTTATGAAGTTGTCACTACCAGTATGTAGTTATGTGATTTTATGAAGTTGTCACTACCAGTATGTAGTTATGTGATTTTATGAAGTTGTCACTAGCAGTATGTAGTTATGTGATTTTATGAAGTTGTCACTACCAGTATATAGTTATGTGATTTTATGAAGTTGTCACTACCAGTATGTAGTTATGTGATTTTATGAAGTTGTCACTACCAGTATGTAGTTGTGTGATTTTATGAAGTTGTCACTACCAGTATGTAGTTATGTGATTTTATGAAGTTGTCACTACCAGTATGTAGTTATGTGATTTTATGAAGTTGTCACTACCAGTATGTAGTTGTGTGATTTTATGAAGTTGTCACTACCAGTATGTAGTTATGTGATTTTATGAAGTTGTCACTACCAGTATGTAGTTATGTGCTTTTATGAAGTTGTCACTACCAGTATGTAGTTATGTGATTTTATGAAGTTGTCACTACCAGTATGTAGTTATGTGATTTTATGAAGTTGTCACTACCAGTATGTAGTTATGTGATTTTATGAAGTTGTCACTACCAGTATGTAGTTATGTGATTTTATGAAGTTGTCACTACCAGTATGTAGTTATGTGACTTTATGAAGTTGTCACTACCAGATGTAGTTATGTGATTTTATGAAAGTTGTCAACTACCAGTATATAGTTATGTGATTTTTATGAAGTTGTCACTACCAGTATGTAGTTATGTGATTTTATGAAGTTGTCACTACCAGTATGTAGTTATGTGATTTTATGAAGTTGTCACTACTAGTATGTAGTTGTGTGATTTTATGAAGTTGTCACTACCAGTATGTAGTTTATGTGATTTATGAAGTTGTCACTACCAGTATGTAGTTATGTGATTTTATGAGGTTGTCACTACCAGTATGTAGTTATGTGATTTTATGAAGTTGTCACTACCAGTATGTAGTTATGTGCTTTTATGAAGTTGTCACTAGCAGTATGTAGTTATGTGATTTTATGAAGTTGTCACTACCAGTATGTAGTTATGTGATTTTATGAAGTTGTCCACTACCAGTATGTATATGTGATTTTATGAAGTTGTCACTACCAGTATGTAGTTATGTGCTTTTATGAAGTTGTCACTAGCAGTATGTAGTTATGTGATTTTATGAAGTTGTCACTACCAGTATGTAGTTATGTGATTTTATGAAGTTGTCACTAACAGTATATAGTTATGTGATTTTATGAAGTTGTCACTAGCTGTATATAGTTATGTGATTTTATGAAGTTGTCACTAGCAGTATGTAGTTATGTGATTTTATGAAGTTGTCACTAGCAGTATGTAGTTATGTGATTTTATGAAGTTGTCACTACCAGTATATAGTTATGTGATTTTATGAAGTTGTCACTACCAAGTATGTAGTTATGTGATTTTATGAAGTTGTCACTACCAGTATGTAGTTGTGTGATTTTTATGAAGTTGTCACTACCAGTATGTAGTTATGTGATTTTATGAAGTTGTCACTACCAGTATGTAGTTATGTGATTTTATGAAGTTGTCACTACCAGTATGTAGTTGTGTGATTTTATGAAGTTGTCACTACCAGTATGTAGTTTGTGATTTTATGAAGTTGTCACTACCAAGTATGTAGTTATGTGCTTTTATGAAGTTGTCACTACCAGTATGTAGTTATGTGATTTTATGAAGTTGTCACTACCAGTATGTAGTTATGTGATTTTATGAAGTTGTCACTACCAGTATGTAGTTATGTGATTTTATGAAGTTGTCACTACCAGTATGTAGTTATGTGATTTTATGAAGTTGTCACTACCAGTATGTAGTTATGTGATTTTATGAAGTTGTCACTACCAGATGTAGTTATGTGATTTTATGAAGTTGTCACTACCAGTATATAGTTATGTGATTTTATGAAGTTGTCACTACCAGTATGTAGTTATGTGATTTTATGAAGTTGTCACTACCAGTATGTAGTTATGTGATTTTATGAAGTTGTCACTACCAGTATGTAGTTATGTGATTTTATGAAGTTGTCACTACCAGTATGTAGTTATGTGATTTTATGAAGTTGTCACTACCAGTATGTAGTTATGTGATTTTATGAAGTTGTCACTACCAGTATGTAGTTATGTGATTTTATGAAGTTGTCACTACCAGTATGTAGTTATGTGATTTTATGAAGTTGTCACTACCAGTATGTAGTTATGTGATTTTATGAAGTTGTCACTACCAGTATGTAGTTATGTGATTTTATGAAGTTGTCACTACCAGTATGTAGTTATGTGATTTTATGAAGTTGTCACTACCAGTATGTAGTTATGTGATTTTATGAAGTTGTCACTACCAGTATGTAGTTATGTGATTTTATGAAGTTGTCACTACCAGTATGTAGTTATGTGATTTTATGAAGTTGTCACTACCAGTATGTAGTTATGTGATTTTATGAAGTTGTCACTACCAGTATGTAGTTATGTGATTTTATGAAGTTGTCACTACCAGTATGTAGTTATGTGATTTTATGAAGTTGTCACTACCAGTATGTAGTTATGTGATTTTATGAAGTTGTCACTACCAGTATGTAGTTATGTGATTTTATGAAGTTGTCACTACCAGTATGTAGTTATGTGATTTTATGAAGTTGTCACTACCAGTATGTAGTTTATGTGATTTTAATGAAGTTGTCACTACAGTATGTAGTTGTGTGATTTTATGAAGTTGTCACTACCAGTATGTAGTTATGTGATTTTATGAAGTTGTCACTACCAGTATGTAGTTGTGTGATTTTATGAAGTTGTCACTACCAGTTATGTAGTTTATGTGATTTTATGAAGTTGTCACTACCCAGTATGTAGTTATGTGATTTTATGAAGTTGTCACTACCAGTATGTAGTTATGTGATTTTATGAAGTTGTCACTACCAGTATGTAGTTATGTGATTTTATGAAGTTGTCACTACCAGTATGTAGTTATGTGATTTTATGAAGTTGTCACTACCAGTATGTAGTTGTGTGATTTTATGAAGTTGTCACTACCAGTATGTAGTTATCGTTGATTTTATGAAGTTGTCACTACCAGTATGTAGTTATGTGATTTTATGAAGTTGTCACTACAGTATGTAGTTATGTGATTTTATGAAGTTGTCACTACCAGTATGTAGTTATGTGATTTTATGAAGTTGTCACTACCAGTATGTAGTTATGTGATTTATGAGTTGTCACTACCAGTATGTAGTTGTGTGATTTTATGAAGTTGTCACTACCAGTATGTAGTTATGTGATTTTATGAAGTTGTCACTACCAGTATATAGTTATGTACTTTTATGAAGTTGTCACTACCAGTATGTAGTTATGTGCTTTATGAAGTTGTCCATGGCAGTATGTAGTTATGTGCTTTTATGAAGTTGTCACTAGCAGTATGTAAATAAACTGCATGGCACCAATAAAAAATTGTGGGAAATTGGTTTGAGTGAGTATTTTTTTTGGCGTAAAATTTTTGAATGAATTTTGAATTTTTACGTTAAAATGTTATTTTCCATGATTTATTTTTTAATTTTTTTAAAGGCTCATTTTAGGGCTCATTGTCCAAGAAAGTTTGTTTTAATGAATTTTTAGGTAGAAGGAATTAGAGAAATAAAGTTATATCCGCAATTAAACCAATCATAATGATCGAATAATCAGTAGTAGGGTGTTCTTAGCAATGTGCCAACAATTAATACCTCCAATTATCAAAAACCTACAGTACGAACGAAAATTTTACCAGAAAAATACTACGGCAAAAAAAGTTGTCTAAAATTTGTGTGAATTCAGATGTTTGCCAAAAAAAGTTATCTAAAATTTGTGTGAATTCAGATGTTTGGCCAAAATTTCCAATTTTTTGGATTTCAACATTTTTTTTCTCCTTTTCGATCATGTAACCTAGTTTTATTAAATACATCTGACTCCAGAAAAAAAAGATTGCAAATTAAAAGTTTACGAGAATCAGAATATGGCATCGATTACGCCTTTAATTACAACCTTCACATAAATAAAATTTAAAAAAAAATTAGAAAAACTCAAATGGCAAATTGTCAGGTCGAAAGCCAAAAATCAGAGAAGTCCCTGCAATTACAAAATTAATTTTAAAGTCGCGAAAGTATATATCTCGAGAATTGTTTAGCATTTCTCGATTCGTGATATCCAAAAAAATTCGGGAGTTTTTCACCTCGCAAAACTTTCTCCGATTAAAGTAGCACATTAGAAGGATGCGACAAAAATACATTCTCATGACAAATTACTCTATTTTGCGAGTGATTCAAAGTAAAAACAGGCAAGAAATTAAACAAAATATATAAACTTTAAATACCCATACATTTGATGCGATATTTTCATAACTGTTCATCAATATTTGCGCTGGTCAAAACCTTCATTGGATCAATTCCATACCAGTCAAAGTTTTTATACGGTTTTGCTCCATCGAAAAATTCTTCTGGTGTATAAAAATTTCAGGTTCCAACATTAACAGCGAATTTACGATCACTACATGAGAAATCTTTTTTTCGTCCTAAACAAAAAAAGTTGGTAAAAATTACGGTCTGTTGGCGATGTGCAAGTTTCATCCATACAGGGTCGTTACGTGTGTTCAAAATTTGAAGAGTTACCAATTTTGCTACAATACACTGACACTTAACAAAAAAATATGTTTAACGGTAGTGGACAGTCCTTTTGTCCACCCTCAAACCCATCTAGTAAGAATGAAATATGTTAAAATAAAGTTATTGACTTACAACTTCAGTTATTAGTTATGAGATGATGTTTTAAGACTAACCTTATAGTACTACTCTTGGACTATGTTTTTAAATTTTCAAAAGTAAATACTTTAAAAAGGGGCGATCATTTTGATTAAATAATAAAAACAAAACTTCCACTCCAATAAACGTAATAAACATGATCTGGTGACATACTTTCTAGAAACAAAGTGGAGAAGCCATTACATTGTTTCTGGCATCTATCTACATGTAACGTCAAACACTTTATTTTATAACCGATAATAGGAATTAAAAATTTTTGTATTGCATGTCGTTCTTTATATATCGCATTTCGTGTGTCTCGCTAGTTCAGATACCATTTTGGTACAGAGACAGACAGAATACGGCTATTATTATAGCAGATTACTATTGACTATGTTTTTTTTAAGTTTTCAAAAGTAGGCTACTTTAAATAGAGACGGATCAGATGTTGTTGTTTTTTTGATTAAATAATAATAATATAATAAAAAACAAAACTTCCACTCTAATAGACGTAATAAACATGATCTGGTGACATACTTCTAGAAACAAAAGTGGAGAAGTCATTACATTGTTTCTGGGTGTAACACAGTGACGTCACACCACCTTTTTATAACTAACCTGCGCTATAAAGGAATAGACAAAAAATGTGTCTGTTAAATTCATCTGAATGTTATAACGTCCTTGATTTAATCCTAAAAACTCAATTTTACAAATTCTTTTAATTTTACCATTTGGCGCCTTACTTTTCTCATTTATATTTGACATGTTTATCAGCGTGTTTACTTAAGAAAAGCAAAAATAAAAACTCACCTACAAGCCCAGCCCTTTTCGGTCTTCCAGCCGCATCACCAACATAGTAAGACGAATTCATATCAACTTCCAAACAACCCATTACATTTTTTGATCATAAAATCCCACATTGAGGTGTATGGCTTACGATATATATTTCACCTGTTGAGACAAACACCTGGAATGCGAAGCCTAATTTAGACATGATGGCAGATATTTTAGTCTGTATTTCGCTTGACTTGACTTTCTTTTTTTCTAACCCGGCTTGATTTGTAAAACCAACTATTTTGTATCCATCTTCGCGTAACGATTTTAGCTTTGGTATGACTTTTCCACTTAAAAACTTCCAATCAGCAGGCCCCGTGGGAAATGCTTTTCCACTCTGAGTAGCAATTAAAGTATAGTCTAAATCGAATCCAGCTATTTAGCTGAAGGCAGTATATCTTCCCCATCTAAATACATCAAAGGTTTCAAACCTTTCGCTTCGTCACCATGGTGCTTCCAATTAACTTTAAATTTCCCTTCTTCCTTCTTTGCAACTTTTGATGGCTTCTCTCTGCACCACTTTTGCATAAAGATCTTTTCATAGTGTAGTAATGTAGTTGTATTGGTTGATATAACAAATTTGTTTCTGTAAAATATCATGCAACTTTAAACTAAAATATTGCAAAACATAATTTGACTAACATATCTTAAGAGAAATTTGCCAGAAAGAAAATTTGGCACATTTAGCACTGATAAAAATCTGCACAATTAAATTTCCTTCACAAAATTTAATCTAAATTTAATATTTTTTGTCATCCTTTTAACTAACATCCTGCAAAACTTACTTAGTTTTTTTATTTTTCTAAGGTTACAAGTCCTGAAGCATGTCAGAAAAAAATTGAGTAAATTATGGTCAGAAATTTTTGTCTAATAAATTTTCACAGAATCAACTTCACTGGTGACAGAAAGTGTTGGATTGTACAGGATTAAATCATTTTTTATAAAACAAACATTTACAGACAAGACTATCAAGTAAATTTAACAGCAGTATATAAATTTTTTGAATTTTTCAGATTAAATTTTGCAGTTATAACCTTAAAGGGAACTCAAGGTCAGCAAAAAAAAAAGGCCTGAGATAGCAAACAAGTATCATTTTGGCACAAAAAAATTGTTAATCATTCACCTTTATAATATCTATGCATTTGATAAAGTTTGAATGCACATCATTAACAGGTATAAAATTACTGATGACAAAAAATGTCAAATTTGCTAATTACTCAAATATGACATCATAATTTATGCAGCAAATTAAATCTGAAATTCTTTAAATGCGACTATCTTGAAATCAAAAAAGTTTTTTAAAAATTTTAAAAGACTTGTTAATCAACTTTTAACCTTTATAATATAGTCCAACATCATTTTATACCTCGTGTTCCCTTTAATTTTAAGATTTTTTTCTTCTTCTTATATATTTGACAACAAAGTAATTATAACTCAAATTTTTTTTGAGACAACTCGTCTAAGTAGTAAAGATATAAAATCCACATTTAAAAGGAAATAATAAAAATATCCACTTTGCATACTATGCTATATATATATTTTAATCTAGCATGATCATGTTTTACAAAAACAAACATCTTTTTAACAATATTTTAAGGGAACAAGATATTGACTTAATGTTTCGTATAGAGAACAAGGTTATTTGCTACACTTCATACATTACCACAGGTGCACAGGTTAAGTTTATTGTTTATAACTTCTATTTCATATACAAATCTCCTTGCTCTGCTAATAACTTTGCGGAAGATTTAGCATCAAAAAATAATTCGTTTATTTCATGAATTTTCATTTACTGTGGACACAATCCTGTCCATTTATTTTCGCAAGCACAGAAGCTGGTGTCAACAACTGAACAGCGTATCGTAAAGTTGAGTTACAACCAAACTGTGCCAAGTTCAGTTAATGACTCATCATCAACTTGGATTCCTTCTATTTGGCTTCTGATCTTTATAATCTGGCATATTTCTTGCTTTGAGTAAGGCATTGTTCTTATAATCATGACTCGATCAAGCAAATCCAAGGGGAATTCCATGCGGTGCCCGAATATCTGTACCCCGTATTGTACATGATCCACGATTTGTTGCAAATATTACAATTGGTGACAGTGAAGATTTCCAATGCCTTATGAAGATAATAAAGCATTCAATATCAAGCATGTGTACTTCATCAATAAACAAAACACCTGGAACCAATTCCGCAACACCTTGATCAATGTACTTATTAACTACTTTGTTAATCTCCTTTCGAAGTTTGTCAGTTATCTCAGTCTTTTTTGGCTTCATAAGTTGTCCCATCATGGATAAAACATCTTGTCCCCCTTGCGGCCGAGCATTTGCAATATCCAGATCATGCAAGGTAACATCTTGAACAATCTCTTCTTTTTATGTACATCACCTTTTGGTAGAGGAACATATTCTTCAGCTTCCAAGTCAAACTCTGTTGCAAATGCGTCAGATCGTCCTAGTCTTTTGACTGCACCACTATTTGACTCATATAAATAACATCACCTGGCTCGACTTTCTCTTTTTGCAAGCTTTCATATATTGCTGGATCAAGTTTTAATTGCTTGGTCCCTTTCGCAGTTTTAAACCAATTATAATATGACTGACACCTTTTGCCCGTATCCACCCATTGGATTTTCAGTTTCAAAAAGGTGTAAGCTCTGTTACTTCTTCCTTCATAAACTTCCTTTGTTTCTTTGATTCGTAAGCACTATGGCACGTCGAAAGTTTTCCATAAGTACTTTCCGTTTTTTTTAACTTCGGTAGAATACACTTCACTACCAACCATTAGGGCAAAAAGGAACCTTTGGTCCAAGATCTTGAGCTGTAGCTAAAGCCAAAGCAGTTTTGCCAGTACAGGGGGACCAGCTAAACAACACGCTGCTCTTCCAGCCATCTTTTTGCTTTTTATCAATTCCACAATAACACCGCATGCCTAAAGTAAAAGAAATAGATTAGTCATGTAAGAACATTGTCTAAACACTTGCAAAAATATGTTTAGATAATTGTCCCGAATATTCAGATCCATTTCACAAGATGTACATACTCAGTTGGGAAAATTTATACCCGCAAGCGCTAAATCGCACACATTTAATTAATCTGCATGAGCAATCTACGTGTAATCAGACAATCAAATTTATTTGTGTGAGCATTTCCAGCTGAAAAATGTATCTCCTTATGCTGTGATTTGTAACCTGATGCACACCCCGTCTTAAATTAAACTTTGCAACTGCTTCTGGGACAAAACAAATATTAAAACATGAGTTATATTACAGAAACATATGCTACCAAATGTTTTCTCATTATGTTGCGATGTAAAAGACATATTTTATTTGAGGTTATTATTAGAAGTCGTCACCTCCCTTGAAAAACATCTGCCATGGCACAAGCTGAAATGAATGAAGCAATTACAAAAAATCGTAATTGGATTCACTTCTTACAGCAAAATCCCTAAATGCCTAGTTTATCAAAACTTTAATTATCAATTTAATATCAAATATTATATTTCATAGTGTATGGGTAAAATGTCAATGTCATGAATGATTACAAAATAAAGAGATGTAAATATACATAAAGTCAATCTTAGAAAATGCGAAGAAGAGAAGGCGATACAGAGAGAAGATTCAAAGATAAGCATGTCCACAAAATGGCACAAAAAGCGGCAACAGATGAAGACATTGAACGATGGTTAACATTAGTTTCTGAGCTATGTACGAAAGCTTTAGATACTGTGGTAAGAGACCGTTGATCTTTTTAAAGTAATGAAGAACTGTAAAAAGGAACCACTGCAAAGAACATTGCAATTAGTCACGTATAGTTCATTGGTGCAAAACCTACTCCCTGAACTTTGCCAATCTTTGTGGAGAAGAACACTGTGTGATTATGATGAGCAATTCTTGTCTTTTGGTTTCTGCAGTCAGGAAGTACACAAAAAATGCTTCCTTAATTGTCTATGTAGGTAAAATTCTTGCTATTTGAACTTTGTTCTGCTGTGCCATATTTATTTCTGCTTTTTTAATTTAATTAAAAAAAACATTAAAAAGAAAAGCGATCTGATTCGCTGTTTTAACTTTGTTTCAAGTGTTGTTTATAAATATCAATGTAAAAATGCGAGTCTATAAAAGCAAAAGTTTGGCTTGCCGAACTATGACACGTTTGGTGTCATCATCATCATCATCATCATTCTCGGCTTAACGTCCGTTTTCCATGCTAGCATGGGTTGGACGGGGTATATTAATGACCCTCTTCCAATCTGATCTAGACTGTGTTAGATCTAAGGTGTACAGGTGTAGATCTTAGGTGTACAGGTTTTTAAGTAATTTGAACCCAAAGCTAGCTAAACAAAATGAAACCACTTTCACTTTGTAGCGCTATGACTGACTGAAGAAGATAAACAGCAATCATGCCAGCTGATAAAGTTGTAGATAGAAAAAAAGATATGTAAAAAGTAAAATCAAAAAAGCTTATACTTTGTTAAACATGCACAGATCTACAGATGGAGGAGGAGCCGGCAATAGTAGCAACTCCCACCTCACCTATTTCCAATTCTCCAATACCTAACTATAACAGTTTCATACTCTTTTTTTTTAAATGGATACAAGCTTTATCAGGTGGCCCAAAAAGCCATCATAATTAATTACATTAATTTTCAAATCTTAGAAAGCAATAAAGATTTTTCAAAAAAATAAAAAGATTCATAGAAAGTTCTTTCATATGGCATCAACATCAGGTCATTATTTCACCATATCAGTTGCCACTTACAAAATTAAAATTCCTATCAACTGCTACAAAGTTAAACACCATATTTTCATGAAAAACAATAGGATAGCTTGCTGTCCCACATGGCCCTTAAAGCTTAACACCTACTTCATTCATCTCATCCTGTTCATATTATATTGATAACTTGCAATTTCACATTTATTAAATAAAATTCAAAATAATAAAGCAAATATTTAGCCACATTTTTATGTGCTGAAAACCGCACTTTTTTAGAAACTTTTTTTAAATAAACCCAGTTTAATGTCATCTCCTGTATGGCAAAACAAGGCTGTCTTGTGTAGATGTGCACCTAGAGCTTTTTTAACATACCGTGGTACGATGAGGCAGGGATTTACAGGCGGTGGTTTTGTTCTGCCCGTTTTTTTTCTGCACCTTCGGATCAAACTTGCAAGGATTTTATATAATTCCAAGTTTGACCAGTAGTTGTTTAGTAGCCTGACTGTGTGTTTACTTTATCCGACAGTCCAGCCTTTATAAAAGGAAGATTTTACAATCAAAAATACTTCCCAAGACTAACTTCAAACAAAATAAATTTTTCCCCACAACAGGCCTGGAAATTTGGCGGAAACGATCGTTTCGTTTCCGCGAATCAATAAAGACGGTAACAATAAATCGATTCCCTTGGACAATATTTCAAATTATAATAATTTTATATTATAATATATATATATTTATAATATATTTTACTACTATGGAGTAGGTCTTGTCACTAACTAGGGCGATTATGAAATGGTTCTCCACTTATTTATCGGTTTAAGCTAATCGTTACCGTCGTTAACGTATCGTTTCTGCAAGGTCTACTTCGCGGAAACGAAAAAACGTTTTGATTGTTTCCGGCAGCTTCAAATCACGGTAACGATGGATCGTTTCCCTAGACTTCACAAATTTCCAGGCCTGCACAAAGTTTCAGTGGACCTTTCTGTATATACGGTTTTTACACTTATAACCACAAGGGCATTAAAATAGTGAAAAAAGCCCAATGAGGCTGGGGAATTCTCATCTTCACAATAAATTTACTAGCCATACATTTTACTGGCCTAAACTGGCCCACAACTTTTTCATTTTGTTAAAACTGTCTAATGAAGGAAGTAGAAAATTTAAAAACAAAAGAGGGTACAACAACCGCTTATACAGGGTTCAGACAAAGGCTGACAAAATAAATTACCTGAGTTTCCCTGAGTTTTTGGTCGTTTTGAAGGCATTTTTCCCTGAAACTGACCTGGTTTTGGTACCTTTTTTCCCTGAGCAAATATAAGTATGCAAAATTGTTATATAAAAGACCTACATTTATTTGTTGAAAACAGTACATAACTTGCCATAACCAAATATTAGAGCTGGGGATCATCAATAGGTAAAATTATAACCCATTTAAGGATCTTAAAGATCACTTAGATTTAAACAGATTTAGGACGTAAAAAGGTGGTAAAGCTGACAAAAAAAATTCCCTGAGTTTTCCCTGAATTGGGGGAATAAAAATTCCCTGGGTTTCCCTAAAATTTTCTAAAAAAGACCCTTTTTCCAGGTTTTCCAGGGTCTGTCTGAACCCTGTTATATATAAAACCAGAATTGACGTCACCTTCCCACAAAGGAATTTATTTACAATCGGTACACAAGATGGTGACTGGCACAAAGCTCTTTTTTTAGCTAATATTTTGCAACTTTTATGAAAGAATATCTTGCAAACAAATAAAGAAAGGTATAAAGAATATTATTCTCATCATTAGTACAAGATTAATTTTAGGATTTTGATTACTTTTTTTGAAGCTGGAGGTAGCGTATACTGTCCATATTATGTGAACGTCATCACCAGGACATTTCAGCCGATTCCTTTTTGTTCAGCCCTGAACAAACACCGACCTGATACACTGAAATTTTTTTGCAGTTGTTTAAGGAAATTACTTATAGTCAAAACAATCACGTTATCTGCTGAGGGGAGTTGTTAAATTGTTGCTAGAGCTATTTCTTAGCTAATCACATAATAAAGATCAAGAATCGACACTTTTTTTTCTGTTGGTAATTATTGAGTGGCTGCGAGGCTGCATTGTTTCGTTGCTACATGGTAGTTGTGTGGCAGCAGGGTTTTGTGGCTGCAAACCCTAACCAATGTGTTGACGTTGGATTACCCTGCAGCCGTGCAGCCACAGCAAGTTTAGGTCAAGGGTTTCGTAATTCATTGACCATGCGATGGGTATGGAATATGGTAGGATTTGATATCAATCAGCCACGTAATACACAAGCTCACAGTTTTGAAAAGGAAAGTTACAAATTATTTAAATATTAGTTTTAAGTGGGGCAATAACATAGTAAATTTTTTTTATGGAGTAAGATTAATTATTTCGGGAAATTTTAAGACCAACAACGCAATTTTATAGAACAATATATTTTGAGTTTTCGTAACTCATCATCAGATTCATTTTGTATAAAACAAATTAATAACAGTTTAAAAATTAATTTGTTTTATACAGAATGAATCTGATGATGAGTTACGAAAACTCGAAATATTATTCTATAAAATTGCGTTGTTGGTCTTTAAATTTCCCGAATAAATCATTACGCCACAATGTTTTTACCTTTCAAGATTAATTATTTCTTCAGAAAATGCGAAATATTCATAACGCCCATGATCAGAGCCTTAAATTCAATTTTTGGAAAAATCTTTATCCGTTCTCGAGATATTTGTCTTAAAAGTTGCGCTAATTATGCAAAATTATGACGTCATGAGTTAGCATTGAATTATGGTAACTAAATATTGAAATTTATGTAAAATGTTGAAAATACGTCAAAGTGAAAAAACATTTTAAACTCTATATGGCTTATCAATAAGTTAAATATAACACCCTTGTGCATAATTAGTAAATCTTCTTAGTCCAAATTCTAAAGAACCAATCAAGAATTTTTAAAAAATAGTCAAATTCCTAGACAACCTTTCAAGCTATTTCTACGGAAGCACATTAGTGCCATTTTAATTTGCTTCGGAAATGTGACCCTAAGTGGAGCAAAGAAACATTTAAAATTTGATATGCCCCATTTATGAAGACATAACACAAGCAGCGAAAATTTTAAATTGCTGCCCCAGTTATGAAGTCATAACACAGTCAGCAAGTAAACCAACGTCTACCAAACACAAACGGTTTTTTAAGACCACACATCTTTAAAAAAACATTGTCTTGGTCTCAGTACAAGTTAACTGAAGTGAACAAAAAACTTCTAAACAATTTGCTTAAGAACACTAGCCACTACGTTCAAAATACTCCCCCCCCCCCCTATGGATTAACTTCACTTTTCATAGGCATTATTAGCTTTACTTGTTGAAAACAAAACTGTATTGGACCATGTTGTTGCTTACATTTAACTTAACCAGCTTTTGACGGAAATGCGCCTAGACAAAATAACCTTACAAAGTCTTTAAAAAAATTTTAGTCCTTATCATTTATGACATTAGTCCATTAGTATAGTATGTAACAAATGTAACTGTGACAAGGCTTTACACATTGTGTAAAGCGGATAGAGTAGAAGTGTGCACAAAATAATGTTTTAAAAGATTTGTGGCTATGAAACAGCCGTTTTTGTTGAGCAATGACAACGTTTAACCTACGAATCCGTAAAGAGTTCTTCCTTGAAAATTCAAGGCATAAACAACATCCATAGCGGTAACGGTCTAGCGTTTAGCGTGCTCTGTATATTTACATTAAATCTGGTTCATCCTTTAATTAACAGTCATAAAAAACTTCACGTGGTTTTTACAACAATAATGGTAGCAATACTGCAGTCTAAGTGGGGCAGCGAAAATGCGTTTTAGCGATGCTCCTGTTATGAATTCATAAGTGAAGCATGCGTTAAAATTTGCGCTGCTCCTGTTATGAATTTATAAGTGAAGAATATGTTGAACTTTTCACTGCTCATGTTATGAATTCATAAGTGAAGCATGCGTTGAAGTTTTTTCTGCTCTTGTTAGGTATTATTAAGTGAGGCACAGAAACATTTTTATTTCATTGCTCGTGTTATTTTCTAGGTGAGGCATACAAAAAAAATTAAAATATTTCTCTGCTCCACTTAGGGTGACATATCATATGTGAAGCAAAATTAATGGCACTAATGGGCTTCCGTATATTTCATATACAATCAACTTTTAATCAATCAACCTTTAAACTGTGAAAAGGTATATTTTAGCTTTAATTTTGGAAGAGTAAATCCTGAAGTTTGGCTGGCCAAAGATAGTATATATATATGGTAAGCTGTAAAGGGGGCTTCCAAACTCAAGAAAATCAAAAACAAGGTCTTTGATCAGTGTAAAAAAAACATGTAAAAATCACTAAAATTTAAAAAAAGTATATAATTGCAGCGTGTGAGAGAAAAAAAGTTTTATGCTAAGTGCCTAGAAGGCTGGCTGCTAGCTAGCTATACCTCTCGTGCATTTTCTTGACCAACCAATCCTGATGCTATGTTTATTGCAGCACCATCTTCGTTCAAACCTAATCCCTTTATATGGCTATGCGTTGCTATACGCTGTGTCTTGGTTGTACTTTTAACTTCTTCAATTTTCATTATAAATTCTTCTTTTTAACGTGCTCTCTTTCTCAAATCACAGTCTGGTCTTGCGTCTCTCGTGGGTGCGCGTGGTTTACAGTGTGGTTGCTTCAAAAACAAAGTGGCGCGGGACGTTAGTCGTGGTAATTACTTCATAAAGTCTCCAGAAGGACGATACTGCCCTAAAGCCTGTTTTTCACTAGGCGGTTTAAAACGCGCGGATTGGAGCGTCTAATTTTTTAAACCGCCTCGCCTTTCGCTTCGCCTGTCGATTTCTAATTTCCACTTGTAAAAAGACGCCAAAATTAGAATGAAAAAAAAAAAATTATTTGAGAAAGATGAAAATTTTTTGCAGATAACTATTAATAAAAAATATAAAACTTGCTAGCACAAAAAAGTTTACGCGTTCCTTGTGTTAGCCATCTTGAATATAAGAAATACTCAAACATTATTATTAATCACGTGGACACACATTTGTGTTATCTGACTGGATGGTGGAATTTCGTATGGCTGAAAAGTTGAAGTGAGTTCACAACATCTTATTCCGCGCGGAGCAGACCGCTTTTGTCCGAATTTTGATAACAGGAGAGACTGAACCAGAGACTCGAAAATGCTTTTGTCAACAACGAGAAAAAGAAAAAAGAACATATAACCAACGCATAATTGAAGTTGAACACGGCACCTTCAGCCCAATTGTCTTTACCCCATGTGGAGAGGGGGGCTGGTAGAGAAACTGAAAGGTTCATATAAGTGAACTATTGTTACAACTATATACAAAGAAAGACATCGACCATAGTACGTTCACTGACTGTGGACAAAAATCACCTTTGAACTCACAAAATCAGCTGTACTATGCACATGTGGTTCACAAAGCATAAGAAGTTGATACACCACAGCTCTTTGAGATAAACTGGGTTTTAATCAAAAAGAGCTCTGGGGACGAGAATAGATACATCAATGAATTACGTATTGAATGCTGAATTTGCAACTGCAATTAAAAAAATCACCAATTAATGAAATGATTTGAAGTGGAAACTTTGACGTTTATCACAGAGTTCGTTAAAGTGTTGAGACTGTTAGATCGATATTTGGGACACATATGATGCCCCCAATGGCTCACTTCTCTTCCAACTTAAAAGCATTTCTCTTCTATAATTCAAACACTTCTCTTTTGTATTTTGACACTTCTTTTATGCACTTAACACTATTCTGCATGTGGTCCGAAACTTTCTCTTCACAACTAAATTTAAAAATCTGCTCCTCAAATTTACACCTATGGTCTGTATATTTTTTTCCCATTTCTCAAGAGTATACTTGCCTAATACGTGCTCAATATGTACCATCAACAGCTTCAGGTTCCTGTGCGTGTGCATGAATGAAACAAAATTACAATTCAGCTCAGTAGCGGAGTAGTTAATTTTACTTATCAATAGACACAATGAATGGCAAAATGGTTGCCCTTAGTCCTAAGAATTATGGTAGTGTCCACCAAGCAAACTACGTGATTATTCCTTATAAGAATGTGCTTTATAAGAATATCAGGATTTTAGGTTAAAAACCAACAGGTCTTTTTAGTTTGGAAGGATAGAAAAATAAGAATATTAAGAATATGAGATGGTCCACAACAGATAAAATTTTGGGAGAGTGATTAATTACTAAGAACACTTGATCTTTTTTTATGACCGGGGAGAGTTGGTGTATGTCATTTTATTAAAAAAAAGTGTTTCAAACGGAAGAGAAGACTTCGAAGGAAGGAAGAGAAGTGTTTTGACTGAAAATAGAAGTGTTTTTAGTAAGAAAAGAAGTGAGCCATAAGGACCATCGTAGGTATATGTTAATACAATTTGTTAGTTATGGTTAAAAAAATCGATAGAAAGATCAATGCCCGCTCCGCGCACGAAGTAATCCGCCTAGTGGAAAACCGGCCTTATCTTCACAAAAAGGAGAAGCGGCCGTTAGGCAAAGTACTATCCTGCTAGAAAGTTTACGTTTTTTTCCACAGATTAAAAGAACATCGTACCATTCAACATGGCAGCATAGCAGTGATGTCGCCCAAATTTTTATCATTCTCTTAACCAAACCAACATGGCTGTAAAAATGGAAGGACCGCTTACCAAGTGGACAAATGTTGTTCAAGGTTGGCAATATCGTTGGTTTGTTCTTGATGAATTTACTGGTCTTTTGTCGTACTACACGGTAAGATCAACCTTGTATATCATCAGCAAGGTTAGCTAGCCTGCTCTTTTGTGTGGGTGTGTGTGTGTGATGATGATTGTACAGTCAGGTAAACACCTACCTAGATGATTTGTAACCTAACTAGGCTATTATATAGCTACTACTCCAAAGGTTTCCCAAAAAAAGGTACAAAAATCTTTTCCTTTTCAACTTCTTAGTAAATCTACTTTTGAGATCAAACCTATCCTATTTCAGCATTTCTTAAACAGCTACTAAATTTTATTATATTTTTTAACTGTATCAGCCTTTTTTTGCATCATGCCTTGTGCTTTGATTTTTCTTGGTAAATTCCTATTTGACTAGACTTATCTACATAAACTCCTACCTTTGTGTTTTTGTATTAGTCCCAGTCCTGTCTTTGTATTTTGTCCTATTTGTCCTAAGTCCTGTTTCTTAGGTGGTCACCACTTTCATTTAAGCTATTTTGCTTTGTGGTGATCTCCTTTCAATAGACTTATTTACAACAATACTTATAAAATCATTTTTCTATAAAATCATGTATATACTTTTTGTCTATTGATGAATAAATTATTATACTTACTTACTTACAAAACACTTGTGTGGCTTAGGCTAGGCGGACATCACGAATATCTGGTGTTAGAGTCATTCAGCTATCACTGCGCGCCAATAAACCGCTGATATTTAATGATAACTTGGGCACCTCGTTTAAATGGAATTTTTGCGTGCCTTTTGCAATTAGTTCTCAGGACCTTTTCTGCATTTTAAAGCGATGCACAATAGTAATGGTGGGTAATGGCTGTGGGGAGACAACAAGAGTATAATATTTTTTTGTCATTCTAGCTTTTTCGACTCAGTATATCAAAAATTTTTAACAAAAAAAAGGTTTGGTGACTCTAACACCAAATATTTGTGACGTCCGGCTTACAATAATTTAGACTGGGCGAGCAATCTGAATAAATAGAATAAGTTTATAAACGCATATTTTATTACAAAATCTTATTATCTTATCTTACTATTTTTTCTTATTTTTTACCTTTTATATATTTGTTTTGGTTATTTTGTCTACAAATAATAGGAAAGAAAGCTTTGATTTCTATGTGAGATGAATTAATATTGCACAGCCAAAAAAACAAAAATAATATTTGGCACCTATAAAACAAACATAATCAGGGCAGGCGGGCTTATGTACGACACTTTTTATATTATTTGGCACTTATGTACAACAGTTAAAAATATTAATTGGGACTTATAGAATGAACTTCAGGGCAGGCCGGCTTATGTACAACATTTTTGTATTATTTCTTACTTATAGAACAAACATAATCGGGGCAGGTCTGCTTATGTTTTTATATATTATTTCTCACTTATAGAATGAACATAATAGAACTAAATTTTGGGATTCGTAATTTACAATGAGACTTTTTTTTCGCTATGCCCGGTTTTCAATGGTGTGTTATGCAGAGAAAAGTTCTGTTTAGACTTTTTTTTTCGCCATGCCTAGCTTTCATTAGTGTTCTATCTTGCAGAGAAATCCATCATGGCCAGCCATTATATCAGCTTTCATAATCTGGACACCACAACATAATCAGGGCAAAAAACATAATCAGGCCATGCCTACATAATCCGGTCGTCCTGTTTATAAACAGGCCAATCTGGGCAGAACAAGGGCGACTATTTGAGTAAAATTTGTTTTTTTGCTGATAACTCCCCAGAATTATTCCCAAAATGCAAAACAGGTCTTTCAAATATTGTTGACTCACAAAAAAGGTAGCTAACTATCAGTTTTTTACATAATTCTGTTAATTTATTAATATTATATTTATTTATCAAGTTGTATCAAATGAAGCCTTTTTGGAAACTATATATGCCAACAATTTTTTTCACCAAAGTTTGCTCTTGATACTATCACAGTGTATCCGCTGTTATATATGTTTTTCGTCAAAGTTATGTTGACATAAACTTTGTGTTTTTCTGACATTAGTAAGTTCCTGCTGGGTTCCAATATAAAGCATTGATGTTTTACTATATACAATTAAAAAATATGTTTTTCTTCAATTTTTAAAATGGATTTGGACTTTATCCGGCAAAATTGGGAGGTTTTTAAAACGCAAGACTGGCCTAGAACGTTCCCGAGCTTTTTTTGCTGTTTAACATTGAGTCGACACCCTTGTAAAATAAGCAGCCCAACCTGTTCACAATTGGCTTGCAGAATACGAATTTGTGCTGAATGATTTTGTGGATGCTTGAAACAGTGCTGATCAAACAGCTTCAAGATTTTTTAACATAAATTCATATTTTGAGTCAACTTATAAAACAGCCTGTTTATAGGCAGGACAGATTTTTAAACCTGGAATTCCATATCTTTTGCATACTTCTCTGTCAATTGACGAGCCGGGTCCAACTTGTGACATGCCAGTAAAATTTAATTGCATATACTGAGATGTTGCATTAACGTAAACTAACTCTAATAAAGTGGAAAAATTAAACTGCTGCAATTTTCTATATGGTGTATTCTTGTATAGCTATGCGGTTGAACTAAGTCATGCATTTGAGGCTTGTTGTGGGTAGCTAAGACTTGCTTGTTGCCTAATTGGAGATATATTAATTTTTAACTGAATTATTGTTTGCATAATAATTATGACACTCTAAGAAATAAAGGCTAGGGTACAAGATTTTTAGCTATCTTCTTCATCCTAAATATTCCTATTTATTCCTCTCCTATTGTGGCTTTCCTCAGCCTTGCTGGTGATGCATTCCTGGTAGAGTAAGCACTAAAAGTCTCAATGTTCACATTAAAAATTAGTGTTGCAATGTTGTATTAGGGCCTGATATTTGATAATTGCCGTAAATAACGCTATTATTAACGCGTCTATGACGCTGCTAATAGAAAAACTAACCTAAATTTTAGCACCATCGTTTTGTGGCGCCGTAGATTAGTGGTTATAGCTTTCGTACTCTGTGCGGGAGACCGGGGTTCGATTCCTCTTGACGGCGATTCAACATGGGCGAGTGAATGTTACCATAGCCCCGGGTTAACCCAAGCCATGTGAGGGAAATTGGGGAGATGGCACACTGTGTGGGCCGTTGGATGTTGCCAGGAGTTGTCTAGTAGAGCGTGGGCCCTACTAATTGGGTCTGCGTTGCTCAAAATGAGCATTAAATACTCTAGGACTCTCCATCTAAGCCATGGCCCCTCCTGGAAATAATAGACAGGGTATATCCCTCGATATTTGTGAGGCTAGCCATGTAAAATATGCACATCTATCTATCTATCACCATGATATACAGTAAGTATATGCCACCAGTATAACGCATTAATATATATATATATACATATATGTCAAATAACACTGAAAAGCAAACGGTTAAAAATCTCAAATAAAATGCCCTAAATCTTGTTTATTTTAACCTGTAACTCGAACCCACTAATTCTTGTTTTTTTTTAATTTATGTTTAACCAATTTTAGTCAAAAGACAAGATGATGAGAGGAGCCAGACGAGGTTGTTTAAGACTGAAGGTAGCTTTTTATTTTTGTTATTTATTGCCAGAAGTAGTTTTAAGAAAATAGATTTTAGTATATACAGTACTCTGAAAAGGTTTGTTAACATCGTGTTCGTGTATCGAGCGTGGTGCACACGAACCACGATAAAATCGTGGTCTTTATGTATAACAAACATTCAAACATTCTATCGTGGCCACCATGCTAATATTATTATCTCCACAAATAATCGTGTGTCCCACGATTATTTTCGCGAGCTCCACGATTTTTATAGCCAGTATATATAATTTAATTTTTTTTCTTTTCAAAAAAGTCTTTCATTAAAGTTAATTTGTTTGTTTCAGGTTTTATTAAGTTAAAAAAGCATATTCGTAGTTTTTGCTTGGTGTATATACTTTTTCGTCATGGACGCGATTGTATTTTTACGAAATGTCATTTGTCTAGAAAAGTTAAATTTGTCTGCGGCAATAGAAATGATTTTTTAGATCGCATTTTAAAAGTTAAAAAACGAATAGCGGCGATAGAAATGCTCTTTTAGATCGCATTTTAAAAGTTTAAAAACGAAAAGCTGCGATAAAAATGTTTTTTTAAGATCACATTTTAAAAGTTAAAAAACGAAAAGCGGCGATAGAAATGCTCTTTTGGATCGCATTTTAAAAGTTTATAAACGAAAAGCGACGATAGAAATGTTTTTTTAGATTGCATTTTAAAAGTTTAAAAACGTAAAAGCGACGATAGAAATGTTTTTTTAGATCGCATTTTAAAAGTTTAAAAACGAAAAGCGGCGATAGAAATGTTTTTTAAGATCGCATTTTAAAAGTTTATAAACGAAAAGCGGCGATAGAAATGTTTTTTAAGATCGCATTTTAAAAGTTTATAAACGAAAAGCGGCGATAGAAATGTTTTTTAAGATCGCATTTTAAAAGTTTATAAATGAAAAGCGGCGATAGAAATGTTTTTTTAGATCGCATTTTAAAAGTTTAAGAACGAAAAGCGGCTATAGAAATGTTTTTTAAGGTCGCATTTTAAAAGTTGATAAACGAAAAGCGGCAATAGAAATGTTTTTTAAGATTGCATTTTAAAAGTTTATAAATGAAAAGCGGCGATAGAAATGCTTTCTTAGATTGCATTTTAAAAGTTTAAGAACGAAAAGCGGCGATAGAAATGCTGTTTTAGATCGCGTTTTAAAAGTTTAAGAAAGAAGAACGGCAATAGAAATGTTTTTTTAGATTGCATTTTAAAAGTTTAAAAACGAAAAGCGGCGATAGAAATGTTTTTTTAGATCGCATTTTAAAAGTTTATAAACGAAAAGCGGCGATAGAAATGTTTTTTTGACATCGCATTTTGATTCACGAACGATTAAAATCTATTATAAAGCTAGCTTTATGACAACGAATTAAAACAACAAGTGTTAATTTATTTTTTGCCGTCGGTTTTTGATTTAATTGATAAACTAATACGGTCTTTGTTGTTTTACAATAGAAGTTATCTATCGTGGACGCCATGGTGTAATGTTTAATTTTTGTTCGTGTAGTCCTCAAAACATGATCGTTAGGTCCACGATTGTTAAAAAAATACGCATCGTGGGCTATCGTGGTTCGTGCGTAACATGAAATAAACACGAACCACGATGTTAACAAACCTTTTCACAGTACTGTAATATGAACATTATGCATGTACACATGTATGCACTTGTGTGGGCACAGTTATTTAAAGTAAATTTGACCCAAACACCTTCCATGACATGACATTATTTTTAATTTTAAGACTGTCTTTGGAAATCTTAAATCTGATTTTCGAATTGTTCTCACTGCAATTTTAGATTTAATTTTTGAGAGATAGAAAGAGATTTAGCAGAGATAACATTTTATTTTAAACCGTGTAAACGTTCATTTATTGTTAATTCTTAAACAAGAATTTCTGGATTTTATCAAGGGTGGAAAAATAGGAATAAATGACGAAGATGACAGCACATTCACTATAACTTGCGACCACAGAACATTTCATTTTCAAGGTGGGTATTATAGATTTTTTTTGTCATGGACAAGTAAGTAGTTTATTAATGGTAAAAAATATGCCAGAGAATTACAATGTAAAATCTATTAGACATAACAAATATTTTTCAAAATTTCACTCATTGTTTAGTTTTTTAAATAAATGTCGATATATAATAATAACATTTTATTGTATATATAGCACTGACAATGATATGAATATATCGAAAAGCTTTTGCATGAAATTTTAAAAATATTTGTTATGTCTAATGGATTTTACATACAAGTAGTTTATCCCAGGCTACACTTCCATAGCTACAGTTGTTCTCAGGCTACACTTCCATAGCTACAGTTGTTCTCAGGCTACACTTGCATAGCTCAGTTGTTCTCAGGCTACACTTCCATAGCTACAGTTGTTCTCAGGCTACACTTCCATAGCTACAAAATTTTCTTCCACACATGGCAGTCATTTTAATTAGACCAAAAACTGTTTTTTTGAAAAGCTTGCAGGTCTTGTGACTCTAGAAACTTATCTCATTGCTTCCACTATGCCAAATATCTGGCTGTTTCAACCCAGTCCCATCACTTCAGCCTAGACTGCTTACAAGCCTTATCAAAAATGTCTAAAACCGAGGTTACTTTCAACCATATTTTTTTTAAAAGTTTTACCAATTTTAAGTTTATAATTCCTTTACAGAGTTCATTGACTTCTGTGGTCTGTTATTCACATTTTTTATGTATGGGAATGATCAGGCATGACCATTGTTCTCAATGCAAGATCAAAATATTGTGTGGCAGGAAATGCAGTCTATAATACTAATCAGTAATTGTTAGATGTTTATGTGATGGATGAAATATTTATTTTTAGCACGTGATGCTGAAGAGCGGACACAATGGGTAAAATGTTTAGAAGAAACCATAACAAGCCACACAAATGGCGGCTTAATTGGCTCATCTGGAGTTTATTCAATTCCAACTGAAGAGGAATTAAATCGTCGCATGCAAGAAGCAGAAGCTTATTTCCGCATTTTAACGCAACAAGTTAAGGTAACAAATCTATTCTGATGTTATTTTTTGTTTATGAAGGTTTTTACGAGGTACATGTGGCCACAATAGAATTATACAAACAAAAGATAAGTTCGTCTTTTATATGTTCCATACTCCATATTTGTTATGTGTTTGTATGTTTAATTTAGCAACTTGAATCACAGATTAATCACTCAAACAATTCAAAATCAGAGGTATGTTGAGCAAGTTAAGTAAACCAGTTTTTTTTGTTTTTTTCATAGAAGTCTGTTTTTTATTTTAGCGTTCAATGATGTTAAAGGACTCTCTAACTGTAAGTCAACAATTTCTTTACATAGTTTTTTGACATTTTAATGATAAAAATGATAGAAATGGAAAAAGTAGTATTTTTTTTAGCAAATGATTGAAACTATGGGTCAAACCATTGAACTTCTACATGACGCAAAGGTATTATTTTAGTTCCCTTCTTGCTTATTTGTTAGGATGCTGTTATGATGAAGTATGGTACTGCAGTCTTATATGTTCTTTGCATGCCGTTCTAGTTAACACATCAGCTTTGTGAATGAAAAAACCTGTACGAAAACACTTTTATATATCTGTTGTTTTTATTTAGATATCTCTTGCTAAAAAGGTACCCGTTCCAGTTGTATCTTCACCACACCTTAACAAGACTACAAAACCTCCACTACAACACAAGTCTTCTGATTTAAGTGAAAAGTCATTGGAACAAAATAGTAGTGATATCAGTTGTTCTCCAGCTCGCTCAGTCAAATCTCGAAGTAGTAGTGGCACAGATAATGTTGAAGTGGCTTGTGAAGCAACAGAAAGTGGAAATCAGATAACAAAAACAGAAAAACAAGCATTGGAAGAATGTAATAAACACGCACAAGAATTAAATTACATAAACCTTGAACACTCTGACACTAATTATCCGCCTGCTATTGTTCCTATTAGTTCTTACACGAGTAGCGATGAAGAAGACATTGACGAGTTTTATGATGCGAATGAACAGTTTAGTGAGATAACTGTTGAAGATATCGAAAATAGTTTAAAATTGGAAGAAGAGCAATTATACTCTAAAACAAAAACATCTGATAACGATTTAATTGATTTAAATTTGATAGAACAAGAAGAGAAAACAGATGAAAAGGAAAAAAGTATAGAAAATCAGAAAGAAATAAGGTACTACACGTTTTCATTATTGTTAGTAATACATTTATAAGGTTCCATGCAGTAATTGGAATTGGAATTAAAATACAATCTGTAATTTTATTATTGCTGTACGCAAGTTGGACTGTGAACATCCTTTCGCTGTAGTGAAACCTACAAGAAATACAAGAGGCTCTTTAAGATATTTGCAGCTTTTCTTGGAATATTAAAACGTCGTATTTTAAGTGTCTAAGGTGTTTTGTGTAGCAAAATTATATCAAGTTTCAACATGTGCTAAATCCAAAGGGATACGGAAATGTGCGAATCGTAACACAATGCAAAGTCTAGGAGTTCAGGATATAATACTAGTGTTCAAATGTAAACAATAAAGTGCCCAGATAAATATCTCAAAATAGCCTCTTCTTTTTAGCACTTTCTGTATGTCTAACTTACCTCACTGCAATAGAAAATTAAAGATGAAATCCTAATTTTAAATTTGCATATTTCTCAACTATCTGTGTTATTACATTTTCTCCCTTAATGTGTTTAAGGTGCATGCTTAATGTGATAACAAAAAAGACTTTGGTGTTTTAGTAATTCTATCTTGTTAAATGATTCATACCTTTATGCTTTAAAATGAAGGTTCCACCTGTCTTGTATAAATATTCTATGGCTACTATAAAGCGCTGGGGCTACTGTGCAATTTTTTCATGCGCATATAATTCAATTTTGTTGCATAAAACAGCTTGTCGTCATGCATCATATGCAGCAAAATGCATGCAACAATACCTAAAAACTCTGTAAAGAGGAAGAATTATATGGCTATTTTGATATGCCTGCTAGAACATACATATAGATATAGATATTTTATAGAACATAAGATAATGTACAATGCCTTCTGCAATTTCATTGAATGTTAGAGAATATAATAAATTTTGATTGGTTCTTGAAATGTTGCAGCAAGAAAGATTCTGCATCCTATGCACCACATTGCAGCATTTTAAAAATTCTGAGCATATAATAAAAGTATTGCATGAAATCAAATTAATTTCATTTCGTGCAAATTTTATTGAATTTAAGAATATTATTTTGTAGATTTTGCTGCATTGCATGAAAAAGGAGAAAATCCCGACGCCACGATACAATATTTCTCTCCCCTACATGAAAAAATTGCACTGTTTCCCCAGCGCTTAAAAAAAGACAGCAACATTAACTTTGCCACCATCTTGTTTTATGATGTCTTTTTGTCTCTTTTTTAAGTTTTTAAATTAACATTGTGTTGTTGTACTTTATGTTAAAAATAAGTTCGAGTTACTTGCGTCAAGCTGTTTTTTGTGTAATGTTTGCATGTGCTTTTAATACAACAGACACTGGTCTACATTGCCAACAAAGTAAAAAAAGAATTTGTACAAATAAATAACATGGACTTTAGAATTGTTTTGCTTGTGTGTATTTAAAATTGTTTTCTTTAAATCTATTTTAGACAATCACCTGATGCAATTTCAACCGGTAACTTTTTTTTTCCTAACCACAATTTTCCTTAATGCCAATTACCTATCATGCAAAGGTATTATATTGTAATTTCTTAAACTTTTGGATTTAGAATCTGATGAATTTGACAAAGATGATCAAAATACTGATGATGAAGAAAGTAAGTTAAAGATAATATTGTACAGGCCTATCAATAAGAAAAAAACACCAGAGCAATAAATCGCTCCCCCAAGGTTACAATAATTTAAACTGGGCGAGCAATCTGAATAAATAGAATAAGATTATAAACGCATATTTTATCACAAAGTCTTTTTTATTTATTTTATTTTATCTTTTTTATATATTTTTTTTATATATTTTTTTACTGTAAATAATAAGAAAGAGAACATTGATTTCCATGTGAGATGAATTGATATTGCTCAGCTAGAAAAACTTTTTTTGGAATTGGGGGAGCAATTAATGGCTCAGCTAGGTTCTCATTTCTCAGAATTGGGCGAGCCTTTGCGTGAGCAAGAGCAATTGCTCTCCCCTTTTTGATAGGCCTGATTGTATGTAATCACACAACTACTTGTGCATTGAAGCAATAAGTTGTCATCATTGCATTTATTTGTTAGGCCATACTAGTCTAAGGAAAATCTTGATTTTCTCTTTTGCAAGTCTGCTCACTTCACAACCAAGTATTTTTGTGCTGAAAATCGTATTCTTTTTACGTTCATGTTGATTTAATGCTGAAAAATTTTATGCACCTATATCCGGTGATTGTGATTGTGTGGTACAAATTTTAACTCCTTACAGGTGTTTTTCACATCATCATTTTCATGCAGGTGATGACATGCAACAACATGGCTCTGTCATTACTCATTTACTTTCACAAGTCAGAATAGGGATGGATCTAACCAAGGTTAGTCTTTTCCTTTTTAATATTTTTTAGGTTTACGTTGTAATAATTTTCTGTGCATAAACTTAGGATGGTCACTGGAACGTTGATTATATTTGTTGTTTTAACATGTTTCGTATAATAATTATTTTATTAAACAAGCGCAGGTTTAATAAAACGATTAATGTACAGTTAGTATAAATTTCTTCGTTTACTGTAGGGGAAATTGAGCCTTAAATTTTTTTCCAGAAATGGTTAAAATCCAAGCAGTATAAATACTTAAAAAAGGAAAAGTCTTTTTACCATTTTTTTAATTGTATTGTCTAAAATGCAATACAGAATTTCTTGCTCCTTATTTTATTGTGCAACAGTTTGCAAGTGCACACTCCACCATAGGTGGGAAACATTGTTAAAACATCATAGAATTGTCAATTTATGTTTTTAGCTTTATGCAGAATATTTAAAAATTGATTAGACTAAGACAATAAAAAAATGACATCAATACATTTCTCAAAATTACACAATATTTTTTTAAGGTTACACTACCCACTTTCATTTTGGAGCGTCGGTCACTGCTTGAAATGTATGCTGATTTTTATGCCCATCCTGATTTGTTCAAAGGGTAAGTGAATGTCAGATTATTAAGACAAAATCTAAACATCGATGTGACATTTAGCATCTTTTTTTTTGAATTTGGAAATTCCTTCTAAGGATATGGTCTTAACATGTTTAGTGTTCCTGATTTGGCGGATCCGGGTGATCGTATGATTCAAGTTTTGCGATGGTATCTTTCATCATTCCATGCTGGTCGTAAGGTATTGTTTACATACCATATAAAAGTTGTGATTGCATCATAAGATTTCAGCTGTGTATTCTTAATACACTCATCTTTAAAGTTTTTTTAAAACTGATAATAATGTAGTTTGATTCATGTTAACCTGAAGACCATTGTTAGTTGCTAGTGTGAGGTCTATTTTTCAAATGACTGTTTTGTGAAAAAGGACATGCCTTTTGCGTTTTTGCTGTGTTTTTTTCAATGAAAAGTGAGATATTCTTGTTAAACCATTATAAATCTTTAATTTGTATAAATGTTTTAGGGTTCAGTAGCAAAGAAACCGTACAATCCTATTCTTGGCGAAACGTTTCAATGTTTTTTTAATTTGACTGATGATCAGAGTAAACGCAAAACCCCGGTAAGTTTGAATTAACTATCATTAAATCAGAAAAGAAGCAATCTTACATCGCAGTATGGCATGCATATAAAAATGTGTTAAAAAATGTGTTTTGGGCAAATGCAAACAGTTTTCCCTTAAGAGCAAAAGGTTATTTTTGAAATTGTTAACAAAAAACTCTGTAAGTAACAAATTTTTATTCAGACTGTTTTACCTAAATACTACCAATAAAAATACTAGCTACATGATGCAAATTGCCAGGCTGCAGCGCTTGTGTAGAAGGATAAACGTAGCATTAGAGTTTAATAAATGATGTAATATTTTTATTAGGAACATTTGTCAACTGATGGTCCTATACCATGGGCCACGGAAGATGATGTCACCTTTGTAGCAGAGCAAGTTTCTCATCACCCACCTAGTAAGTGCTCACTATTCACCTGGAGGCTACTTTAAAAACAGAAAATCTCTTGATTTTGGCATTTTTGCCTAAAATCTTGAAAGTTAATTAAGCACTCAAAAAATATTTAAAAGACTTAATTGCAAAAGTTTTTTCCCTCAAATTATATTGAAATGGGCTATTCGCAAATAATCAATTTTAATGAATTCTGATATTTTCTTAATTTTTTTTTTGAGATAAAAAATTCTGTTTAATTGTTTCAGGTTTCAAGTAATAATTGTTGACCAACTCGTTGAATTGTTTGAAATAATTTGTCTTTTAACGTTAATGTAACTGCACATGCTAACTTGTAAAAATCAACACCTATGCCTACCGTATCGTGAAAGTTAATTCTTGCAAAAAAATCTTTTAAATTATTTGTGAAAGTTATGTCTTGCAAGAAATCATTGAAACATCATTTTTTAAACTTATGTGGGGCTATTTGCGAAAGTTGTTTTCCTTGATTCCATGATATTTTTGATTCGCAAAAGTTTCTTTCACATTATATTTGACCTCTGATAAGTTGGTTTTCTTGACTGATTTTTTAGTAAAAATAAAACAGCTATAAAAAAAAATTGTGGTATTAAAAATTTGTGTGACGTTAATAAAAAAAGACGACACTGTTATAGAGCCTGAATTGTCAGTGATGCACATGTGTAAAGGTTTTTTTTTTTTCAAGGAATGACTTTGTACTTTGATGATCATCATTTTCATGACAGCTAACCTGTAAACAAATGCTCTCTCTATTTTTTCGTTTGCATAAAACTAACTTCGTACTCCTAACATATGCAACATAAGTCTCATGAGTACAAAGGGACGTTATGTTAATCTTATTCTTCTATTTATCTTAGTATCAGCGTTTTATGCTGAATGTGAAAATAAGCGCGTCTGTTTTAACTCTCATATTTGGACCAAATCAAAATTTCTTGGGTTATCAATCGGTGTCCATATGTATGGAACTGGTAAGTCATATTACGTTTTTTTTTAAATGTTTGCTCTGGTCCAATGTTGCTGAGATACTGGCATATAATGAAGACAATTTCCATTAAATCAACTTGGCAAACATTTCAATCAAATTCTGTGTTCTGATTGGTTTATAATTAATTTGTAGGGTTTGAAAACCAACCAATCACATTCTAGATTGTGTATTATCAAGCAGGCAGACCTGTTTTAATGGCAATTCAGCTTTGATGTGATATTCTGAACATAATAAAATAAATACCTTTGATATAACAGCTCCTTTTTCATTCATTGTAATCCGATCACACATCACTTTGTGTGCCGAATAAAGATTTTCTAAGGTGCACTATCATAGAAGGTGCAATTAAAAACCAAGATAAAGCCAACACTCTCTGCTTTTACTTGGGCTTCTAAAATTTTAGGGGGAAAAACAACTGCGAAAACTTTTACTGAAGGTTTTTATTTTGTAAAAGTAGATAACGAAAAAATGTTTTTAGAATCTCATACTAACTGCTTGCTTCCATGGATATTTATTTTAACTATTTTACATTGTGTTGTCATAGAGTAGCCAATTTTTTAAGTACTGGGACCAAGTTTGGACCTTAAATCGTTGTAGTGAGTAAGGAAGCTTCCCCATGGTTAGGGCCTGCTGAGCAAAATTTTTTGAAATTTCAGACCTCTAGATTGGCTAAAATACAGTCCAAATTTTTGGGTTGCAATATGAAATTGCGTCAAAAATAACGAAAGCGAACAATTATGTTTAGTCTAAAATAGACCTTTTTTCTTCTGTGATATTTTTTTTGAGGAGGGAGGGGGAGGGATAATCGACCCCCTTCCTCCCTCTTCCCCCTTCCTCCCATCTTTTCCCATCACTTGTTTTTTTCTGTAAATTTCTGTTTTGTTTGTAGCACATTTGTTTGTTTCTGACCACGATGAAGAATACATTGTTACATTTCCGAACGCATATGGAAGGTGTGTACTTTTAGTCATTGTGACAGTTTTACAATTCTTTTTTCATCTATTTTTTTACTGATGAATGCAAACTTCTTATGGGTTTTAAATTTATTATTTTTGAGGTATTCCTAAAAAAAAGTTATGTTAAAATAAGATGTTTTCTGTGATTACTGCTCAATCAGTGACAATTTTCTCTGCTTTTAAGATATTTATCTTTTATAAGGCGTTTCATTGCTAATAAAGTTAGCTAACTGGCAAATGTACTGAAATAATGTTTTTTAGTCATTGATTTTCCAACCTGTTCAGAAATATGATCAGAACAAGCGAGTGTGTTGAGTGTGCAGGATAAGATTTAAGTTGGTACTGTTGTGAGTATAATTGATCTGTGGTCGCTAGAACTGACATTCTTAACCAAAACCACTGCGCGACTAGATGCTCATGGCTCACACAAACGGCTAATCTAACAGTATGTATGCAAGGTCTTCATCATTGCTTGATCATGCAGAATAGATTGATTCCATTTCGTATTGGTAACACCTGAAATATTATAGAAACAGAATATTAAAAAAGGTTTAGGTGAAATTATATGTCTTTTTAAGATATTTTGGAAACGATACATATATCTACTAAATTTTACTTAAGACAAAAAAATTGAGACAACAACTGTTCTGAAATCAATTCACATTTTTTGAATGTAAATCTAACAAAAAAATCTAAGGTCCTAAGTCTGCTGTGAACATTTATTTGTGTACATATTGTCCACATTTTGTCCACTGAAGTATCTTTGTTAATGTCCCCTGGCCTGCTTTGTTTTACACATCAAACATGCTGTGCAAAATTATTTTTACTGACTTAATAACGAATTTCTCTTAGATCTATTCTCACTGTACCATGGATTGAGCTTGGTGGCAAAACAGAAATTCTGTGTCCAAAAAGTGGTTACTCGGTACAAATAGACTTCCTTACAAAGGTACCATCTACTTAATACTAAGGAAACAAACTGGGCATTTTCAGTCTATTTAGGCGTTTTAACACACTTTATGTTTTTGTCGCTTTTCTTTTAGCCATTCTATGGAGGAAAGAAGAATCGAGTAACAGCTGAAGTATTGTAAGTAAAAGTAAAAGCCAACTGCTATAAATTGTCAGTACTTCTTTTAAAGCATACAGGCTTCTGTGAAGTCACTTAGCTTGGATCTGTGCCGCCTTCTGTCTTATCGCAAAACCTTGGACTATTACATTACACTTATGTGGAAATGTTTGGTGATATAGGTTTGACTCAATTTATTTCACAGTGCACCCAATCAGAAGAAAGCATTTATGTCTGTCAATGGAGAATGGAATGGAATTATGTATGCGAAATATGCCAACAAAAAGGTACGATACATTTGTCGCCTAACGATAAAACAACATAAAAAGATATAAAAGCAGGACTTACGTTCCCTTGTCGCTGTGCGTGTTTATCACGGCCGGCGTAAGCAGGGGTGGTTCGGGGAGACGAGAGGGAAAGAGGAGCTATGACCTCCCCACTTTAGCTAAATATTGCTTTTAAAACACTATTTTCTCCATTTTGAATAGTGTTTTAGCCAATCTCTTATAATTCAAAAATTCTCTAAGCCATCCATAACCACGCATTAGTCACTGTATTCGACCCTCCATTTTTACAACCTATTTGTCGGTCCTGTTAATTTTTCACAAAAAGGAGAATATTGGACCGAGTGGAAAGGTCACTGCAATGTGCTGATATTTTACAAAAATAAATTTTCTGTCGATTTTTTATTTTTACTTTTTGTTAAACGAAGTAAGCAGCCACGAATACTAGTCTCAAAGTTCATTCAAACATTTGCAAAAAGTTGAACTACATTGGTTTTTAGTGATCAAACTGATTTTGAAAGCCAAATGTGTAGCCATACAGCTGACAACCAAGTTTATGGTAATAACATTAGACTAAAAGTGTTTGATCAAACTTCGAGACAAAGAACATGATAAACTCTAAAAGTTTGATCACAGTCAATACTTTCTTTTTCTTTATGTGTTTGTATTTTTCTGCAGGAACCTGAAGTGTTTGTCGATACGTTCAACATGTCAATCATAAAAAAGAAAGTGAAAGTGGTTGACCAACAAGAAGAGTTTGAATCTAGAAGGTAATTACGAATTTATTGTTAGAGCTGTTAAACTGTTTTGCACACTCAGATGGAGCGTTCAGTGCTGTTAGACTGGATTGCTCCCTGGAAGTAGTGCTTAGAACAACTATGCTAGGTATACTTTGCGGTAAGCGTTAATGAGCATGGTTGTACACGGCACAAAAATTACCCGTCACTTCCTTACCATCAAACCATCAAAAATCATGTTTTATCTACTGTTGCTGCACACGTATTTTGCGTTACCTGTATTCACACAACACATGAACGATTTTCTTTGCTTTTTTTTAGGTTATGGAAAGATGTGACAGTCAGCTTGCAAAAGAATTTGATCGAAAACGCCAGTGCTTCGAAACATAAGGTAAGTTAAAACTACCATTTAACACGTGTCTGTCTTATGATAACGCCATTTAACACGTGTCTGTCTTATGATAACGCCATTTAACACGTGTCTGTCTTATGATAACGCCAAGTAACATGTATCTATCTTGTTATAACGCCATGTAGCATCTGTCCATTTCATGATAACGCCATGTAACACGTGTCCATCTCATAATAACGCCATTTAACACGTGTCGATCTTATAATAACGCCACCTGCGACTTTTTAATCCTTTCCTCTGTTGGCATCTTTCGTTGTATCAGATCTACGGCCTATCTAACCGAAATAATATTTTAATTTCTAGCTTGAGGAGAAGCAACGCCAAGACGCGAGAGTAAGGAAAGAAACAAACACGAGATGGGTGACCAGGGTATGTGAAGTAATATACGTGTGATCGAATAATTTGTTCGAAAATATAAGTGTTCGAAATTAGTGGATATGTAAGAGTTTTTGTAAATGCGTATTTTCTATCTGGGAACGGATTCAATAAAGTCTGTGAGCGAAGACTTCTGTGGCTGAGGACAGAGTTATTCGATTGTAGACGCTAATAACGTACCCATCTGTCTTTTTTTTCAGAGGACAGAATTATTCGATTGTAGACGCTAATAACGTGCCCATCTGTCTTTTTTTTCAGAGGACAGAATTATTCGATTGTAGACGCTAATAACGTACCTATCTGTCTTTTTTTTCAGAGGATAGAATTATTCGATTGTAGACGCTAATAACGTGCCCATCTGTCTTTTTTTTCAGAGGACAGAATTATTCGATTGTAGACGCTAATAACGTACCTATCTGTCTTTTTTTTCAGAGGACAGAATTATTCGATTGTAGACGCTAATAACGTGCCCATCTGTCTTTTTTTTCAGAGGACAGAATTATTCGATTGTAGACGCTAATAACGTACCCATCTGTCTTTTTTTTCAGAGGACAGAATTATTCGATTGTAGACGCTAATAACGTGCCCATCTGTCTTTTTTTTAGAGGACAGAATTATTCGATTGTATACGCTAATAACGTGGCCATCTCTCTTTTGTGCATTCTCTTTTTAATTTTTTATGCTTAGCTTCGTTTCCAATCAAGACGCAATTACTAAAACGCTTGTAACAGGGAGTTTTTTTTAAAACAGGAATTTACCAATCAAACTGGACGATGGGAGAGATCTGAAAATGAGAACTTTATTGTTTGATGATTATTTGAATTCGTTTTAGACTAAGGCGGTTTTCCAATTCTGATTTGTATTTAAACACCACGTACATGACTCCATTTTATATTTTTATCTATTTATTAATTTAATCTATTTTTTTTTTTTTATGAATTCTATTATTAATTTTATTTGTTATTTTTATTTGTTATTTGTTATTTTTATTTATTTATTTGTTATTTGTTATTTATTTAGTTATTCGACGAATGGGATGATGGAACGGAACACAAATATTTTTATAAATGGCCGTTGTATAAAAGACTTGGTTTACCGAAACCTGGAGCCAGCGCTTAAAGAAGCAATTTGGAACCGTAGATAACTTTTTATAGCTAACAATTTCGTTAGTGATTTTTTTTAATTTTTTTTCTCACCAAACCAACAAACTATTTTCCTCTGATTCCGTCTTCACCTTTTCTGTTTTGAGATGAATCCTCGGCTACCGTTTATTCGGTCATAGAAATGACTCCAGGACATTCGGAAACATGAAATACGAACTTGTGTTTTCAACATGTCAGGCTTTACAACAGTAGTTAAGTTTAATTTTTATATAGTGTAAACCTAGCTTTAATTTGGAGTTGCGAAATATTTACAAGCATTTAGTATTTTTAATAAATCTTATATTTTGAGCACTTAGAGTTATAAATAAAATATTTTTATTTACTGTGCTTTGCATCTAAGACCTATAGGCTTCAGGGTTGATTGATTATTGGTTGTAGTATGTAGGTTACCGTCACATTTGCAAGTTTCTGACGTATTATATTCACCATTATGTACCTTTACAAAATAGTATTTTTCTTTATTATGATTGGTTTTTTGTTGAAATTAAGTAAGTAACGGGAAGTTTTAACGTCCTTGGGGATTCCATCCTAACGGTTGGCTCTTCCTCCCCTCCGACTGTAACTATGTTACATTACCACCAGAGATACGTATATCATTGCTCTAACTTGCTTGCCTGCCACACAAGCCGGTTAGCGGAAAAGAAATTTGTTTAACAGACACTTCAATGAGGTGCCATCTTGATTTTTTTTATCGAGATACGGCTAGATTTCAGCTCTCCGTTTTTTATTGATAGCAAAACGTCACGGAGGAGGTTCCTTATAGAGATTTATCGACAAACATTTATTTACATGCATTAATTAAGAAGATCCTGTATAGTCTGATAATTCGCAAATTTAGCGTGAATTGAAACTTGGTCCAGGTATATTTACGAAAGGACTTGAGTGAGGTTTTACAATACTGCTACACAAACATGAAAAGAAATGACCGTAATCTATCGAAGTCGTGAAAGCCTCTACATCCCAGCATTTTCTCTTCGTTCTCCAGACCGGAAGTACAAACTTACTGCGTCACGCCAGAATCCAATATAGCACCGTAATTTCGAAATCGCTTATTATGAAATCGGCTTCTGCGCAAAAAAATTCATCTCACCAAGTCATTTGCGAAGGGTTATTAACGCGAAGAAATACTTTATCAATTTTTGTTTTCATTCATACTTTCAAAATTGTAGCTGCCATAATATTTATATACAAATATTTATTTAAAGTTAGTTTACTATGTCCACGTGTAGCTCTGGAGAAGTATAACTTCTCCTTACGTGTTTATCGTGCTGCCGTTATTCGGGACTTCCTGAAGCACGAATACTTCACCGCTACTTTCGACACCATTTTGAATGAGCACATCTTTTGTGATTCTGTCGCCGCTTCTGCTTTTGTTTATATTCATTTTAAGTAACGGTTGTTTCAAGTTGTCTTGTTGATGAATCATTGACGTCGATTGAAAGACTTCATCGTCATCGTCGCTCGGTTGCTTTGGAAACGTCGGTGAATGATTTTTTGTCGAAAATTGTTCCTCGCCATAATATGTACCTGCGGTTACATTTGTCGGCGATGAATCGGCAAGTTTGACGTCGACTTGTCTTTTATTGTTGTGGTTTAAATCTTCTGGATTACTTCTCTTTCGTGACGTCAGCAGGTCTCGATTTGACGCGCTGCTACTGCGCGACCATCTTTTACTGCGGACTGAAAACGAAGTTGTTAACGTGTTGCGAAATGTTTCCCATCGGTAATTTCGAACTCGTCGGATACAACACGAACAAAATAGTTTCAACGTCGTGCGTCGAAACGACGTGTGTAACTTGCTATATATGATTGGATTAGCACAGTTGTTTGCCATTTGTATCGTCTGCAGAATTGTGAAAATGCGAATGGTGAGACGAAAAGTCATTTTGTGTTCCCCGTACATGTACAAGAGATAAAAGGCATTGATTGGAATAACACAAACGTAAAACACGATAATTATCGTTATTAATAATATCGCAGCTTTTCGATTGCGTTTTATACGCAGTCGCATCGCTTGTTGGTGGTGCACGAACAACTCGTTTCTTGCAGACTTTTGTAATTCTATTATTATCAATGGGTAAATAATGGAAATCAAGACAATCGGAAGAAAAAGCTGGGCAAATAAGGCAATAAAAATGTGTTTCTCTCTTGTTTCTGCGCTACCAAAATCTCGACAGACGTGAATGTCGACTGGTTTGTCGTGATGAAGTTGAATTCTGTCGCCGACAAAATAACTGAACCCAACGCCACTGCTGATCAACCAGGTAACCACGATAACTGCTACTATCGTGCAAAGTTCGGGCCGTTTACGTAGTGGCCATCTTACGATTACAAAGCGATCAATCGATATAACAACTAACGTTAACGCAGACACGGTAATGCTCGTCATCGATAAAAACGATACAATTTTGCAACCAGTGTCCCCGATCGCGTGAAAACTATGTTCCATATTCTCTAGCAACATTTTTCCTGGCACAATAATCGATCCAATTAAATCTGAACAGGCTAAACTCACCATCAGCATTTCACACGTTTTTAGTTTGGACCACCGAGAACCGAACACAATCAAGACAAGAATATTGCCCAGAATTCCAACAATAAAAATTAACGTGCAAAAGATAACTGTAAAGTACTTTAATAAAGTGTCGCTCTCCGGCGGAAAAGGTGTTTTCTTGTTCAAAGTAGTCATGGTTGTTTCCACCGATGACATTGAGTAGTTGATTAGTTGTGTTGCAAAAGCCATGATGGTGCATCAACAGCGCAGCTCGTTTTTTATTTCTAAATGATAGAAATTACAAACGTTTAAATACTCATGTTTTTTTATATGAACTTTTCACACTGCTTCACTCGAAACTACTAAATTTACTGTTTGCATTGGGTACGGAAAATGATATAATGGTAGATACAGCAATGACGTCATCTTATGACGTATGCATTTTAAAGTTAGCAAGTAAACCGCAATGTGAGGACATTAATATTTACTTGTTTAAGCCTTACTGCATGGAAAAATTATGCCTTGTCTCGTCAGTTTAATAATAAAGAAAATCATGCAAAATTTATAATATTAGGCGAGACATAATTCTTTCTTTCTAGTAAGCGAGTCAAAAGGGAAAATTTTTACTATCTTTTAAAACCGATATAGAATAAATAAAAATAAAAAATGAAAAAAAAATAAGAAATAAGAAATAAAAATAAATAAAAAAAAGCTCTGGTAACGTAGTTGATTTTCAACATCCAAATCAAAAGAATAATAACAAAAACAAGAAATAGACGAAAAACTTAAGACACAAACTTGCATAAACCTCGTACCCAGGGCTAAATATTTTATCTTGAACTTAACAAAGAAAATGCAGTGGTTTAAAAAGGAGCGTAACAAACCCTTCTTATGAACTTTATATACATATTTGGTGAGAGGACACCATATTTGGTGAGAGGACACCATATTTGGTGAGAGGACACCATATTTGGTGAGAGGACACCATCTTTGGAAAGAAACTGCATAAGGGTCATGTGACAACTTTACCTTTGACCTGGGTAAAGCGATACCCAAACTTCCTAACTACTTTCGTCTAATAAATAAGTAATTTCCTGCACGATCTGAGGTCACAACCTTTTTTGTCTTGATGTATTGCCTCTGTTACTTTTCGAAACATATTTCTTTCAAATTCCTTATGAACTCTTTCAAAGATGATTTTATTTATATAAATATCAACAACAACGTAAATAAATAAATAAAGTCTTGATAAACTGAAATTAAATACCAACCAAATCTTAGATGTTGTATTTACGTTGGAAATGTTGAGGACATGTAAACATTTGACAAGTCTCTTAACACCCTTACTAACTGTGCTCTCAAAAAACAACACTATTGTGTCTTTAAGCCTTTAACCATGCCAGTAAGCTGAATTGACGGCAGCCGACTGGTAACGTGTTTATTTTAGATTTGTCGCCTTTCTGAAACAGCTTTATGTGGCTAAAACAGGTGGAATGGAGCTCTTTTTTTGTACTCCCGGATAGCTTTTTGGGACTGTTTACACGCAGGCAATCTCTTAATTGAGGGAATTGCTCAGACTTTTAAGTGCTAGGAGAAGGTTGGCTTTGCGGAATCGAGTAACAGATGAAAATTTTTCCGCTTCTTAGCAGCGCGAGTAAGGTTAACAATTGTACAATGTGAGACTGAAAGCTCTTTTTTAAAAAGAAGTAGATACTTTCTTAGAAAGAAATTAGCTCAAATGTGAATAAAATATACATACACCACGACGAAACATGCACTATATATGTAATACGCATTATATACACCACGACAATATGCACTATATATGTGATACGCATTATATACACCAGGACAATATGCACTATATATGTAATACTATATATGTAATACGCATTTTATGCATTACGACGAAACATGCACTATATATGAAATACGCATTATATACACCACGACGAAACATGCACTATATATGTAATACGCATTATATATACTTCGACGAAACATGCACTATATATGTAATACGCATTATACACCGAACGGTACACACATTCAATCTACGTCATACATGAGATATGCGCCACACTAGATGCGATTTTCTGTGTTAATCAAATGTGTTTTGTTTCGTGCACGAAGTATTCCTGTTAAACGTAAACAAATTTCCAAATCTCCATAAGAGGCTGGAGTCGTGAAAGCGAGGTTGGATTTATTTTTCACATCGTGTTATAACAAAATGGCGTGCAAGAGGTGACGCCAATAAATAGTGCTGCGTCGGGGTTGCACTTCGCACAGAACCGCAATTGAAATTTTCAAATTAATTAATAATGTACTTATATTTCTGTTTCTGTTTCGTCGGTATATTATAAAAATTTTATCATATTTTGGAGAATTTTTTAAAATTTAATTGGTAACAAGAAAATTATGTACTGCTCCGAACCCAGAAGTAATGATTTCAGACCGAGGCTAGAAGCTCCTTATGATACTAAAAAATGAGCGCATAGAACAAAAATTAATTACTGGTGATATTAAAAACGAGGCAAAAGAAAAAGGGTATAAGAGTGCTTAAATAAAAAAGTTTCAGTTGATTCCGTTCCAACATGTCACTCCTACATGTAGACCTCCTGCAAAGATATGACGCAATATAACAATTAAGAGATTGACACGTGAGGCAAGTAAAAATGATGTGAAGCTCATACAGTAGAGATATATCAACACATTAAGCACGCTATCTTTTTTCATGCCGTGATTAAATTATTTCTAAGTAACTTATTTATTTATCTGTTTTAGGTAGTTTGATCAACCTCGTCACCAGTACTCCTAAGGTTAAAAGGCAAGTTAAAATCAACTTGGTTGAAATATATCTAACTTCGTCCCCAGAGTTATCTTAGTTTAGACAGACCCTTATGTAGGATCCCTAGATTAGTTTAGTTTAGACAGACCCTTATATAGGGTCGATGCGTTATAATAAGAAAGAAAGAAGGGGGCCTGGAGTCGACGTTTACTTAAAGAAGATGTACGAAAAATAAATAAATAACACAGAAATAAGTAAAATCAACGTACATTTAAACATATAAACAAAGAAATATTCCAAAGAAACAAATTTGCAAAATATCAACAACAAAACGCTAACCATAAACAAACATGAACTTCGCGTCCGTTAAAACAATGTCTGATGGAATTTATTTTCCTTTCAATAGTTCTGTCTAAAACAGTTAATTTGCAAACAATAGAATTATAATTAAAATAAATTGGTGAAAATTTTCTATTTAATTAAAGTGTTCAGAGTGTATTACTTGTGAAGAATCAATTTGCATTTTCGTGCTATCCATCACATGAGATACTGTACGCAAACTGGTCGTTGTTATTTTGTGTACCCCAACAAATGTGATTTCGTAGCCGTATAACCCCGCGTTACGTCAGGCCGCTAAATCCTCAACCTAGTCTCCAGGACTTTTTTAGTTTCGTGATATTGGAGTCCCGATGCAGTCAACCTAAAAAATCATGGTGACAAGGTTGATATATTCTCTGTTCACGTAAAACACAGCCCATGACCCTCTTAATATAAGTTTTCTTCATCCAATATCTTTGCCGCCTTAGTAATGACGCAATATACTATTTATATCACAGATTAATTAATAATGGTGTTCCACGAATGAGTTTCCATTGAAAAAGATAATTGAGTGCATTAATTATATGCCACATCGTTGCCTCAGGTATACTCTTTTTAAATGAGTAAAACGGTATATAAACAACCTACCTCGTTCCTACTTATGTGCAATGAAGTTGAAATGTCATTTTGGGATGGAATAAACATTTTTTGATAATATTATGTTGCTCCTTACTGACGTCATTTTTAACGTCACGACGTCACGACGAAAAGAAGATCGGCGTTAATAGCGCACAATCGACGGAAAACTGTCTCGTTGTTAGGGCTTTTGTTTCTCAACGGTGCAGTGATTATTTACAGACCAGCCCTAAGATCGAGGTTTCTCACTGGCATCTCCTCAGAGACACGAAGCATCATATCCTTTGCAGGTTTCTTCTGTAATTCTTATCACATATTTTTGTCCTGGTTGAAGGAAAACAAAAGAGAGATTTGAAATCGTGTTTGGCCATCTACGAATATTAAATTCTCGCGAAATGAAAGTTTACATAACTTATAAAAAAAAAATGATAAAATACATCACAAAATTGTTCGCTGACACAAAAAAATACCAGGTACGAAAGTTTTAAAGGAAATTACCTGTCTTATATTTACCAGGTGAATAAATTCTCACATCTTGCACCATCAAGTCAGTGTTATTAAATGCATAGGTTTACATACGCGCAAACATAAGTAAGAAAACAAAGATATTAAATACTCATTACAATAACGAGGTGGCGTCATCAACTTAAATATTTTAATGTCAAACTTGGCGCTGACATATAATGACACCAATCCTAATGAAGTTGAAATGTATGCTAAAGCACTCCTTCGTAACGCTCCTCCACAGTGTTACACATTAACCTATTGACAATGTTTGTTCATGTTTATAAATCCCCGTAGAAACTGTTGTCAATTATCTCTACTAACAAAGTCGATTTTGATTCGCATAAGCACGCCATTTATGATATATAAAAAAGGGATCCGGGGGAGAGGTTGTCATTTTTAGAGTCACGTATGCAGCACAGTAAATCTTCTTTTGCTTTTGAGTGCAATTGTTTTTAAAAGTTGAGACTTATGACTTTTAGTTTTTCAAACAAAGAACGTCGTTAGCAGCGCAAAACAAAAATTCAAAAAGTCGTTAACTTTTAAATTTTAAATCTTAGCCATCCTTTTGAAAAACGTTAAGAATGGACGTGAAGTGGAGAGAAAACATGGAAAATAACATACGATAATAATTTTTTTGACCGTTTTGTTCCACCTGCAGTTTAACACGAGTTTTCGCTTGTGTTAGGGCGAATCTCCACGGGACGATTTTTACGACGATCGTCATAAATACTCGAATTTGATTGGTCGCGATTTTTGTCATGACGAAAAGTTGAATTGGTTTCTACTTTTCGTCACAAAAGTCGTCGCGAATATCTCTAGTGTAGATTCGGCTTTAGGAACTCAGCATCACCTTTTTCTTAATGCAGTAAATAAGCGATAAGATTAAGAAGAATTTTACCCAGAAGTTGAGGGATATTGGAACGGAATTCGTAAAAAACGGGAAATTAGAGTAATAAACCATTGCGGAATGAAAAAAAATGGAATTAAGACATTTCAGACATTTTAATTTCCGGGCCATCTTTAGGTCAAAAATGAAAAATATCTGTCTATGTCAAATTTGTAATTGTCTTTAAAGATATATTTTGTTACACATAGCGTGAAAACTCAACAAAAATAATAAAAAAATGGTTTTTAATAAATTATTTTTTGGTCCCAGAACATACTCTGGACATATATATATATAACGAGACAAAATGCAAACACTTTGTTCCCAGCCTCTCTTACTGCTTTGTCAACAGAAACAAGAAGAAAACTAGAAGGCAAGTAGTAAAACGAACGCAAAGGAATTTAATTGGATTAGCGGAATGTAATATACACACACGTAATATCAAACAAACCCAATCTCGTCCCCAGGGTTTTGTGACCCCTGAGCCGTTATTACGGAATGAACTTCATCGACAAGGCAAAATGCCCTGGGAACGAGGTTAAAACGAAACCTGACTAACCCAGACGTAATATGTTTGAGAGGAGGGGTGGTGTACGTCCCATAACTACTAACTTGTTCCCAGTTCCCTGTCAATGCTACTAATTTTGCTGACATTAGCACGCCCTTATCTTTTCAGATTTTAGAGGCTCGTCGGAATTTCGGTACGGTGATTATGTTGTGTGGACACTTTAATAAATAACAGAAATTAACTTTTCACATAACAAAAAGCCCGACAATTTCCAAAAATATTTTACCCAGCATTTGTACCGCCTGCCTGCTATGTGCTACTTATCCAGTAGTTCCCAGACTTTTTACGTCAAGCAAATGACGTCAGAATTTTTGGAAAAGTGCTCTTAAGAAACCACTCTTTCTTACCATAGATCCGTACCAAGACTGTCGCACTCTCCGTCACACAAAACAAATGTCTTGCACTCTCGTTCTTTTATACGCGCCGAAGATGAAGCAAAGAAGACAAAAAAAAGAATACATAAATAGCTTTAAGTTGTAGCGCACAGCTGACTCTACCATGTTCTTTTAAAATGTAACGACTATTTCTAATTGCAGTAAATGTTATGACAAAAAATTTACTATAGCGAACTAAAATATTTATTTGCGATAAATGTCAAAGAAAAATTTTCAGTCAACTTGGTGTGAAGTGCCAGGCTGTTCTTATCACAATACGTTGTGTTTGAAAACTTGCTCAATATTTGAGGAGAAAAACAACAATTTCGTTTACAACCATTTTTAATTACAATAACGTTTCTTCCAACCTCGTTCCCAAGTCCTTCCACATTTTCTCCTTGGAAATTCTTCTCCAGGAACATATGAAATGATGGTCAAACGCACATAACAAAATGGCATAAAGTGAGTGAAAAGTGAGACCCGATACCCTATCTATGTGATACCCGAGACCCGATACCCTGACACCGATACCCGAGACCCAATACCCTGATACCGATACCCGATACCCGATACCCTGATTTTTTTTATTTCTTGATTTTTTTTTCGGCGATGTTTTATTTTAATGAAAATCCTAATTTTTTCTCATTATTTTCTTGTTTTTTCAACGTAACATATCAGAGATGATATGTTGGTTTATTCGAAGAAATGCGCACGCTCGATAAATGAATAATTAATGAGAACGTCCAGATTAAGCGATAATGCGAAAGTGCCTGTTCGATGGATCGAATGAAAGGAAAAATCAAAGAGTAAAGGTCGTGTTTTTAGTGAATTTATAGTAATTTTACAAGGCACACCTAATAACAGAAACTTAGTAGACTTTTCTAAAGAGAAGAATGCGGGCAAAAAGAAAACGAAGGCAACTCAGAGACGAAAAGGGCCAGCTAACGTCAAAAAGGTTCTGATTACAAATTTAATCGATCCATCAGCTCCTGCACAAACATCATCTACGCTACCGTTATCGCAGCCTACTATTGTTTCAACTACTTCACACACACATATTTCATATTCAACGCAACCAATAGCATCATCTGCGCCTTCAATACAAACATCTTCAATACTACCATCAACGCAACCTATTCCACCTTCAACAACAGTGAATAAAACCAGCACCACCTGTGCCAACAGATAATGGTTATGTCTTGTTCCTTCTCAACTACACCCACAAAAATGTATCAACTTGCTATGGTTGTGGAGGAAAATTTCAGTCAAATATTCCATCGGACAATATACAAAATTTAATCGTGGTTTCGAAAACCAAAGGGAGTTATTTCGACCCTACATTGAAAAAATAAACATTCTCTAATGAATTTAAAAAGTCTATTATCACTTTAATCATTCATGTTTGAGCAGACAAAATATTTGATGCTAGTTTCATTGTAGTTCCTGGTGATATAAAACCATTGTTGAGCCAGCAGCATATTCGCTTACGTGCAACAAATATTTCCGTATAACGAAGAAATATACATATCAAAATGTGTTTTTATTATCGTTCATATTCAACAACAACAACAAAAAAATGATAATAAAAAAATATATCAGGGTATCGGGTATCGGGTATCGGTATCAGGGTATTGGGTCTCGGGTCTCGGTGTCAGGGTATCGGGTCTCGGGTGTTTATTCTATTTTTTTATTGGTGCTTTTTTTAAATATTTTTATTGAATATTTAGCTATCCCCAAAGTCGGTTAGAAGGTTTCACTGCATTTACAAACAGATCATGGTAAGATTGGTTCAAATAATAGATTTTGTAAAGATTACATTAAAAGGATTTTTAATATGATGTATTTTATTGCACCAAAATTTCGCCGTTTTGTGTCCCCAAAACCGTTAAATTAAAATGCACTAAAAAAGGATTTGCTAGAAAAAATGCCACATGGCCTAGAAACCTCATTCCCAGGGCAATTAAGCAAAAATTGCCCTGAGGACAAGGTTGGTGGCCGCGTGTTGTGAAGTAGTTGGCTTCGCAATCATGAGGTAATTGATTGAATCCAGACGCTAACATCAAGTATGTTTACCAGAACTGCGTCTCATCTGACGTGATGTGAGGGAAATCAGGCAAAAATTAGCCATGCATTCACAGAACTCTCAGTGTTACAAATGCTGACGTTGCTATTCTATCTAGTGAGTAAATTGATGATAATATTTTTAAGCAAAGAAATACGTTTTTTTTACTTTTACCGCAAAATTAAAATGCCGCGAAATACACCTACGAGATTAAGATGGCGAGAAGGACCGCGAAATTTTGAACGAAGAAACTGCGAAATTAAAATGACCGCGAAATTTTTGCGCATTGGATTAACATCATGCAAAACAAATTATTTTCTTTTTAAAATTTTAAAGTTTTCTTAAGAAATAAAAAATAAAATTATTCTTGTTGCCAGATTTCAAAGAGATCTGGGAACGAGAATGCAATGAAACCTATAGAACAAAATTTGAGTGTTTTCACCAGCCCTGTGATTGATAGTAATCTCTCATACATTACTTTTGACAAAGATTCTGGACGGGTGAAATTCGCCTAAGTAAAAAACAAAGTCCTATCATCCTCGTCAACAAGGGGTTTGTTACCTGATATTAAAGTCGCTACAGCTTATAGACAGTTTCTTTACCGCGGGTCTCATTATCAAAAGGCACGAACCCCTGGAAAAGAAGTTCTCAAACCTGCAAGGCAAGTCTTTTCCTTTCTCCAGCACTTCATCAGTAGTTGGTTACACGAGACGTAAGGAGTAAACATTCGACACTATTTCGACATTATTTCTGTTAGCACTCGTGCTTCTTCTATTGTTGATTAAATTTCCAAAAAAAAAACATTAAAATAATCTTTTTGATTTTTCGTACAAGTATTTTTCCCTCCCACTTTGTTAATTTTGTTATAAAGAAAAATAAATTCTAATGAAGAAAAAGTTATCTGTGATAATCCAACTTTTGTATTTGTTGATGTCTTTTAAAAAAAATATTTAATATTTAGTTTAAATTTTTTTTTAAAGATTTTTTCTTATAATAGTCCAGTAGAATTTTAGTTGACCTGGAAAAAAAACTAGTTTATATATTGAATATTACATACCGTTGGATAGATAAATTTATTAACTTTAATTCTTACATGATTGATGTTTCAAAATAGCGCAATTTCTACCATTTAAAATGTTTTGACGATAACATAGCACACTTATCAAGGATTCATCAAGGCTGAGCAGATACTTAATAAAATTTCACTATCTTATTCAATATATTGTAAGTGTTACGCGTAAAAACATGTATTGAATTTTGATGCCATAAATTTAAATGTGGCAGCCGAAGCTAAGTTGTCAGTATTTCTAACTGCAATTAAAATTTTCTTGCTCGAAGCTCCTAGTGTTTGCGCATGCGTAGTAAAATTCTTTCTGACTGCAACGCCCATACTTTGGCGGCTTTGGAAGTTAAGACAAGTTAACCTGCAAACGTTTTGTACAACCCACAAATAAAAAATATGCTACCATCTTTTAAAATAATTGAACATTTTGAGCACCAACATATACACGCTGATCAACCTCGTCCCCAGGACATATTGTATCGTTTCTAACATCAGACAGCGCGTCCCGGTTATAGAAAAGAGACAACAGGCGCTGCGAACGAGTTTGCACGCTGATAGCTGCGCAGTCCAACTACGTCCCCAGGACTTGTTAGGCTTCATAAAATATAAAATACCTAACAAGACCTGGAGACGAGGCTCTTAATGGAAGTTAGGCTTAACGTCACAAAAGAAAATTCAATTGCTTAAATGGTATTCTGTAAAATATCAAAATTCCTGTTTCTTCTGGTCTGCATAATACCCTTTTGTAGTCTATACAATAATCCCAAGGTTTAAATACTTAAAATGTATTTAAAAACGGTTTTGTTTACGATAAATAAGTAAATTCAACAACAACAATTATATAACGAGGTTAAAAAAATAAGAAAACTAGAGTTTGATATATCGAGCAAAAATATTTTATGCAAAAATCGAGCAAAAGAAGTCTCGTAGTAAGCAAAAATGCGACGTTATTAAACAATAATTTAAAATAGTTCTTGAAAAACAAACTCAATTTAACGACTTGGATGAGATAATTTCAAACCTTTATCTATTCAGCCTCGTTTGAGTGAAGAGACCTTAAAACACCTGATCACGGACAATATATTCGTTCTAAAAAGCATCTAGAACCATAAAAATAACAAAAATAATACGAAAAAGAAAATTATTTGCTACAAAAAATAAAAATACAATACAAAATAAAAGCTCTCCCAAAAAATTATTTTATTTTTATTCTCTAACATGTGCCTCTGTTTTTGTTATCACCATGGCGACTAAAAAGAATTAACGCGCATTTTAAAAATAACTAAAGAAGTTTAAAATAGAATAAATATACAATAACACAATATCCGTGGTCAAACAGACGAGATAAAAACGTATTTAAAAACCAGTTTGAAACGAGGTAACCAGCCTCGTTTTGCTGCAGCGTTTATAAGGTTATATGAATTTAAATAAAAACTTCTTTGAACTTCGGCGACATTGAATAGAATTTCCACGCATGCGTGTTATACATATGAAACATGCGCACTAGGTTCATCTAACGTCATATACTGATTCCCTAGTTTCATTACACTACTTGAACTTTTTTGTCTCGATCTTTTTCGTCTCGATTTTGGTTTGTGATTGTTATGATGTCCGATATCAAATATGTCTTCCTCAGAAGCGGAGTAGCCATTTTCACTGAACTCACTGGGCTCGTCTTCTATACTATTTACAGATGAATGTTTTGAAAGTTTTTTCTTTCTGTTTCCCGTATTGTTGTTATTACTTTTTAAGTGACCCATAACCATGTTATCTAAAAAAAAAAACTTTTATTCAATGAAGAAAAAAAAGAAAGAAAATTCTTCGATAACATGTTCTATAAGATTTTTTTTTAACTTTATTGTAGTGCCAGCAAGCTCTGTGTAAGAAAATGTTGAATTCTATATCATCTCTTACGGGTTGTCTTCAGAATTTTTTTCGCGAAAAAATAACTCTCTTTTAACCTTTAAATTTTTCGACAAAGAACAAATTAAATATCTAATTCCAATTCTTACTCAATAATTGTTTCTCTTTATTCTTTTTCATATTAAAAGTATCTTTATCAGTGGTAGAACTCAGTTTCCGGGTAGGCGAGGCAAGATCAGTCATGCTGGATGATCGAGATGTTTTATAATAGCTGCTCGAGTAATCACTATCAGTGTCTTTTATATCATCTTCACAATCGTGCAACCACTGCATAACGTGTTCCTGTGAACGGCCCAAATCATCGGGCCCCTTAAAGTTATATAATGGCGGTCTAAGCTGTGCATCTTTATTTGGAATATCTGTCATTGTAGCGGCGTCACTTTTTAAGGTTCCGTTATCAGGCGAGGATAACAAATCAGGTTGTTTTTGTGTATTGCTTTGCGGTACAACAGTTGCGTCGTTTGAGCTTAGTGTGTTACGGTCTGTTAAATACTCATTCGAGTTAATATTACGGTAACCGATCAAATCAACCGTTGAAACATCAGTCATTGGAATTGCCTGTTCTTCACGATCGATCATATATTCGAGTGATTTCACAGAGCGTAATTTAGCGTGGTTCGGAGATGGTGTTTGTATGTGCTCAATCATCGATTTCCGATTCTCTGATGGTTTCTGTACCTTCTTACACAAATATTCAGCAGATTTTCTGTGAGAGCAATCTTTATGTAAGCTCCGAAGAGAGGGTGCTTGAGCCAAGTTTAACATATCTACAGAAGTAGCCCCACTTAAAGCACGATATGAACTGTATTGCTTCAAGTCTGGCTTTGATCTGCGATGCTCGTCTTTTCGCAACCTATGAAAGGTACATAAAAACGTAAGAAAAACCATGACGTATTTTAATGCCAAAAACTAAAAAGAAAATTTTCGAATTTTATGGAATTTTACAGGAGGTTTCGGGTCAAAATATGTGAACACACTAACAAAAAAACGTGTAAAAGAAGTATAAAAACCAGTCGACATTTTAAGCGATTTTGACAAAATTTTGGAAGAAAATGGACGAGCAAGTAAGTATGTATTTTTATAAATGTGATAATGAAAAATAACTACTTGAAAATTGTGTGTCTCAAGATATTGTTTGTTCTGATTTCAGGTTATTTAGAAAATTGCAGAGAGATTCCATTTTATAAAAAATTCTAAGGAGATTTTAGGTGGTATGACCGCCATGTACACTAAAAAATTAAAGCTATTCCTACTGATTTCAGGTTATTGCATACGTTACAGGAAACTTCAGAAAAGAAAAGCCAACACAAGCCTCACTTTATATTTAAAACTTCATCCTCTGCACTGCTTTCTTCTCCATCCATCTCATCGAGATCAATAAGTTTTTCTTGATTATTCAAACATTCAGTTAGAGGAGAAGTGTCATTGTCGTAAGAGTTGATTGGAGAATCAGCTTCGTCAATGGTGTTCATGACAGAAATGTCACTTGTGTTGTACACTATAGTGTTGCATCTGCTGGGTGTTTGGTAGACCTAAGCAAATAAGAAATAAAAAATATTAAAAATAAATAAAATTGATAAAAATAGAAAAGAAAATAGAAAATATAAGTGAAAAGAATGGAAGAAGTGGATAGAATAAAATTTTTTTTTAGAACAGTGAAAAATAAAAATAAATAAGCAAATAAACCAAGGACTAAAAAACAAATAAACAAATAAACTTATCATAAAATAACAAACACTACTCACACTGGAAGCACTAGATCCCATTCGATTGAACTGTAAAGTGTTTGTTCGGTTACTAGTTGCAGATGATAACCTTCTGCGTTCGTAGTAGGAATCAGTATTTCTTTTCAAATCACTTCTTGTATCGCATAGGAAAAATCTATACCATGCTTTTCGCGCGTTTTTTTGCGCTATACAATAAAATCCAAATATGGCGAATCCTTGAAGTCCGTTGAATATGGCGAAAAGGTAACTAAATTCTAATCTGGCACCTTTAATCGCCGACCCAAATCCAAATGCCCATGTTAAACCCATTAAGATCATAATTCCAAACGCGCGTCTCAATCGAACAAAAGCAATCCTGATAGTTGATTGGTCAGTATTCGCATTGGGCCTGGTGCTGAGTCTGTGCATAATGAAAACAAAAATGATGAAATTGATACAAATAATAAGACCAATGGGAGCCAGATATCCTGCGTACAACGGAATTCCAGTCACGTGACAACTAAAAGATAAAAAAACACTGTAAACAGTTTGTTGTTTTTAACTGGGTACAAATGTTGTTATTTTCTCTAGTGAAACGCTATTATTCTTCTATGATCAAACGATATTGTTTTCCTTCGGTCCAATGCTACCATTTTTCTCTAGCCAGAAAATAGTGTATAAACTACAATATATTAACAAGCAAAGCCGTTTCACTGAAGTGAAATAACCATACCCATGGTCGACATTCAAAGCAAAATGTATAAACGCTCACAGAAAGAAAACAAAGCAAACTAAAACACATACTAATGATTGCCGCCATACTTGTCCATACTCGTCAAAAATGTGATCAAGACGATGAAGAAGGGAATTCCTGCGATAAAAACAAAACAAACATAAACACACACGTCAATTTGAAAAAAAACATCACAGATATTTGTGTTTTAGAATCCACTCTAACTGGAACATATCACAGTATTTGACAGTAAAAATAATACACAAAAATATTCTTGTTCACACTCACCCCAAGCAACAACTGATGATTTAACAATATCTCCTCCTTCGCGTGGTGGCCACACCCTCACGAAAGCATGGTACATAAAACCAGCCTCCATTAACATCCACATGAACGCAACGAGTGTAAAATAATGAATTACCACGGCAACACTCTTACAAACATAATGGTTTCCAGTTTGTTCAAACCCAGTGATGAAAGCAACAATAACAACAAATAAAGCAACGCAAAGTTGAATCAAAACTTTGGCTGCCATTTCTTTTAGAAGGCGTCTAAAAAGTAACAGATAATTGTTATACGTGTATCTGGTTCAGATGGCTGGCCTGATTCGTAGTAATTTTCCTCTTACTAACTATAGTCTTTAAGGTCCGACATAGGCGAAATTCAAAAATTTCAATTTCTTTTAGAATACAAAATTAAAAAATCTGCTTGAATAAGTAATAGGTGACAAAACGTACGCTAAAAGAGATTCTTGCTTTAAAAATAAACATACCCCAAAAGAGTTAGTTACTAAAAAAACGTACCTTAAAAAGAGACATAGTTAATAAAAAAAACGTACCCAAATAAAAGATAAGTGATAAAAGTGAGGAACAATCCAATCAAGGATAAAAATGAACCAGCAATACTAATGTACGTTAGAATTTCTTGTGATCTGCCACATATCCTACTGGTGGGAGCATAGATATCCTAAAAAAATATTATATTGCACTTCAAAGAATGCTACAAATAAGAGTCTATGGAAGAAAACATGAGAGAATTGGGCTAAACCTCTAAAGTCAGTAATAAGAAAACGTGAGATAATCAGGCATAACCTAGCATAGATATCCTATAAAAATATTATATTGCACTTCAAAGAATGATACAAATAAGAGTCTATGGAAGAAAACATGAGATAATGGGGCATAACAACATATTAAATTAAAAACGAATGTTTTTATCCATTAGTTGTTGTCTGATATAAAGACTTTCTTCTAGAAACAAATAAACCAAATTGGCAATTACCATCATGGCAGCAAAGTTGGTAAGATGTGTACAATGGCACGTTATAGTTTGATTGACAACACTTTCCAGTGTACATCCTTCACTTGACCATCCTCCCTTGTCACCATCTGCTTGGAAATCCCAATACACGCAGGCTGATTCTGACAGATCGGCCTGAAATTTAATCAATGTCTATGTAAAATTCAATGTAACAAAAGAGTAAGTTATCTACACGTAATAAGAAATCTCATGCTAGTTTAGAAATGGGCTAACTGCGTTTTAAAAGTAATTAATCTAATTTAGAGACGACAAAATATTTGGCCACTTTCTTTTTTTTAGGTTTTAAATTTCTGAATTTTTGCTAACAAGATTTATGAACTGCTGAGAATTTTAATAAAGTGAGTACTTACAGCAAAGGAGCAAAAAAGATAGTAAAATGACCAGTACTTAAATACTGATTGGCTTAAAGAAGAGCAGCCAGTGGAGGAAGTTCGTGCTTACTAGATCAATAGAATGATTAAACTGTTGCCAGCTTTAGGTCTGCATTTGACGGGCTCATACCTAAGGGTTACTGGATTGACAGTAGGGGAAAGAATGTTTCGTTTAGCCTGCAAGTACCAAATACCAACTAAAAAACTTTTGTAAACTCTTAATTTATGCGAAGAAAAATATTAAAAACAGTTTAACTCTCATGTGTGTTAGTAGCAGGCTAAATCACAACTTACAGTTTCGTTTGCTTTGAACTTCAAAATAACAGGTTCCGAAAGATTCTGCGTTTTCTGACCAACAATTTCACTGGATATAACTGGAGTGTACACTCTTTCTTTAATAACAGTGTAGCCATTTACACACAGTTCTTCCAAACGTTTCTTCTCAGTGAAAAATTTGTTTGTTTTATAGTAAACAAAGTATATAGATTCGTCAGTTTGGTTTTTTGGTAGCGCCTAAAATAATGAGGAGTCATCACCATTAGGGTAAAGTTAAAGTTTATCTTGCCGCATTATATTCGCATTATTTTTATCAAATTTTCCTTGAAATTTCAGAAATTTTTGGATTACCAAAAAAACCCAGAAAGTGTAGTACCCTACAAATATATACAAATAAATAAAATGACTAATTCCTGGGAATTGTACTCGCAATTTTTTTATACTCGTTATATAACATCGTGAAAAGGGCCTGCGAATTATAATACACTTTTAAATGATAAAGCAACCTTTTATGGAACTAATGAAATCAAATTTTTTGGACCGACATTTGGAGTTTTTTTGGGCACAATTGGGTTTTTAGGTTAAACTATCTTAAAGTTTAAACTTACCTCAACAGGTATAGTGATAGTCCCTGATCCTTGTGAAAATTTGATGCCTTCTTCCAGTTTATACTTGTGGAGGAATATTTTCTTGACAATAACATTTTCTGAATTTTCTTCAAGTTTCTTTTTCTCAGGTTTAACATTTGCTAACCACTTCTCTAACATCTGCACATACCTGTAATAATACAAAAATGATAAACAAGCAAGTAATCTATACAAATTATAATAATTATAATAATATTTATATAAAGAACTAGTCCAAGGAAATTGCTGGATTACATTCCATAAAGGTGACTTTGACTTTAAATTTAGAGTCATGCAATGAACAAACAACGACATCAACAGAAACCTCAATGTTTACACATTTATCAAGTCACCATACCTTGTTCCAGTCCGATTTGTGATCTCACTTTCTGCAAGAACAGTCTTATTAGCTTTCAAAACGTTACTAACTGCTTCTACCAGAGATTCTCCAAGCTGTAGCAAGAAAGAAAGTTCTCATTTGCTGAACATATGCTTAAGACTAGATGACGAGTTAAACAAGATATTCTTACCAGTTCACTGCTATTTTGAACATCAACAACTTTTTCCAAAATATCGATGGTGAGAACAACATCATGTTTATTTAAAAAGTTTGGATTGGCTGTGATATTTTTTAGGCGGTTGCCAACAGCTGCGGCATTGCCTTCTGTAATCACCATCTGTGAATAGATAAACAAGCTGAAATATTAAACCAAATAGTTCAAAATACGAAGTTTTCTAAAACAAATTTTTAAACCAACAAACCTCTTTTATTGAGTTTAACTCTTCCGTTGCTACAAAAAAAGAAAAGTTTGTCAAAAAATGTTTTGTCATATTTTGCATTTAGAAAATATATTTTGCAATATTGTTAACAGAATGTTGTCTTACCTTTGCCAGTAAATATCAATGTTGGTGGATGATTGAACGGTCCCTCACCTATCTTTGTGAATGCACGCACCGAAACTTCATAATTTGCTCCTGCTTCGAGATGATATAAGGTAGCTGAAGTGAAATTTGTAAGCTTGTACTTAATCACTACTTTTTCTATGGCTTTATTTTGTTTGACTGACTTGAAATATCTGACTTCATAATGTGTAATGATCCCATTTCTTTTGTCTTCATCAGGTAATGACCAAAAACAATGCAAGGTATCATGAGCAATTTTTGTAACATGTAAATCTAGAGGTGCCCCAGATGGTCCTAAAATACACAGCGTTTCATGTTAAACTTTCCATTCTCTTTCGTTTTTTATGATAAAGAACAATTTTCTGCAAAAAAAGTCAACTTACGATCTTCTAGGGTTGTGAATTTTCTTCTTGAATAAAAGTCCCCCACTTCATCTCCTGTGTACAGCATCGCAACTTCAACAGAATAATTCCTATATGGATGCAAATCAACCATGTCAAAATAACTAACATTACTGAATGGAATAGATAGTTGAAGCTTTTCCTTCTTTGATGCGAGTCGTATTGTATAACCCTCAACATCCTTCGTTAGTGGTCCAGTGAAACTAATGATGAATTCTGATGATGTTGAAGAAATGTTTCCGATTTTAACATTTGGTATAGGTGCTAGAAATATATATAATATGCAATAAAAGGCTTTCAATATGGAAAAATTGTAAGTAATCTTCAAAAAGCACAATGAAATGCATTGTTTTATATAAACTTAACATTGTATTAAAAAAGTCCTATTATCCTGTCAAGAGAAGATTAATAATAATCATACCTAACACATTTATCACAGCTGTTGAAGAGGATTGAAGATCATTTAAGTGAGGATACCAAGCTAAACATGTAAACACTGCACCATGTTCTTCGCCTTTTATTCGTTTGAATTGCAATGTTGCAGTCATTGTTCTGTTTGTATAGCTTTGCGCAGTGCTTATGCGAGAATCCGTTGGTAAAAACACACCATTCAAATGCCATACCAGAGTTATCCCAGGGTGGCCAGTAAAAGCACACTTTAAGTTGAACTCTTCGCCACGTGCAATTGTCGTGTCTTTTAATCCAATTACAAGTTTTGGTACAAATTCTAATAAGATATATGTAAAATTACTTTTTTAAGAGCATAAAAAAGATTACGAAATAAACTTCTCTTTTTATAAACAATTGCTCCATGGACCAAACCATATTTAGCTACATGAAAAAACTCATTGCTTACCTGAGAAAGTTTGTAAAGGTGAATTGTTTATTTTCAAAACATTTATTTTTTTAAACATTGTAATTTATCACCTATTTGCCTCAACGAAATTGTTTAGCAATTGTTCATAATTTTGGGGGCAATTGATTAAATTTAAGATTGTTTCGAAAAAAGTAAAAAATCACTCACCAGGTTGTGGAACACACTCATAAATTTCCACTCTTAGGCATGGAAGACTCTGCCATGATAAAGGTCGTATACGAATATACTGAACAGTAAACGGTTTGGCAAATGTTTGTGTTGAGATTGATTTTCCATTAACATTTCCAATAAAAACCTGCAATAAAAAAGAAGCAGGAGATATTAGACATTTGGATTGTTAATATTATCATACAAGGATGTGGTTGCTTTGAGCAGATTATTTATTTAAAGAAAGAAGCAGTTGCTAGATATTTATAACTGGTCAGACAAGATTCTCTTCACCATAAAAAAAAAAAACACCTTGTTGTATTCCTGCCATGTGTCACCATCAGTACTGTAGTTTAACTTGTATTTTTTCACCCATGCATTCATGTTGGTATATGGATGACCTTGTGTTGCTATTTTTGATATTTCTCGTGGATAAGTAAAACCAATCTAAACACATTTTAAATTCCAAATTAATACTGAATATTAACTGCGACAATATTATGAAAGTAAAAACAATAACAAAAATAAAAACAGCAACAACAAACAAGCAGGAAAACAATTGTAACATAAATACAAAACAAACAACACAGTCAAAATCATTCAAATTATCTTAATAACAACAGAATAAACACGCACTTGCAACCAAGGTGTCAGGTCATTTTCATTGGCGCACCAAGCACCCCAATGACTTGGAGGGCTGATGTTCATATTATTCAATCTTCCATCTGAAGGTTGATGATGCATGTATGAGGAGGACGCAGCAAAACTATCGTTTGTTATCACATTAGGATTAGAAATTCCAATAGGTTTATCACAATCTAAAAAAGAATCATAAATTAATGTTACAATCGACAGAAGGATTTAAGTTTTAGGAAAATTTAACAAGATTTATGCTACATATTTTTTAACAAGAATATGATACAAAACAATGATTACCCTTTCCAGCAAAGCAACCATAAAGTTCAGTTGTTAAGCAGCACGTATCATAACATGAAAGAGGATAAATTCGAAAATATCGTCCCAAAACATCTGTTCCCAAGTTGTTTACTATTGTTGAATATTTGTCACTGGTTGGCTCAAAACCATTGTAGACCTTAAAGTAAATAAAAATATATAATAAAACCTTGTCCGAGGTAAATAAATGACCTCTTGAATTTAGTAGTAATTTATATTTTATTGTTGTTGTCAAAGGGTTTGGATAATATAAACATTTTGATTGACTAATATTGCCTGTCACCAAAAAATAAAAAAATGGCAGCTCAAAATATGAAGCACAAACGCAAAACAAACATTTGTAAACTAAAAAAGATATTTTATCTGACTTTTGCTTCAAAAGAGGTTAATCAAATTATAGCAACACTATAAAATCTTTTGTAATTTATGCCTTATCAGTATTTTTAAAATAGCAGTAAAAAAACTCAAAGCATGTATACCTTAACTTTACCATCTGTTGAAACATTGTGCCATGTTATACCATCATAACTATGTTTTATCATAAATGTTTCCACATAATATCCAACAAATGGGCTCATTCCCAATTCGATTTTGTTTACTGATGTCATTTTCTTAAATTCAATCTGATACCAAGGATTTTTGTCGTGTTCAGTCGCACACCAAACTCCAAATTCTTTTCCTCTACTAGATAATCCAAAAAATTAAACAACTCTATCATACCTACACATCTTTTATAGATCCTGGTGTTCAACCCTTTACACAATGTTGTTTAGATTTTTGACACATTGAAGTTCAAAAACAAAAACAAAAAGCTACCAAATGTTAAGCAAATGTGTTGCAAATGTTAACAACGTTCCATATATGCGCTTCTATTGGGGTACCCCAATTGGGGTAGTATTTGGGGTAGCTAATTTTGATATTCAAAGCATGTATTTTGTAAATATACATTATATATTCAATTTTCAACTGAACCATCTGCAAAACTGGTCAGCAGCAAAGGAGAGTATATATATACATAATTATCTGGTCTGTAAATAAAAATTACTGCCCCAAACACCAAAACATGGGGTACCCCATGTATATAAATTCATAAGAAAACTATTAAATGGTGACTAAATTTTTGCCCTTCTTTTTTTAAAAAACACACTAATTAATAAGTTTCATTTTTGATACTTCACCTTTTCCTAATTTCAATAATTTGGTAAAGCGTTCAGAAAAATAAGAAAATGTTGATTTGTGTACGCTTCTAGAAAAATTGTCTGTCCTTATATGTTTTAGTTTTACAAAAATCTCATATCTAGTATATGAGATTTTTGTAAACTAAAACATTTTCAACATTTTCTAGTATATATAAGTGCCGAATCAAACAAAGTAAAAATATAAAGATATATTTTTTACCGTATATAATTTAAACGGCCATAAATAATTTTCATTAAATCTTGCGCTGTCGATGCTGATAGTTGAGTGTCTGGTACTTGAGATTCTTTTGGTGTAGTGAACGCAATACCCAATGCACCATCACATGCACATTCTAGAAAGAAGCAAATGCTTTTTGTTAGTTATATATATGCAAATTAATTATATACAGCTTTTCTATATATAGCTCAGAAAGTTGAACATGATCATTTAAAATGACATCATAGTTTCCCATTAAACCACAATGCAGTATCATACACAGAAAAAGAAACCCAACCTAATACATAAAAACACAAAAAATCATCTTCTAAACAATCACCTTTGCAAACACAGATGCACAGAAGTGTGTATTATGAGAGTCAAACACTATGACATTCATGTTTTATGAGAAAATCATAAAATGAAGCTATATCAAACAAACTTATATTTTTAAACATGCAAGCTGTTAAGTTAAAAGAAAGAAATAACTAAAAAAAAATTTGAGCAGCCCTAACTGTGTGGGTTACTACCTTCTTGGCTTTGTAAGCCTAGCCATAATGTAGCTATGCCATTCTACTTAAACCAAAACATTTTAACATTCCTAGCTATATATATAACTTAAAAAATAGTAATGAACTTCCTTAATCTTATAAAAATTGCCTATCTAGCTTGGCTTTGACGTACAAACTGTCTTTTTCTTTCACTTTCGATTTTGTACAAAATGGTGATTATGCTGGTGTAACAAAACGCACGAAATGTTTTTTATCAAGACCGCGGTCTTTATCGCCTGCGCTGAAAACGGGGGTTTTGTTAAGGATTTAAAAAAAACTATTGACTTATTTATCGAAAGCTTCCAAACCATATAAAAAATACAAACCAGAAAACATTTAAAAAGTTTTTTGTTTTCGCGAAGATAGTTAAACATAGTTTCACGATAAGTCAGACCAAGTAACAATAAAGTGCAACCTCGTCCCCAGCATTTTCCGTCCAAATATATGAATAATCTAACATGCCCTGAGTACGAATTTGAAAATTGTCGGTTGCAAAACAATCGCTCCCCCACTGAGGCGGCTAGAACTCGACATAGGGTTATTCAACTACGACGAAATCATTTATGTCCTGAAAGTCATTCGAATTTTTGAACTTTCATAACACAAGGAAATTTAAGCCGCAGTTAAGAAAAATAAACACTTCTGTGATGTGATGCTGGGTTTTCAAGCCGTTATGTCATTTTGTAAATCCGGTGACACACTGGTCTTTTAATCCGATTTCGTTAAATTGTAATTATCAAGAAAACATTTGTTAGTTAATAATTTGGTACCCGGAAATTGCGGTTTTACAAGGGATAAAAATGATGAAAAATATTCCCCAGTTTTTTCTACCCACAACAGAGGTGTTAATCCTTCATGTCGTACTCATAACTATATGTCACTTAATGAAGTGGTTATGATAACTGCGTTGATTTTAACAGCTTATATAATGAGGTGACTCGCGCAAAGAAATTGTTTATAATAAGATTTAAAAAATTATGAAATTGTGTTGAATTTTTGCTTATTTTTCCTACGGCTCTTTTAAAAAAAAAACCTGTTTAAAATATAACAGACCATGACCGCAAACGTCAGCAGTTTTTTAAATGTTTATAAACAAAAATAGTCTGTGTAGTCATGTATGAAAAATGTACTTTTATTGCGAATGAAGGACGTACTTCAAACCTGAATGCAATTTGTGCTGACGTGAGAGTTGACGCGCCAGTTGTTGTGAAAATTGTGAAAAAAAACACCATTAACATATATGAAAAAAGAGAGCAAGATTTAAACAAAAAAGTTTACCACCATTTGATTCGTGATATACATTTCCAAATGGCGTCAAAAAAAGATTCATGTTAATTGCATTCAATTTCCGATTGAATCACACCTAAGCTAAATGAATGAACATATTTCAACGGTGCAGCACTATAATTATTGTTGCGCTGACTGCAAAGTTGAAAGTAGCAAATAGGATAGCCTTTGCGCTCTTAAATTCTTTAAGTAACTATGTAGTTATAGTATATACAAAACAATTCGAGTAATTATTCGAATATGTTTTTTTGTTTCGAGATGAAATATAAGATCGAACGTCTGGCTGTCGTTTTCGCGTTTCGAGAGACGCCATAGTTACTTCAGCGCTTTTCTACTGGGAGTCTGAGAGCTTAATATAGACTGTTTATTGGAGATGTCATTTCGGTTTGTCTGTTCAGTATTCATACTACTGTGGAAAGTTTATCATTTCTTGAACATGATAGTTTAGTAGGCGACGTTTCGGGAGATCCTTCTCCCATCATCGGGCAAAGGTAAATGATGTTGTTGGCCCGATGATGGGAGAAGGATCTCTCGAAACGTCACCTACTAAACTATCATATTCACGAAATGATAATCTTTCCACAGTAATAGAATGTTTAACTTAAACGTCTTTTGAAGTATGTGTATCGTGAGTATTGCGATCAAAGCTCTGTACACACAGACACATTTTTCACGTAAATATCTAACGCTGTAGCTACACGTGCAACATCAACAAAATTCATACAGTGTTAAAAGATTTTAAAGGTAAAAAAAGAAATCTTAATTGACATTTTAGAGGGTTAGGGTTAGGGTTATATTTTAGAGCTTATAAAAATAAATAAAGATTATTTAGACATGGGAAATTCACTCAGGAAGTTGTTTAATATCCTCGTCACATAATAAACACCCATTTCTGACTATAGAATCACAATCAGAGAGTCAGTGTAATCATTTAGCAGCGTTAAAGGTTCACGTTTCAAAAGCTAAAATTAAAATTTAAGATTGAATTTAATTCAAGAATTAAGGTTTAATTTTAACGTTTTTCGTAACAGTAAACCGTTTAAAACGATATCACATAATTCGGTTAATTCAATAAGTCTCGCGTTACACACGTTCGTTAAAATTCCCAACATGTAGCGGAGAGGTACAGTGAAATAAAAGTACACTAAAATCGACAAACTTTATTTAGAAAAAAATAATATTAGAACTTCAATTAAATTTTTTCAAAAGGAATATTAAAATGAACAAAATAGACTTACGAGATTCGTCAGTAATTCCCAATAGTATTATCGTCACAATTATATATGTATTTATCTCCATAATTTCAACAGTTTAAACTCCCATAACTTTTCTCCGTTAAACTTTCTCTTCTTCTTACTGACGCGCTGTTTCAACGTTCGTGAAAGTTTTTTAATCAATATACTTTCGTCACAGGAGAACGTTGTTTATCCTCCTCAACTATTACAATAAAAATATGTTGGCAAAGTTCAAATAAAAACACATTACAAATAATAATAAATTTGAGTCAAAATGTAAATACCATGAAAATAATTTCGAATGTCTAAGATAAACATATCGTCTATTGTTCCTTAAATATGTTTCTATTGTCCTTCTGCTCTTCGAATATTGTTATTGCCTTTGTCTTAAAAACTTTCGAACAATAGAAGACAATGTATTGTATGTTCAGCCTGTCTGTTGTTTTTTTGTTTTTACGTTATCGCCACACGGTTTACTGTGAAAATCCGAACATGTTATCGTTTTGGCGGGTTTTTTTGACACTTAACGCGATAAAAGTTTCTTCTGCGATCAAAATTCTCAAGATGATAGCCTTTGTTGTTTAATGTTAAAAGTGTTTCAATTTTCAGTGGGTGCTGAACCGTGTAAATCGCCTACTTGCTCTGTCATGCTAATTCACATGGGAGTTTTTGGTGGTATATTTCAAAGAAACGTCGCCATGCTTGATACAGACTCACACACTGGTGATTAAAGTGGTTTTATCTGGAATATGAATGAATTAAAACTAACGTTGTTTAAGCGATAATAGAAAATGGTAAAAAAACTTGCAAATTGTCTTTTTGTGCCGGCTGTTAGCAGTTAGCAAAATGACAAAGAGGTTCATTTTGCCACTTCTCTGGAGCAGAAAAGTAAGCTAATTACTGTTTTGGTTCCTCTGGTGATAACTATTAGCCTCGTAAAATTTATATATAACTTTCTTTTATGTCAATTACTCACTGGGTGCACTTAAAATAAAATAAAATAATAAAATCAAGTTGTAGATAAAGAAATGAAAAAAGTGAAGTTTTTAAAAGTTTACAGAGAAATTAATATATTTCAGGAAAACTACTATGACATGAAATATATTTCCACTTTGCAAAGTAAATACCTGAATCCAGAAATTTGCCAGATAATATACGCAAGTTGACAAATAGGAACATTATTACGAGGAGGGATTTTCACGTTTTTATATAAAAAACGTCTGAATTTTTTGGCTGAGGGATGTGTCGTATTTGCTCTAATATTCCCGCCTCTTTAGTAAACCCGCTATTTTGCTTGACCATGTTTGCGCCCTATCTGCTTTAATATTTCCGCTGCGTATCATTATAAGTATCTTTTACAAATTTCAACTGCTTACACATAGCATTCTATTAAATTTGCAGCTAAAAAATCTCGTGTGTAAAAACTTGCTGAATTTCCTTTGTTGGAAATAATTCTAATCCAATTTCCATACTTTCAAAAATTATCCCTGCCTTTCTAGCAAACCCGCATCTAAGGTTGAAACGCTAAACCCACGACTAGAATAATGAAGTAGATTACAATTTGCTGGCTGTCACGATGAAATAAATTTCCGGGAAATTAAGATTCCTAAGGTGCCCGCGTGTCTACCTTCTTGACAAAGAGCCTTTCTAAATATTTTTTAAAGTTGAAACTTATCCTGTCAACACTTTTTTTCCTTATGTCAAGTTATTTGGACTGACATTTTTATTTTTTTACAACATCAGGCGAGAGTATTTGCAATAATGGCAAAGTGTTTTGTGGTAACAGTCTTCTTTTTTGTGGTAACAGTCTTCTTTTTTGTGGTAACAGTCTTCTTTTTTGTGGCAACAGTTTTTGTAGAGTATAAACTTATCGTGATATAGTTGCTGGACAAAAATGTTTTATACGTCCATTCTCGACCCCAGAGCTCTTTGAGATAAACTCGAAAGTAGGTTTTAATCTCAAAGGGGACGAGAATGTTATACTCCGACTTTATTAAAAATGTGAAAAACGACAACCTTTTCTAGAAACAAGTTCTTAAATATTTACTATTAAATGACAACAACAACGACGGCAACCGACGATCTGGAATTTTAGTTATATAAATTCTCCACTACACTTTAGGAATCGATTCGACGGCCCTACAATTTGCATGTTTCAATGCACCGCGTGTTATCGGGGAGGGGGGAAGGGGCTAACAAGGTGTTTCACTGGGGGCACACCAGCATACTAATGAACAAGTTTGGTTTTAGTATATACTCTCTAGGTATAGCCAGCTATATTCTCACTATTTTTAACGTAGTTTAATAGTTTCTGCTATTTTGAACGGTTTTCTGCTCGTTTTGATTGGTTTGTGCTGGTTTTGGGTGGTTTTCTGCAGGTTTTGAGTGGTTTTCTGCAGGTTTTGGGTGGTTTAGGTTGGTTTTTTAGGTGGTTTGTGATTTACATTTCGGAATTGGAGATGTCGGTGATTATGTTGGCAGAAAGACATAATGTTCCGTATTAAAATTTCAATTCTTGAAACAAACTTTCACAAATTGAAGTTCTTAATTTATTTTGAACAAATCTTTTTGCAACTCTTTTGTACTGAATAGTCTATGTTCATTTGTAGGAGTGTTGATTCTCCTCGATAAATATTTACTGTAAGCAACTGTTCAAAATTTTGATTCCTTTTATTAAATTATTATCAAGAAATCTTTTGTAACCACGAAAATAAGAAAGATCAATAGCTTGTAATTATCCCGATAAACAGAATAAGTTAATAATTAAAACACGTGCACGAGAATGTTTGTTTTAATTATTTGCAGGTAAAAAGAAAAAGAAAAAAAGAAGAAAATAATCCACTTAAATCAATATTTAAGCAAAAGAGACAATTTTTAAATAGCTATTAACGGATTAAAAAATTTGTTTGCTTGTAAGCTTTCGGTTGCACTCTCAATCAATCCTTTATTTCACATTTTGATGATAAAAGATTCGACGCCAAGTAGATACACAAGACAGCGAAGATCAGTACAAGTATTTTTACTGTAAAGTTCTATAAGAATACGAGACTCTAACCTTCGCCATATAATCATAAATTTTTTTCTCACCTTTAATAGCCGCGAAATGACACTCGATTGATCACGTCAATTTCTTGTTAATTTCATTCGTAAAGGCGGTAAAAAGCAGGCAACAGTATTTAAAATGCATAATAAATTTAATGGTATGCCTTGTTGAAAATGAGGCATACAACATTCACTTGCGCGCTAAGGCTCGTTCCATTTGCTTTTCTTAGCGCATGCGCACACGTGAACACAATCTTCTTTTGTAACTTAATATAAGTGCGCATGCGCTGACAAAAAATGCCTTATCGGTGAAATAAAAAGCTCGGTAAATATTCTTATTGTGTCACCAGCACAAAGTTAAGTCCATTTTTACCGACAAGGCATTGGTTCCTGAATTCGGACTAACAATTCCGTCATTTTGAATCAGCTGAATAGGTGGAGTGTTTCAATGTTATGAATATGTTATGTTTCTGCATGCAAGGTAATGGTGTTTTAATGTTAACTTAGGGAAAGAGATACATATAAGAAAATACGCGGAAGTTATATGGGAATAAGAATTCTAAAGAATGTGTTTCACAATATTTATCAAAGCAGAGCCACTAGACATAATTTGGTTATTTCCTATTTAATAGCAACCTCGATCCCAGGACCTGTTGTCTCCTTTTGCATATCGGACGGCGAGATGACTTTTTCGTCAGACTATCAATAAGCGCAGCGCCGATGAGAGACAAAAAGCCCTGGGAACGAGGTTGATTTAATAGATGTGAATATGCGTACACCGCCTGTGCGTGTTTGTCACGTGACACTGACGCATGGGAATATAACCTACAGTCGTTGCTCAAATTCAAACTTTTCTTTCTTTTAAATGAAAGCTAAATATTGTTCTATTTATATATCTTGTTTCATAAAAAAGGTGGAAAATGCTGACAGTGCAAATAAAGAATGCGCGGGTTTTTTTTGTTTGTGTTTATATTTAGTTGGTGGTGGAATATCAAAAATAAGAGACCAACCAAGCGGCTTTTTGTTTTCTTTTAAACGAGATACCTCGTAGGTTTTAGAAAAGAAAAAAACCCTGAGAACGAGGTTGGTCAAATAGTTGTTGAGAACAACGACAAGAAAAATTTTCAACGTTAAAAGTTTCCCTCTATACTATAGTCTGTGAAAAAAACATTTAACACGAAATCTTTAGCTCTTTTTGAACCTCAGACAGATTGAAACTTCTTCTTCCACGTTTGTTGTGATGCATGAGAGAAAACAAAGAAGATGTATTTAAAAACAAAGAAGATGCATTTAAAACAAAGAAGATGTATTTGGAAATCTCTTAATGACGCTTGGGAAATCAGTTTCGTTTTCATGCTTCTTTTACATTAGATCACTTTTCGCGTGACGTAGTTGTTTTAATTTCATTTTAAGAACAATGGGGCATGCGCGCACTTTTGTGTAGGAAACAAAGCAGGACTCCTACATGGTAAAATGGCTATTAATAAAGATTAAATGTTTTTTGGTAGCATAAGATCTAAAGAAACTGGAATTAAATTTTAGCTATATTCTTCTATTTCTTCATTAAATATTAATTCACTAATTTTAAGCGAATATTTCTTTTGTTTGATAGATTTCTTTGATTACTTTTTTGATCTGTGGTTTATATTTTCGTTCACAGAAATGCTGACGCATGCGCAAAACGCGAACTTTTTAACACTTGTAAACATTGACAAGTCGTCTATATTCAGTAGAACATGAATTAACTCGGATCTTCAGGGGGGGACAGAGAAGTCGTTTCACTTTCTTGAAAAGTACGATAAGGATTTTATTGAAAATTTTTGGTGACAATAGTAAATGCAATGCAAAGCTTTTGCCCTTTTTCGATTTCTTTTATAATTTCATACTTTCTAAAAAATCGTACGCGATTGTATTTTATGTTTCTCTCTGCGTGACGTCATGAGAAATTGTAAAATGAAAGCTCTCAGATTCGATTTCTAGAATGTCCAAATTAACTTTTTGTTAAGAAAACGGAGAAAAATGGTACGATTTATCGAATGTCCGAGATATCCTGGATTCGATTTAAAAGCGAACTATTTTGGCTTCATCAGGATCGACAACAAGCGAATATTCGAGTTACCCCGGGTACGACTACACGAGATTCTACTGTTGTCATAAATATAACGTGTTACGCCTATTACAATGACAATCGCTTATTAATAGAGAAAGACCCGATTTACACTAACAAAAACAAACTTTTATTCGTGCTGTCGACAAGAATAAAAAATAGGGAAAAATGACATGTCTACGATTATTCGTGTTTATGACATCATAGTATAAAGGTTAACTGCCATTTTCAGTTCATCAACACGAACCGTTAAAACAACCTCGATACTAGATTATTTCAGGTAAAGCTTTCGCGGGAATATAATTCCGCGGATTGACCTAACTTTGCTTTTCACAAGTTTAATTTTGTGGATTGATCTTTTTGTGGAAACAAAAATATTTTCGCGCGGTTAGGGCCTAAAAGTATTTTTGTTACTAATAAAGACACGAAGAACGAAACAGTCTGATTGTTTTTTTTAAGATGGCAATTTAAGGTCCTGGTTAAATGTTTTAGAACGGATACAACTTTTAATCAGGGTATTTAAGAAAGATTCCGTCTCTGGTGGCGGAAGAAATGAAAACCCCGAAGGAGCTCCCATACCCAGATGTGTAAAAAACAGACCTAAACTAAAAAAAAATAGACACCGAAAATTATTTTCCAGAATTTTGTGCAGCCTTAAGGCTTCTAGCCTGTTGTACTTCCCCCTTGTCACACACCAAAAAATAAACCCGAATAGCACTATATAAACATACGGATGTAATTAAACTCTAAGAATTCTTGTTGAAAATTTTCTCTTTTTACAATTTCTTTTTGGAATAAATATAAATTTTAAATGCGAAATTTTTAATAATCAGTAAGAAATAAATTTGAAAATATATTACAAAAAGTCCTGGAAACAAAGTTGCTGACTTCTCAGAGATTGCCAGTGCGACGCAACAAGGTTGGTTTGGAATATGGCTTATAAACGCAACGTAAACCGAATATTTCCAATTGCAAGGAACAGTTTATAAACACTTGCAATTCTTCACAAATATTCTCTTTCGTGAACGCAATACGGGACATAGTTTAAAAGACGAAAACACGAGCTGCGATGCATGACGGGTGTCACTTCTGACAAGAACGTCACTGTGTTTTAGTATTATTAAAGAACGCCATTTCATGCGCATATTGCGACGTCCAATCACGTTCGAAGACAGCTTCCAATTGTTCTTGTACAGTGGCTGTAACACCTGCGTTTGTTGACGCTGTTTGGTTGACAACGATACTGACTCCACCGGTGGAGATAAAATAATCTCCTGACCAGTTAGAGGTACTGATAAATGCTGCATTATCTGTCACCATGTATTTGTTGTGGTTTACTCGTGCAAATGGAATGGTGGAATCAGGCATGCCAAACATTTTCTGAAATAGATAAAAAAACAAATCAATTACCTCATTAGTAAAATACTTCAAGTGAGCGTAGCGTGAGGAAAAAGAAAAAAGAGAGCGAAGAAGAAAAAAAAGAAAAAAAAGTTGAGGCAGAGAAAATGTTCAAACGAAAGAAAAGATTATCCTCTTGTTGACGTTATTCTTGAAAGAAAAAAAATGATCTAACTTTTGTGGTCATTTGCCATCTGGAAATCTGCCGGCATTCTAACATTTAATCGGTAAAAAGTGATTTGATTTGATTTTTTCCTAACTTTTTTTATCCATAAGGTACTTCTTTCTATACTAGTAAACAAAGCCGGTTGAAACTGATTTGGCTATTTTCCAACCTTTTATTTAGCCAAGCTAGCTAGTGCTTCAGAAAAAGGTCGAAATTTCAAGTAAACTTCAGAGGAAGTAGTCTGGATGTTATGGATTGCGTAAAATATATAAAAAGGAGAACGTACTCCCTGAAAAGATACATGAAAATGTCATGGTCACACTTACCACCTGTAGCGAGCCTTTTATATATTCCATTTTTCCAAGTTCCACTAAGGATTGTAAGAAAGCAAATTGTTGTTTGTTTGTGTGACTCCAGTGACTTGTCAATATCTTCACGTTTATACCACGCGTGTAGACAGCTTCGCGCAATGCATCATCAATCACTGGCCAGTATCTAAACCAAGAAAAATCCGACATGCACCCGTTTTCTAGTTCGGATTGTGTCCATCTGCACGTAACACAATTGAAATGATCTGACGAACGGGTATAATTAAGAGAGTCTGGCAATAACATGTAACGAATTGCTTTGTTTTTAAATTTGATGGCATACTGGAAAATAGGAATTGAATATACCGATCTTAAAAGGGGCCACAAAACGGTTTAATACCTCCTTGGTTTAATAGACCTTTCCCGAATTTCCTAATTATGCAAAACGTAATTAAAGAGGTCGATACTAAAAATGATTCTTATCCCTAAGTTCCTTAGCAAAAGGTAGAACAAATTACCTAATTTCGTAAATATTTCTGTTCCTAAAGTGCCTCAACTGCGAGCTGAAAGTTACGGTCAAACCCTTCATATAGACAAGCTTTCTAAGAATACCTCGTTTTCAAAATAATTATTTTTTTCAAATTAAAAAAAAATCCAACCAGAATATTATATGGCTCAAACTTCAGTTTTGTCATGATAATTTAATATTCTATCTAAATATCCTTTTTAAAGAGCATAGAACCATTATGAAATTTTGGATGACGTCATAATTATTATAATTTATGAAATTCGGAAAAGACGTTATCCTACATCCTCGCACATTCTGAATGGAGATGTGTAATAAAAGACCATTAAAAAAACCTTTTTATGAAAAAAAAATGTTTTTGTAGCCCCTTTAAATCACGCAAAATGACAATGGTACAAACAGTCATATCAACAACCAAATAAACAAACGAATTTCACACTCTGCGGGAGAGTGCTATCCATTGCATAACCCTCTTAAGAACAACCTTCTCAATTTTCAGTTGGCTGTTTTGTGATATGAGTTTTATTTCCAAATCACAAAATAGGAACGTGATAGAAACTTACTAAAACACGAACAGAAATTCAGAAACTACAAACCCGAAAAATTAAAAAAGGTCGTGTACAGAAATTTAAAACATTCAGTAAAAATAATAATGAGTTAGGCAAAAATAACAAATTTAACGAATTTATCGAAGGAGTGCGACTAAAGGTGTTATTTTGTAATTCTCAAAGCAACACCTTTTAGCAAGTTCTTTGAGGCTACTACCTACTTTTTTGGATAAGTATATATTATAGCTGCATAGTAATCCATCACTGCGATATGAATGTAAGATTGCGCTTTTTTGATGACGTCAAGTATAGCATCAATATCAGTCGTTCGTTGGCCGGCACAAAATGGCGGCGGTGACGTAGAGAAATATGTACTGGCAGGAGAACTGTCGGCGACTTGGATAGTCATCGGTGAATCTATAAAAATGGGATGGCTGTTACATGTTTTTATAAGCATAGCGCTTGTAAGCATATTCAGGCTTAACAAGGGAAATTTTATAAGCATATGCTAGCCATAGTGCGTGTCTGTTTCTTGTGTTACGGGTATGTTAATTAAACAGAGTTTTTTTAATTCCTTTTATTACAAAAGACTTGGGACTATTTTATCTTATCCTAAGGCAACGTTCAAGTTTTCATTTTCACCGCATGCATAACGTGTAAGCGTACTATAAGCCTGATTGTGTTTTTCGCATAAGCATCTACCAGCCTGATTTCGAATTTTCACTTGCTTATGAAAAAAATGAGTAAAAGATTAAATGTTATTTGCCAGCTGCACACATGCGCATTTTACATAACTCGTTGTCCATTACCTTTTCCGTACTCTGTTCTGTATTGTATCGGCCATATTGGCGGAATCTTAGAATCATCAACAGCTAGCTGCCAGTTTACTTCAAAGATTTTTTGCAAGTCTTCCCCAGCGCATGCGCAGTCAGTCAACGCTGCGCCAAGCTCTTTAACCTGAAGAAAATGACATCATAGAAGAAAATAGAAAGGAATCTCAAAATCTTATCTTTAAACAGTACATTTGACCGAGTCTCAACCTGCTTAGTAAAATAACTTAATATATACTGAAATTTTCTAAAAAATTTTCTTAATTTTTCTTTCCCTATTTACTTTGTTTTTTTTTATATATTGCTACGATATTTTATCAACAGCTGTAAATAACATTTTCTAGTTAAGTATATATTTTACTTCTTTTGTTATTTTTAGGATATAACTTTGTTAGGATGTATATTTGACTGGAAAAAAAGGAACTTGATTGTATTGTATTGTGTTTGAAATTTGAATGTAAATGCTTTTTACTGTAAATGTAAAAATCAAGGTCTCCAGAAATTGGATCTTAAAACGCTAAGGTTGGGGATTTTCGTAAAATTTCTTAAGATTTTGAGGTAAGGCTCATTTTCTTATAAAAATCTTTCTTATAAAAAAATGTGTATTAAAACTTTAGAAATTTTTTTAATGGTGGCGTTGATTATAGTAAAATGGCGATGTTTGGTTTTATCCATAAAAATGAGTACACAATGATGGATTTTAACTCCAACTCCAAAAGTCAACTGAAAACATTAAAGTCCTAAAACAAAAACGTTCACGTTTCTTATAAAAGAAACACAGTTTTTGAGTTCATCCTGGACCTTTCTTAAGTTTAAATTGATAGAGCCAGATCCGGACTTTTTACCCTAAATCTTTAATATACCTATTCAATATTTTTCTCAATGTTTGCGAACAGTAGGAAGTATCTATATTCATATGTATTTTATAAATGTGTTTCTTAGAAAAAATGTATCCTCATTGCTGACAATAAACTTATTAGCCAATTAAGATTAACGTTTTAGACCTCCAGCAGTAACATCTTCTTGATTAATACCTAACAAAATATATATTTTATGAATGTTACCTCTGTTAATGACCTCCAGTCAAGGTTTGCACTTCCGACATACATGTGCTTTTTGTCTGCAATCCACACCTTGGTATGGACGATACCTGCGTTCATCAATCGTTCCATATTAAGTGATCTTACATCAATATTTTCATACTTTGCAAGTTGTTGCGTGTCATTCTGAGGGTAGGATGAACTGGGGTACGTTTGAACTATTCGAATCTTAATGCCTGAAAAGGAAAATTAAAAAACGGAAGGTAAAAATAGAGCAAACACTCACAAAAAATTGACTAATAAATTTTAAGTCACAAAGGTAACAGATGAGACATGACACGGAAATACATAACAAATATTTTCACATATCTCAACATGGTGTCAATTTTTGATGCAAAATACAAACTTTTTTAATACGCACCTTTTAATGCTGCATTTTGAAGAGCAGTTAAAATGTCTTCACCAACTTGTGCTTGTGGATACGGTCCACCCTCTACATCAGTACCATTCATGGTCCAGTAAAACGATAAAATATCAATCGTACTCTCTGCCCTATCAATTAAACTTGTCCAGAATTTCGAAGTCTCCACGTGTTTAGGAGAACCAGATGGATATTTTAACACAGACGGCCTGGTTTCTATAATTGATACATTGCACTTAGCAGTGCTATCACAGCTCTTTACACCAGCATTTTTATCCTTTTTATCGCTTTCTAAAAGACCTTTAGAGATTAAATACGCGATTGTGATGAAGATTATGATAAGCACAAGAGATAAAAAGGTCACAATCAATGTCCATTTGTTGCGTTTTCGTCTCATGCGTTTTTTCATGACATTTTGTGTCAATGTATCTTGAATGGTGACATCTTCTGGTTGATTGTGACTAGGTGTGTCAGGGGTGTGCTTGGTGGGAGTTGACATCACGTTGTTGAATGTCCCGTTGCTCTTCAAATGCACTCTATAATGTAATATACAAACATGATTATCATATGCTGGGAAAGCCATATAATAGGCATAAACTTTTAGTAAAAAAATCTAAAATTTGATAAAGCGAAGGTTTATGCTGTTAAATTTTTTCTTAATAAACTTGAATTGTGCCAAACATTATTCTCAATTACAAAAATAACATGTCCTATTGCGTTGACTACAAAAAAAGTATATCACACAATAAGCATTTGTATAGTCTTTCATTTTGTTATTTTTAAAATCCTGAAAAGGATTAAACATAAACTTCAAAATTAGTAAATGTTTTAGTAAATTTTTGGCTTAAAAACAAGTAGGGCAAAGATTATATAGTCTGGTCTAAACATATTAAGGAATATTAGATATGATGTTAAAATCATGTGTTTTTCTCATTCCAGGAGATTTTACGTTTTAAGATTTATGTCTAAATTTCTACTATCACAATTTTAGATTGCCCCAAATAATGTTACAAAAATGAAAAAGAAAAGAAAAGAAAAAGACAAAAAGAGTGAAAGTTTACTTCATGAATTTCTGATGACAATAAAAAACCTGTGATTTCTGCATTAAATTTTGTGATTGTGCTTACACAACCATTTTATAGTATATTTACATCGCTATAACTTTTTAAACTTTACAACAAAAAATTATTTGTCCACCTAAATTATATATATATATTGTACACACAAAAAAAACAGTTTGAAAAAATATATATTCAAAAATTACTTGTATGACTATTTTAAAAAAACACTAATAATATTGTTAGTACAAATCACCAACCAGAAAGACTTTGCACAAAGGTTAGATGTAAGAGTTGTCATATGACTTGCTACATGAAATACGAAACTCAAAAGTTATGATTTGAAGTACAAACACAAAAACACTTTAGTGCGGTTTGAAATAAATATTTGTTATATGTTTGTTTTGAAATGTCATGTTTGAATTTATTATAAAAAAATAGTAAAAATAATACACACATAACGTGAACAAAAGAGCATACTTCTCTCCCGTGTGTGTGTCCATGTTGACTAAGGGGTCTTTTTCGGTGGACTTTTTCGTCTCCACCTTTATCTAATCTGCAGTTTATTAATACATTGAATATTTTTATTTGTATTATTCACTATAAAACAAACCAAACAATCATTTAACAACAATCTGTTGAAACTGCAGTTGAATACAAGTGTAAATTAACTTCCAGTGCTCTCCTAGATTTTGTCTGGAATTAAAAAAAAAGAGTGAAAATAAATGATTGTGAGTTGTACACAATCATCACTTATAAATGCATGTAATTATAATTATACAATACTGTCAGCCATAGTTGTGGAAAATAATTCCCGTTTTTGTTATGAAAAAAAAAATATTTTGCAAAAAAAACAACAACCCATCTAAATCCTGTGGAAAATAAAATCTGATCATGCAACTGTCAGCAATCAATCACCATGGTCACCAAGTAACATAAATTTAAAGATTTTTCAGCTTTAAATATACTTTATATTATATTTATATATTCAGCACTGCATCAAAAAGACTCATGGGACTCATGCACCTCCAGAAGAAGTTAAAAATTAAAAGAGAGCCAAATCCTTGTATACATTAACAATCATATGGATTGCTTGTTCAGCATATTCACTGTTTCTGAACAACAGTTACAAGATTGATTCCAACATCTACTACAACATCAGAGATAATTATTTCAACACAAACGAAGAAAACAGAGACAAATTGTTTCAAAATGGAATCTCACACAGAGAAAGATTGTTATCTTATCATTTCAAATAATAATTTCAAATGTTAGCCTCTTGCTTTTGGCCATAATATTTTTTGTAATATCAATATGGGTTAATTGAAAACATGGGGTACAAAATAGCTACCCCAAACACTACCCCAATTGGGGGACCCATGTTTTCAATTATATTTCAAATATAGTATATAATATACCTCTAGCAAACTTGGACAAGATTTAATAATGGATGGTAAAAAACTAGTCTGTCGTTTTTGATAACACATAACACAAATAAAATTATAAACCGATTAGAAAAATAGATTATTCCTCTATTGGGAAAGTGAACTAGTGTTTTCAATTGGAAATTGTCCATTAACCAGACAAAATAAGGATAACACCCTGGTGCATAAAAGTCAAAGTGAAGTTGACTTTTGATTCCTTTACCAGTCAAAAAAGTCACACAAAATTTAACTTTTTTGCATTACTGCTTAGCATGCTACTATGATATCTTGACATCAGCAAAGTTTGTAATTTAATAATGATCTAATTTTTTATATGGGATCATATATGGCAGTCTTAGCATGCTGAAGTCAGCATCAAGTATGCTACAATAAAACAATAGGCATAGTCACATGATTTCAGGTGAGAGTTAGAAATTAAAAAATGGCAGGATGTTGTAAACAAACATGAGGCAGAACAGTGAGAATAAAATCAATTGCATAGCTTTATTTAATGAGCAATCAAAAATCAGGAAAAAACTGATAAGAACGGTGATGTGAAGATGAACCAGCAGCTACAATGTGTATATATATATATACCAGAGAGCAGACCGAGAAAGACTTGGCAGGAGGTTATAAGGACAGACTTGATACAGAGGAAGTTGAGTTTAGATCTAACACAGTCTAGATCAGATTGGAAGAGGGTCATTAATATACCCCGTCCAACCCATGCTAGCATGGAAAACGGACGTTAAGCCGAGAATGATGATGATGAGAGACAAGTAACCTAATTCATTGTGTGTAGTAAAAGATCATCAATCTAAAATCACCCTCCATAGTATATTGACTCATCTAAAAGACAAAATATGTCTAGAAAATCAATGTAATTTGTCTACGAAATCCTGTTTAAGTCCTCAGCTCATGCCCCATTACAACAGCCACAAATGCTCAGTCATCCACAACAGGTACCAATTCAGAACTTTGTGGAGCCAATCCATGCCCCATTTCAACAGCCACAAAGGTTCAGACATCCACAACAGGTACCAATGCATCGACCAATGCCTCAAACTCAGAATATGAGACCAGGAGTACCTTTCAATCGGATGGTAATGAACAGTTGGAAGCCAGCAAACCAACAAAGACTACTTTAAACTATTTCTCCATATTCAATGTACAGGGTCTAAAGCCGCTAACTGTTGCATCTTCTGTTCCTTTAATACATGATGTACTAAAAGAGAAGAACCAACTCTTCATAGCACTTACCAGACCTGGTTATATGATCACTTAGATGCAAAGTAAGTAAGTAAATACTGAAGTAATACTGGAAATAAAACAAAACTTAAATCATGCACAGACATCATGGCATTGAATTAGCTTCAAGAAAGAAGGTGAGGTACCAGGGTGTTATCTTTGATAGTAACCTGAGTTGGAAAAGTCACATCAAAAATGTTGTTAGTAAACTTATGAATGCTCCACTTGTCATGCCATATATATTTATATTATTGTTCACCAACATGGTAAAAAAGGTGAATATATTATTTAAGGTAGTGGTATGGTAAATTACACCTCTTTCCTTTTAAAAAAACATTATAAAAGTATATAGTACTTGTTAACAAAAGTTTGTTCTACAATATGACAGAAAAAAAAATTAAAATGTTGTATATAACAGATTAAAGATATAGTTGAAAGTCTTAAAAAGTAGGTGTGGCCAACTGTGAAGGGATTAGTCTAAAAAGTATACAAGTTTTCAGAAAAAAAAATATGTCCACATGTTCAGCATAGTCTGAATTTAAATTGTGCGTCTTATTTTTTTCTCAACTTTCATCGTTTTAAAAATATAATGTAAAACATCTATAAGGCCATGAAAATAACACTCATTTTTTTCTTTTTTTCTTTCAATCACTTTTGCATCCAAATCCACTGACCAAAAATTAAAATGAGACACCTGAATAGAGATCAAACACTCGTGAAGCCGAAAACGAAAATTTCATGACGTCATCTAATGTATTTTTGAGACAGATCCATTTTAAGAAGAGTAGGCAACCGAAAATTTTACGAAAAAATTATTCAGAGATATTCGTTAATGAAGTTTTTTCTTTCGACCTGTGATTGTTTACAAGAAATTGAATAGAGAACATTTTAATTATTAATTAGTTATTTAAAGTGAACTTGTAGAACTCTTATTCAACACATTTTCTGCATAAGAATGCCCTGTCAAAATAAAGCAACATAAATAATTCTCAAAGCATTTGTTTCTGATATGATGATATTTTTTCTCACGTCAGGGGGTTTGAAGGGGAAATATGGATATAAATGTTCAAAAACAGGAAATGTAATAACGGAGAAAATGATTCTATTCAACTCTCATTTTTGTTTTGTGAGAAAAAACAGCGAGGGAAACCAAGGCTTCAATTGATATCATCCAATGATGAACAGCCTTGGAAAATTGTTCATTATCCATAACCTCAATTTCACTTTCTGATTTTTCTTCTTCGTCAGACGAGCTGAATTCATAACTTGGTTTTGACTGGCAGAAGCATTGTTTTCCTTTTCAAAATTAGCTCGGATCTCTTGTTCTCACAATAATTTATTTTGATCATACCAAGATCCCTTATCCAATACCTTTAGCACATTTTGTTTCTCTGATTCCAATTTCCGTTGTATATTTTTCCTTTTTTATCTTGAAGTTTTGAATGGATCTATGATAATTTGCAATTTCGAAGACATTTTCACGATACGAAAAGAAACTGACGAAATGAAATATTATATATATATTTCAACCTTTCTTTCAGTGCTTTTTGTCTCCCTTATATCTCACACCTTATATGCATAAATATTGTTACTTACTTGTGTATTTTTTAGTAAACGTGAGTCATAATTCATTTCGTGCACAGAAATATTTGATCGCCAGAACAAAGACATATAAAGTGGAATATTTTGGAACAGTAAATCCTTCAATTTTCAGGAAACATTTTGGAATTAGTTCATTGGAAAGAGAAGTTTTAATAGTAAACAAGAAACCGCGGTCGGTTTGAAATATAACGAATAAACATTTCAGTCTACGCGTTCCTGCAAAGAATATGTCGATATAATACTCATCCAGATTAATAAAAAAATAATAACCCGTAATTCCAGTTGCATCACTTGCATATTCGTAAATTTTGTATTTGAGGAGGGCAGGATAAAACTGAAACCAAATTGTTCATAAAACTAATTAAAACATGGTGTGTCAAAAGAGGAAAAAAACTAACCAAGAATAAACCCAGCCTTTGACGTGTTAAGATTAAGATTTTTAAAAATGCCCTGTGTAGGAGGTCGTCAAACTTTCTGCATGCTTTAAAATTTTATCAAACATTCTGATCACTCCGGACAAAAGCTTCTTTTCAAAAATGTTTTTTCCTCTGCGCGTGAGAGCTTATTTCAAAAGAATATGCAGAAAGAAAGCAAAACCGAATATCAGTTTTGCTTTCGTGAGAGCGCATGCGAAAAAATATTATAAAAAACATAAATTTTATATTTTTCATAATTTCCCTACATAAAGTTAGAACTTTATGTTAATACAACATTGTCCAGATAAAACACAATAAATTATACGACACACAAATTCTTAGCTACGATTCTTTAATACATGGCGAAATACACATAATGAAAATTGGTTTGTTTGTTTGCTTGTTCGTTTGTTTGTTTTGAAAAATTTCCCCTGCATAAAGTCTCTAAATTCTGGCTAGCTATAAGGAACTTTGCAAACAGAAAGAAATATTACGTATTGTAACATAAAAACACTTTAAAACATGCGTCCCTTAAGTCATCAAAATTATTTTTTTACTTCATTTTATTTTTCTTGAAAAATTTCAGCAACAACAGCTTCTTTCTTCATCTTAACTATAAGGGCCATGCTTCAATAAAAACAGCTAAAAGATAAAGTTCTTGTTCCTTAACTTTATATCAAGAAAGCACAACATCAGCCTTCTGTTTATACGCGAGAAAATAGTAGAGAATTTTTTATCCAGTGAAATGAGCAATAACAATGACTCGAATCCGGTGTGATAAAACCTTCCTGAAGACAGCCGCCGCGACGAAAGGGTAAACCAACATATCACACTGCTCTGTATCTGTGATTTAAATATTCCTTAAAAAAAAAGTAAAAAAAAATAATTATTTACCATAGCGCTACCTTAATAGAACTTTTTATATTCATCTCCAAAGCTTTGGAATAGTTTGCCAGATGATATCAGAAAATTAGATAGTCTCCTACAATTCAAGGTTGCAGTTGGCAAACATTATAACTTTAAATAATAATTTATATAATTTTTACATTCCTAATAAAATATTTTAACCTTTTTTCTTTTCTTTTAACACAATTACATAATTCTGATGTATAATAATTCTCAAAAGTGCCCCCCCCCCCCCCCCCCCCCCCCCCAGTGGAAAAAATCTGAAAGCTGTCTAAAAGCTGAAAGATTATTCTGGGCAGTGCCACTATAAGTATACATTATTATTATTATTACTATAGTTGATTTGTGTGGTCATTTTCTCATAAAACATCAAAAGTTTGGCTATATACTAATAGAGGCAGTTGTATTTAGTGTATAAACTTGAAAATTTGCATGTTTCCATAGATTTTGGTGCTAAATTCAAATATGTTGGCCATTTTTGTTGAAAATGATTAAGAAAATGTAAAGCAAGTAAACCCGGATCTGATAATTGTATTGAGATGTTTTTCACGCTTTAGTAGGGGATTTTGTTTTTTGTTGACCCTTGTTAACTGTTGTAGCTAGCTAGCTTTGGCAGGTGTAAAACAAAAAAAATCTCTTTTAATCCTTCCAGAACCACACCTTTTATGATCAGTGTCAACCTTACCTTCTAGAAAGAAAAAAGGCAAAAACGTTTGTCACAGATTTAGGAGCAAGCAAAAAAATAATAATAACAATCAACTTAAAAACCTTAAAAACGTATATATGTATATAGCATCGTATTCTGTCAATTTGGCATCTCTGTTCTGCCCAATCTTGGAACACGCCCCGTCTTAAGACTGGCCAGGCCAATCTTCCGACAGTGACAAATGGGTGGCCAGTCTTAAGACTGGACTGCCCAATCTATAGACGTACATGCCCAATCTTAGAACAATTGTGGAAGACAAACAGAACAATAAAATTTTTAGACCCTACCTCTTAAAAGGAACTTTAAATTGAAACTTTTCTTGGAAAATCAAAAGACCAAAAATTTATATATACCATGTATTAAACATGTGTTTAAAAAAATTGAAACTATTCAACCATATTAGCTAGCTAGCTGGCTACAGCTCGCTATAGCTGGCTAAACATCTCATCCAATGAAATTAACAGCTAGCTAACTAATAATATGGTTGAATACGATTTTTCTGATTCTTCATAAATATAAACATTTTATTTTTTAAATTTAGCCACTACAAGCTGTATATAAATGCTAAATGTATGACACATACTCTACAGCTACGATTTTTACTCTACTGTGTCCAAAAACTGGCCGGGTCAATCATGGGTCAATTCGACAGTACCCAAAATATGATGTTTTAATGTGCCTGAGAATGTTTGTTGGGTCTTGCAAACAACAGAGCTTGTGTGGCACATCCCTTCTTTAAAATCTAAAAGGCGTCCAAAGATGGGCCTAACATGGTGTTTTGCCCAATCTTGTGACGCCCTGCCCAGTCTTAAGACTGGCCGGCCAGTCTTAAGACCGGGCTTTTCTATGTCCAAAGATTGGGCAGCGTCCTAAGATTGGGCAGAACATCTCCATACGACAAAAATAAATTCAAAACTGCAGAAAAGGGAGATGGGCTTTCAAGGAATTGGATTTATGGCTTTTCAATGACCAAAACAGTATTTCAGCCTCGATGACCCAGTCACGCACGAGAAATCTCCATCACAGAGTTTAAAATAATGCTAGCCACACTCCACTATTTTTAAGAGCATAATGCCTGTCGATTTCAGCGGTAAATGAAAACTTGTTCACAATGAAAATGTCAGAGAGTTTTTAATAGAAATGGGTATGTAGCTATCCCTTACGATTTTTCTCGTTTATTTTTGTTTTACAGTAATTCCAGACAAAATCCTCTGCGATTTTCATTACTGATTTTAGGAATGAGTGATGTGAAAAACAAAACTGTGACAGCCTCAGAAAAAGAAACGTTCATCGAAATTGAACAAACCGGTGAAGGAAACTTTACTCTAAAAGGAGGACCAAAAGTCGGTGAAATATACAGATGAGTTATCAAATGGAAAAAAAGTTTGTCGTAAGTGGGAAACATTAACTCCAGTTTATGTTTATGTTCATGACAAAAGTACAATAACCCGAACTTCATCTCATAATATTTTTTTTCTCTTAATGTAATATACTTTTTGATAAAAATTACCTGTAGGCTTGAACCTCCAATAACTCAAATATCCCTTATCCCGAGCACATCCCGACACATTCGAATAACTATTTTTATTCTGGAAAGAAAACAAGAAGAAAGAAAAATCGATGAAAAAAACTCCGCTGTTCAGTTAAACTGTTTGGTCCCTCGAATATTTAAGATTTCAATCTTCTGCATTATATGCTTTTTTCAGGGTGATGTAAAATGGGAGGGTGACAGTGTGGTTATCGACGCAACAGATCAAGACGGCCGGCGTGTTAGAACGAGAAGAAAAATTTGTGGAGATGAATTAATTCTAGTAAGTGTTTGATCAGGGAATCCTGTTTATAAAACAGTTACCATTAGATCTTATCAACCAAAATTTCGCCAGCAATTAAAATTCGATGTAACGGTTTATTTAAACCATTTTTAATTTTTGTTAAACTTTATTTGATACGTGATAGTATAGTCAGGTGCGATGACACCACCATAAAGAAATCCATCCATTCGATTTTATTTCTGTACAAAAATTTGCAAATATCAATTTTCATAGTTTTTTCCTGAAAGTTGATGAAAGGTCAAAAACATCAACTTTATATTAAGATTGTCAAAAATATTCGTTCGCTCATATTTCCGTCAGGTATAAATTTTCTCGGCTCTAATTTGCGTCACTTAAGGCCGACAAAATTGTTGCTGATGTAAATATTTTTCGAAGAGGTTTAAAAGTGAACAATTTGCTCCATTTTATTTCAGACTCGAGAAATGGTGGGTAAAGTTACGTTAGAACGAGTATTCAAGAAACAGTGATTACAAAGACACACTTTTGAGTTTTCCATGACCGTGGCGACAAAAAAATTAAACAAATCCTGGATTATTCATGCATGCACCCACGAAAATATCTCGTAATATATGCATATACGCCGATTAGTCTTGATTGCTGTATTAAAAAGATGCACAATATAGTTCACGGAGTGTGTTTTAATAATTTTAAGAATGTTACAATTTGTAAAATACAAAGCCATAAAAAAATTTTCAACCCTGTCACCGATTTTTTATGTAGACCCCCAAACAAAAAATACGACTGGCAAAAACAGCTTAGGTGTATTTTACTTTTACAATTGTATTTTACTAATAAAACTTTTGATCGTGATTCCGATCAGGCTTGGAAATCGTATATTTAGTGGTATTCTTCTATCTGTGTAGCAGAAAAAACACGAGAAATTTTGTGAATTATTATTATATATATATTTTTTTAGAATAATAAATATCATGAATATAAATAAATAAATAAATTATAAAGTAAAAATGTGACGTAACTTAGTTGTGCTTAATTGCCTTGTATATTTTTTAGCGTTAAACGTTCTTATCTGTGTATTTTCCGAAATGATTTAATTTTTTGGACAGTTGTTGTTAAAATAAATATTGTAAGATTGAATTAGAATGTACATTAGGAAAAAGAGAAAAAGTAGAAATATTTGTATTGCAGTATTTCTAGATTAAACTTGATTTCATAGGACATCCAAGATTTTATTTCGTTTTTAGTCTACAAAGAAATTCAGGTTGAGTATTATTCTTAATATGATAACTTTTGGCCAAATCTCAGCCTCAAGGTTCTTCCAATCGAGTTTTTAAAAAAAATGTGTACGGATATGCTTCACATCGATATATAAAATCAGATGTTATTCTAACTTAGTTGGAAATCTTATTTATAACAAATGAAGCTTTTAAAAATGTTTTGTCGACGATTGTGTAATATCACCTATATAAATTAGACCTTTATAAGCCACATAAAATTACGAAAAAAATAATTTTAAATCATTCTTTATCAAGTCGTAGGAAGTGACGAGGTAAAATTTGTTAAGCTAAGCTATATGTGCAAAAATATTCGCAAAAATAATCTGACCAAACCTCTGTAGTTCAATGTGCATGTTCACGACAGTTTTCCAAGTTCCGCCTTTTTAAACACTTCGTGTGCCGTGAATATCAGACCATCCACAATTCCCGCCACAGTAAACGTACCGCCAATGATGGCGCAAAACGTTGTGATGAAGTGGTAAAATGGTTTCCGTTTCTCTATATACTTAATTGTGATCGGACTCAAGTCATAGCGAAACCAAACAGCTGGCATGATGGTGGCATGATGTCCATACGAAAAATAATCTTTATGAGCGTACGAGTACTGGAAAGTGTTCTGGGTAGATCCGTTCAATCTTTGGTATATTGTGGGCACAACTTTGATGATATAATCATGAGATGAGAGACCGTTTGCTTCCAGCATTTGAAAATCTTTCAAAGCATTAAAAGCTGCGTTACTTTCGATGACGTCGCCGAATTGAAGACCGTTTAAGACGTGCGACATGTCGGGGTTGTCTGGCTGATGGTCAGCGCTGTGCGTTGAGAGATGAAAATTTCCTGGTACACGGTTGATGTAAAACAAACCTTCAAAACGACATCCTGCTCCGTCACTGAGGGAGATTTTATGCGTGTTTTCATGAAAACCAACTTCATGCCGACCCTTGTCGTCCTGAATATCAAGACCAACAAAATCACAATCTAACCTGGGAAAGGTAACGTTTAGTCGTACTGCGATTTTCTGTTCAGCTGACGGAATGTCGACAAACATTTCGCTTACAACTTCCGTTTGCATAAAACTAGACAGTTCCGATGTCATTAGAAAGATAATGACGAGGATACTGACGATTGAAACACACGCACCAGTGAAGGTTGGTTGCGTCAAATCCTTTGGAACTTTGCGATAAACATCCAAACGTCTGATATCAAACTGCATATTCGCCTAAAATATCAAGAAAATAGATTTAGAGGACAAATGTTTTTGTTTACTTGTTCTTCATACATAACTAACTAACCGCTAACTGGAAGGTCACATAACGTATTTAATGAAAGACTACATTACAAGCTCCAGAAAATTAATCCACTTTAAAAGCATAAACTTTGGGTATTGGGTGTTTTTTGACAAAGTTTACACCTTTGGAAAGTCTGAAAAGCCTTATTGCGAAGGTTAATATCTCGCGAGATATATCGGATTCTCTTACATGCAAATTTTTTGGCTTTAATTTAAAGTTTTAATGGCCGCATTATGTTTAAAATAAATACTGTCACAATATTTAGCACTAAGTTTTGATACATTAAATTTTTACAAACTTTTTAAGAAGAATTTAGCTGTCTATATGTTTTTTAATCTTGTGGTATGTCTATTGGAGAAACAAATTAAAAAAAGAAGCAAAGCTACATAGCTAAATAGGTAAATAGCTAAATAGGTAAAGGTTTACCTACTTTAAGTTAAGTATATTTAAAACGCTGGCTTTTCTAGTAATGGAAATTGTTTTTTTAGGCTTGTCCAAAGTCATAGCTTTCAAGTATATATTGCAACACTACATTTGCAATGATAAAATAGAATAGCTAATGAGAATTACAATCATTGTAACTAAAAAATATTGTACCTCATGAAAATTAGTTTTCGCCAATTTAGCAAGCTCTTGTCAAATTCGCAAAAATTAATTTTGCGAAACTTTTGGCAAAAAAAAACAACAAAAAATGTTGGCCGCGAAGTTCAGGAGAATGTTTTTAGAATGTTCTCTTTCTTGAAAATTAATTTACACTAACCTTCTTACTTATCTACAACCCTAGAAATAATATTTGGGAAATTGTCCTTTATAAGTTCTTTCTAGAAATGGGCAAACAGCATTATTTGGTGTGTAGGTTGAGTTAACCAACATCAAAAATGTCCAGCTGCACTTTTCACAATGTCTGCATTATGGAACAATCCATTCTACTACCCAGACAGAAAACCCGTTAAAAATGGTATAAATTGACAAGTAAATGCCACCAAACTCTTCACAAATTTTAAATCTCACAAATTCTAGAATGCGAAATTAAACTTAAAAACCTTTTTTTTCTAAAACATTTTTTCAACAAAATTTATACATGAATGCATGCGCCTTTACCAAAACTTTTCAGCATTTGTCTAATATTAAAGTGACAGGAAGACTATATAGACAGGATAAGAAAATACCCAAATTACCATTATTGCAATCAAATAACTTTTGTTTTTTTTAAAAAAAAAAATATGAGTAAACATTTTTAAAATATATACACCAAGTGCAAAATTTTTAGGTTATTTTTAAATTGTAGAAGAAAAAGTCAAATTGAAAATTATAAAAGCCTGAAGAGAAATAAATTATGCTGGATGAAATTTGAGAAATGAATTTTAGGGACCCAAATAACAAAAATAATAAAAATAAAAATTTACTTTCTTAATCTGCATAAGCTTCTCCTGAAAAAGCATTCATTTGATCAAACTCAGGACCACCAAATTTTGCAGTAAAAATCTCCTTACATGTTTATGGGTATGGTTTATGGCACAAGAAGGGTTAAAAAGAGATTTAATCCTGATTTAAATCTTGTGGATCAGAAATGGAAACTTCATCATCGTGAGTGTTTTAGTTTATGTATTTTCTTAAGGTTTTGGTAAAGTATTGTCTTTTTTTTTCGTTTCCAATGCTTGTCACAAAAAACTCAATCAAGATGGGTAGTTCAAACGAAATCAACAAGAGGCTTATTTTTTTTGGAAATATGGCATACCAAGTGAATATTTATATTTTTAAGTTTTTAGAATTCTAACTTTAGAATGTGCTCTTCCCATTGCATTTTTGATCAAATATAACCCCAATATTCACTTTTATTTCATAAATTACTGAGTACTTGTCTTCTTTAAAGAAACTTTTAACCTGCACTCCAAAAAAACTAAGTCCTTTACCAAAAAAAATATTTTATTATCTTTCCAAAACACCGGCACTCTAAGCTAAAGCGTGTCTCCTACAAAAGATGGCACTCTAAGTATATCTGCAGAAAAACGGTGCGCAATTCTAATGGTTTTTTTACAAAAAAAAACAGTGCTCTAATAAGTCTCGGAAAAAATCCAGCGTTGTAAGTCCACTAAAAAAAACGATGCTCTACAAAAAAACCCTGAACTCTAAGTCTAATGAGTCTTTTACGCAAAAAATAGTGCTTCAAATATCTCTGAAAAAAACCTGGCATTCTAAGTATAATGAGTCTCTTACAAAAAAAAGTGCTCTAAATATCTCTGCAGAAAAACCGTCACTCTAAGTCTACTGTCCCCTATGAAAAACCCCAGCACTTTAGGCTTGAGAACACCTAAAGTACCAGTACCCTGGTGTAAAAATACACGCAAAAATTTTAGGTCAATAATTACTTTAATCGGAGAAATTTTAGTGAAACTAAATTTAGCGTTTTAGCGAGTTTTTGCCATTTTCGCTAAAATTAATCTCGCGAAAACACGTCAAGTCGACAAATCGCTAAAATTAATCCCTGCTAAATTTTTCAAAAACGCGATTCGCTAAAATAAATCCAGTTTGTTTTTTTTGGATTTTTTACGATTTTTGCGAAAACTAATAGGGGAGCGTGTTAAGCCAAATATATAGAAATATGTGTTTTTACAGTCAGTCTATGTAATCTATTGTTAAAAACGAAAAATATTACTTGATTCAGTCTAAAACTATTACATTTTCTTCCCGTTTTTTCTTCTTTTCGGGGGGTTCTTTGGATCCCCGATCAAGAAAAAATGTCCTTATGTCCATTGATTTCATTCAACTCATTTATGGAGGGAAAACAAATCAAAGTCTCCCACGTTACAAATTTCCAGACGGATTTTCATTGAGTGTAAATGAAAAGCATTTTTCTAATACCAATGAATCCATTAAATTGCTTAAAGAAATCATCATCCCGTATGTCAAGAAGGAAAGAATAACCCTGGGTTTGGAGTCCGAACAAAAGGCTCTTGTTATTATGGATGTCTTCACTGGACAAATGACAACAGATGTCAGCAAAATATTCGAGGAAAACAACATTCTAGTAACAAACGTACCACCTAACATGACAAGATATTACCAACCTTTGGACCTCACTGTCAACGGAAGCGGCAAACGTTTCATGGCCAAAAAATTCAATGAATGGTATTCAGATCAGATTACACAGCAGTTAGATAGCGGGAAGGCACTGGAAGATGTAGACATAAAGCTGCGCTTATCAACACTCAAACCCATTCACGCAGGATGGATCGTCGACTTCTACAATTTCATGACGTCTGCTGATGGGAAGAAAGTCATTGAAAATGGATGGAATTTTCAACACTATTGTTTAAAGTATGACGTCATTCAAAATGTTATTTTTGATCGATATGAGCACAAAGAAATGTTTCACAGAATGACGTCACTCTAAAGGAAACCATCTAATTTAAAAGTTGTCTAAATGAAATGATGAAATGTCTCATCAAAAACTCATTTTTTCTCGCTTTCCTTCTTAGGTCGGCTTTCAGGAAATAGTTCGTGCATTAAATATTTTTCTTCAAAATATAGCACTCCCTAAAATTAATCCATGCAAAATTTTCAGAAATAGCGATTCGCTAAAATTAATCCACGCGAAATTTTCTGAAATGGTGATTCGCTAAAATAAATCCAAAAAAAATCAAGATTTTTCGGACTCTCTAATATGCGCTAAAATTAATCTCGCTAAAATTTCTCCGATTAAAGTAGTCAATTCTTAAATTGATTTAATATTTTTGTATACATACACGATACAATATAAAGAACAATCTGAATTTAATTTACCATAAAATGCTGAAATCAAGCTTATCAGAGTGATAGTGATAGCAAGAATCTGATGCCCTTATCTGAGGGTGCGCTTAAAAATGAGTATAAAAAAGTGCAAGGAAAAAAAAGAAATAAAAATTGAATAATATTTTTTCGATGAGATGTATATTCTTTTTTGTGTATTAATTTGTACATTTTATATTCCTTATTCTTCATCAATTTTTGAATCGCCAGAAAACCTCGAATATTAACAAGACGTGACACAAACATTGTATTCTATATCTCTTTTCCCAATATGCACTTATCTGAGGATGTGCTTATAAACAGGAATAAAATCTTGGTAAGGATTTGGTGCGCTTAACAACGGGTGCGCTTATAATCGGGTGTGCTTGATTTCGGTATTTTACAGTATCATAACATCAGGCATGATCGACAATGAAGAAGACACAATTTTGTGCTCCTTAATCTTTTCAAGCAGTTTTATTCTTTCACATAAAAGAACAGTTAGAAAAAAAGAACTGTATCGGTGAAGGATTAGCTTCATTACAGAAATGAAAGGGGAGCATATAATACAATTCTGAACAAATTAAAATTGGCAGAGTTTGATAAGATCTAAACGTACTCAGTAATAATAAGTTATCTGACATAATTTTCAGTCGCGTTTCTCTTCACTACTATTAACACTCCTTTCCGTGCATAAAACATTTAAAATGAATGAAAATTCGAACGTGAAATTCGAAAGGAAGTGAGCAGACAGCGATTTTAATATTGCTCTGACTAAAAATTGATCTAATAAAATCAAACCAGTTTGATTTTATTAGATCAATTTTCGAATATTGATTTGTGTTTTTACGTCATTTGAGTATTATCGCTCTATTATTTTTTTATAGTATAGACCACTTTCCGTGTGACGTAATTTGTTTTGATTTTATTGGAGAACAATGGAACTCACACTGGGCAAAATGTCAATGAAGATTAAATATTTTGGGGAAAGCATAACAGCCAAGAAGAACTGGAGTTATATTTTAACTATATTCTTTGGATTTTTCTTAAAAAATTCCCTAATTGGATTCAAGCATTTCTTTTTTGGATGGATTTCTTTGATTCCCGTGGTCTGTTGTTTACATTTTCTACCTACAAAAAATATTGCGCATGTAAACATTGGCAACTCATCTATATACACAACAATTTTAGATCAATTGTTCCGTCTATTCGGGCCTTAATAATAAAGAATTTCTTTTTCAACGAAATAGTTTTTTCCAACTACTAACTAGCTAGTCAAAGAGACAAAGCATCTTTATATGGTAGCTAGCTAAAAAAAAAGCATTATTTCAATAACAGCTAGATAATTTAATTATAAGTATAGCTGACATACCTTGATGGAAGAACTATATGTGACGACCTTGAATCTGAAATAAATATTCTGCACGTCGACACAGTCAGTGGCATATATAACTTCGCAGTGCCTGGCACCAGCTTTTAACCACCACGTGGAATTGCATTTTTGGAATGTTTTACAATAACGCGGGCCGTTTATTTACAAGTTCTACGGACCACTGATTTTGTGAGTATGTTACATGAACTTCTTCGTCCAAAAAGCATGGAGAATTTTATTTTGTACTACATGTCTTAGCTTATTTACTCCATAGTTAAATATCTACCTAGTATAATTTCCACATTATCTGGGCACTCTGGTTACATGCCTTTCTATTCATCTACAAGCTAGCTACATACACCCCCAGAATTTAGCTAGATACAAGGGTTGAACTCTAAAAGCATTTTTGAAATTTTTAAAATCATTTTTCCCAGTCGGCAGCTAATAAACCAATTATAGGTTCGTATTTTTTAGAATAGTCATTATCAATGTTTACGTTTTTTCCGTGGTAGGCAAAAAATGCAGAAGCTGTAATGGACTATAAAGGTCTTTTACAGCCCATTTCTTTCTAGCTACAGAAGATAGCTACATTTTTGAGGCTTTAAACTATTATCAAGTGTATATCGATATATAACTTCTGATTGACATATATTTATTATAAAGTCGTAATGATACCTTTATGCAAAAAAAACGACTGAAATTTGAATAAATTCTTTGTTTTCTGTAAACCTGACATGTTGTGTAGTTTTAGGTGGGTTTTTGCTTATTTAGGTTTACTTTTGCTATAGGTTTACTTTAATTCAGATCCTTGTAGATCTTGTTATGTGAGAGTTTGACCCCGGAACATGTGTGTTTTTCCTCAACTGAAATTGGTACCACCTGACATCCCAACCGAGAAATTGAAAACAACATCTTAAAAACTAATTCAGAAAATGTCCTGGTTTGCCGATCCAGTATTTCTTATAGCAATATGATTCCTTGTCATGTAGTGAACATGAGATTTTATGTTTGTGATGTTTTGAGAGAGATCCTCTCATCATCGGGCAATGGGAATGCAGTGAAAATTTTTTTTTATATTTACAAATATTTGAATTTGTAATGATCTGAATGTAGATGGAAACACTTTGCACCTATATGTGATTATGAATGGATGCACAAATGCAAGATGTATTCCATACAGAATTTAGCAGGAAATAACAAAATTGGAGTACGTCTATTTTGAAGCACTGGGATCGATATACGATGGCTTGCTGTAACAGGCCTATCAATAAAAAAACAAGATGCAGGCGCTGCATAAACTATCTCGCTATTAAAAATGCACAACTATGAAACATCCACAATGCGACCCAATTCTACAATTTCTGCTAACAAAAATACAGCCTATCATCCATTAAAAGTCGCGCGATTGAAACGTTTATGGTCTTAAACGGCATTTAGGTGACAAAAAATCAAAATTTTGATGTCACCATCATGTTCAGCATACTTTTTTTGTTATCTGTGCCAAATTTTGTCGAAAATAAAGTAGTTTTAATTTCGGACCAATTTTGGCCTAAAATGACATTTAGGTGACAAAAAATCAAAATTTTAATGTCACCATCATGTTCGGCATACTTTTTTTGTTAACTTTGCCAAATTTTGTCTAAAATAAAGTAGTTTTAATTTTTGGACCAATTTTGGCCTAAAATGACATTTAGGTGACAAAAATCAAAATTATGATGTCACTATTATGTTCAGCATACCTTTTTTGTTAACTGTGCCAAATTTTGTCGAAAACAAATACCAATTTTGGCCTGAAACGTCATTTAGATGACTTCCAAGTACTTAGAGAGTTTAGGTACGAAGTTTAAATCTGTGACGTTGCAATTGACCATTTGGGACATTTAGTTAGTTACGAGTTGGTAACCAGGCGAGATAGTAAAAAGAAAAAAAAAAAGTAAAAATAGTTACCAAGATGAGATTCAAACACACGACTACCCCCGTGTCGGTGCTCAGAGAGCCAAAAATTTCCATTTTGGGACGGACAGCTGTATTTGAATACTCCTCGCAGGCGAGATAGTAATAACACCCAAGTGATAAATAGCTCCCCCAAGGTTACAATAATTTAAACTGGGCGAGCAATCTGAATAAATAGAATAAGTTTACAAACTCATATTTTATCACAAAGTCTTTTATCTATTCCATTTTTTAATGTATAATTTGGTTCTTTTTTACTGTAAATAATAAGAAAGGGAACATTGATTTCCATGTGAGATGAATTGATATTGCTTAGCCAGAAAAACCTTTTTTTGAAATTGGGGGAGCAATTAGTGGTTCAGCTTGTTTCTTATTTCTCAGAATTGGGTGAGCCGTTGCATGAGCAAGAGCTCTTGCCTTATTGATAGGCCTACTGTAAAACGCTGAACAGCCGAAGACGGAACACTGCTGTAACCTATACTACAGTTTTTTCCTTACACCAAAGCAGCAGTCTCAGTGTACAGGGGCAAAGGGATATTGTTGATTTACTTTTTTGATATTTTTTTATTATTTCTATAGTTTAGGATCACTTGTGCAAACTACATTATTAAACATTAAAGGTGCATGATTTGGATGCTTTTTTCTTATTGATAGGCCTGATGATATGTATGGCGCCGTAGATTAGTGGTTATAGCTCTCGTACTCTGTGCGGGAGACCGGGGTTCGACATGGGCGAGTGAATGTTACCATAGCCCCGGGTTAACCCAAGCCATGTGAGGGAAATTGGGGAGATGGCACACTGTGTGGGCCGTTGGATGTTGCCGGGAGTTGTCTAGTAGAGCGCGGGCCCTAATTGGGTCTGCGTAGCTCAAAATAAGCATTAAATACTCTAGGACTCTCCATCTATGCCATGGCCCCTCCTGGAAATAATAGACAGGGTATATCCCTCGATATTTGTGAGGCTAGCCATGTAAAATATGCACATCTATCTATCTATGTGCGGGAGACCGGGGTTCGATTCCTCTTGACGGCGATTCAACATGGGCGAGTGAATGTTACCATAGCCCCGGGTTAACCCAAGTGTTATGGTATATATGTATAGTATTACATTATATATATACATAATTCTATACTCATGTTTCTTTATGTACCATATATTGAATTCAGTGAAATGGAAAATCTACCTTATTGTACCTTGTTGTAGGCTTTCGAAGAAAGTCTTCAGGATTAGCAGTTGTGTGCCAGTCCTCCATTGGATTAAACATCCAGTTTACACCAATGTGTGCGTATGTATAATGGAGTTTGAATCAGCCTGTCTTAACGTGGTGTATCCTACCAGCTGTGGTTCATCTGCTATCTGGAATAGATATTTATCAAGGCTGTTTTTAAGAGGTCCAGTGTGCAACCATATATATTACGGATGGATTTGGGGAGAATATTAAAGAGCTTTATTCCATGGATTGGTAAACTGAACTCTGCCACCCTACTATATGGACCACACTGAAGTTTGCTTTCCGTCCATGTGGAGGATGATGATAGCTTTGGAATTTCAGATTGACATTTGGTACCAACTGTTCCATGATTTTCCAAATATAAATTATTCAGTACCTTTCCCTTTTACGCTCCAATGAATACAATTTCAGTTCCTTCAATACTTTGCAATAGTTGTGATTGGTAAAGTTTCGGATTTTTCGTATATAGGACCATTGCAATGCTTCTATCATCTGTATCTCTCCAACTTTATGTGGACTCCATAGGACTGAACAATACTCTAATAGAGGAAGAACCAGAGATTTCCACATGTTCATAAGGTGATCATTCGTTCTGGTGTAAAAAGTTCTTAAAATCCAAGACATCATGTTTTTACTGTCATTTACTACTTTCAATATGTGGGAATGAAAGGAGCAGTTGGTGGATAATATGACACCAAGATCTTTCAGTTCCTCACACTCTGTGATGATGGATCCAGAGGGGGAAAGATACGATGTGCAATTTTTCAGGGTGTCGTTCGTGCCATAACGCATGACCTCAAACTTTAGATCATTAAATTTCATGTTTGCATCTTCTGCCCATTCATAAATTTTCTGAAGGTCACTTTGCAACTTGCCCATGTCCCTGAGAGAGTCGATGCTCTTGGTAACCCTTGTATCATCAGCAAATGACCGTACAATACTGTCACTGACATTTGAGTCTATATCTCCAAGGAGGATGTTGAAGATAAGTGGTCCAAGCACACTACCTTTGGATACGCCTGAAATAACAGCAACAGGATGTGATTCCATTCCATTGACAATGACTGATTGGGTGCGGTTTGTCAGGAAAGCTTCAACAAAGTTAATTAATTTTCCTTTGATTCCAAGTTTTTCAAGTTTTTTTAAGACAATGGTAAAGTCCACTTTGTCGAAGGCTTTCGAAAAGTCAAGGTATACAATGTCACAATTTAGTTTTCCATCAACAAAGTGTATCACATTATCAAAGTGGTCTAAGAGTTGACTTAGACATGACCGACCAGAACGAAAACCATGTTGATTTTCGTTTAGTAGCTTGTTTTCTTCAAGGTAGCAGGTGATGTGATTTCGGACGACTTTTTTGAAAATTTTAATAATATGAGATGTCAAGGCTACTGGGCGGTAATTGGATGCATCAGTTTTCTTTCCCCCTTTGAAATGAGGGGTGATTAGTGAGTGCTTTAAAATTTGGGGAATTTCACCACAGCCATACATTTTTGCCTTAACAGAAGAAGTGGTACAGATAGCGATGTTGTGGTGGGAATGACCTTGTAATAGTAAGTTCAGTCTCAGTGTTTGGTTCAGGATCACTTGTGGAGATTTCAGGGTCCAATAAATTTGTAGCGCATTCATTTGAGGCACTAGATTTTTTGTTACATTTCACTTAAGTTTTAGGTTGTTTGACAACATTTTGAGGAATGGTTGATTTTTCGCAATAGTCACTAGGCAGTGAAGGCAGTGAAGCAGGAAGATCTTGACCGTTTAGAAAGGAATGATATGAGAATGGTTAGGTGGATGTGTAACGCCAGTCTGAGAGACAGAAAGAGTTCAGATGAGCTAAGAAGCAGGCTAAGTCTCCGTAGAATTAAAGATGTTATCCAGATAAGAAGATTGAATTGGCTGGGGCACTTGGAAAGAATGGAGGAGGATAATTGGGTAAGAAAGTGTAGAGACTTGATAGTTCCTGGGGCAAAGCCCAGAGGCAGACCGAGAAAGACTTGGCAGGAGGTTATAAGGACAGACTTGATACAGAGGAAGTTGAGTTTAGATCTAACACAGTCTAGATCAGATTGGAAGAGGGTCATTAATATACCCCGTCCAACCCATGCTAGCATGGAAAACGGACGTTAAGCCGAGAATGATGATGATGATGATGAGTCACAAATGTAATAAGTACCAGGTAGTGAAAAAGGATTATAAAGCTGTTTAAGCGACATTTCATCTATATCCTCCAAAAGATCATCACGGCTAGAATTAACTAATTGAAGCCAACATTGCTTATGAACACCCTGATCACAAACGGCACATTTGAGGATAGGGACTTCATCAAATGATGTTCGGTATCTCTGTTTGCAGAGAGCGCAATCTTCTGGTAAAAGGTTTTGAATTCTGCAAATGATAAGATGAATGAGGTCTGGCTTGGTTACATGGCTACGGAATATTGAGAAATATAGCAGTTTCCAATAAAATGGGTTTGTTCGACTTTGAAAATTCTCTACTTAGTTGCTGAAGGGATTTTCCGTGTTGATAATTCCTCAAACAAAATTCTACGTCTTGAGAGTTTGTGTGGAGACAGAGTTCAGTCACCAAATCCTCTATTTCATCTTGAGTTCTATTGGTTTCTGGAGTGTTTGAATCTGTTTCTATGGTTGCATTTTCCAACATTTTCAATCAAGGAGAAACAGTTTAGTGATAAATGATTGAATCAAACAAGCAGAAATTCCACGTACCTGTTCGGCTGCACATAAAAATTATCCAAATTAATATGTGCAGCCGGTCCTTGGTATCCAACTGATAGTATTTCCCTGACCAGTTCCAACAGTTCATTGATTTTTCCCACTTGCTTGTCCAACTTGCTTGTGCTACTCACCGGATCACTTGCACTGTAGCTTTGACGATGTTGTACTTTCCACTTAAACTCAGGGACCTAGCTAGCTAGCTAATCTTCTTCCAAAATGAATACATGAAGAAGCGCAAGACGGCACGATCTTCCAACAGTTTGTTTTTTCAAAATCAAAATTATTTAGTCTCACTTTGATGATATTCCACTCTTTTGATATTCGATTCCACTTCATCCAATCTTTGTTTATTATTTGTTGCATTGCAAACCACTTACGTCAGTTAATATAATTTCTTTAAATATTTGCCTCCCCAGTCAAGTGAATATATTTCATGGGCCAATGATCTAGTTGTTCTATTAATTTATAATTTTTTTGTCTCCAGGTTTTATATATATATATATATATATACACCTATAGAAATGGCCCCATTTCCTCATGACAGTGATGATGATCCCAATGAAGAAATACTATATGATCCCAATAATGAGGAGGGCGTATACGAGGAGGAGGATGAGGAAGATGTGGAAGTAATGACATTAAACGACAATGATGAACAACCAGGTACGCAGCAGGTATTTTGATTATAAATTTGCGGTACCTTGAGGTAAAAATTATTCCTAGTTCTTTCACAACTACAATATCTACTATAAATTCTTTCCATAATGTTTTTGATTTTAGTCTAATTTAAGATGTATGAATGATTGTGGAAATTTTGTTTAAAATTAATTTGAAAATAAGCAGCACCATAATATTTAAAACACCTTAAAAGGACCTGAGATACTTGCAACTTGTTGAATTTAGTACATGTCTTTTTTGTAACATATTGTGGCGTAAACATGACTAATCTAGTATTTCTATGTGGCGCCTTAGAAATGAAGATTTACTAGAGAAGCAGGATTCTTAGAGGGGCAGAATTAGATTTTTAATACATAAAATAAGGATTAACATTACTTTCAAGTTTTTAAAAAGTCTCAGAATTGTAGGGTGTAATCCAGTATTCTCAGAAGCTGATTTTTTTGAGTTTTTATGCCTAAATATCTTGTTACAGTTATACATATGAAATAAGGCTTTTCCAAAACTTACTGAGACATGGAACTACAAAACACAAATATAGGTTTAGCACAAATCTGTTTTGTGCAATAACAAATGATATACAAAATTATTGAGAATTTCATAATAATGTGAATTGTGACAAAAACGTTATCATATTTAATTTGCCAGAAACTTTGGATAAAAATGCAAACAAACAGTATGACGAATCACTTGTACAGAAATTGTATTTATTCACGTGTGGTATAGACATACTTGACTTCAAATGTTTCAGATTAGGAAGACAGACAAACTCTAATAGTGTTGACCAGAATGCAAGTCCTGCAAAACCTAGACCACTGAAAGCAGCATTTACAACAGTTTTGGTAAAATCAATTTTGTTATCAAACTGCAATAAACTTGGATAGTCTGCCTGCCCTGAGGTCTTCAAGAATATAACAGTCTCGTACGACATGTCTACTGATGAGCGTACCAAAGAAGAAGACCTCCAAAACCTTGCATGTAAGAAAAATACCAATGAAAACTCAAAAAGCTTAATAATTTTGGTGAGAGGACCACCCTGGAATCAAAAAATTGTGAAAAAACAATTGATACCACCTTTAAGAACCAATTCAGATGTATTCACTAAAAGTAAAAAACAAGAACTGGAATCAAGATTGCATCAAAACCCTGATATTATAGTTATATCTGAAGTAAAACTGAAAAATTTTAATCGAATTTTAACTGTTTCAGAATACCAGTTAAATTCTTACAGCTATGTTATGGAAACAAAATATTTGTTCAATGAAGAGGGACGTGGAATAATAATCATGTTCATCAAGAATTCTCTAAATTATTATTTAGCTGACCTACCAGTAGTGGACAATAACATTGCACGATAAATCATATGTTGCGAACTGATGCTCAATAATTACATCAAACTGTTATTTGCATATGTGTATCGTAGTCCCAATAGTAGTATTGAAATCAACAACTCAATCAATGAATTTCTTAAAATATTAGTTCAAAGTACAGCTATTTACTCATCAATGGAGATTTCAATTATCCTAAAGTAAACTGGAAGCATTACACAACAGATACACATCAGAAGATGATATAAACTTTCAGTTTGTGGAATGTATTAGAGATCGTTATTTTAGCCAACTTGTACAAGCTTTGACTAGAGGAAGGGCATCCAACAGTCCATCCTTGCTTGATTTGGTACTCACAAACAACAAGGACTTGATTGAGGAAGTTAATTTATTCTCTCTGTTAGGGAAAAGTGATCAATCAATAATTTAAACTTTATTTCGATTGAAGGTAACAAATTTTACAAAATTAATACCAATTCCTCTGTATAACAAAGGCGATTATGTAAATATGAAAAAGCTATTTAACTCCAATTTCAACGAAGCTATAAAAGCGCTCCGTGAAGATGTTAATAAACTATGGGAAATTTAAAAAATACCTTCAGCCAGGCTAAACAAACATATATCCGGGTTTGAAGCTGTAAGATGAAGAAACAATTCAATATCAGGTTAGATAAGAATGACATTTCCAAATTGAGGAAAAAAACACAGATTGTGGAAGAGGTATTTAGAAATGGAAAAGTTTATCTCGAATATAGAAGGGTGAGCAATCAATTCAGAACTTTAACTAGGAAGATTGGTAAAGATTTTGAAAATTTTATATCAAAAAATGTGAAACAAAATCCTAAAAGTTTTTGGAAGTATGTCAACGGTAAACGTACTGCGAAATTTAAAATTCCAGACCTCCGTGACAATTGTAAACCTGAAAATGCGAAAACCAACAAAGAAAAGCCTGATGTGTTATCACATTTCTTCAACCGTCTATAATTTCCAAACTACAAATGTATATATCAAAATCGAATTTCGTAATGGCTACATTTGTACTGTAATATTTTTAGTATTAAAATCTATAACATTTCAAGAGATAAGTCTCCCTTTTTTATTTTCTTTTGTGTTCATGATGGAGCTTGTGAGCAGCCAATTTATACTTGTGATTTGTGATTACAGTGAATCAATGAGTTTTCTTTAATTTATATACTTTTTTCTTTATTTTTTCATTTTTATTTTTACTATATTATATACCGACAAAATTATTAAGAGCTCATGCTAGAGGTTGTAGAAAGATTGTCAGAATAAACTTATATATGAAAAAAACGTGGAGACTGAGCTTAATTAATTTCAAGACCCTCGGGTCCTTAAAATTTCTGTATATAGTTATTTTTTTCAGTATATTTTTCTGAATTTTGAATTTACGTATTTAGATTTGCACGAGGGTATCGAAGAGCTTGATTTCAACGATCTACCCGAGCACGATGAAGAAGAGAACGGATATATCCCTGATGATTCTAAAATGGTTTTCCAACAACACGACGGCTCAGTGTTTTGTATAAGTTCCTCACCCAAAGACCTTAACCTTGTGGCGACAGGTGGGGAAGATGATAAAGGTTATGTATGGAACGTGGAGACTGGAGAGATCAAATTTGAGTGTGATAGCCATAAAGATTCAGTTATAAGCTGTGGATTCAATGCAGATGGAAAATATGTCATGACGGCAGATATGGCGGGAACTGTCATTGTTAGAACTGTCAGTGATGGGAAAAAAGTGTGGGACTTTGATTGCTCGGACATCGAGTGGTGTGTATGGCACACAACAGTACATGTCTTATTTGCTGGTACCACGGACGGAGATGTTTACATGTGGAAAGTACCAAGTGGAGATTGCAAAATATATCAAGGTCATGGCTCCAAAGCACTTGTAGGACACTTACTAGATAGTGGCAAAGAAATACTTGTAGGATATGATGATGGTAGTTTAAAATTATGGGATTTAAAAAATGCAACTACTGTTTTTCAAAGCAAAGTAGAGGATGATGCAGTGTTATGCGTTAGTGGTCAAAAGGGTGGACATTTAGTTGCATGTGGTACTGAAGCAGGTACGGTGAAGATTTTTAACAGCCCTGCGGGGAAGTTGCTTTGTACTCTCACAACACCTGATGTACCTAGACAGTCGGATGATCAGGAATTAGCTGGTATGAATATTGAGAGTATCGCATTTGCTCCGTCAGAACAATACATTGCATCTGGCTCGCTGAATGGAAGTTTAATCGTATGGGATTTAGCAACACAACGTATTCGTCAACATTGTAAACACCCTTCTGGTGTAAATGGTATTTTATGGCCATCATGTGATGAACACGTGATCATAACGGCCTGTTTAGACGGTGTTATAAGAAAATGGAATACACGAACTGGAGAACTAATAAAAGAATTTTTTGGACATCGAGAAAATATTTTAGATATTTGTTTAAGTACTGACGGAAAGTTAATTTTAACAGCAGGTGATGACCAAACTGCTCGAGCATTTGAAAGATAGTATCTGGTCATACTCACTAAAATAAATAAATTGTGTGGAAACTCTTAAATCTATTTAACGCCGGTATTTTTGATTCGAAAAAATTCAGTTCAGTGAATTTTTTTGATGACGATCAATGGTATCCTTGTTCATACGACAAAAAAAGTTAGTAAAGTGAAGAGAGAAAGTTGAATTTCGATTAAAAGGAAACAAACATGTTAACTTTAGTTTAGTTGAAATTAGCATAATATTGCGTGGGCGGAATAAATCGTCTATCTCATCGCCCAGGGCGTTACCGCCACCCCATTATATTGCAAAAGTCAGAGGCCTCTTCACGCGGCTGGAAATCTTATCTTATATTGCAAGTATCTACCTTGAAGGGAATTCATTTTTGCGAACATTCATTTTTGCGAATATTCATCAATTTCGCGAATATTCATCAATTTCGCGAATATTCATCAATTTCGCGAAAGTAGTACCGTAAAATCTCTAATTTAGTGCGGCAGAAAAAATAATTATTTTGGCCATGCCGCACTAATAATTAGAGGGACTAAATTACCTTTGTTTTAGCATTTCAAAACCGCACTAATAATTAGAGGAAAACTAGATCACAACCGCATTAAATTAGAGGTGAAAAAAATACTTTAACTTTTTATTCATTTATTATTTTTCAATTATTTTTTTCTCATTTTATTTTTTTTACATTTTTTGTGCCATCACAACCAGCGACACATCAAAGGTCCGCAACGGTAAATTTTACGAAAGTTGTATGGAAATGCCAACAAACATTTAGAAGGCGATGATAACGAGGACGATCCTTTTATTTGGTAGCTTTATTATGTAATTATGTTAGTATGATAAAAAAACCCGGATAACTGAACTGTTAAAGACGAAAATTTGTTAATTTCATTTTTTCAATCCGCACTATAATTAGAGGGAATTTTGACCATTACCGCTAAATTAGAGGAGAATCGAAAATTCCTTAAAAGTCATCCGCATTAATAAATAGAGGGGAAAAAATTGTTCAATTTTCGAAAAATAGGCCATCCGCACTACTTAGAGGGCGCACTAAATTAGAGGTTTTACGGTAAGAAACTCGCTATTCGCGAAATTCCCGAAATTTGGACTTTTTTCTTGTTTGAAAACGATTTACACTAATTTTTTTCCTTTTGATTTACTTGATATATATAATAGATATATATATATATATATATATATATATATATATATATATATATATATATATATATATATATATATATATATATATATATATATATATATATATATATATATATATATATATATATATATATATATATATATATATATATATTTTAACTTTGAAGCAGTCTAAATTTTTATGTTTCCCACATACAGGTCCCTTAAAAACAGAATATTAAAATCCTTTTTTTTGCGAAATTCGCGAAAATTAATCCCCCCGAATATATAAAAAAGTCTTGCGAAAAATAATTTCCTTAAATTATCGAAATATGCTATATAATTACTTTTGGGGGAAGACATCACAAATTCTTCATCTTGTTTTAATATATTTTATGGAGGGTTAGAGCAGAGTTTATGGAACCAACAGTAATATATTTCAACTATTATTTTAATATGGCAGTTATAAAAATAAGAAGAATTAAATCATTCTCTTTAAAATTTCAAGCACGTGACTTTTTTAAAGGCTGAAATACACGAATCATGATCATTTTTGGAAATGACTCTATTTGTGGCCTGTCTACACGATCTTTTTTTCAACGATTAGTTAAGTGATCGTGTATTTCAGCCTTAACACGGCAGAAGTATTATACTCTACAATCGGGTCTTGATTTCGCGATTTTACTGGAAAAAATGATAAAAATTTGAATTTCGCGGAACATATTTTCGCGGTTGTGTCAAATTTAACGCAGTCTTGAAAGTTATTTTTTTTACTTTAATGTCAAATCACCAAATTTGTGTGCAGCGAAATGTCACGCGCCATCTTGTTTGTAATATACTCATATTTACATTGTGTCCGCCATCTTGCGCATATTCACACCAAGTGTGTCCATCATACGATTTACACACGATTTAAATCTCATTATATTCGAACACTTTAACTTTATTCCAGCGAATTCGTTTAGCAGATTGGTAGCGTTTCCAGATTTTGTTTTTGTCATCAAAATACCACACAGAACTTGCGTCCGGGGTAATTGCGAACACTTCAGCACCACGCACTGCAGGTTTGCGGGAAGTCGCGCAACTCCTAACACCACCCAGGATGCAACGGTTTGTGTTCAGGAAATAATGCATCTCATCAGGATGTTTAATAACATGTGGAAATTTTTCATGAATTGATTTCCACGTGAACTCGACGTTATCTCTAAAGAAAAATAAATTATCTTTCTTTTAATATTACTCTGACAACCTCGTTCCCAGGGTTAAGCTTGTCACGGCTTAGCCGGCGACCGTAATGTTAAAATAAAAAGAGCCACCCTGGTTTTAGGGCTTAGAAAAAAGAAATTCCTGGAGTGAGATTGAGTAAGATGCGTTTAGGATAGGATTGTTTTTAACAAATTGAGTAAGATGCCTTCAGGATAAGATTGTCTTTAACAAATCCTGTGTGATGGCAACTCTAAATGGACTCTTGGAACAAAGTTGCTTCATAGTGACTACTTAAATCACGAAAACGGGAAAGGAATTTGATATATATTCTAAACAAATTATGTTGAAGGTCTCCTAAAAAAAACACCATGTTATGGAATTTAAACTATTGACAGAGGCTTTCTATGTTTTTAACGAAGAAGAAGTAGTAAAAAGGTCAAAGTGCGTAATACTCACACAACATCTGATGTCACAAGGTTCATTCCAGTGAATTGAAAAGACATAATACTTTCAGGGACACAGCCGTATGTGCACCTTAAATATCGGAAGTAATCACGAACCTCTTCGTAATTGTAGTAGGTAAGTATGACCACGGTAGCCACAACACTTAGCCATGTTTTTTTGTAGCAGAAGATGATTTGAACGGTTGGCGATAGCAAAGTTAATATTGCAAAGCATAACAAAGTGTATATAACTGTACTAACTGTCCGGTTACCGAACACAAACACATATGAGATGCACTTTAGAAATTTCGACAACGCGGAAAACTGCTTTTGATGGAGGATCAAGTTGTAAGCTAAATCTTCTCGATCAACCAAACGGAATAGTTGAATGTATAACCTTACATCTTGCTCATTAACGAGACCAACAGATTCCAAATGTAAACACAACGTTGAAGCTGGAGTGGACGAGTTAAGGAAATCTTGCGGGATTAAGTTTTCCTTTCTTAAGTGTGCTTGCATACGTGCATATTGCTCGGGCGATAAGCGTTTGAAAGAGGAAAACACGAGTTGTCTGTATGCGTTCATTGTTAGGCGCAGCTTGTGGCTTAATCGATGGAGTTCGTTGTTTCATGTTACAGTCTCTTTTCGATATAGTTTGTTGTTTATCGATATTGTTTGTTTTTTTTATCGATAAAGTTCGTTGTTTATCGATACAGTTTGCTGTTTATTGACATTCGTTTATTAACGTTCGTTTTGTTTATTGCTTTTCTAAAAGATATTTTGACCCTGAAATAAAATCTTGATAATTATTTAACATCACGTCCTTCTCCAAGATGATTCAAACTAAATTTAAAGTTTTACAGAGTAAGGTAATTAATACTGTACAATATTTTTTCCCTAAAACTTTGGGAAACATAAAACATCATCTTCTTAGTATCATGTTTCCGTAGAATTAATTAATGAGACGTTATCGAGGTTCAGGGTTTTCTGTTGGATAATAGGATATGTACACAACAGAAAAATGGTAGTTTCGTTTTGATATATATAATTTACAGGGGACACATTTTTATACTGATTCACAACCTCGTTTCCAGGGATTCTTGTCTTTTTGGCATTAAGTCAAGTAAGCGGCTAAAAAAAATACTTTACTTTTTTAGTCTTTTTTATTCTAATAAATATAACCTTGTTCCCAGTGCTTTTTGTTTTTTACTGGCGCTTTACTTATTGACAGTTCTATTAAGAAGCGCTGGAAAAGTTAGAGCCTGGAATAGAGGTTGTAACAAAAGTCAGGTTTCAATATTATTTTTCCACATTTTCCCAAGTTATACTTTCCGCGGTTTCATATTCCATCCAAGCTTTCCAACATTCATGAAAATACCAAACACTATCTGCAGTAGAAGACATGGCAAAAACTTCAGCACCTCGTATGGATGGAGTCTTATCAAGGTAACTTCCCACGATACGCAAGCCTCCATTTACACTACGGTTGGTATTTAGAAGGTAACGCATTCGTTCGTCTGGATGTTTCAAGAGATACGGATATTTCTTTTGTAGTGTAAAAAATGGAAATTCAACATTGTTTCTAAAAACAACAAAACACCAGAAAAGTAGTTATGAGGATTACAGAGGACACCATAGAAGATCGCTGTGCTATCGCCATGTTTTCAACATTTATTTCTAAAGCAAGATGAATTGTTTGAATACATTATCTATAATAATGTTATGCCTTTGAACAACTCGCTAAATTTGAAATGTAACAGAGCGAAAAAAGAAGGCCTGGTGCTTTAATTATCGTCTAAAATAAATGCGGAAGATCTATGATATAATTCCGATTTTATATCTACCAGTCTACCAGTCGTTACGTAGGGACGAGTTCTCGGCGGTGGCGGCTAGTTTACATCGGCAAAAGTAACACAGCAGATTAGGTGTCGCACGGGTGTGTCTCTGTACTAGCAGGCCATATATCATAAGGCTCGATGCGCCACTTGCAATAAATATATTATAACGGTATAAAGTGCCAATGACACAACAATGTTTAATAAAGCGCCGAAAAGACAACAAAGTAATGCAATAAAAATAAACCCTTTGTCAACGAAATACAGCCCGGAAGTTAACTTAAAATTGGGGACTTACTTGACATGAGGGTGTTGACAGTCATAAGTGACAAATTTGAAAGACATCTCACTTCCTCGTATACAGCCTCGTGTTGAGTTTAAATAATGATAGTGAGTTTTTAAATCATCGTAATACATATATGTTGTCACGACAACTAAAATTATACAAAGTTCTAAAATGTAGCTACCACTTATGACCATAAATAATGCTTCAGCTACCGAGGGTCCAATATAAACAAGAACACAGCCTAATAGCAAACCAAAAATTTTCAAAACTGTGTTGAAATCCGATGCATTTTGGGTAATGTCTTTGCGTCGAACTTTGGGTAACGTCACATCTTCATGTCGTAAAACATTTTGTTCATATTTACGAACCGCTTTAACTAGTTGCGGTTTGCGAGCATGCGCAAGTAAAAGATGTAAAACCCTGACGTCATCTGGTTCTACATATTTCCTTGATTCTAAAAATTCACAACATTTATTCGCTATGTCGTTATCTTCTACATCAACGTTGAATGGTAATGTTTCAGGTAGTAACTGTCTTGTGTCGATAACTTTCTTGAGTTTCACAAAATCATCACGATTAAATTTCTTAAATATGTCACAAAGAAGTAATTTTCTAAACGGCAAATGCTGCAGCCGTGCGCTTCTTTCATTCATAATGGTAGATAAGTGAGTAGGTGCTTAAAATCCTTACTTTTCGTCTTTTTTTAACACGCATCATAATAAGTAACCCTTGTCTTTCCTTAACCTTTTGTAAACTAACAGCGTAAAAGGTATATACCTTCTTTCCCTTTTCACTGTTTTTAACTCTCTTTGAAAAATAACAAAAGTACTTTTAAATTGTGTCTCAATCGGGCGGGAATTAACCTGCATGAGATTAAACAAAACTTGAAAGAAATGTAAATACTTAATGAGTTTTGTTTTGTTGAAAAATAAGCTTGGTCATGGTTTGATGTTCTGGGAAAGAAAAATTTCGTACTGAGAATTCTAGAAATATATTTTTCCACCTCGGCCCCAGTCTTTTTATATTTGATCATTACTCTTCAAAAAAAAGAATATTGCTGTTAACATGGAAATAAAAATAAAAGTTGGGTGAATAAATAAAAACAAACTGTTTAAAATTTTAGGCAAAAGCTTTTCGGAAAATATCCATCAAAAAGAGTAAAAATTAAAAACATTTTTCAACATATATACAGTTTAAATAGTTAGTTGCATCGCACCATTTCTTTTGATTATTCAATGCGGAGTTACTTAACGCAATGAATGAGGCTTAGTTTTTAGGTGCTTCAGACAATATTCTTCATTCAAATACGTTGTCAGGATTGTTTTGAAGATGTTTTCTCGATCCTGAATCTTTTTTTTAAGGGTTTTCGTGTTCTTTCCATTAAAAAAAGTGGACTGGGGATTAGGTGGTTTAAATGTGAGTTACTTACAACGTGGAGGTAATCCACCTTGCAAACGAGAAAAATATAGAAAAGATTGGGAACTAGACTGCCGTGTTGTTTACAACGCTAAACCATTCCATGGAAGTTTAATTTTTTTTCACGTCATGTTTTTGATAAAAGATGCAGATATATAACCATCTCGTTCCCAAACCCTCTTCTTGATTTTTTTATGTCTGACGCGGCGTGAAGAGATTATTGAATGAAGTATGATTACCAATAATATCAAAAAAGCGAGTGGCCCTGAGAAAGAGGTTGATTTTTTCAGGCTGAAACTTTAGGCTTTAAGATGGATGCCAGACCTGGACAAATCCGGGAAAAATATTTGAAAACTAACTTCATGAAGTAGGAGTGAATTTGTAATGTCAATCTCAACCTCGTCCTCAGGGCTTTTTAGGCTTTTATATTGGGACCGAACTTTGAGTCAATTTAACAGAAAACTACTTGGACCATTAAATCAAAGATGCGGTGCAAAAAATAGTATGTGTCAAATTCACCTGCTTATTATCTTAGAAGGTATTGTTTGTTAACTATCAAAATATTTATGCTGACGTCAGTATTTTTGTGTTGGATATTATAGAAAATAAAAACAGTCGTTTGAAAGAAGATAAAAAGTTGTTTTAAAAATTGGTATTGTTTTTTTGGAATGTTTTTGTAATGATGGTTCTTACATATATGTAGCTACTATTAGTAATTGCTTCAAACCTCAATGCACGAATAAATCTTTTATAGTATATTGAACAACGCACAGAATCCACAAGAAGATGGTAGATAGCTTTAAAAAAGAATATTATTTTAGTTAGCAAAAATGTTTTAGCGACTTTGCTGATAATTTCCAAACTATGTACCTTAAGTAGGGCCGGCGTCACAGGGATACAAAATGGCGCCCATCATGGTTGGGCGACGAAAAAAAATTTAGATTTCAGACCCTCTACAACAACCTAAAATTTCTTACTACAGAAGCGGCACAGCATTTTAACTACAACTTCACTCAACCGTTGAAAACATTTCAACTGATATTCCTCCGTTAAAATCTGTTCCATTAAATACATTTAACCTCCTTTCCTAAGCTTTTCTTTATCCAGTCAATGACCTTCTTTTTACAAAGGCCTTTAAGACCCAACTTTGTTTCCAGTGTTTGTTAGTTTGTTTTTTTTCAAATTGTTTATGGACTGTTCCAATATAGAAAACACCTTACAAGACCTAGGCAAGAGGTTGTTTCACACCGAATCTCCCTCCTCCATTAAATCGTCTACCAGTTGTACCGGAAAAGTTATATTCCAAAACTGGTATGAAAGAAGATTAAACCTCTCCAAATGACTGTGTCTGCTTTAAGAGGTTCCACTGAAACTTTGTTTGTGATTTAAAGAATATACTACCGTAATTCTTCTACTTTTTAGTAAGACCAAAAAAATTATTTTGGGCATGCCCCACTAAAAATTAGAGGAGATAAATTACCGTCATATCATCATCCCAAGTCCATACTAATAATTAGTGGAAAACTTGATCAGTACCGCACTAAATTAGAAATTCCATCCGACATTGAAATGATAAAATGATTTTTTTATGTCTGTCGTATTGCAACAACAAACAAAAGTAAAGTCTAAAAAGTCTATGTTTACAAAAGCTATGGAGAATGTATAAAACATCTTCAAGATGATGATTATGTCGTGGAAGACATTTTTTTGTAATGTTTTCTATTTTATGAATCGATAAAAAGTCAAAAAAGGTCACTTTTATTTTTGTCTGATTGGAAAAAGTCACCCTTATAGCAATTAGAGAAAATTTTGTCGGACTAAATAAGAGGAAGACCGAATACTCCTAAAACTGACGCGCACTAATAATTAGAGGGAAAAAATTGTTCAACTTTTGTAAAACTGTTATCTGCGCTAATTAGAGGACGCGCTAAATTAGAAGAATTGTAGTATGTATCATGCGATAAATAAATATTGCAATCTCAATCCAATTGCGATTTTAAATTTGGAGGCTTAATCATAGCCTTTTATATAATTTTACCAATAGGATAAAAGGTTGAGGTGTTCGTCATTGTTTAAAATCTTTACGTATGTTTTTGCGACATTATTGCGAGATTTGCGACATTATTGCGAGATTTGTGACATTATTGCGAGATTTGTGACATTATTGCGAGATTGGGCAAAGACTGCAACAATTTATGTAGCTATCATTTTTGAAGGAATAAATTTAAAACCTTAAGGTATTTTTTACATTTGTGTTCAACTAAAGATGTTAATATAATTTTGGATATAAATTTATATTTCTCTTCCTTCTTAGTTTCTTTAATTCTTGTCTCAAACAAATCGTTCGATATTTAAACGGAACGCAAATTTCACACTCGCATAAATTTCTTTCATCGAATAACTTCAAATCGTATCGAAGTCGCTTCATTTCCCGCCTCACACAGCCACTATGTGCAGCGCCTTTGAATACACACACTAAACAAGCGCAGGGCTCTTCAAGCTCGTCAAAGTTGACGTCATCATGACGAAGCAATCTCGTGTACAACTTCTTATGTCGGATGTCGTCACAAAATCCAGCGAACTGACAATCCAGACAATTACGAAAACTTATTTTATCTTCTTTTGTGATTTTTAACTCGATATCATTGACACTTTTAGCTTGATTTTTTTCTCCATCGGATTCGCTGTCGTAATTATCAATCAGGGAATCACCATAACGAAGCCCAGGGTGATATCCTGTGTCATCATCGTCACTATCACATGTTAATCTAAAAGTTAAAATTAAAAAAATTCGTTTTATAAAATTTAAAAGAGGTTTTGATTAAGGGGAAAAGGTACATTCTAGTCTGTTCTAGTTCATCAGTAAGTCATCCGGAAAAAAGATTTTATTCACTTTTGTTAGGTGTCTGCCACTGCGCAGATCTAACTGCTTACCGATTCAACTTAATCTCGTTCCCAGGTTTTTTGATTGTTGAGATTTTATGACACGTCAGATAGGATAAGTTTTCAAGAAAGCAGGTTGTATTAGGAATGTCAATTAGTTTAACACAACCTCGTCCCAAGTGGGTCTTGACTTTTTGACATCGAGGCTAGCGGCGAAGAAAGCGCTAGCGGCTTTGACATCAGGCAACAAACCCTGGAGACGAGGATGGGATTTAACAGCTTCCTTCCCTTGCGTCGACTTGACGTTAAATAAAACTTCAAGTCGCTCCTTATAGAAGTAACCAAACTTAAACATACTGTGTAAACGTAGCCTTAGCAAGTTTATAATTTCCACACTTTCAATAGTGTGCACGCACCTGTAGTAAAGATTCTTTCCTTTCTTTCGTAGCACTCGTAACTCTTGTCGCAAACACATCTTACGATACTTGAATGGAACGCAAACTTTACAAAAACACAAGTTACGTTTATCGAACAACTTGTAGTGGTGTTTGAGGCGCGACATTTCTCGATACACGCAGCCATTATGAACTGCACCATCTGTGCAAACGTTACATACGCAATCTATAAAGAAAAATGGCGGCGGAGAAGTGAGATTTTAATGATCTTAATTAATTTTCGAACGGCTTTTCGTACTGAGATTGTTCATAATTGATATCAACCTTGAAGAGGTGCTAAAGTTACCCTGGTTGGCAGGGGAGAGGGAGGGGGGCAAGGAAAGAATTATGCATGCTCTTCTCCTGTATACACGCTTTTTTATAAGAATATAAAAATTCTAACCAAGGTGATTATTCTTCTTATTTCTCTTTTTTTAACTGTAGACGTATTGTTTTTTAACCTGAAACCCCAGCCTGATATTCTTATAAACCATATTCTTATAGAAAAAAGTATATACATTCTACAATTGTTTTTTTCCTTGTGAGAAGAAAAACGTTTTTACGAAATCATATTTCAAACTTTTCGGACATCACAGTAAACAAAATAGTTTGTGATGTGTCCCGTCTCGTTTTGTTTTCAAAGAACTGACAAATAGGACACTATTTACACTTGCGTTAAAATAATTAAAATAAGTTTTAATAGTACTATTATCGTCGTCAAATCTGTTTTAAGATGAAGTTTATCTAAAACAGTTTTGCAAGAATAAAGAAGGTTAAGCAATGCGGAAAAGTCAGCAAAGCCTGGGGACGAGTTGGTCTAAATCTTTAACATAAAGAACACAAAGCTACTATTCAACATCTTTTCAATTTGTGTACTATAAAAAGGGGTTGGGAACGAAAATGCTCCATAGTTTACCTTCATTCATATCACTTTTCTCAGCATCTGCGAGCAAAGTCGACATATACTCTTCTTTGTGAGTTTGATCGTCACAGAAGCCATTGTAGTTACACTCAACGCAGTTCTCCAAACCTGATAAAAAAAAACGCAACATGATATTTTAAGTGTTTAGTTAAGCTTCGTCAGCAGAAACGTTCGTGGCGCGTTTCTTTAACCTGATCCCCATGAAAACTCTTAGGATTTTCTGTTTTGTGAACGAACCTTGAATGCTTACGACGGATTGCATATTTGTAACAGAATTGAATATTTGTAACAAAACTCTGCTAGCGATAAAGGTTAGGACATTCTACTTAAGTTACTTTTAACATCGAGTTAATGTACAGCTTTCAAGATTAGTCGTTTTTTCTAAGGTAACCGACAACTTTGATACGCCTTACTCCTCGATGCTTCAAAACAGTTGTTCAGCTAAGGTTTAATATTTTTTTGCTTATTCAGTCAAAAAACAAAGGTTAAAAATATGAAAGTTTACCCGTCTCTCCACCGTTCTCCGACAACGTTCGTACTGATGAATTTTTGCTACTACTTTCCACTTTCTCTGCAGGTAAAAGTTTCTGGCCATTAAAAACCCTATTTATATCACATGGTTTTATAGAAGTGTTTTCGTTATCACATGATGTATCTGGAATTTGTACCGCACTGAAAACATTTTGATCTATAGACATTTTAAATTTATTTCGCTGCATTTCCAACACTTTTTTTGCAGTTTCTTTTGATTTGATCTGAGAAAGGCTCACAATATGGTTTTTAGTGTTACATTTTGCTTGTTGTTTCAAGCAATGACTTATATTATTGAAATTTTTATCGTTCTTAGCGACTTTATTTTCCTGCTTATCGTCAACACTGTTGTCGTTGTTGTTGTTGTCGTTGTTACTGTCGCTATTGTCGTCCTTATCGTTGTTGTTGTTGTTGTCGTTGTTGTTGTTGTCGTCGTTATTGTTGTCACTGATGTTATTGTTGTCGTTGTTTCTGTCATTTTTGTTGTAACTCCTGCTGCCGTTGTTGTTGTCGTTATTGTCGTCGTTATCGTTGCTATTGTTGTCGTTGCTGTTGTTGTCGTTGTTTCTGTCATTTTTGTTGTAACTCCTGCTGCCGTTGTTGTTGTCGTTATTGTCGTCGTTATCGTTGCTGTTGTTGTTGTCGTTGCTGTTGTTGTCGTTGCTGTTGTTGTCGTTGTTTCTGTCGTTTTTGTTGTAACTTCGGCCGTTGTTGTTGTCGTTATTGTCGTCGTTATCGTTGCTGTTGTTGTTGTAGTCGTTGTCGTAGCTGTTGTTTTCGTTGTTTCTGTCGTTTTTGTTGTAGCTATTGTTACTGTCGCTGCTATCGCCGTCGTTATTGTTGTTGCTGTGGTCGTGCTGAAAGTTTCGCATACTTTTATCACTGCTGAAATCAAACAAGACATGGTATTGTCGTCGCTCATTGTTCGGTTTGTCTACTGTCTTTTCACGATCAACTTCATCTATCGATAATGAAAGTTGTAATTTTCCTTTTCTTTTAAGTTTTTCATTTTTTCGTAACTTTCGAAAGGGGTTCTTTTTCCTTTCTTTATGCTCGTTCGCCTTACTACTTGAAACTTTCGTGTTTTCATCTTCTATTCGTTTTATGTTTTCGACGTTGAAACTTCTTTTTATACTCTTCCAATTTTCATCCGTTCCATGCAAAGCCACCAAAACATCTTCTGGTTTCACCATGTCAACAGAACTGTCTTCCGATTGGTTAATTTTTTGCCATGTCAGCATAATTCGTATATCATCTGCAGCGTTACTAAGTACTTCCCACTGAAGCAAGTGACAATTCTGATGGACAATCCCATCAATAATCAATGCAAGTTCCCTTGGTAACGCCATTTCGTATACCTGTCCAGTATACTACGTGTTTCACGAAGAGACCGTGAAAATCCAAAATGGTTACCTCGGAAGAAACTTTTTTGAAATAACTTCAATAATGTTACATTCACCACAAACTTATAAACATCATTTTCTGTGTAAATATAATATAGATAGAAGTAAATATTATATGTGTGAAAATATATCTTGATAAATAAAGCAAAGAAAAAGTAAACATAATCTGAACTGTTATAGAGGTTAATCACACCTTATCAAATTTCATCTTGTTTCGACAAATCCTCGACAGAATATATATAAATAAGGTGTACAACATATATAAGATCTTTGCTTGTTCCAACGTGTGTCCCTCTCTTTATAGAAATGCGCTTATAGACGATTGCAAATTGTGCTACAAAAAACCAGGACGGCTAGTCAATTTTCATGTTATGCTTTCACTGGTATATTTGACAGCTAAGTTTTATACAATAAATCCCCCTAACTTTTTCTTTGACTGTTGGTAGCCTGGAGACAAGCTGAGTTATAAATAGTTTTACTTTTTTTTGGCGTTTTGGCGCACTTTTTGAAGTCTCTGAATTTCCCAGATTGCTGGCCAACCTGGTTATATATTTTTAAAAAAAGAATTATCCCCGTTGCGTAACTTTTGCTCTAAAACTGAAAATTAAAAAAAAAAAAAAAAAAAAAAAAAAAAATATTCTTCGAACGATTTTCGAAAATACAAATTTGTATTTATTTAAATGCGTGCATTATCTTAAAGTCATAACTTGAAATCCTAACTGCGAAAACTGAACATTAAATGTATGTTAGCACGACTATGAACGTAAAAAAATTTCCGTTCCTTTTTAAGTGAATTTCCTTGTTGATAGATAAAAAAAGTTTTCGCCAGTACACACTGCGAAAATTTCTTGTTTGCTTTACAACTACAACAAAAAGAAGATGAATGCAAATATAAAAAGAAGCAAAGCAAAGTTTCTACTTCGTAGTCATCTCCGGCTCTTCATCTTGTTTATCATGTAGGAATTGTATAATAAAGTTTACTCCATCTACACGCACAATCAAAGATGCAATTACACACAAGAAAAAATTAAAAAAGATTAATTAATACTATCCACACAAGCTTATTAAAGTAATTAAAGCTGAAGAATGAATAATTTATTTTGACCTAATGTACCTAATGTAAGAGAGGCTTTACAATATGTGATGTAAACAATAAATACTTCTTAATGTAAACGTGGCCTACTTTATAAAACTTCCAGTCCATATGTCCAGTAGTCACGCCGTCCAAATTATCGCTTGCTCAGCAAAAATCGTCACTTTTTGACAAGGTACAACATTTATGACTGACTAATATATCTAACAAACTGCTTAACAACAGGGAAAGTGAAATCTTGTGTGGATACAGAATTTTTTTTTTACAAGCAATTAAATCGGATTTGAAAATTTATCGAGCAACTTCAGTACTGTACAAATAAAAGCACAAGTAACACAAAAAATTGATTTGTTGCAAAAATAAAAAGAGATATTCTTTCGAAACAAAAGAAATAAAAGTCCAAGAAAAAAAAATTTACAAAACACTTCTTTATTGCACACTTCAGTTTATTTTTAAGAACATTCTTTTACCAACAATATGATCTCTTTTCTTTTTTCCCTTTTCTTAGATTAGTTGAATGAAATTAAACAACCGCTAAGCAATTTCGGTTGATCAATATCTATATCATTCCTCAAAGAAAAAAACTGTTTCTCACAAATGGCGAATTTTTTATTGAAATAATTCTATCTTACAAAGGTAGAGAGATAAATTATATATACATTTCTACAATCCAATAACTCTGTTTTCTTCATAGCACTGAGTACATGTTTTTGACGAAGTTATTTCTTTGATAACAAAGTAAACAAAAGTCGCGTTCGTAAATGTCACATGACATGACAAGCCAATAAATGAAGTTAATTAAAATACAAAGAAATTAAGTACGGATTAGGGATCTGTTCCTCACAGCGATGGAGAGCATCTGTTGTTACTGCGATGGAGAGCATGTGTTCTTCACTGTGATGGAGAGCATGTGTTCTTCACTGCGATGGAGAGCATATGTTCTCACTGCGATGAAATGCTTGTTGATGTTATAGACCGGGTAAGATATATGCAATGTTATCTAGCGTACGAGCCTAAATATGAACATAAAACTAATGTATTAAAATTGACCAAAGAAGAGATGAAATAAAAGTTCTAAGTAATCACATCTTATTTATAGATCTATGGTAACCAACAAAAGATAATTTCGGCTCCGTAATATTTTATTATAAAAAAAGAACAGAGAAACCTTCCTAAAATTAAAACTAAACAGCAAACAAATGAAGAAACAAACACACACACATGCAATTTGGCAAAACAAATATTCAAACGAACGAACGAACGGACGGACGGACGAACGAACGAACGACAGGCAAATCGGTAAAACAAACAAATATTGGAACAAACAAACGAATATTCGAACGAACAAACGAAAATTCGAACGAACAAACGAATATTCGAACGAACAAACGAAAATTCGAACGAACAAACGAATACTCGAACGAACGACAAATTTTCAAACGAACAAACAAATAAACCTGTTGATCTTCATCCACACTAGCTATTTCTGGTATACACGAAGTAAGGAAGAGCAAGGGAGGTAGAGCACACAACATGGAATCCAACAGTACCGACATCGCTCCATGTACCGTCATTGCGGACTAATAAGAAAACAAAAAATTCAATCAACATAACGTATTTTTATATTAAAATATAAAGCACCAACTTCTGTTTCTCTACGTTAGATTTCAGGGAGAGGAGCTTTTATAATAAACGCACGTTTTTTGACGAAGGGGGGAGTTCAAGTCAACGCCTAAGCAACTGATCAGGCTAAAAATTTAAAAATTAAGCTTGGTTTCCACTGAACAGTTTTTTTTAAAAACTTAACACCCCGCAACTAATCTAAATTATCTGTACTAAAAACAATTGTTTAAATGAACGAAAATTATTTTTCTTTCAAGTAAATAATAACATTAAATTATTGGTTATAGCAAATACATATTACGCTTGACTTCTTTAGGCTTTGCACTTAACAACATGTGATCAGATAAGATAAATTTTAAAGGTAATAAACTAATTTTAAAATCGTTTTCATGACCTATATGCACGATGGCCTCCATGGCTCACTTCTCTTCTTTGTCAAAACTTTTTCTCTTCTTTCCTCCGAAATTTTTTCTTCCTGAAACACGTCTCTTCCAAAGTGTGAAACACCTCTCTTATAAAATCCCAGAATCAATTCCGCAATATTGATTAAGCTGGTTTCTGATAACTCGTGTTTATGAATAAATGACATACCGGCTCCCACCATATAAAAGACTCTCTTAAAATTTTTGTGTACGTTAGTGCACCATATATATACTCAAGATAAGAACAAGTTGTGGCATTCCGTTTAAGGCATCCTTTTTTTTCTATACACACTATCCTTTATCTTTTTCCAAATTTTTTATCAAAATACAAAATTCTAACCAGGCTGGTCATTATTCTTATTTTCCTATTGTTCTAAACAAAAGACCCATTGTTTTTAACCTACACTCCAAGCCTGATATTCTTACAAATCACATTCTTATAAAAGAAAAAGCATGCAGGTTGTTGGTGGACACCACCATGAGTCTGAGGACAGCCATTTTATTTCCCATCTATCGTGTCTATTGATCAACTGCTCTGCTAGTGAGCTGAATTGATTCGTGATATTGTTTCATTCAAGTCTCGTGCTTACCGAGATCTGCTACAATAGAAAAATAAACGCGTAGAGCAAGTATACTTCTCTTACTGACCACTGGTCACATGCAGACGACAAGTGTCAAAACACTGAAGAGAAGTGTTAAAATACAGAAGAGGATTGTTTGAATCATAGAAGAAAAGTGTTTTTAAATTGGAAGAGAAGTGAACCATAAGGGCCATCGTATATTCGATGGTGATAATTTTACCTGTTGTTCCAACGCTCCAGCAATAACCGTGAGTGAATCTCCCAATAGTTGGAGATGAGCAGCAAAATCAACAGGTTGAAGTCTTCGCACACTGTACGTGGGAATGGAGAAGGCTTCTTTTTCGCTGATCGCTTTCTTAATGTACTTAAACTCGGTTTCAGTCCACAAAGAAGGAGATGTGCGGTTTAGCTTGTACATTTTTGCGCGCGAACTTGATTGTATTTCGTTAAACCTTTCTCGGTGTTCCTAAAAATATAAAAAAATATAGTACTATCACCACTACGAATGCCGACAACATAACTATCAACACCGCCATTAAAAATAACATTGACAACAAAAACAACAACAACAACAACAACAACAACAACAACAACAAAATACCTGTTTTCAGCAGCAATAACAACAACAACAACAACAAAATACCTGTTTTCAGCAGCAGCAACAACAACAAACCAGTTTTTCAGAAACAACAACAACAACAAACCTGTTTTTCAGAAACAAAAACAACAACAACAAAAACAACAACAACAACAACAACAAACCTGTTTTTCAGCAACAGATGCAGTATTCCAAAGAGCAGCAAGCCTTCTGCTGATCTCAGCAAAATCTAAATTAACATGTACATCTTTATCTGTCAGTATTAAATTAGGACTATATGACATCGTGTTACAATTGACAGAAGATTAACGATAGATGTTTAACATTCTAAAGCTGTGACGTTCAACTGTTAACCATAACTAAAACGGTCTTTAATACTAGATCAAAAAAATATGCATTCGGATATACAATCAAGCATTATCTTTCATTATCTATTTTAGCGGATCTAACGACTCTCAAATAACCGTTCACGAAGACGCCACCAACAAATCCATCAATTATCAATTTAAATGATTAAACATTTGAATTTAAAGGGACAAACATTGAATCATAGCTACCTGCTTTTGGATGTTGCTGGACGATAATCGGTCTGTATTTCCGACAAAATAAATTGTATGCGTTTTTCTAAAAGAAAATTTAAAATTTAGTTCATTAAAATAATACTTTTTACACATTCTGTTCAGATCAGTTGCCACCTCTTGTCGTAACAGCGGTGACGTCATAAAAATTGTTTACTGACCACCATTCATCTGCACAGAAAGATCAAAGCTAGTCGAATGTTCTCCTGTTAATCTTTTTACTTCCAGCCTGTTGTACACAAATCCATGCAATTATTTCAATTTTTGCTGAAAATAATCTTAAGCGTAGTTAACGCAAAAATTGTTAAAAATTTTCAGTACAGTGTGTATTAGTCCCCAAACCTGATTCCGTGATGTTAAACAGAGATAATGTTTCAAAGCCAGTATTTATTGAAAAACGACATGGAATTACCTGTCAGATTCCTGAAAGTTATACAGTTCGATGAGAACCCCCGTAATGATTAACAACGAATAGAAACCGAGAATTGGAAGATAAAAAAATACAAATCAACATCTATTTCGTAATCAAAATTAGAAAGAAAAAAAATTCCCCTCCTGATTTTTCAGATAATACGAATCATGAAGGATTTTGTTTATAGAATTTATACTAACATGGTTAGGTAATATAAACAAGTTCCATTTGTATAAATAAAAATAAAATTTGACTTCGTCAGCAAAAAACGACTCACCGGTTCTGAATGACAAGCAACACTAACTTCACCACCACTAGCTGTCTTTTTGGTTGGTGATTTTGGAGACGCCACCTTATCCAGCACTGCTACACCAGTCTTCTTCATCCCTTTGGTTGTCTTACCCACCACTTTTCCACCCACAGTGACATTTTTGTTAGCAGGGCGGGACAACGCTTTCTTTTGAGCTTTCAAAGATGTTTTTTTGGAAACCACTTTCTTGGAAGATTTTTTTAATGTCGACTTTTTTGCTTTCGTTTTTTCTGCCTCAAACCTAGAAGCATCTTCTCCAGACACATCAGTTGGTGCCTCCTTCTGATCAATAGGTTCTGTTTTGATGTCAGATTGCATCTCATTTTCATCATAGTCACACCATGGTACCTCAACATCGTTATTTTCTTCGATCGGAAAATCTAAAGTCTCTAGCACATCATTTTTTGTCTCGCTTACTTCATCTACTTTACCTGCATCGTCTTCAACAGGAACATTATCAACGAGAACAGTTTCTGTTTTCACAATCTCACCATTTGCATTGCAATGATTCTTTATGATTCTCACCAACATCTTTTTACTGCCTCTCTTCTTATAAATCTTCTTCTTCTTCACTTTCACCACATTCTCATCTTCCACGAGAAACGTTTTAACATCAACCACCTTCTGATTTTTACTGTCAAGTTTCTTCTTGATTTTCTTCTTGTTTTTTTTCTGATGAGGTAACTTTTCTTCTACACCCTCCATTGGAGTGGTTGGAGTCTCCAACGTAGGAGTGGTATTTATGTCTGCTGAAGTGGCTGGTGCATCCGTCGGAGGGATTTGAACATCCATAGAACTTTCAGTCACTGCTTTTTCGATGCCATCATCACGGGAAACGCTTGTCTTTTGTTTCTTTTTATCACTAGCTGTTATGCTTTTTTTAAATGAGACTATCAACTTTGGGGGAGTTGTTGTAGTCTTTTTTTTAGGTGATGTTGTTACTTTTACTTCTTCTTTCTCCTTAACTCTCTTTTTCTTCTTCTTTTTCTTCTTTTTACTCGGTGACTTTAAGTCTTTGACAATGTCTTCTTGTTCCACTCCTTGTTCCTCTTCTTCTTTTTCCACTGCTACATATTTTTTACTACCTGTTGTGACGTAACTCTCATACATTGGTTTTTTCTTCTGTTTTTTTGGTGAAGATTCTTGAGATGTATCTAGCTCTTCAGATGGCAGTCCCTTCTTGTCATCTGTTACACTTCTTTTACGTTTATTCAACTTTTTAACAGGTTTTGCTTTTTCAGGAGATTTTATCTCGCCACCTTTGGTTCTTTTTGTTTTTGTTGGTGATGATCGAGGCTCAGTAACTATGGTAACAAACCACTTACTTAATTGAACATTTTGGAAATCAAAACAAATATCCAAAACATTCAACAATGAATAAGTTTGATAATTTGAAGATTAAAAATAATTGTGGGAGTTTTAAACAGATCCTTACAAAAATCAGTTTCTGGGTTCCAAGCCAAAGCCCAGATTTCCTAATAAACCTCTGATTTCACTGATACGTCCTTTTTTTCTGATTCATATATCATATTTTTTTTTACTTTACTGATTTGCATTTCTAACGTTTATAAAACATGTAAAAAATAAATATTAAACATCAGATAGTATTCAGATATTCAGATATGTATTCAGATAGTCAACAGCTGAGTTTTACACAGCAAAGTTTCTTGACTTTTTTAAACAATTTTGAAATTTTCTAACTTTTGCAGGTTTTCAAAATTGCTGTCACCTTGATTAAGAAATAATATCAATTTTTAGCCCTGAATTGTCAATAAAAAAAAAGAACGGACTGATAAAAAACACTTAGGCGTCGTGACTTTTTATGGTTTTCTTAACATTTCGGTATTTCAGTCTCAATTCCGTATAAAGTTTTTTCTTATATGAAAAATGTATACCTTAAATCTAGTAGCCAGAACAATTTTAAAACCTATATGCACTATTTTAAAATTTTTACGAAAACGTTACCTTCTGATGTGGATTTTCTACTCTTCTTTAATTTTGCTGACTCAGCAGGAGAAAGAAATTCAACGTGCGCTGCGTTTTCTTTTGATTTTCTTCTTTTGGATTTGCTTATTTGTTTTTCATCCACCAACTCAGCATTTTCTTGTTTTGGTAAATGAGGTTTTTTTATGCAAGGAGGAGCTATACTGTCTTGAAAATTTTTTGGTTTGGGTGCTCGCGATGACTTTCTAGGCGTAACTTCTAAAATAAGATGTTGTCATCAACAAACGTTGTTTTCATCAACAAACGTTGTTGTCGTCAACAAGCGTTGTTATTGTCAACAAACGTTGTTTTCATCAACAAACGTTGTTTTCATCAACAAACGTTGTTTTCATCAACAAACGTTGTTTTCATCAACAAACATTGTCAAAAAAAAAATTAAAAAAAAATCCCAATGTTTTCTTAATTTTGGAGAAACATTCAACATTACTGATTTACTCCAAAAGGAATCTCAATTCTCCCAAATTTAAAACTAAATAAAATTTCACTTTTTGATTAGACTTTGTTTTCAATCTTCAAAATTGTAAAACGTTCTAAAAAGAGCTATTTTTAAAAGACACACAAGGTTGTAATTTAATGAAGTTAAGTTTGCAGAATCTGAATTCTCAAAGGTTTAAAAAGAACAAAATCTCTTCACCATTATCATCTTCAGCCTCCACTTTATCTAAATTAAGTTCAACACTTGGCTGCTCTTTTATTTCTGATGTTTCTTCTGCAGCTTTTATCTTCTTGTTTGTTTTTCCTCTACCCTCTTTCACAGATTTTTTTTTAGCCGACTCTTTTGTATCATAATCATCAATCAACTTGAAACTTCTTTTCGGTACTGGTGTTCGCCTCGATCGACGCACATTATTGTCATCGCTAGCATCGTCGCAAGTTGCAGATGATGATTCTGAAAAAAAATTTGAAAATAAAGTTTTGTATAAGGCGACTCCAACTTAATTAGTTGTTCTACGGGCAAAGTTGATAGTAACTTTTGGTCGGTCGGTGAAATAAAATAATTTTATCGAGAATGCATGGTCGGAACAACAACAAAAAGAAATAATAAAAAAAAACAACGGAGGAGGGTGTTACAACAATAATATTCTGTGTTGTTTTTTACTTGTATTATAACTATTTTTAAGTAGCTAATTTTTGTTATAAATCACGTAAAAATTTAAACTTCTGTTTTAACCACGTAACTATTTTTGTGATTACAAAATTAGCGCATATCGCATTTTAGTTTTATCGCAACAAATTACCATGAACAAAGAATCAATTTCAAGAATATGAAAAATATGACAATACAAATTCATTTAATGTACAATTTTTTTTTCTTATATGAATTTTTACAGCTCAGCATTTTTTTAAATTCATACTAAATTTAAAGGAGTTCAAAAGTATAAAATTATGTCTGACTTCTGTTATAGAGTTATTATCATTATTTTCCAAATCAGGACCAACCCCATAAATTTCAATACCATAAAAATTTTACACAAATTCTAATTTTGATTTCAAAATAAATGTCACAAAAAATCTGTATCCCATAATACAAATTTTTGATGAGTTTATCAAAAAATACTGTTTGTGACGTTGCAGCATATATAGTATTGTGTTAGTCAGGTGAAAAGTTCAAGACTTGACATACGCCAAATAAAAATATACAGCATTAGTTATTTTCAAATCCGCATATCGCCCTCCTCATAAAGGTTTATCACTGATTTTGGTATATTAGCCACGCAGGTTTCACAAAAAACAGTCTTGGAAATACCTTATTAATGGCATACATAATTTATCTTTACCTTCAGTGTTGGATCCTGTCATTTCCTGGACGTAAGCTTGATAACTCTTTCGTGTTTCCCGCTTGTGCCCCTCTTCATAGGAGAAATGAGATTTAGATGATGTAGCACTTTTCTCACTCATTTGTTGTTGATGGAATTAGTTAACATTTTTTGTGTTTTTGTCTATATGAGTAAAAGTTGTGTTTACAATTTGCAAATACATACATATATCTTCTTGTTTATTAGAAAGAGAACATGTTAAATTTATAAACAGATTTTACAATATAAATATTTTTTGACTATTCCATAAAAAAAAATTATAAAAATTCAGTTTGATAAATCCCCTAAAAAGTTAGATTTTTAACAGTTTTCCTAAAAAAATTTTATGACTAGCTAGCTATTTAATTTTTTTAAGATTTTTAGCAAGATAAGGCCGCAATCGCAAATATGCCTGGTTCGGGTCACACGCCCGACCCAACTTCCAAACTAAAACCCCCGATAATTTTAGGGGTGAAGGGGTGGAAATATTAAAATAAAATTTGCTTGGTCCCTTTGTGAGCAACATCAAATTGAATATTCTGTGATAACTCTTCCCATTTTATAATTTCTTTACTATTTTTAGAATGACCAACTCAAGTCCGATCGCACCACCACTACCTACAAACAATTTGGAAGCGCTATTAGCGTAGTTCGTTCTATCAATGACTTCTAGAATACAAGCGCGCATGGACAACTTTGTTACTAGACCACTTGTATAATAAATCTTTTGATTGACTGATAATAATAAATGAATTCAAAACGAATTCAAAATGAATTCAAAACTCCATGTTTAATAAAGTTAATTTTTCAGAGATTATTTTAGCATTTATTTTTAAGGAAAAAGTGCTAGATCTACTGTTGTTATCTTTATTATTTAAAATATCCTTTATACCTTTCCAAATTTTTCTACTGTTATTTTTCTTGATTAAGAAAAATTCTTTATAATAGTTTGATTTTGAGTTCCTGATAAGATTAACTATACGATTTCTATAAAATTTATATTGGTTTTGATAATATAATTTTTTTTCTTGGTTTTTAGCTTTGATTAACTTTTTATAGTAATTATTGCGGATGTTAATGGATTTTAGAATAGCTCTAGTGACCCAAGGTTTATTTCTATTACTTAATTGTTTTCTTGATAGTTTTTTATTAGGGGTATGTCTACTTACAATTTGGTCTAATTGATTAAAAAAAAAGGTTAAAAGAATTATTTACATTATTTTCATTTAAAAGCAAAGTAGAATCCCAATCTATAGATTCTATGTCATTTATTACGGCATTAATGTTTAAATTTTTCCAATCCTTGTAATAGGTGTCTAATTATCCTTGACTTTAAGTCTATTGTCAAAATAAATTAAAAATTGAGGAAGGTGGTCTGAAATTGAGGTGATGATGTTACCTGAGAAATATTTTGTAAATGGATTAGATGTAAATATATTATCAATTAAAGTTTTAGATGTATTAGATATTCTGGTTGGAATTGTTATAGATGGTTGTAAAAAATTAGAATAAAGTTCATCCAGGAAATCATCAACTAGATGGTTACTTTCACATTTTTGAAGATCAATATTAAAATCCTCCATTAAAATAAGTTTTTGTTTTTGCTTAATAGCTACTTCAAAGAAGGGTTTAAGATACAAATTAATAAATTCAGGAATTGACATATTAGGGTGTTTATAAATGCACCCAACAATGGTATTTTTACGATTGTTATCTAAGATTTCTACAAAAGTTGATTCTAATTTACTTTCAAGAAAGAGCAAATTTGAAAGGTCTGAGCGTACCACTACTGTTAGCGAATTAGAAATATACAAGGAAGTACCTCCTGCATTGCTGCTTGAAAGGTTATGAAATCCTCTATAACCTTTTAAAATTGGTGTTATTGAGTACTTACTAAGTCTAGTTTCACTGAAGCCTAACACATCAAAGTCAATATTGAGAGAGTTCAGAAGAATATTGATAATATCAGTATTCAGTAGTATTAAGATGAAAATAAGAAAAATTAGGTGTAAGGTCCGAAGAAGAAAGTTGTTCAAGAGTAGAGTTAAAGCTGTTATATATAATTGTATATACAATTAGTATATAATATACTAATTGTAAATATTATGAATATATTCATAATATTTACAATTAGTAAACCGTTCATCTTCATCTTCAACATTATTTGAAAAAGAGGTTTCAATATGAGAGTTAACAGCAGAAAAAATCTGACTTTTTTGTGCCTCAAACAGAGGTGTATTGTCACTCTGGAATGGAAAAATTTCAGAATTACACTTTAAACACGACCATGCCTCATCTGAGTTATCCTTGGTGAGTTTTTTGAAGTCATTAGAATTAAGCAAGTTACAACTTGGGTGAACCCAAAGTTTACAAAAATCACAAAAAATACAGTTAGAATTTGCCCTAATCAATTCACTGCATATACCACAAAAAAACTTACTAATTCTTAGTTTGCGCGATTGAGAGGGAAGCCAAAGAACTCACATAAATTACTGCATGAGGATCAGACTGATTTTAGCACATCTTCGCCGCCATATTAGAAATCAATTATAGATCGTACTAACAAAAAATTTTCCTAGTTGGTAAGTATACTAAAAATATTAGTAAGCGTGGAGAATCGAAAAAATTTATTCGGCATCAGCGTTAAAGTTGAAAGTTGGAAATAGGCCATAAAGTTTATCAAAGTGATCTATCTTAATTTTCTGATCATTTTCTTCAACAACGATGAAGAGATTTCCATTAAAAACCCAAAAACGATTGATCATCTTCTCTGAATGAAGTCTCTTACATCCTATCCTGGAATACCAACACTGTTAGCAAGCTATTGAGTCATATTGGTAACCAGGAACAATACAAACATTAAACAACACATGACGTCACATGACATTACAGGACAGGACAAACAGAAAGTAGCTGTTCGTAATAATAAAATGTCAATATATCTGCATGTTTAAATAACTGGTTAAGTTAGAGGTTGTTATTGTTAGATTTGAGCTCATTTTCAGTCAAGTCAAGAAGTTTTATACTTGGACATTTATCATGACAAAATTGCCATGAGAGAACGGCTTGATGACGTATAGACTTCGTACCAAAACTACTAGTGCGAACAAGTTTAAAATTAATGAGTCTATGAGCATTAGCCCTGGTATTATGGGAGTGGGAGAAGTCAACTGCAAATGTTTTTTGAAGAGGAGAAGGAACCTTCTGATGATAAATACGATGAATTAAAAGAGCATTTTGAAAATGAATAAGATCAGTAAATTTCATTAATCCTAGTTGAGTAAATAAAGGATCAGCAGAAGCAAAGTAATTAGAAAAGGTCATCAATCGGATAGCACAGTTTTGCAAGGTAACAATCCTCTTAATAAATGAGCTTACTGCTTGTCCCCAGATTACGGAGCATTAATTAAGATGAGAATAAAAAAGAGCATAGTAGATAGAGAGTAAAACATCTTTCGGGACCAAGTGTCTTAGTTTGGCTATGATTCCATTAGGCCTTCTTAGTTTGGAAGCTACAGTACCAATCTGCAGCTTCCAAGTTAGGTTAGAGTCTAGAAGTATTCCTTGGTATTTAATAGAGTTGCTTTGAAATAATCTTTCACCTCCTATAGTAAGTTGGATTTCCTGATCCATAGGCTTAGAGGTGTGTTTAAAAATAATGTATTCCGTTTTTGTGACATTTAAGGCAATTTTATTGGCATTAAGCCAAAGGAATTTTCAAATCAAGATTTACTTTTTTGTTAAGAGATTTTAATGATTTGTTAAAATGTAACAAATTAGTGTCATCAGCAAAGTGATGATATCCCTCGATATTTGTGAGGCTAGCCATGTAAAATATGCACATCTATCTATCTATCTATGAACACAAGAGAATTTAATAGCACAGTTTAAATCATTAATGTAAATTAAAAAAAGTAGAGGACCTAAAACAGAACCTTGTGGAACACTGTGTCTGACAATAGCCCATTTTAAGGTGAAACCTGAGATGTTAACAAACTGATGGCGGTTGCTCAGGTAGGATTTGAAAAGTGATAGAGCTTTGCCTCTGATACCATAGTGAGACAATTTTTTCAGTAGAATTTGGTGGTCAACACTATCAAAAGTCTTCTGGAGATCAATAAAAATTCCACACCCATAATTGCCTTTAAGTGCATCCATTATAGTTTGGATCATATTGATAACTGCATGTGATGTTGAATACTTTCTTCTAAATCCAAACTGGTGCGAAAATAACGAATTGTGATTAAGAAGAAAATTATGAACTCTTTGATAAATTAGCTTTTCAAAGATTTTATCAAGATTTGATAGCAAAGATATAGGCCTGTAGCTAATTGTTACATAGTAGATTAGTTTCCTTTTTCAGTCAGGGTAAACACCTAATTAGGCGGCATGACCTAATTAGGCGAGTCGTTTAGTTAGGCGACGTGATGTAGTTTACTTAGGCTACCCGTAGTCTAACTAGGCGAACGAAAACTTTCTGTTGTAAATACGTCGAAATCATTGCGTTTCGCACTACAATTTTTATGTGAATCAAATCTGTCCACTTTGCAGACAATTTTGACCAATTATCGTCCTTTTTGCATCGCACATTGGCAACTTATGGCCCAAACCTTGTGTGGCAATATTTGTTGTTTTAAATAATGGATTTCAGCCATCCACGCCACAGGAAAAAAAAAATATGGCGGACGAAAACGTGGTATTGTTTGACGAAGATTTTAACGTTGTTAAAACAGGATGTGAATCAAAAAGAAACGTTACAGAGCAAACAAAGTAATTGTTACCACGTCCATCTTAAAAAAAAACATTTTATCAACATCAACAAAAAATATTTTTTTGTATTTTGTGAAAGAATATCTTCATTAAATTATTGCGTATTTTACTATCGTCACCTAAATGGGCGACACATAACCTAATTAGGTTATATATTTCATTTTAACATAATTCTTACTTGCGCGAACATATCGAGGCACGAAGTGACAATTTTGGAATCATGGTTGCATAGACTATCCATTCTGGACAAAGAGTTTTTGCGATTTTTTCTTAGGAATGTGTGAAAAGCCATTAAATATTGTAATGTCTTAACTAGGTTACATATGGCCTAACTAGGCTACAATGAGTCACCTAAATAGGTGATATGCCCTAACTAGCCTACCGTCGCCTAATTAAGTGTTTACCCTGACTGTTTTTGTGAATTGGGATAACTTTGGCAACTTTTAGGTTATCTGGATAAGAGCCAGTCAAAAAGGATAAATTGATAAGTTCAGATATAGGTTCAGATATAACATATTTAACAGATATAACATCTTTAACTTTCATAAAAAAAACTATCACTTTTCTTTAGATCAACAAAAATGTTTTGTTATTGAAGAAAGCATAAAATCATACATTTTAATCCTTTAATCCTTTGACTGTTAGCTATACAAAAGTATAATATTTTTTTTAGCCTTTCCAGCCTTTTTGGACTTTTCTGATAACAACTGAGAGAGCAGATACCTTATCATCATCACATCATTTTGAACGTTTAAGGTTATTGGCGGTCAATGTACCATTATGGGTTCATGCCACATAATCTCGAAATATTGTCCTAGTCTGTCCTAGCTCGTGTGTGTGCCCAGTGTACCGCCTGGGTTAAGGTGCCCATATCAACCTCGTCCCCAGGACCCAACCCCGATCCCAGGACAAGTTGTCTCTTTTTGAATATCGGACGCGTAGCGCCGATGAGAGACAAAAGGCCCTGGGAACGAGGTTGCCCAGGACCATTTCTTACTTTTCAAAATCAAATATGAAGGGTTTGTGGAGCGGGAACAGGTCCCAAAACGGCGTACTGATTCTACGGTGGCCGAGAAGTGCATAAAATAAAAAATAATCTTTAAATGCGTAAAAAAATGTTTAAATCTGACTCATCAGAAATCTTTGGGTGTTTTTCCTTGCAAGTAGCCAGGGTAATAATGGTCGAATAATAACCCAAATGTTGTTGGGAAGTTGTTTTTAGATGGCATTAAAACCTTTTCCATATTTCCAAGAGTTGTGTAGCCAGGAGACCCAGCGTAATTTTTCTTACCACCGGGAAATCGGAGTAGTTAAGGTGGGAAAAATTACGCTGGGTCTCAAACGATTTTTCTGCGGCCAAAATCTGGCCGCGCTTTTTGATTGGCTAATTCTATTGTTCTTTGCTCACGTGGTCCATGTCGGGGAAAGCCCTTTTCATCCGAATATTCCAGCGATTGGTTTCACTCACCCTAACAAACATTAGTAAACTATAAAGTTTTTACCAGAGTAAGATGTGGCCAAGCTTGGTAAACAACTCACAGATAAATTAAAATGGCCTCCGAAGCGTTGTCCAATTTAAACTCGGGGTTTCCGCTGAGTCATTCGTTCGCGTCTAAGCTTTAGTTTGAGAGAAACTCATTTTATCAACTCGAAGAAGAAAGCTTAGTTAACTAGGCTAAGAGTTGTGCGAACTGATTGTGATACTGAAAATGGTGTTGTTGCCGCTGCGCAATCTTTTTTCCGAAGAAGTCATTTGAATGATGCACAGGCAGATGAAAAGTCCCACATTTATGTATGGATCCTCGCATTCCAACCAGAGAATCGAGGCCTGGTGATTCCAATTCCAGCGTGCAAAAAGGGGATTACATGAAACGGTTATTTAAGGATATGGTTGATGAAGGATTATACAATCCAGATGACCTTATTGAAAAAGAGTGTGCATGGTTCTGTTTCTCGGATATTATCAGAAAAGAGCTTCTCAAATTTCGAAACCAATGGAACTGACACTATTTACGGAAGTCAAAGAGCAGCATACTCTTTTCTACTTTCCGACAATTGGATTTTCTGATCAATCCTTCCCAATAGACCTTGCCTATCTAAACACCAATACAGATTACATCAATGAAAGCCGGTGTGAAGAAGTCGATAACGAATACACCAACTATTTCGAATACGTTTGTCACCAGTTATCATTACCTCGTAAACATGATAACTTCGAGTCTGCAAAAAACTCATTTTCAATTTTGCTTCGTTATGCAAACCAATAAGAGAGAATGTAACATTTATGAATTACTAACACTAAATAGATGCGCTCTGTTATAATTGCTTCTTCTGTTTCCCATTTAAGGCGAGTGTAAAGGAAAGTGCGCATGATTTTTATAATCCAAATATCATCCCTAAATAACATTTTTATAACCTGATATGTAGATATTCTGGAAGCTCTTATTTTTCTCAATTGAGTGATATAATTTTTTTGGAAAAATATTAAGGTTGTTTGAGGTTTAGGTGTATACAAAAGTTACCCCAGTCTCTCCTAACTGATGTTTCTCTTACAAAACGGCTGAATTTTTTTTCAAAATTTTTTGACCATTCTTCCCACCTGGGCTGTATCTAAAAAGGGTTTTTACTATTTTGTTCAAAATTTTATAGTTTTCTTACTATTTCATATTTTTCCAACTGCTACTTTTTCAACTTGTTTTCTTTTACATAAACGGCTGTAAAAAAAATTAAACTGGTTTTTACAAAAAAATTAAAAAACCCTTTTTAGATATATTATTTAGCTTTATTTCAAAACAGCTCTCCTACACAGACGTTATTTAGTTTTGTAAGAGAAAGTTCAAATGTAGATACCATTTTATCAAAAAATTAACATTGAGAAAAAGAGTTTTGAAGTTTTTACTCACATGCGGCTACTTGCGGCATTGAAATTACACTTGACAGGTTTTCCATTTTTAAAAGCGTGATATTTTTCTCTTTGGAAGGTGAGTCTTTTTTCCGAATTCAAGTAAGGATTGTGACGATAGTTTGACATTTTGTAAATGAGATGACTTTCCATGGTTATAAAGATGTTTTATTGTGACAATTCCCAGAGAGAAATAAAATAAATACAAAGATAATTGTTACTTCATTGCGCATTTTTTTTGAAAGTTCCATTCATTTGTGAGTAACACCTCTTCAGTATGATACAGAAAGAGTGTTACAAAGATCATCACAGCGTTATTAGTGGGTAAACATAAACAAACAAAATAAACAGAGATCCAGATGGAATTTTTGAAAAAAAAAATCATAATTAAAAAGTTTAGTATATTTTGCCCTAATTTCACAAAAAAAAAAATAAACGAAAAAAATTCATTCCGAGATGTAGCTAGATGACCTAAAAACAACAACCATAAGAAAACGACAAAAATTATTTTAACACATCATCCATGTTACAGGCGTAATCACACTGAAATTTTACAGGTTACAACAATCGTTTTTAGACATAGGAGTGCGCACACAAGGCCTAGTTTTGTTTTAATCATAGTCTTTTTTTCTTATGACTATGTTTTAATAAATATCAGTTTGTCTGACTTGCAAACAAAAGAACGTGTTTTATAATAAGAAACATGATTATAAGAAACAGCAGGCTGATATTACAAGTACTTACTGTAACTTATTAAAACAAAAATTAATAAATCGACTGGTTTTCTCTGAAAAGTATTACTCTTCCCAAAGTTATTAATTTATTTTGTTCCAAAAATTCGAAATTTTGAAAATAGTCACAATATCAAAAATTCAAGAAATTAGGCATTTGGCAGTAATAATAATGCACCACAACAGGATTTCCTGAGACTGAAAAAATCACACGCATACTAGTTTAGCCATACTGAACACACAAGGCCTAGTTTCGTTCTAATAAATATCAGTTTGTCTGACCAAGGAGGTTTGTCAGACTTATTGCAAACAAAAGAACGTGTTTTATAATGAGAAACATGATCAGAAGAAACAGCAGGCTGATATTACAAGTATTTTCAACTGTAACTTACTTTAAGGGCAGAAATTTTCGCGGGCAGAAATTTTCGCGATTTTCGCGATTTTGGGCCCTTTTAGCGAAAATTTCTGCCCGGTAAGAAATTTAACCTGAAATTCGCGAAAGTTATTTTCGCGAAAAATCAACTTTTTCTAAGTTTTAAAAGCCGAAAACTGTTAAATAACGAGGGCTCCGAGGACAAGGGTAGAAATAATAGAATCACAACGAAAAAAATAATCAGCCCAAAAAATTGCTCTAAAACTCTAACTCTAAAAATGGCTCCAAAGCCCGACTCAATGTGGGGAAATCAGCTAAAAATCGGAAAACGGAAGGGTTTGAATATCTTCGTATCATCAGAAATTTCAAATTTCAAGACAAAAAACGAAGAGAAGAGTGAGACAATATTTTGGTGAATTTTTTATTTGATTGTTTTCTTATATCAAGAATTACTCGATAACAATACAATTTTTTTGCTGGACTCTCTTCTTTTTGTTGCCGCTCAGAAACATTTCACGAATATCTCTACTCCCATTTCCAGAATCTTGATCCGAAGTTGACTTTTTCTTTCTCTTGTTTTTCTTCAACGTTGTGGCGGGCATGCTAGTTACGGAGGAAGTGTCATCATAAAATTGAAAATAAGTTCCCCCATCAGTTTTTCTTTTACAGGTTCAGTATATACATTGTGAACCAATTCTAAGTAGCGTGTTGACAGTCTTGTTTGAAGCATTGTTAACCGCACATTTATCATAACTTCACACTTGATTTCAAGTCCACCTTGAACTAAAGGTGAGCGGCGGTAATGATTTGAAGTCAGCTTGCATTGTATTGTGAAACCTCGATCCAAAAAGTACATTGTCACTCTTGATATTTCTTTTGGCAAGTGTCCAACTGTGTCTCCATTTTTATCAACTGTTCATTGGAAAGATATTCGATTTAAAATCTTTCTTTTTTTCATTGAAATTCATTGTCATTCGCGAAAGTTTTTGTTCCCAAAAATGAAGATTATGGAAAATTCGCGAAAGTTTTTTCTGTAAAATTTCTTCCAGAAGTAGTATTCGCGAAAATTAACTTCGCGAAATTTCGCGATTTTTTATCCTCGCGAAAATTTCTGCCCGCGAAAATTTCTGCCCTTAAAGTATTAAAAATAATAATAAATCGACTGGTATTTTAAGGTTTGCAAATCCAATGTTCTTCTGACAAAATTTTCTTTCGTTTTAGGTCTGTAAAATATGCTTTAAATTAACCGATTGCCCAACCTCGTCCCCAGGGCATCTTGTATCTTTTCTGACCTTGGTATTTGGTACTTCAAGGGCGGTTCTAGGATTTTGTTTCTGGTTAGGCAAAATTTGATAGATTTTTTGGCAAAGTAATATCAAGGGTTGTGGTGTTGTTCGCGGTAAAGCGGGAGTTTTGTGCTTTTGCTGTAAAAGGAGCTAAAATCTTTCCAAAAGTAAGGTTTTCAGTTATTAAAAATCCTTCCCAGATTAGAAACGAATTTTTTTTATAGCCCAATAAATAGAAGTAACCTCCGTAGTTTTAACACTTGTATCCTTGTTAAAACATGCGGATGGAAAATGCGTACGTTTAGTAAATTAGATTTGAAACAAGGTTAGCGTTGCCATAGTTCCTTTGAATGACATACAACACTGGTATTAAGTATCATCATCTAAGCATCTTTTTTTACGTTTTGCGCATTTAATACGAGTACAAGTAATCGCCGAGTTACAAATACGTTGGGGAGTTACTTTATTTCAAAATATGCAACAAGTCTAATAGCTAATAATACAACAAAAAATACATTAATTTTGGGAATAAATAGTCAACACAGTAGTGCAACATATTGTTTGGAAAATTACAGCCTGTGTTAACAACCTGCAAATGTAAAAAGTTTTTAAAACCCGCGAACGTTTTAGACGAATATCGACATTTTGCCTAAGATCGCTCCGGGTTTGCTTGAGTAAAATATCAATGAAAAAATCGTTAAAACGCCGCATTGTCATGAAGTCGAAATCGGCGGATGCCAAAGCTAATTTACAACAAGAAGCCCTGGGGGCTCTAAGAATTTCCGCTCGCTACCAAAATATTTGATGACAACCTGCTAATTCGTTGTGTTATCGTGCCAAACATTCGAAGAGGTTTGGTGCATGAAGCATTATATCTTACAACAAACGCAAACAAAACGAAACGTGTCATAATAAACTCACACTTTAAAAGAAATTGCTAACAAAAAATACAGCCTATCATTCATGGTTGAAAGTCTTGCGATTGAAACGTTTATGGCTTAAACGGCATTTAGTTGACAAAAAATCAAAATTTTGATGTGACCATCATTTTCAGCATACTTTTTTTATTAACTGTGCCAATTTTTGTCGAAAATAAAGTAGTTTTAATTTTTGGACCAATTTTGGCCTAAAATAACATTTAAGGTGGCAAAAAACCAAAATTTTGATGTCACCATTATGTTCAGCATACTTTTTTTGTTAACTTTGCCAATTTTTGTTGAAAATGAAGTAGTTTTAATTTTTGGACCAATTTTGGCCTAAAATGAAATTTAAGGTGGCAAAAAATCAAAATTTTGATCTCACCATCATGTTCAGCATACTTTATTTGTTTACTGTGCCAAATTTTGTTGAAAATAAAGTAGTTTTAATTTTTGGACCAATTTTGGCCTAAAATAACATTTTAGGTGGCAAAAAACCAAAATTTTGATGTCCCCATCATGTTCAGCATACTTTTTTTGTTAACTGTGCCAAATTTTGTCAAAAATAAAGTAGTTTTAATTTTTGGACCAATTTTGGCCTAAAATGACATTTAGGTAACAAGAAATTCAGGTGCGCATTATTGAAGAGACCGGACGTGTTTTAATTTGCTCTACAGAAATAATTTAAAAATATCAATCGTGTGAAATAAAAATCAATCGTAGAAATAAAAATAAGTAGATAATATAGCTAAATAAAAATATGGAGAAAGAAGACAACTTAACGATTTCAGTTGAGCTAGTTAGAGATATATTCAAAGAAATGTTTGTACAGCAACAAAAAGATATTTTGAAGATTATTAGTAGTAACAGGGCAATTCTGAACGACAGACTTGATAAAATGAAAAATGAACTAGAAGAAATAAAAGAAACATGTACTTGCTTAAAAGATGAAAATAAAGAACTTAAATCCAAAATTACAACAAACGAAGACAGGATTAAAAAATTGGAGGATGTGAAAAAAGATCTGGAGGAGAGTGTTACCGTAACACAAGACATACAGGAAAAGAAAATTAAAGAATTGGAAAAAAGGGTAAAACACAGTAACCACGAAGAAGAGAAAGATAGAAAGAAATTAAGAGAACTGGAAGAGGAAGATAGAAAGAAATTTAGGCAGCTTGAGGATAGACAGAGACGGAACAACTTAAGGATCAGTGGGTTGCAGGAGAATGATGGTGAGAGCTGGGATGACACGGAAAAGAAAGTTTTGGATCTATTTGAGAATAAGCTTGGAGTTGAAAATGTTGTTATTGAGCGCGCGCATAGGATTGGAAAAAAGAACGAGGAGAAGGCAGAACGAAACACTTATGACCAAGAAGATGTACAGAAACCACCAGCACGAACTATTGTTTTGAAGCTTCTAAATTATAAAGCTAAGACCGAACTTTTAAAGAATACTAATAAACTCGCAGGGACAGGAATTTACATAAACGAAGACTTCTCGTATGAAACAAGAATGATTAGGAAGAAACTGTTTGGTGAGATGAAAACACACAGGGCGGAAGGAAAGTATGCTATAGTGTTATTTGATAAATTGATAGTTCTAGAATTTAGGGATAGGATTAGCCTAGTTAACTAAGCTTTCTTCTTCGAGTAGATAAAATGAGTTTCTCTCAAACTAAAGCTTAGACGCGAACGAATGACTCAGCGGAAACCCCGAGTTTAAATTGGACAATGTGACTAATCGCTTCGGACGCCGTTTTAATTTATCTGTGAGTTGTTTACCAAGCTTGGTCACATCTTACTGTGGTAAAAACTTTATAGTTTACTAATGTTTGTTAGGGTGAGTGAAACCACTCGCTGGAATATTCGGATGAAAAGGGCTTTCCCCGACATGGACCACGTGAGCAAAGAACAATAGAATTAGCCAATGAAAAAGCGCGGCCAGATTTTGGCCGCAGAAAAATCGTTTAAGACCCAGCGTAATTTTTCCCACCTTAACTACTCCGATTTCCCGGTGGTAAGAAAAATTACGCTGGGTCTCCTGGCTAGGATAGGATTGCTAATGCCTAATTTTGTTGCACATAGCCTAAGGCTACAAATAATTTTTAGTAATTAAATTTTAACTCTAAAATGGCTAAACAAATGAACTACGAAAACTTGGAATTCGACCCATTCCAGGGTAACGAAACTGTACTTTTAAACGATTTAACTGATCCAGACATAAATTTTTATAATAATGAGATAACTAGAAATGCAAAATATTATAATCCAAATACAAACAATCTTTCCACAGAAGTAGATATAAAATCTTTTTCAATACTTCATCTTAATATTAGAAGCATACAAAAGAATTTTGAAAATTTTAAACATCTTTTACATAACCTGAAAGTCACATTTAAAATCATTTGCTTTACCGAAACGTGGTGTAATGATATAAATATGGAGAAAAACTCAAATTTTCAAATGCAAAATTACACAGTAATTCATCAAATTAGAAAATGCAAAAAGAAAGGCGGTGGAGTGTGCATGTTTATTAAGATTTCGGATGTATCAGAAATCTTATTTAAATGAGCGGTCGTTTCCTTCTTCTTCTACTCCTTCTCCTTCATTTTAACCGATTGCCTGACCCCGCGACCTAGCGGTACGCCGGCTGTGTGCGTATCTTGATATTCGTGAAATTGGCAAAAAGTAAAGACTGCGTTACGAATTTAATCACAAATAATGTTATAGACTGTTATTTTAATATTATTTGATGAGCTATGCTAGATACTTCTTCAAATTTTCGTTTCCAGTTATGTTTTTAACGAGCTCTAGGGGTTAAGGTACGAGTCGTTTCTTTCGAGGGACCGAGTTCAAGGACGCCATATTTGTTATACTCGCCTTCTTCACCAAGCTGTGAATCAAATTTTTTCTGAAGGAAGAGGAATATTTGGTTCTGTCAGTATAATTATTTAACTGCCTAAATTTCAGTTCTATCAACGTTTAAGATATTCTCTTCTATGTCTCTTCTATGTCTATGTTTTCACATATTAAGATGAAAATATCATCACGTTTTCTAGCCATGTGTTAATCTGAAACAAAACAATTTCAAGATTTTAGCTAGCTAACGTAGATTTCAAGGCAGCATCCTGCTGAAGCCAGCTAGCTGTAGCTAGCCTTATTTATTCTTATTATCTTAAAGTTTGGTTTATTATTATTTATTTTTATGTTGGGGTTGTGGCTCTCTTCTAGCTAGCTCTAGCTACTTCTGGCTGAAGAGTAAAAGTAGCCAAATGCAGTTTGGCTAGCTACAACAAAATTCTTAATCAATATTTCTTATGCTAAATGCAGTTAGCAGGTAGCAACACCTTTTATTAGTGTTATGAAAACTTACTCCACAAAATACAATTGCTGAGTGATTTTTTTAGCTGGACAGGGTAACGACAGGCTGTTTTTCCCTTGTTCTTATTTAAACTGAGGTTGCAATAAAGTTTATTTGAAAAGGGTAATACGCCTAAACGCATTGACGACACGGTTTACCTGTACTAACCGCTCAGTCCAATGTTAATGATGGCTGTTTCCCGAGTTTCTGTTTATCCGAAGTTACGATAAATTTTTTTTTCAAAAAAAGGGTATTATGCTTGCCTATGGATATGTGTCATTGTTTGCCTGTACTAATCCCTCAGCCCAGAGTATGTTTGAACTTTTAGCGGGAACGTTCTCTGAAAAATAAAAAAGGTTGGCCAACTGTTTTTGCTATAACAGGGGAGCAATGAGTTTTTATTTAAGCTAAAGTTGTGAAAAGTTATTTTTTTAAAAATATACTACACTGGAAGTATATTCCACCGGAAACACCATAATGTTTTGCGCCTCACTCAATTTATGACATACTATACTAAAGCGCTTCACCTAAATGTGTGGCACAGTTTACACTTCCTAATAATCGCTCTTTCAGGCGTTCAACGGCAGGTAACACAGTTACTTGTGGCTTAACCCGGCGTTTCGACTCCGGGTTCCCTGGCTAGTCATCATCATCATCATCATTCTCGGCTTAACGTCCTTTTTCAATACTAGCATGGGTTGGACGGGGTATATTAATGATCCTCTTCCAATCTGATCTAGACTGTGTTAGATCTAAACTCAACTTCCTCTGTATCAAGTCTGTCCTTATAACCTCCTGCCAAGTCTTTCTCGGTCGGCCTCTGGGCTTTGCCCCAGGAACTATCAAGTCTCAACACTTTCTTACCCAATTATCCTCCTCCATTCTTTCCAAGTGCCCCAGCCAATTCAATCTTCTTATCTGGATAACATCTTTAATTCTGCGGATACTTAGCCTGCTTCTTAGCTCATCTGAACCCTTTCTGTCTCTCAGACTGGCGTTACACATCCACCTAACCATTTTCATATCATTCCTTTCTAAACGGTCAAGATCTTCCTGCTTCACTGCCCATGTCTCACTACCGTACAACATACACTTCTTACACAGGCCTCATGCAACCTACCTTTTACCTCAATTGACAAGACTCTGCTAGTCAACAAACGAAGTAACTCTCTGAACTTTTTCCAAGCAGAACCTATCCTGCAAGTATCACTTCTTCCAACACCCCCTTCACTGCCCAAAATATCACCTAAGTAACAGAAGTTCTCAACTATCTCTAACGAGCCACTGTTGTACATCATTAAAGCTGGAAATACTTCATTCTCTATAATCTCACCTTTGCAACGCTTGCATACAAACTGAATGTCAGCTCTTAACCTTCCACCAATACTACTGCACTTCTTATGTACCCAATGCTTGCAAGTCTGACAAAAAATTGAGTTACTACCAACCCCTTTCCTGCAAACTCCACAAGCCCACTTTCCAACTACAAGGTCACACTTGGCTGCAATGCTACTAATCATGACTTTAGACTTTGCTGTGATCACCCTAGTCTAAATATTAATACCACGAAATCGCATTTTGGATTTAGTCTCTATTGTTAATTCTAAACCGATGAACGTAGTCTTAACCTTTTTATTTCTTTCGCCTACTTCTATTTCTTTTTTTGTTTTTAAACTTGTAGGATCCAACTTTATGGTCAAATCTTAGATATCTTAAACTTGATAAAGATTTTAGTCATGTCACAGGTATAATAAAACATTTTCAAAATATTGCTACAGCACGAGCAATGATATTTAATAAATGGATATGCTAAAACGTCTTCGTTTCTTATGAATGTTAAGTGTAGTGCTGTATTGTTAAAGTATTAATTTTCACAAATCACGTTTTGGACATTTGTACTACATGAAACATTTTGCAAGTTCAAGATAATACCACGGGATAATACCTATTTATTTCAAATAACGGAACAACACTGTAGAAGTTCTGTACAAAACAGGCTACTGGCGACCTTAGGTATAGGGAACAAAATTACACACGAACAAGAATCTGAAATCTTTTAGCCTGCAAGGGCTTTTCATTCATAATTCTATTCTATTCAACCTAAAATCAGACACGTGCGCTAACAATAACGACTGTGAGTCATTAAGTATAGAGATAATAAACAAAGCAACTAAAAACATCCACATGCATTTACTCTACCGGCCACCTGCAGGATCAATAGAAAACTTTGAGAATCATGTGAAAAATATTCTTACGGATCACAAAGGCACGGGTAAAAACGTGTACCTCGTTGGTGATTTCAATCTAAACGTCCTTGATTTTAACACAAACAAATCTGTATAAAATTTCAGTTTTTCAAAATGGGTTTGTCCCACTTATTAATAAACCAACACGAGTGACGAGATCAAGTGCTACAGCCATAGATCATATCATAACCAACGATTTCACAAATACGACAATTAAAACAGGGATAATTAAAACAGATGGCAGAATGGTTTAAGGCAAACAGACTGTCCCTAAATATTTCTAAAACAAAGTACACACTTTTTCACAGGCAAAATAAAAAAGATGATATGCCATTGAAGTTTCCTGATTTATCTATTAATAATATAAGTATAAAAAGAGCACAATCCATGAAATTTTTAGGAGTTATTCTTGATGAAAATCTCACTTGGAGAGAACACATAAATATTTTAGAAGAAAAGGTCGCAAAGAATATTGGCATCCTATTTAAAGCAAAATTTGTTCTAGATCAGAATTGTCTAAAAAACATATATTCTTCTTTCATTCACTGCTATCTAAATTATGCAAATATTGCGTGGTGCAGCACCAACGCTACAAAATTGACAAAATTACATTGAATTATTTTAAATGTTGACAGGTACACTCACTCCAGAGAGTTATAAAAAAGCTCAGTGTACTGAATGTATACCAACTAAACATTTATCAAACTCTTATTTTTATGTTTAAGCTTGAAAACAATATGTTACCAAGAGTATTTAATAATATGTTTCAGAAGATACAACATAAATATCCATCCAGATTTTCAATTAACAGTTTTTTTCAACCTAGGATTAATTATACAATCACAAAGTTCTCTATAACTAGCAGAGGACCTAAATTGTGGAATACATTTCTTGATAACGACATGAAAGCTATTACATCACTTAACGAATTCAAACATAAACTAAAACATAAACTTTTGACTACTGACAATCTATATTTATTTTAGAACACACGACAGTTACAACGTACGACACATATAACACAACTCCTCATCATCTGCAATGCTAACCTTTTATATAGGTTGGGGGCTTGGTGATAAGGCTATTATAGCCTTCTTCTCGCTCCTGCCATTTTTTACCTAGCCTAGTTAACTAAGCTTTCTTCTTCGAGTTGATAAAATGAGTTTCTCTCAAACTAAAGCTTAGACGCGAACGAATGACTCAGCGGAAACCCCGAGTTTAAATTGGACAATGTGACTAATCGCTTCGGAGGCCATTTTAATTTATCTGTGAGTTGTTTACCAAGCTTGGCCACATCTTACTGTGGTAAAAACTTTATAGTTTACTAATGTTTGTTAGGGTGAGTGAAACCACTCGCTGGAATATTCGGATGAAAAGGGCTTTCCCCGACATGAACCACGTGAGCAAAGAACAATAGAATTAGCCAATCAAAAAGCGCGGCCAGATTTTGGCCGCAGAAAAATCGTTTGAGACCCAGCGTAATTTTTCCCACCTTAACTACTCCGATTTTCCGGTGGTAAGAAAAATTACGCTGGGTCTCCTGGCTATTTTTTACCTCTCTAGCTAATATTTTCAGCATATGCAATCCTATCTTTAGATTATACGATATAATAGCTTAAGATTTGTATTTTATTTTTACGGAAAACTGTAAATTCTTCAACGGCAAAAAAAAATCAAAAAAAAATCAAAATTTTGATGTCACCATCATGTTCAGCATACTTTACTTGTTTACTGTGCCAAATTTTGTTGAAAATAAAGTAGTTTTAATTTTTGGACCAATTTTGGCCTAAAATGACATTTAAGGTGGCAAAAAAACAAAATTATGATGTCCCCATCATGTTCAGCATACTTTTTTTGTTAACTGTGCCAAATTTTGTCAAAAATAAAGTAGTTTTAATTTTTGGACCAATTTTGGCCTAAAATGACATTTAGGTGACAAAAATCAAAATTATGATGTCACTATTATGTTCAGCTACTTTTTTTGTTAACTGTGCCAAATTTTGTCGAAAACAAATACCAATTTTGGCCTGAAACGTCATTTAGATGACTTCCCAGTACTTAGGGAGCTTGGGTACGAAGGTTAAATCTGTGACGTTGCAATTGACCATTTGGGACAAGGTTAGTTAGTTAGTCAGTTATACGTTATACCAATACTATCCTCCTCTCAGAGGAACGTGAAATCCCAGGGTCGATTTTTTCTCAAAAAGTGCTCCGAAAGAAAAAAACGACGGTTTTAAAGAATTTCCTACGCCTTCGGGCGCGGAAATTCAAAAATAATTCTGTTTTTTTATAGATTATTCTATATATATAATTTTTTTTAAGGCCACAAAATTGGACTGAGGCACATGCCTAGGCTGCCCAACCCTAGATCCGCCCTTGTTAAAGATGGGCGAGTCGGTGGAAAGAGGTATTGTCAGTTCAGTACAACCTCGTCCCCAGGATCTTGTGGCCCCTGAGCCCCATCGACTTCATTTTGCCAAGTTTAATTATTTCGGCAGAATTGACCGATATAAAAAATACCCGTCGAATTGTATTACCGCCTAAACGTTTTAAAAATCCGCCAAATTAAACTTCTGCTAAAATAATTTTTTTATTCCCCGCCAAATTAAATTCCGCCCAAAATGGTATTTTCATCCATCAAATTTCATTTCCTTCCACTGCAAATTATCGTATATTTTAGTAGTGTTCGTTGCCTTGCTTTTCTTAGTTTGAAATTTGATAAGCGAGATTACATTTCTAAATATACGTCACGCATATTATAAATTAAAACTCGCACTCGAAGATTCAGGACAACAAAAAAACTAACTGTGTCAGATATCGAGAGTGTAACTAATCAACTGATCAACCAATGTAAAACAATTGTGAACTTTAAGAACCATTAAATATAGCGACTTAAAAGTTTTTGACCTAATTCGGTTCAAGATATGCCCTTTCTTCGCAAACGTTAAGGTGGAACATATAGAAAAAGGTCAAATCGATGAATAACGATTTACTTTAACATCTTTAGTAGTATATAGGAGGCAAAATAAGTACAAAACCGCTCCTTTCACACCTTTACCCCCAAAGCCCCCGCTTCCACCCCCTCAGGCATCTAACGATCAAAACACCCAAGGAACTATATTCCAATGGCGCCTCGCGCTACGATAAAGAAGCATCACTCACCATGTCATTCGACATCTACGATAAATCCCGATGGCTGGGGAAGTTTAATAGCATCATGGATAAAGTACAAGCCTTGAAAGGGGCAAACTTTGCTAGCCAACCCGTTAAAAAGGGTAAGTATATTACCACAAAAGTGAAAGAGTGGGAAGGCAAGGTCAGAACGGCTTTCAATCCCAAAAAAGTCCCTAAGGAAAGCTGCAGGTGCCAGGCCATTTTCAAACTGGCGAGCATTTACAAGCACGGCTCGAACCATCACATGCAGATTACCCTGGAAGAATGCAAGTATAAAATCGAGGATTTCAAGCCAACCCTCTACTTGAACTCGGATGACGAATCGGATGATGACAATGAATTCCTTGCCTAGATCCAAAAAATGCGTTATGTGGTTGTTCTCCAACCATATAAAAACATGTTCGTTACCGAATTAAAAAGGGAAGCCAAAGCGCTAAAGATCCGTAATATTTCAACCATGAATAAGGCCGCCCTTATCGACGCAATTCGCAAGGCTAAGTACAAAGACGCTTCAACTCAAACTGATGGCCCCTATTGCGAACCATGCGTTACCATAGCTTGGGAGAAGAACCTCGAGCAGTATGCGCGACAGCTATCCGAAAACAAGAAACGCGTAGCGCATGATGGCGATCACGCCTTCGATCTAGATAGCGGGGAAGTACTCGTCTAGTATGTTGAACAACATATTAGACATTATAAGCTGGCGGTTCATCTAGATACCACTTACATGTTGCACAGATTGAAGTTTTTTCATAAGCTCCTGCTTGCCCTCCTCACGCCCCTTCTCGACCAGCTGCTGTCTCTCCCGTTCATTAAGGGACTCTACGATCTTTCTGGTTCTTTGACGTATTTGCTCCTTGAGCAACATATACCGTTCCTTTTCCTGCATAATCAAGCTGAATTCATAATCGCTAATCACGCCATTCTCCACAGCTCTGCTAATGAGATCGACAACAGAGTTGAGTTTGGTCTCCGCCAGCAACCTTATACCCTCGTGCTTCTTGCTCTTGACATCTAGCCTCTTGCCCGTGTTCCTCAGGCCTGCTTGACCCAATCCCACAGCTATGGTGATGCCCCCATAGCCACGGCCAGGGGTACGCCAATACCGGATAGCATACTACCAATACCAACACCCGATGTAATGACACTTACGGCCAGCAGACCATGATCGGTGTATCGAACCCACGTGCCATGCATCTTGAACTTTTTAGCGAGCTTTTCCCGCTCTTTGATCTCGTTACGTAGGTACTGTTCAACCTCTTCTATTTTCTTGAGTCTGTACACTTGGCTTTCATCAGCCTCCGTACCATCGGGAGGTGCACTAGGTAAGCTCGGATAAAGCTTTGTAATTTCACTCATATTTATTCTATAAGAATATGCATCGTGAGTCCCACGAAAGGGTTCTTCTTGTCTTGATACTCGTCTATGAGCATAAACTCTAGCCTGTCCGTTGAACCCTTCAATGGAAAGTATACGGGGTTATCGAAACTCCAGGTAAGCATGTCCCCCCAATCAGTCAACTCTTTGATGGGGAGCATTGCCAGTATATTGGATTTCTCACCATTTGAAAGACAGTAATCCGTATCCAACTGGTTACACGTGAGTCTCAGCCGCTGGTGAACGTCAGTCTTGTAGCGGCTGTCATGGTCTCCCCTTGTGAATAGTACCTTGGCATCAGCCCCATAACCCATAATGTCCTGCAGCGGTTGATCAATTAGCACACCGTACCCCTTGTTAACCCAGAGTCTGCAGATTCCGTTCCTGAGCACAGAGAGCTTGATCTTGCCCCTAGATTGACTGTTGAGTATGGCCGCTAGATCCTCGATTCTATACAAGCCCGGCTTTATATATGTTGAACTCGCTCTTTTTGTAGAGATTCCACCACGTAGGGCGGAAACTGATGGATTTTAGAGCGATCCTCGTGTCCTGCCCTAGGTAGTCTTCAAATATCGTGGGTTTCTCTATATCCGTGACATACAGCTGTCTCATGTTTCTTTAAATAAAACATGAGCATTTACTCGTATAACCCAAAGGCAAAGTATGCTCCTACACATGGGCGCTATCTCGAGAGACTCAAGGGTGATGATATCTCAATCCAAGACATCGTTATTGATGCGAAGGGGTCCTCATTCATGGTGAAATTCCCCAACATCTTTGTCGACTATGAGTTCCACTCTGGTGCGGTGTTGAATACCTGGCAAAGCCACCCCTTCAGCCTCTGGTCCACTCAGCTAAATTTTGCTACCTACTGCGCAACATCCGCTTGTGGTATTTCTATGCAACATCTAACCACATCTTTGCCTCTGGTTCGCTCCGCTTACCGCTTCCACGTGTACTTCCAGATTCGTAAAATTCTTCAAGATCTCGAAGTGTCTCTACCGGGTTCCGATAGGTTTCGACGTCTCAACAACCCTTTCAGCAAGCAAAAATTCCAGCAATTAGCACGTGAATTTGGGGTAAGCGACAGCGAGAGCGAGTGGAGGAACGATACCTTGTTCAGTAGCTGGCAAGCTATTCGTAAAGACTATCCCAGCAGCGGGTCTAGTTATTTCGATGAAGATTCATGGAGTCGATGGATTCTCGAAAAATCCCAAGGTCTCACGCGTATAGGTATAGAGAAGCTTTCACAAAGCGTAAGATTTTACGCTTATCTCATACTTCAGAGCCAGGCTAACGCGAGGTCGAACATTATAGGCAATCAAGGTAGTTCGATCGATGCCCAACGCTTGTACTTGACGACCTTTGAAGAGCTTATCCTCCGACCTAGTGACACGGGTGAGGAAATAAGGCGATTCCAAAATATGCTCAAGTATGCACGTAGCAAGGTCGATTTCTCAGTGGCGCATGGAGTATACATGATACCCAGCAACATGGGCCTTCATATCGGGAGTGTCATGAATTTTACGAATAAGATATTCATCAGTAAGGAGTACTTCTCGATTGGTGTTAACCCGCAGATTAACGCGAAGCAGGAGCTCAGTTCCAGCAGTAAGGCAACAAGGCAAGAAATTAAAGAGGAGGGTGCCACCCTCCCTCTATCAGAGTCGCACACTGCGCCGGGAGTCGATGCAAGTCAGTATGAGAATACTAGGGCTACCTTTATCACGTTGGGAGTAGGACTAATCATCGCTTTAATCTGGCTAAAGAAATAGGTCTAATGTGTTTTGTCAACATACTAGACTCTCTACGATCTCTTTCCACCCTTATTCCTCCTGTTACCCACATACGCAACAACAATACCCACAGCAGCAACCAAAGCCATATACAAGTGCTTTGCTGCGAATTCGACAACTCTAGCTGCTACTCTGAAGAAGAACGAGACCACGCTGCCAATGATACCAGGTAACGCAGCACCTGCTTTGCCTGCTAGGTACTTTAGGAATATTCCGAGTCTTTCAAGCTGTTTCCGTACAAAGCCTTTACCACCCCCAGCAGCACTTCCTCCGGAAGCAGCAGCACCCCCACCACCTGTAACAGCGAGCACGATGGTGGAAATCAGTAGACCGATAGCCGAGACGATGCTCGCGATAGTCAAGCCTTATTCCTTGAACAAGATCCTGAGCTTTTCCAGCAGTGATGTGTCATCCCCAGCGATCTTCATCAGAGTGTCTTTAATGTGCTTCAGTTGGCTCTGGGTATCTGAGGAAAGTAAACCGTGCGCTTTTCGTGCTTCTTCTTCTTATCCTTTAGTTGTTCTAGCTCTTCATTGGCCTTCGCGATGTCTTCATTCCAGATGGTTAGCTGTTCCTCGGATGCTCCAGGCGTCTTCTTTTTGCTCTCGAGCCTCTTCACCTTGGCTTCCGCTTTATCGATCTCGCTATCGTAAAATATCATCTTACCCTTCAGCTGCTTCAGGTTACCTCGCAACGTTTGAAGCTCGAGGTTGAGCCCTCTTCTTTCACGTTCCGTGAAGCTTCCATCCCCGCCAAAGGAAGTATTTTCGATAAGGCTCTCCGTCTCGTCTAAAATATTCCCGAGCAGTGGCAGCATCTCGATGTCATCAGCTACTTCCTCAATATGATTCAATTCGTTCATAAGTTTCTGGGCCTCTGCCCTATTACCCTTGTGTGGTGTAGTATAGTCGGTAAACCCCATGGCACGCATGCGATTCGTCCCCAACCTCCGTTGTATCTCGGCAACGCTCCTCAGTTCACCATTCCTTTTCGTGAGCTCTACACCATCGTAAAGAAGCTGGTTCCCTTTGACCTCAAACTCGTTGTAGTATCTAGCGCTAGGCTGCCCCAGCTCCTCAAGATGCTTGTAAAGGCTATCAACCTTCGACCTCAGTAGCTCCCCCCTTGCCGTGAGAGTCGTGGTGTCAGTGAGGCCACCTCGTGAAGGTGTTGCGGGCGTGGTGGTGGACCCGGGAATATCCTCAGGTCTACCGAAAGATTCCCCCTCTTCCCCACGGTCAAGGTCCTCCTCCGCCGTGAAATCGTCATCGAATCCAGGATTATCTGTCACTTATTCCACTCTCATAACGCTACTAATAAACATGTACGGAACTGAGCTTGATCCATATGCAGAGACGAGGACTATGCTCTCCATAAAGGGGAAGAGACAGCGTGTGAAAGTATCGCACACGCCCAGCACGATCAACCAGAACGAGGACTTATACGTGGACATTCCCAATATGGGCATGAATAATGTCATTTGCCCCGGCTCTCTCAAACTCCTCTTTGACCTTGAAATCACGGGGACCAACACGAAGCGCACGATCGTTAACAACATTGGTAAGGCCCTGGTGCGAGACCTTCGCATCACGCTAAACAGCAGAGGAGTACAGAACATTAGCGACTACAGCACCTTTGCAGTGTACAGGGACCTCTGGTTACCAAAATTTGAGCGCGAAAACGACTTGGTACTCGAGGGCATTGGCGAGCCGGATGGTGCAACCAGACAACTCCAAGTGAAATCTACATTTAAAGATGGAAATGATGAAGAGAAGGCCATCGCGAAGGCGTATGGCAACACTTTTTGCATCCCGCTCGGCAAAATGTTCGAGCTGACGAGAGACTTGCCCTTCTATCAAGCGGGCCTGCACGACAGACTACAGTTTGTGCTGCACTTTGCGCCATATAGCGCCGTCATCAAAGATGAAGGCATACCCCAGTCGGGGTCTGGATCTAGTGTGGTAGCGGCTAAACCCGCGGATGCAACCTACAAAATTACCAACATCGCGCTGGAGTTTGACAAGGTATACCACGAAGGCCTGGCTAGTGCTATGGTGTCGAGGTATTCGAGGCTAGCGCTACCATACGAGCGGGTGCTCCGCAGCAAAGTGGTGAAAATGCAAAAGGCGGATACCAGCTACAACCTCCAAATTGATACACCTGCCAAGTCTTTAAAGGGGGTGCTATTACTGTTTCAAGACCCCGACAAAGTGAAGCCATACTCCGGCATAAACGAGACGTTCTACAACCCTAGGATTGAGAAAATCGCGATCACTGTGGAAGGCGAACCGAACGAACTATACAGCCACACCATGCTACCCAAGGACCATTTCAAACAGGTTGCGGGGCTGTTCGGAGGTGCGCACTCGACAGTGACAATAGGCCAGTTCTTCAACGAGAGATACGCGCTCTTCATAGACTTTAGAGTCTCCAACGATAATAAGCTGCACGGTTCGGGTAGGCCCTTGCAAAGGCTTAGTGATGGGATCACTTTGCACATGACCAAGAAAGCCGACGAAACCGGTGATATTACATGTTATGTATACTTGCTCCAAGACGCGCAGTTAAACATTTTGGATGGTAGGCTAGAAGATGTGATGTATTAGAATAAACATGGCTACCTTAGCAGTAATGGCGGGAGGGGCGTTAATAAACGCCCTAGCATTTAGCGGTTCAAATTACCTATTCGGTACATTGATGGGCCACGGTGAAGCGGAACGTAAGCGTCATGACAAGGCTGTGGAACAGCTGAACGCTGCTCAAGCACGGTGGGTCCGTGACAGACAGGCTAAAATCGATTGGTACAACAAGCAGAATGAGCTCAAGCGTCAAGCCGGTGAGAGCTTGAAGGAATTCCATGAGGGCATGCGGGAGTACTATATCGCGACAATCGATAAGGCTCCAACGCTCTCGGACTATTACGAACCTTCCCAGCAACAAAAGGATGGCGAACTGACGTTCATCGTGGGCTCGCTGGCTCTACTAGGTTTCGTGGCTTACAAGTTCGCCTAGCGGCTCCACGGGAGTTATATATGTAAGAACGTTTTTAACATGTATAATAAAGACATGTTAAAAACGAACGTTGTTACGGATGAAGAAGCAGAAAGGCTTAGCAGTATCTATTATACCCCGGAACATCTCTGGACTGGACGCAAGGCGATCAAATTGTTCACTGAGGAGAGTGGTCTCTCTAAGAAGCGCGTTAGCCATTGGCTTGCACGTCAACTCGCTCTGCTCCGACATATTCGAGGCCCTAAACGTATCGACTACCCGCACTTCACCATTACGAATCCCAACGAGATGCATCAGTTTGATTTGCTCTACATGCCGCATGACAAGTTATATGGAAGCACCTACAAATACATTTTGACGGGTATCGATGTAGCCTCGCGCTACAAAGTAGCTAGACCCTTGAGAACGAAGAAAGCCAGCGAAGTCGCTGACATGATCAAGGACATTTACAAAGAGGGACCTCTCCGCTATCCGAAGACATTCCAATGCGACAACGGTAGTGAGTTCAAGTCAGATGTGACGAAGCTGCTAGAAGGCAAAGGGGTCGAATTAAAGCGAGCAACTACGAAGTACCACCACACTTTTACGGCTTTTGTCGAGTAGTACAACAAGGTGCTCGCGCAGAGACTGTTCAAACCTCAAGATGCGCAAGAGCTTGCCTCTGACGAAACTAGTACCACATGGGTCAAGCACTTGTACACTATCATCAAAAGCATGAACAGCACCAAGACCGTCATGATCAACATGAAACCTTCGAAAGCCATCAAGCTGGATGAAGTCCCGCTTATGAAAAGTGAGCAGCACCCGGAGGAAAAGTCTCTACCAGATGACGGCTTATACTTGTATCTGCTGCAACCTGGGGAGGAGCACGGTGATGCTAAAAGACGCGCGACCGACGCATGGTGGAGCAAGAAAACGTATAGGCTGGACCGTATCGTGACAGGTACGAGGCTGTTATACTATTTGACGGATGGGCCCGATCGAAGCTTTGTGGCGGAGGAGTTGATGCTAGTACCAGAGGGTGTTGAAGTACCTCCGGAGCATGTCAAGGAGTGGTAAATGTGTTGTTTTTGTGATAGTTAACGTGAACCTGTGGTTCACGTTAATACCTACCCGAGCAACATCCCTTTAATCATCATCCTCATCATCCTCATCATCCTCATCATCCTCATCATCGCCGGAGTCATCATTCAACGGATGAAGGCGTGTATAATCATACGGATGAAGGGTGTAGAATGGGTAGCCATAGACGATTCCCTTGATAACATTTGGCTCGCTATCAAGATCGATGATGTCAACCAATGCTCTGTCCTCTTTAGGGAATTCGAGTATATCGCTAATTTTCTCCAAGTCGGCCAGATCTGAGAGCCTCAGGTCCTTATCTTTGATGACATCGCAGCAGAACATGCCCCACTTGTTCTGTTTATTGGAGACGATATGAAGACCCAGGTCCTCAATATAATCTTCGAGATCCTCATCCATATATTCCGTCGGGATTGTTGCCCACGGCTTTTCACCCGATACTACTCTGTCTAAAAGCTCGTCATCATCCGGATATACAAACCCCTCGTAGTATGGCCCATTCCTAAATCTAAAATTTTCCAGACAAGTGGGACAATAACCGGTAGTAGATTCTGCCTTGATGCAGCATCTCAGCACGGGTACCTGAATATCGTAAAAGTTTCCAAGTTGCAAGCTCTGTACATAGGCTTCCATTTTTTTCTTTTTGTTATTTAACTACCTTTTAACATCATCTGAAGTGGTCAAGCAGCATTATCATGCGTGTTTTTGTGGCTCGTAGGAGCTACAAAAACTGTGACTTAGTCCTCTGGTGCTGGGACACCCAGATCGTAAAGATCGTATCGATCTATGTCGACAAGCTTGAAGTGGCCTCCCATCCGCTCCACATGACCTTCCTCTTCTAATCTGTATAAGGCGTACATGCCGTTGGGATTGTCGATAACGACAATTTCTTCCGAGTTTGGATACTTCTCCTTGAACCATTCCCTTTTGGCGGGAATCTCACATCTTTTAACGCTTGAACGGTAGTATGGGAAGTGATGGTACTCGTCATCTTCCTGCGTGGTGTGTTTGCGATAGATTACGGTAACGTTGGATCTCCTTGGATCCTGCGCGTGTGGCACGAACCCCCGAAGCACCTCAATTTCCCGGGACTGTACTGTAATGTATTGGTCCATATCTTCAAGCTCACTATCTTGCATCGCGATGGTCGCGTCCTTTTTTTTGATTAACTTGCGCTGCTCCTCAAGCCTCCTCTGTAATTTTGCAAGACAAGACATTTTATCTTACGGTTTTGGATCTGGGATCGTTTATGCATGGACTGTGATCACTCTAAAATTTTCCAGGCCCTGGGGTGTTCCAATCTCACATACAAGCATGCATGCTTGGAATCTCCCAGTCGTTGATCATGTTGGTTTCTTCATTGATAAGATTCATATCGCTGCGCTCGTGGGGATACTACATAAACATCTGCTTCTTTTGACGTCTAAGGTTCTTGGGCAGGGCGGTATAACTCTGCGTCAATAGCCATAAGCTATGACGTTTGTGCCTCCCACTGATCGCTAACTCGAGTAAGGGTTGTCGGCGCTTATCCAGGCTTTCATCGGCTATCATGTCATCAACGATAAACAGGCTCCCTTCACCGGCTAGCATCTCCGATAATTTTTGAATACAATCGAACAGCTGATCCCGGGGATCGATCAGGGACACGTAGTCATCCCGCCATAGTGAGGATCTTTCCAAGTAGGTCTTGTTCCAGTGGAGAGTTGGGCACAGGATCACAATGTTGTCAAAATGGTGCTTGTACTCGTTCTCGAGCAAGTCCAGAACACGCTGGGTCTTACCGCAGCCTGTAGGACCCGTAAAGATCGTAGTATGAGGGTCTTTGACGATATTAAGAGTCATTTATTCCACCTTCATATGTGCCAGAGGCACATATGAACCTTGCGCGTTTATTTCGGTTTTAGTACCAGAGAGGCCGGCAGCCAACCCTTGCTCACAGCCATTTCTCTCGAGCCTCGACCCGCTGTGAAATATGCGACCATCTTCATCACATCGTTGGTGTCCAGCTTCGTGCTGGGGGTCGAGATACTCAGGAACTTTTTACCCGCCATGGCATAGGCGAATGTGAACCCAAGGTCTACGACTGTTTCGTAGATCATATCGATAATCTCCTTTTGCTGCGGTGTCACGTTTTGAAGACATTGTTTATTTAGAGGGAAGCTTTCATGCTAAAAGGGTCTAAATCAGGCTTGGGCGTGGGAGCCGTATGTACTCCCGGAATCGCGTTCTGCGTTGATGGGTTGCTGTCGGGTGATGGCGGCTCTGGCGTGGGCGGTTTATGTAGAATGTAATATACCCCTCCTACGCAAACTAATATGGCAAAGAGACCTCCAGCGCCATAGATATATACACTGCCTGTGGACTTGGGGGGACCTGCGGCAGGTTCCTGACCCTCTTGGGAAGTACTTTTGCCCAAGTTCTTCTTCTTCTCCAGCTTGTCCTTGCGATTCCATTCCGCAAGTCTCTTGCCAGCAGCAACACGGCCCTCGTTCTTCTTGGTAATTAATTACTTGGTTCTTCACTCATTTCTTGTAAGCCATGAGACTTACAGAAAGCATTTCACTCTATCTTACTTTCCAACCATATCTTTCTTCATACAGTATACGGTTTTTATATGGTCTCGTCTCCAAAACACAGACGTGAGGCGGGAAGCGCGCCGCTGCGGGTGTCAGGATTTCTGGACCATGTGCGCCATGGTCTCCGGCGAGGCTGCACAAATCCGAATATCGGATAAGGCCGCCGCTGGTCCTAGCACGAAGTCTCTCGTAAAGGTCACGATTGTTCAAGCTTCTCTTTGATAGACTGTTACCCATTATTCTCTTGTTCTTCACCATCTTGCTCTTCAACTACCTTGGACGTAGGTAGTTGGCAGTGGTTGACAGTGTGTGCAGCCACGAGAAGAAGCGTGAGAAACTTTCCAAATGCAGAGTAGACAAGGAGACCTAAGTCGGCCATACTATCCTTGATAATAGGGTCCTCTTCAATATCTTTCGACAGGGCCTCTGCGCTATCGAGCTGCACCACACGCCCCACGACTTTGGCATACATGTTAATGGCTTGTGACGATAGGGCTTTGGCAGTCTTTTGACCCTTTTCTTGGAGTTCACGTTGAACAAAGTCCGTATAAGCTTTTTAGACCACCTCTGGCGGGGCCTTGTCAACAAAGGCCTCGGTGCACTTTTTCGGCAAGAGATGCTTTTGCCCCCTACGTATAGCATCCTTCAACGCCTGGCGCTTGTCGATAGGTTTGTCGCGTTGCTCTGGCGCTGGTGTGTCGACTACATCAAATATTTCAGCGAGATCTGACATTCTCTTTATTATTCGTCGATAGCGCAGGAAGATGTAGATGACTAAGATATAGGGTAGTAGCACGGCGAGACATAGGCATAAATCCATTTTGTTTAGATGGTTGGTGAACAAACATCTAACGAGCATTCTAGTTGGATATGTATCGATGGCCTTTGGACTGATTATCCGCAATCCACATTGGTTGCATGTTGGTATAGTGCAGTCTTTCTAGTTGCACTTCTTTGCTGGGGTACTCGCCGTTCTCTCTGTATTTAACAGGGATTTTATGGTCGAAATCCCACCCCCCTCTGTTTCCCCAGCACATACCATCTCTGAATTGGTCTTGGATATGGCCGATAAAGGTGCAGATATTGCACCCAAGGTACTCTTGGGAGGCTATCTCCGTATCATGCCTTAGGGCATTGTGAATCCTAATCAGAACGAGCTTATGCATATAACTAGGGAAATCACATATGGAGCATCTTCCCGGTAGTTTTTCATGGTGGCACTTGTTGCGTTCCTGTGATGCCTTCCACAGATCGAGGCATTTGATGCACATTTTATTTCGTTGTCCGTCCCTCTTTAGCCTGAAGTTGTCGAGTGGTAATTGATATTTACAGTTTGAACATTTTTTGGAATCCATTTTCTTATTGAGTTTTGTGAGCCATCATCTCACAAAACATTGGACAAACCCCCACTATTCTTGCATGAGTGGGGATGTATTCTCACCTCGTACGCGTCTCCAATCTCTTCCAAATCCTCCAGGTATGGGCTCCTCATTACCGCATCTACCACCTTCTTATCCCTGGTAAAGCTGGTGTTGGCATGCCATTTCCATAGAAGCTGTTGCCTTTCAACTTTGCTGTATTGCCCGCGATGCGCTTGTCGGGGTCTTTATCCGCCTGGCGTCGCGCATCCGCAATCTCCTCCGGGAACCACGCGAATGACTTGCCCCTGGAGTACTTGAGGAACTGGTAAAAAGCAGTTACTTTTAGCCCATGCTCTAGGTACCATTTGAGCAGGGCTGTACACAGCAGGATCCTCTCGGCCTTCATCAACCCCAGGAGCTTCCTGGTACCAGGGATACGTTTGCGCCCGGTCTTGGTCAAATACTCGTGCATGTGCTGCGGTATTTGGTTATCGGGTATCTCCTTCACCACGAATAGCGGGGACATTTCGCTGAACTTGTCGTACAGTCCGGCGGGCACTTCGATATCTACTTGCGCAAAACAGAAGAGCGAGCCGTCCAGAACGCCTCGCGTCAGGGCATCCAATCCTTCGACGGGGTCTGGCATCTTTATCAGCCTCTCCTTCCCGCAAGGGAAATCCTGCAGCAGGGTGCTGGGGTAGAGCATGTTCGCATCGTAGCCTAGTATGGTCTTGCACTTGCGGGGGTTGTCATGGATGTGAGATCTGATGGCTGTCACATCCCTCTCGTGGTATCTGCAGAAGACGATAGCGGGAAGACGATAGACAGAAATAGTTTCTGTCTCGCCGTCCTTATATCAAAAAGAGAGAAAAGAGCCCTGGGATCGAGGTTGGGATATTGTGTCAGTTCCCAGGACGCGTGGATCTGTTCTGCCCAATCTTAGGACGCTGCCCAATCTTTGGACATAAAATTGCCCGGTCTTAAGACTGGCCGGCCAGTCTTAAGACTGGGCAGGGCGTCACAAGATTGGGCAAAACACCATGTTAGGCCCATCTTTGGACGCCTTTTAGATTTTAAAGAAGGGATGTGCCACACAACCTCTGTTGTTTGCAAGACCCAACAAACATTCTCGGGCACATTAAAACAACATATTTTGGGTACTGTCGAATTGACCCATGATTGACCCGGCCAGTTTTTGGACACAGTAGAGTAAAAATCGTAGCTGTAGAGTATGTGTTATACATTTAGCATTTATATACAGCTTGTAGTGGCTAAATTTAAAAAATAAAATGTTTATATTTATGAAGAATCAGAAAAATCGTATTCAACCATATTATTAGTTAGCTAGCTGTTAATTTCATTGGATGAGATGTTTAGCCAGCTATAGCGAGCTGTAGCTGTTCTGCCCGGATAATGAACATTGGCCTGATTAAGTACGGCAGCTTGCCCCGGTTAAGAACAGGGCAGAAAATACATAATCAGGGCAACATAATCAGGACAGGCCGGCTTATTACTCAAAAAATATTATTTGGCACTTATAAAAGGAACATAATCAGGGCAGGCCAGTTTATATACGACCGACAGTGTAATATTATTTCTCACTTATTATAGAACGAAGATAATCGGGGCAGGCCGACTTATGTATGACAGTCAAATATTATTCGAGACTTATAGAACGAACGTAATCGGGGCCGACCGGCTTATGTATGACATTTTTCTATTATTTCTCACTTATTATAGAACGCACATAATCGGGGAAGGCCGGCTTATGTATGACAGTCAAATATTATTCGAGACTTATAGAACGAACGTTCGGGGCCGACCGGCTTTTATATCATTCGTGACAAGCAAATAGGAAAGTATCGCAAATGAAACGAAATTCGCAATTTACGTGGAGCCTTTTTTTCTTTCGCCATGACCAGACAGGATGTTTAGTTTCTTACAAATTCGAAGAAAACGTTCGAAAAAACTTTGATTTAAATTTTTAATCGTCGGAGCTACACTAGTTTTAGTTAAGCCATGGAAGTTCATCGCCAAAAATTTGAACAATTTGCCCAGCGTTACACAGGCACTGGTAAAAGACCAACGAGTGGCACAATAACAAGAGAGTTCGGGAAGAAAATTTCTCAGAACTTAAAAAGCAATGAGTCAGACAGTAAAAAGGGTGCAGAAGCACGTCGCTTCAGATTATTGACCCAGAAGTTTAAGCTGATGAACTGCGAAGAGCTGGGAATGGTGGATATTTTGATTGTGCCTTCACAAGAAGCTGTAAGTGAAAAATCGTGATTTCAAATTTTTAGTTCGATGTTCAACAATGTAAGTAATTATTATAACCGTTACTTTTTTCAGAAAAACCATACAAGTAATCAATCGATACCTGAAGGTTACTTAAGAGTGGCATACGTAGATGAATTCTTTGACATCATACGCTCAATTCACTGTAATGAATTAAAACACGCTGGTGTGAAAAAGACATTCAAAAAGGTATTAGTGTTTTCTCATCAGAATTAATAACTATATTTACATAAAAAATTGTACCCTAGACAAAATATAAAGATTGATACAAAATAACTACTCAATTCGTATTTTTCCTACTAAGGTTTCAAGTTCTTTTTATGGTATCCCAAGATCGGCTATTGAAGAGTATATCAATCTTTGCGAAACTTGCCACTTAAAACAGCCACAGAAGACTGTACCGCCAATCAAGCCTATTATATCAAATGGCTTCACGAAACGCTTCCAAGTAAGTTCGCACACACCTGAACTAAAATAACAAAACGCTCTTAATAATGCTTGATTTTTCAACCGGAGATTTCTTTGCCTCAACATCAAATGCTTAAAATTTACATATGTTTGTTTTATATTTTTTATGAACTTTTCACTTTCCGCATTTTTAGGTTGATTTAATAGACATGAGTCATATGCCTGATGGAGACTATAAGTATATCATTCATTCCATTGATCATTGGTCGAGATTTAATTTTTTTGTTGAGTTGGATTTTCATTGTTCGGACCACCAAAGATCTTTCATTCCAATAACGGTTCAGAATTTGTAAATAAATCAGTAGATCATCTTATCGAAGCTTGGCCAGGGGAGATTCAGGTGGTTCGTGGTCGTCCTCGCCATCCACAGAGTCAAGGCATGATAGAACAGGCTCATATCAATGTGGAGCATAAAATATCAGTCATGATAGCTGAGTGTGCCAGTGAAACTAAACCTTGGAGCTCGTGGTTGTCACAAATATGTTGTAGGTTGATAACAATAGTTCTGAAATGCAGATCGAATTGTCGTTACTTAATTATATTTTTCATTTTTTCAATAGATGCCATCAACACACAACAACACAGCGCTACAGGATTTACTCCGTACAAGCTGGTATTTGGACAGCCACCATCAACCACAATCATACCGACTGTTTCAAAACAGTCGAAGGTTATCACTGATTCGAACTTTGATAACGATGAAGACATCGACTTTTTCTCCATACCTGTTAAAGAACAAATGAATTACAAATGTCATGCTGAACAGCCACACGATGGTATGTACTTTTTGATGGTATGTACTTTTTCTTCAACTGAACTGAAATTAAAATTCACGTTTTATTATGAATTCTGTGTTTAATCTTTGTTGTGAATCAATTGCGTAGGCGAAGAGAATACGAATTCTAAGCACGTCACAAATGAAGCACATGTTATTGAAGACGATTGCGAAACTGGTTGTAAGTACTGACACGTTTTTAAAAAAAAAAATATAGAAACTTACAAGTGGACCTTCATATTAATGAAAAATAATCAATTTTCAAAGAAGAAACATATAGTACATAAAAATATTTACCATGAAAACCATCAACATGGTGCTTTTCCATTCACAAGACAATAAGAAGTAGTAACGTCCATACTCAGTTTTATATTTATATTAATAGTTCTTGCATATATTACAGCATTGTCAACACTCCAACGACATTGGACTCCACGAACAACAGCTTCTAAAAAGATAAAAAAAACGAGAGAGGAGATGGTTCAACGGTTTGAGAAAAACCATTGCAGCAAAGTCAATGCTTATGAAGTTGGGGATAATGTCTCTGTTTGAGTCCCTAAAAAAGACCGCAGCAACACTCATGCTTCACGCATGCCATGTGTGGTTATCAGTGTTTCTGGTGACAAAGAGAGATATTATCAACTGCTTACACAACATGGCGTATTGCACAATAAATACAGATCTGGGGATCTAGAATTTTTCAGGGGAAATTTCAACATGGACCTTAAAAATTCTGATAAGTTCGTCAGCTTGTCAGGAGGTGTTTTTCAAGTTGCGGCTAATTTTGAGGGATTGAAAAGAACAGAGTCAGAATTCTATATGCAGATTACAAAATATTTAGCAGCAACTACAAACTCAAAATGGTCGGATATAGTACGTGAATATGTATTGCAGGTTTATGCAGGTGAATTGCCATTTGGACGTGCATATGCTGACATGCTGCAATACATTGAAGTTAAACTTTTTTCATTGCTTTGTTAGAATATATTCTGGCTGATATTGTGAATATATATATAGCACGTTTTATGTTCGGTTTAGACATAGATTTTTTCAATATGCTAAGGCTGAATCTAGCTTGGCTACCCCAGACCTTTGTTTATATTCATATTATGTTCTTTAACATGGTTTTATCATTTATAAAAAAGGTGAAGCAGAGAAAATTATCGTACTATACAGTTCAGGAGTTGAGACGAAAAAGGAAACCACTACCCATTTGGGAAACTTCACGGTTTCCCATTTGGGTAACCGTTACCCTAAATGGGCGAGAAATACGGCAATGGTTTCCCAATCGGGAAACCACCAAAATAGAAAGGAATCTGCGCACGAGCTGGTTAAGAAGCGCACTAAAAATTTTTAACCAATAGAAAGGGAATATTTTCCCGCAAATTTTCACCAAAGGAAAAAATTATCATAGCCTCTTTCTGCAATTCCGTTAAATGGTCTTGAGAATGGCTAACGGTTTCCCAAAAGGGAAACCCAAATTAAAATCAAAAAAAATAGTTTAGGAAACGGTTTCCCATATGGGAAACCATATCCCCATATGACATGGGAATTTCCCTATACAACATGGGAAACCGTTTCCCTTTTAGTGTCATCTCCCGAACTGCTATACACTCTTTTTATAAGAAGAAATTTTATCAGAACAACGAAGAATTAACATAAAATAACTAGTGTGAAACCCTTTGTTAGTTCATATTTTTATTGTAAATACTGCTTTATATCAAGAAGAAATGTATCTTTGACTAATGTTTCATGCTAGCTACATTACCCCATACCTAATTTGCGCGAAAAACTTAGCTATATTAAACATCTTCTAGAAGATTTTTTATCAGATTCAAAACCTTCATTTTTATCAGATTACCACGTTCACAGCTTTGAAATTAGTTCTTTGGAATAACAGGTGTTTAAAACGATAAAATAAACTTACCCACGTACATAAAGATTCGTCAATGTTTCATTTACAAAAGTCGGAAGGAAATGCCAATCACAGCCTGCCTGCCATTATATCAGCGTTCATAAACCGGTCACCACGACATAATTAGGGCTAAAAAAACATAATCGGACTATGCGTACATAATCCGGCTGTCCCGGTTGTAAACGGGCCGTTTTCGCAATCTGGGCAGAACATAGCCAGCTAGCTAGCTAATATGGTTGAATAGTTTCAATTTTTTAAACACATGTTTAATACATGGTATATATAAATTTTTGGTCTTTTGATTTTCCAAGAAACAATTTAAAGTTCCTTTTAAGAGGTAGGGTATAAAAATTTTATTGTTCTGTTTGTCTTCCACAATTGTTCTAAGATTGGGCATGTACGTCTATAGATTGGGCAGTCCAGTCTTAAGACTGGCCACCCATTTGTCACTGTCGGAAGATTGGCCTGGCCAGTCTTAAGACGGGGCGTGTTCCAAGATTGGGCAGAACAGATCCTTATGGGTCCTGGGTCCGCGCCATTTCTGTTACGTTTGCATTCCAAACAACTCCCTGGATTAGAGGCTCTCACCCATGGTGGATATATTGAACGAACGTGAAGGCAAGGTTGATTGTAGTATGGGCTGCCCAAAATTACAATGCTGAAAATATTTCAACAAATATCTTTTCAAATTAAAATAATCCCTATGTGTATTTTTTTCTTTTTTTATCATCAAGCCAGATAAAAAAGACATATATTGTGGATGAGTGCTTTACGGCTGAGTGAGGCATGAAGAGGTCTTGTGATCAAGTCAAGATCGCCCTCTACTTGTAGCTACAACAGTGTACAACTGTGCTGCAGAAGGTGAAGGACGAAAAAAGTAAACTGAAATATCATTGTAAAACAAAATAAGTTAGAAGTCATATTAGTCCTCAAGCGTGAATATTTTAATCTTGACACAACACCTGAAGTTTTAAAGTTGACTCTCAATCCAGCCTAAACAAGGACAGACTCTTTTTTTTTACACAAGTAGCATAGTGTAGCTATTTTGAAATTTTTCTTTACTGTAGTACTGAAATACCTTTTAAACAGCTAAAGACGCAAAAGCTACTGTAAAATAGCTAGCTAGCTATATATGCAACACACAGAAGAACATGAAAGGTAAGAGCTTGTCTATTTTTAATTAACGATAATTTATTTATTTCAAGCACTGATACGTACCACGTGTGAGTGTGATCGTTCCTTTCAGTAAATGTTTATTGGCTGTGGAGAAAACAAGGTGGTTTTCAATAATTAGCATCGTCTTTGGTTAACCCAAGACATGTGACAAAATTTGGGGAGATAGCAAACTGTGTGAGTCGTAAAAAATTAAATTTTGCATGAACGATATTGGATTTCACGCGATTAAGACCTGAAAAACGCATGCCCAATTTGGTTCTAGGCATGTGTGTGTGTCCAGGCGTTGAAATGACTTGACTGCTTGTTAGAGAATGTTCTGTTGTGAATGTTGTATGTCCAGGTATTATATCTTTACCAAGACTTGGCTACACACAACAATAATTAATTATTATACAGAATTTTTGAGTTGATAGATTCTAGTGAATGAAATGTAAAAAACGAATAGAGTTTTAGACCTCCCTGTTTTTATTTCAAACTGCACAAGTTGGAAAAAAAGTACTTAAATACTTTTCAAAGAAACAGTTCTTCTTGAAAGTGCTTAGTTAATTTCCTGGAGTAAGGCAATAGATAAAAGCATGCTTTTTTTCTTGTTCTTAAATAAAAAGCATAACCCAGTGAAAAATCATCTTATATAATAATACGGAGTGTATGTGACGGTCATAGTGGATAACGTCATTTTCCTTTGATGTCGGCGAAATTTTCTTTGAAGTCGCCCAAAAAAGTATGTCTCAAATGTTAAATTTTATGACGTTACGGTGCAACGTCAATAACACTACTTTAACGTCAATATCCTATATTAAATTAATGAAGCCATTACAGTGCACTTAAAACTTTGAGGCCAAATAACTTAGAAACGAGATGATGACGTCAATGATTTTTCACCGCGTGGGTAAATAGGGACCACCTAGGACAAATTTGGGTAATTTTCCCAAGCCTGGATCCCCGAATCCGTTTCAGAATGGACGGGTTGATGACGTCATCAAAAATCATTTAAACCACCATATCTCCGTAACCGTTTGTCAAAAGTACATGATCCTATACATTTTCTTGATCAGCGTTTAAAGATCTATACGTTGAAGGCAACAGGTATACAAATTTCTAAAAAATAATTTTGTGTGTTTTCGCAGGTCTTTGCTGACGTCAGCATAATTTTTATACCCTTATATATCATTAACCGTTCATCAAAATCACATGATCACATACATTCTCTTCATGAGCGTGTCGAGCTCTACACAATAGAGACAACGGATAAACTGAATTTCGTCGATTTGTTTTCGCATATGCACTGCTGACATCAGCAAAAGGTCTAAAATAAACAATTTTTACATTGCCCCTCCTGCCTAAGTGGATTTCTCCACGGGCCTTATCGACTAGTTTTTTATAATTCTGGTAATCCATGTAATTGTTTTACCCACATGTAAAATATGCACATCTATGAACTGTGTATTTAAGTTTGTCTTCACTAGCAAATCAGGTTTTTGAGTGAGCAATGAACTGTTGGTACAAGAGCTTTTTATCCTAACCAACATTATTTTATTTTATTCTGGTTCGTGGCTATCTAGCTATCTCTTTAAAGAAGTTAATGCTTTAGCTATAGCAATAAAGTGAAAGTAACCAAATGCAGTTTGGCTACAACAAAATTCTTAATCAATAATTCTTATGCTAAATGCAGTTAGGTAGCTACACCTTTTATTACTATCATGAAAACTTATTCCACAAAATAAAATGGCTCAGTGATATTTTTAGCTGGATGTGGCTGTTTCCCCTGTTTTTATTCAAACTGAAGCTGCGATGCTGTTTTTTTAAAAAAAGGTATTACGCATATACGCTTGTTCAGCTGTTTAACTGTACTAAGCGCTTTACCCGGTGTTAACAAAGGACTGTTTTTTTGGAAAAAGCAGTTCCGCATATGGGCACGATTTGCATGTACTAAGGGGTTAGCCCACACACTGTGACAAATAATTTTTGAACTTTCTTGGGAACATATTCTGCGAAATAAGAAAATGTTGAACGAGTCTTTTTGTTATGACAGGGTAACACCAGTTTGTAAACTCTGTTTTTCTTTCAGCTATCGTTGCGGGAAAGTTATTCTGTAAAAATATGTTAAAGCCGCAACACTATAATGTGTGTCCTGTTCACTTAACCCTATTCGGTCCAGGGGGGGGGGGCGGATTCCGCCCCCCCCCTGACGGTTTTTTTTTAATAACTCCTTATTGCTATGTTATATGGCTATGAAACTTACTGAGTTTTAATATTTATCTATTAGACACCTGCATGTTGTAGGTCTCATACCTTTCAAGGGCTTTGATATTGGCCATTACTCGAAACTACCCCTAAATATCTCTATGAAATCCTTATAATGGGGAAAATTTAATAACTCCTGTTAGCATTATCCTTAGAACTTGAAACTTGCAACACAACTTTGTTTTATTAAGAAGAATCATTTTGCATAATTAGGACATGTGATTAACTCTATTTCCCGATTTTGTCGGATTTTACCCAAAAATCGAAAAAAAACGGATTTTCGGGCAATTTTTGGCAATTTTTTATGCGATCCACGTAAAAACCGGAAAATATGTTAAATAACTTTTATTTAGCTTTCAGAAACTTCAAACAGAATGCAAAAATTCGCTCTGGAACAAAAGTAATTAAATTTTAAGCAGATAGTGGCATTTTTAACAAATTTCAAGCTTCTGATGATGTCACAGAAAATGTGCTGACGCAAGCAAAAATTTATTGCTGCCATTTTGTTCCTTTTATGACGTACTATAAGTGTGCCAAGTTTGATTCAATTTGAAAAACCCTATCAAAAGTTATTAAGGGGGGGGGGCCCCCCCCAGTCATAGTATGTTTGAAAAACCCCAGACCGAATAGGGTTAATTTATGACTTACTGCATACCTGTACTAAAGCGCTCCATCTGATCGTGTGGCACAGTTCACGAAGCTTACTAAGTTACTTGTGTCTTAACCTGGTGTGTTTTGCAAAATAGAAATAGAGTGTGGACTGCCAACTATGAGTAATACATCTTTCCAATGCAACTAGAAAGTTGATTTTTTGCATTAAAACAACCAAAAAAATGAAAAAGAAAAAAATCAGGTGTAACTAGTGTATTTGTTGTTATAAAAGAGTACGTAACAAATAAAGCCTAAGCACAAGTGTTTGCAAGATTACAAAATAAGAAATGCAACTATGCACTGTTAATGCTGAAAACAAAAGTAACTTGTATATATGACCAGTGTTTAATTTTTATGTGAAACTTTTTTAGAAAGTTTAAAGAATCAGGAACACAGAAATGGATTATGGTAAGTGATTTGTTTATATTCGCATGTTTTTAAAGGAATTTTTTCCCTGAAAATAAATGTTCTGGAATTAGGTAAAAATGATTTTAAAATTTAAACAACAGTAAAACACGATAAATTTGTATTAATCAAACTGCAAATCTAGTTTAAAACCTATTCATATCATAAGATTACTTGTAGTAAAACATGTCCGGCAGAATGACAATCTCTTGTCGTCATTTCTCACTTTTTATTAGACCTACAGTACCGCTCGAATGTAACTTTACATGTAGCAGTAGTTATCACCTTCACATGAGCTTTCGGTAGTGTCAGAACTTCCGTTGTTATTTTTACCCTATTGTTAAATACATGAGCTATTTTTGCATGTTGAAAACAATAGAGTTCATGTCTTGTTCGCGAAATTTAATTAGCTCATGTGAACTGCGTGTTTCCCACTGTTGTATTTAATTGCTACAGTTGTCAAGAGATCAACAAAAGAAAATAAAATTTAACAAAGATTTAAGTACCTATTGTTTTTGCTCACTTTACTTAAAAATTTAAGAACAAAGAACGGCGATAGAAAAAAATTTTTAGATCGCATTTTAAAATTTTAAGAACGAAAAACGGCGAAAGCTTCGTTAGATCGTGTTTTAAAAGTTTAAGAACGAAGAACGTCGATAGAAAAAAAATTTTAGATCGCATTTTGAAATTTTTAGAACGAAAATTGGCGATAGAAAAGCTTTGTTAGATCGTGTTTTAAAAGTTTAAGAACGAAGAACGGTGATATAAAAAAAAATTTTAGATCGCATTTTAAAATTTTAAGAACGAAAAACGGCGAAAGCTTCGTTAGATTGTGTTTTAAAAGTTTAAGAACGAAGAATGTCGACAGAAAAAAATTTTTAGATCGCATTTTGAAATTTTAAGAACGAAAAACGGCGATAGAAAAGCTTCGTTAAATCGTGTTAGAACGAAGAACGGTCATATAAAAAAAAATTTTAGATCGCATTTTAAAATTTTAAGAACGAAAAACGGCAATAGAAAAGCTTCGTTAGATCGTGTTTTAAATGTTTAAGAACGAAAAACGGCGATAGAAAAGCTTCGTTAGATCGTGTTTTAAAAGTTTAAGAACAAAAAAACGGCGATAGAAATGCTTTTTAGATTGTATTTTAAAATTTTAAGAACGAAAAACAACTATAGAAAAGCTTCGTTAGATCGTGTTTTAAAAATTTAAGAACGAAAAACGGCGAGAGAAAAGATTTTTCAGATCGCATTTTAAATATTTAAGAACGAAAAACAGCAATAGAAATGCTTTTTTAGATCGTGTTTTAAAAGTTTAAGAATGAAGAACTATTGACTCTTAAATGTGACAGTTTTCTGAGAATTCTTTTTTCTGGCCAAATAACAATTAATTCGTGGGCAAAATAAGTAAAAACAGTTCCAAAATACGGATTTTCAAACTTTTCTAGGATTATTACAGTACAGTCCGAATGTAACCTTCCGCGTACGCGCAACTCGCATAAATAATTACTTTCGTAATAGACTATTGTCTTTTAGAGAAAATAATTACACCGCAAGAAATTGAAAAGATCAGGGAAACTTATTGTATAAATAACAACAAGAAAACCTGTCGGTTTGAACACACAATCCAATCCTAATAAATCAATTAGAACATGGTTAAAATCTGCCTATGCAAGAAAGTGGGACGGCTTAAACACTCACAACTGCCAGAAGGCTATTCTGACCTTCTGTCAGTTGAAACAAGAAGGTTTTCAACTATCTACGCTTTTGTGGAAATGTTCTATTATAAGGGGTAGCAGCAGTACTTGCATATAGAGGGTGATGTCGATTAATAAAACACTGTATATAAAGAACTTTTACTATAAAAAAATATCAGTAATATATACTTTTCGAATTAAATTGACGGTTGTCCGCCGAAACTGCCCGCACTTTTCCGAACACGCCCAAACTCGCCCGGAGCATTCCCGAAATGCAACACCTTGTAACATAAACATTGCGGACAACAGTTGAAAGCATGCCCTTGAGGAGAAAGGAGTTAATAAAGTTTATGTATAAGTTATTTATCAAGTAAATCTTATTAAAAACCATCAAAAACAGTTCTTTTAAGCACTTCGCTACCACATAGTTAGTTCATTTTAATTTTTATACTTTTTTAAATAATTTGTGGTGAATCATTGAGTGTTTTTGTGGTGAATTTTTTTTTTGTTCGGGCATTGTTCGGTTCTATGTGGGTTTTTTCAGGTGAATACTTGAATTTTTTTCAAAATGCAAAACTCACCAGAAAACGCCCGCAGTGGTTTTTATTCCATAAAATAACTTTGCAAAAATGCAGATAAACAAAGTGGACTTTATTGGCGATAAATTTGTGATGTAACCAATGATGTTGTTGTCTATAATAAAGTGAAACCTTGTGTTTACAATTATATTTGATTGATGTCAAGACTTTTGGGGTGAAGAATCATCTGAAATGACAAATTTCAAGATGATCGTATCATCATAATGGAGATACAAAATCATTAGCAACACTGTTAAAAACTTTAGAAATAGAATAAAATGGAATAAAAAATAGAATCAAAGTCTGCAGAATAAATTTCCAAAATGCACCTAATCTAGAGTGTTCTCCCATATACGGCCAGTGTTTACATCTACCTTCGAAACTTGTTAACGGCTATGATAAACAACTATCGTCTGGTCCTGATAAGTACAGGTATGTATGTGCAACATTATGGCCATTTGTCACGTGTATGGCACAAACAGACCTGGGTAAACAGAGAAAACAACAACTTAGCCAAAATCGCCCATTCGCTGCCACTTCGCCCTAAACCAGCCACCAATTAATTTTCTTAATAGACACTCAAATCTTGTCATTATAGTATAATCTGTAATAGAGGGAGTTAAACATTCTTATATGCCAACTGATAACACTCCCAAAATGCTTCACATTCATTTCCAGTCCCCTAAACCATGCTAGCTCAGTTTGTGACCCACCCAGGGCCCATTTTTATTGCGAGAACAACCATGTGGTTGTTTTGTCACGATTAAAGATAGGAAAAGGAACAATGTCAAAGCAAACAATAACAACAGGTTGTTTATTACAATATTTATTATTAAACTGAAAGTTTACATTGTTTAAAGCATTAAAAAAATCCACTTAAAATGTATGTGGCCGTATTAGGGCGGCATATTTTTTTTAACGTGGAAATTTCCTGGGTCTATTATTTCCAATCCTCTGGTCTGGATAAGGAACTGTTAACGAGGTGGTTAAAGGACAGCACCAGGTATGTAATTTACACAGAGTTGATTGAATTTACCTATTCACAACGTTTTATGAGAGTTCCAAGAATTTTTGAAAGAATATTTTGTCAGCCATTTTTAATGTGCACAGTCAGCGACAAGCTTCAACCAACATTTCTTGACAAATTAAGTAATCGAATTGATGAACTTTGGTTTTTTTCGAAGCTAAAAGTGTTTCAAACAAGGAGCCCTGGAGGCTCTAAGAATTTCCGCTCGGTACCAAAATATTTGATGACAACCTGCTAATTTGTTCTGTTATCGTGCCAAACATGCGAAGAGGTTTGGTGCATGAAGCTCTGAAGATAAAGCACGTGACATTATATCTTACAACAAACGCAAACAAAACGAAACGTGTCATAATAAACTCACATTTTAAAAGAAATTGCTAACAAAAAATATAGCCTATCATCCATGGTTGAAAGTCTTGCGATTGAAACGTTTATGATCTTAAACGGCATTTAGTTGACAAAAAATCAAAATTTTGATGCCACCATCATGTTCAGCATACTTTTTTGTGATCTGTGCCAAATTTTGTCGAAAATAAATAGTTTTAATTTTTGGACCAATTTTGGCCTAAAATGACATTTAGGTGACAAAAAATCAAACTTTTGTATCTCCATCATTTTCAGCATACTTTATTTGTTAACTGTGCCACATTTGGCCGAAAATGAAGTGGTTTTAATTTTTGGACCAATTTTGGCCTAAAATGGCATTTAGGTGACAAAAATCAAAATTTTGATGTCACCATTATGTTCAGCATACTTTTCATGTTAGCTTTGCCAATTTTTGTTGAAAATGAAGTAGTTTAATTTTTGGACCAATTTTGGCCTAAAATGACATTTAGGTGGCAAAAAATAAAAATTTTGATGTCACCATCATGTTCAGCATACTTTTTTTGTTAACTGTGCCAAATTTTGTCGAAAATAAAGTAGTTTTAATTTTTGGACCAATTTTGGCCTAAAATGACATTTAAAGGGGAACTCCAGTAAAAATCACTTTTTTCTTTTTTGTGTTATATATACGTGCTCAGAAAAGCATAAGAAATCAAAAAAAACTTACTTCACTTGTTTTCCTTATTTAAAATTGTTGTACTAGCCTTGGCATATTCAATTTTTTTCTCATAAAAAAACAGACAGCAAGATTTCATTTAGGACTGGGCCCGATTATAAATAATGACATCACATCGTGCAGAAAGTTTAAGCGAGCGCAGAGAACGTTCATGTTAAGACCTATAGCTTACATTAAATCGCTTTTTGTATGTAATTTACGTTTAAATCTTTAAAAAATGGTTAGTTGCTTTGCGTTTCGATGTACCAATCGACCAGAGAAGTGTAAAGAAGTAAGTTTTCACAGAATCCCGTCTGTGAAAAGGAAAGAACTCAAACAAAAATGGCTAAATAAAATACGTTGTGCAGGTGATCTACCAAGCGATCAAAGTTTTTATATTTGGTTGGCGCACTTCGCAGATAGTTCTTTTAAAAGAGATCTCCAGGAAATAAACTTCCATATTAAAATATTGCCACTTTGTAAAAATGCCATTTTAGCTGGTGAACGCGATCAAAGTTTCTCATTTCTTCTCATTTCATTATTTGTACTTATATCCACAGAACACAACCAAATAACGTTTTGTACATTTTTATATTAAATAAAAGAACATTATACCAATTTCCAATACAATCACTGACAAAAAAGTTTTCTAGTTACACATGTATCTATCTACACATGTAGCGCTCAAGTTTCTATTCTTTGTAGTTATAGTTGTACCAATTTTGGCCTAAAATGACATTTAGGTAACAAAAAATCAGAGGAACGTGAAATCCCAGGGTCAATTTTTTCTCAAAAAATGCTCCAAAAGAAAAAACCCGACGGTTTTAAAGAATTTCCTACGCCTTCGGGCGCGAAAATTCAATTAACATAACATTGTAAAAAAATAAATGAAGTTATACATAATTTATATCTCTGGCCGTAATTGGGCGATGGCCGTATATGGGCGAACCCACTCTAGCTAGCTATAAGTTCCTTATAATTGATGCAATCAATATGTTTTAAGCTCCAAAATGATGTTAAATCAATGTAAAACCATAGTTGAAAGACTAAGATAAGGACTAAATACATACATTAAAATCCACGACAAGTAACCAGTAACCATCCAACATCCAACACATGTGGGATAAGACTCATAATGGCAGAAAAAATCAGTCAAACTTTCGTACGGAAAGCGAAATATGGGCCTTTTGCACAAAAATGAATAAACGGCTCGCCATTAAAGAACTTTTCGTTCCTGAAGTTTCGTTTCCAAAAACTAGCCACCTAAGCTGTGAGTCTGTAACTTGTACAAGAATATGAAATGCGTTTATCTTAAGCTAGACTTAACTACACTATAATAAATACAACATTATGAGCACTAGATCTTAAGACATTCTTTTAAAAATCAATATCAACCCGCTTTATAAATAAAGTTTTTACCCCCTTGGCTAGTTTCTCATGTAATCTCGCACATGAATTGGCTCTGCATAAAATATTCACCAATGTGCTCATTTTTTATTCCGAGACGAAGAAAGGCTAAACCAAACACACCACACATTCCTGCGGATTGTGTGAATAATCTGCGTGTGACGATGTTGAGAATACTTTTGGCGCGAAGTCTATAGAATTTGTAAACAAAGGCAATTAAAAAAATAAACTTAACTGTAATATATATCTTAATTTTATCTTGAAGATTTAATTATCTTATATTCTCAGAACACGATTTAAATATATTATTTATTATATACCTTGCTTTAAAATAATTTATTTATGTCACACTATAACTTGTGCAAGCAATCGTGACTCTGATCTGAAAAGTCTTGAAGAAAAAACAAGATGCGCGTTATTGTCGTAACTCCCTCCATCGTTATGATTATTATAATATATCACATATTATATAATGGTGAAATACGTTTGCTAGCTAAAATGTAATGCCGCTGAACTATCGCTCCACTTTATAGGAAAAATAATAAAAAAATACTTCGCAGAATATGTTTGTCGTAACGCCCTCCTCCGTAATGATTATTATTATAATATATCATTATTATTATTATTATTACTATTATTATTATTATTATTATTATTATTATTATTATTATTATTATTATTATTATTATTATTATTATTATTATTATTATTATTATTATTATTATTATTATTATTATTATTATTATTATTATTATTATTATTATTATTATTATTATTATTATTATATCATGTGGAGCAAAGACTCGCACGGGAAGACTGGATAAACATAGTAACATTAGGTTAGTGAACAAGCTGAAAGTTCCCTATCAATTAAGAATTTTTTACATTATACATAAAATATGTTTTTGACTTCTTCGTGGCGAATGTTCTTCGGAAGTCCATTAAACAGTTTTGCAGCATAGTGTTCAAAAGTGTTTGTTTCGCGTGGGACTTGTAACAGGACCTCATTACTTGCTCTTGTTGTTCTAGTAAACTTTTGTCTGGATGTTAACATAAGATGGTAAAGTGTTTTCGTGCAATCTTTGGTATACGAGCTTCAACGTATTGAAGTCGATGCGTCCACGTATGGGTAGCCATTTCAGATTTTCTATTACATCGACTGGTTTGCAGTATTTAGATAATACAAACGAGGCTGTTCGGTTCTGAATTTTTTGTAATCGAGTTAACTGATACACAGGAGGTGCGTTTTGAAAAAGCGTGTTGCAGTAGTCTAGTTTGCTCAGGATTAGAGCTTCAGCAAGACTCTCCCGGATATGATAAGGTGTATACTTGCCAAGTCTCTTCAGTTGTTTCAGTTTCATATTACACGATACAATAAGTTTTTGAATATGGACAGACCAATTTAAGTGTTCGTCAAAATGAACACCTAATATCTTGTAGGTGTGAATTCGTTCTAGCGGTACACCATCTTTGAAGATTTTGATCACATCAGAGTTACGTAATTTGTGACAATCTGACAATTGCTTGCATGCTAAACAACATTAATTTTGATTTACTAGAGTTTAGAATTAGGTTTGACTGATTTGACCACATGTTGAGTTTGCCAAATAGAACTTGTACTTTGGATATACATGTTGTTAAATCCTTAAACTTAGCATGTTCATAAATTATGGTGTCATCAGCATACTGAGATATATTACTGTTTATATGTCTCTGAAGGTCGCAAACGTAGAGGTTAAATAGAACCGGTCCCAGAATAAACCTTGTGGAACTCCAAATAATACTGTCAGCAATGCAGATTTCCTTTCGTCAACTTGTACAACTGTTTGCGTCCGGAAAGGTAACTCGTAATCCAGCTTAAGGAGCTCTCAGAAAAACCAAGATGATGTAATTTTCTTAGAAGGGTTTTAAAGTCCATGGCGTCAAATGCCTTAGAAAAGTCCACTAAGACTGCAAGAGAGATCTCGCTTCTATTCATTGCTTTAACTAGATCATCCTTCATTTTTATCAGGGCAGTGTGAGTTGAATGATTACTTCTAAAACCTGACATCGTTTGTGAATAAATGTGATTTGTTTCAATAAAAGTTACTATTTGGATACTGACTAACCAATCGTAAACTTTAGAAAGAATCGGAAGTACTGTTATCGGACGATAGTCATTATTACTTGAAGGATTATCACTTTTTGGAATTGGTGATATTTTCCCTATTTTCCATGCCTTGTAAAACATTTGCTTTTCAATTCCACTGTTAATGAGATGAGTCAGTGGAGATGCAAATTAGCTACAAGTTTTATTAGTTGAACAGGAATTGAATCATAACCACTGGAGCAGTCAGAGCGTAGGGATTTTAGGCCATTAAGAACTTCCTCAAATGTTACTGGCTTGATTTCAAATTGTTCGTTCGCACCATCAAATTTACAAATTCCTTTTATAAAATGTTTTAATTCATTTTCACTTGTAGGATTTGAGTTTGTAAGTCTTTGGGCTGTTGTGTTAAAATGAGAATTCAGTTCATCAGGGTCAGCTTCGATACGCTTTGGGTTTGGGTGGAGCACTCTATTGATACATTGCCACACCTCTTTGGCTTTTTTGAACTGAAAGCAGCTTTGTAAAATGCTTTCTTGAATTCAGATTTGATTTTACCTCTAATGATGCGGTAATTTTGCCAGTCAATCGTATCGTTGGATTGGTAAGCAAGGAAACGAAGCCGTTTTTTTATCTTGTTTGTATTTGACAAAGTCTATACTGTGTAGCCAAGGGGCTGGTGGCCTGGTCACTGATTTTTTTTTGTTGGCGCATGTTCTTCAATGCTCGACAACACAAGGTCGTTAAATAAACTTAGCTTCTCATCCAGACACGAAACGGCATAAACGAGATTCAAGGGAAGTTGTTCAAAATCTTCGACAAACTGATGCTCGTTAAAGTTCCTGTAACAACGAATATATTTGTAACGTGTTTCAAAGCGCACTGTTGTTGCGTTAACAGTGACATATACTAGGTCATGATCGCTTATTGGTATGACACCGTAGTCCATAATTTTTATGCGGTACATTGCTAATCACTTGGTCAATACATGATTTATTATTTCTCGTTGGAGTAACTATGTGTTGTTTCAAATTATAAGATTGGAGAATGTCGGTATATATTACACCAGTCGGATTGTTAGAGAGTATGTCGGAATTCATATCTCCAGTAATAATAACTGGTCCATGCCATACAGACGATAAACGGTTTAATAAATCGTCAAACTCAGAAATCCACTTAACTTTACTAACAGTGTTGAAATTTGGTTGATATGTAACACATAATAGCAAACTACTGTGTTTGTTTTTACCTGCGATCTCCAACCATAGGTGTTCTTTTTCTGGATATAGATCCATGATGTCCTTTCTAACTTTGTACTTTCGGTCATTGCGAATATAAATGGCAACGCCACCTCCACGCTTACCAATGCGATTTCGAAATTCCAGGTTAAAGTGTGGAAGTGTTACGTGATCGATTAGGTGATGGTTATCAGTAAGCCATGATTCCGAAACACATATCACATCGAATGGGTATGTGTTCATCATTACTTGGAATTCATCAAAAGGAGAAGCTAATGACTGTGTGTTAATATGGGCGATTTTCAGTAAATGTGATTTTTCTTGTAGCGTTTGACGATGTATATCATCAGTGCTTTCATCGTTGTAAAAATTCGCAGTTCTAGTGCTAGCGGTATTAGTATCTAGATCTTTAGACGAGTGGAACGGGAGTTGAGTCAAAGTACATTGACTGCATATCCACTCACACGGTGCAGTTGACGTCATTTTCTTTTGCAATGTTAGAGAAATTGGAGCACATAGTGCATGTGTCAAATTTTGACATATTGAGCAAAACAATCTCTTTCGGTTGGTACCAACTCCCTTAAAACAAACACTACATTTCGGTGACGTTTTGATAGTTTTCTGCGTGTTCGTTCGGAGATTAGATAATCCTTTACGGAGGGTATTCGGTTCAATATCTCCCGATAAGATAATTTGGTATGAAGCGCAATGATTACTGTACTATTGTACACTGCTTTTGCTTCTTTTCAGTTTTACTTTACGATTATGTGCATTAGTGTCTTTTGTTATACCGACATTCCATCCTCTAGGTGCTAATAATAAATTATTGCAAATTGCAGATGCTAATACGACGATATAAATAAACGATAATGCCATTGTTACGTTGCGATGTCCCAGATGGAGAATTAAAAATAACAAATACAACTAGCCGTTGCTATTAACAACAGTGTGTGATAGCAAGTCAAAGATAATAAATAATAATAGTAAAGAAACTTATGATTTCAAAGTTCACAATCGTCTAATGTAAACCATAACCACGAAAATAAACCAACAACTACAAAAGACAAATGTTCGTTTAGTTTAACTTCAAATAACTCTGTTAATGATTAATATACTTTACTTTACTCATAAAACAATTCTCCTCTGGCACTCCACCAACAATATCAAAAAGCTTTAATTTTACAATATCAAAAAGCTTTAATTAACCTTTCAACTTGATTTAGCCTGCTGCATTAAAACAAATTTTCGCATGTACTAGTTCTCTCAAAATTTTGCATTGTAATCATTTTTTGGCGAATTATTATATAGCTAATATATTATATACCAAATGGTAAAATAGATTTGCTAGCTAAATATATAACTGTTGACTATCGCTTAAATAGTCCGCTTTATAGGGAAAAAAAATAAAAAATACATCGCAGAATATGTTTGTCGTAACACCCTCCTCCGTTCAAAAAAGTTGCACATGTGGAACATGGATTTTTTTATAGGACTGCACAAAAAAGCAATAATAAAATTTTTATTAAAATAATTTTTAAGTTTTTTTTTAAAGTGAAAGGAGAATAACTTGCTGTATAAATTTCGAAACAAAACAATCTTAACCTGCCAACCTTAACCTGCTGTATAACTTTCGAAACAACACCATATTCTGTATAACTTTTAAACAGCAAAGAATAATTATTGCCTCATTATTTTCAAAACAGCACTTCTTGCTGCATAACTACTTATTTTGCTAATTCAAAACAAGAAAACAAATTTATTCATTTTTTAAGGGAAGGCTACTTATTATTTTTTTTTCGCAACAAAAGTTATTAATTATCTGCGTGCATGATGTAAAAATACACACAATTTGCTTGTCGAAACACCCTCCTCCGTTGTAGATACTGCTGCTAAAGTCATTCCTAAAGTTTTGATAAGAAAAAAGATCGCAATAAAATGTTCAAAAGGACAATTTTTTTAAATAAGTCTTTTAAACAAAAAACAAGCGCGTGCCATGAAATTTTTGTAACAAAAATAGTTTTGTGTGCGATTCCTTTTCCATAATGTTTTGTTAAAAAAAATAGCGTTGAATAAGGTGTTAAAAAATATTTTTTTTTAAACGGACCAAGTTTGAAAGATAATTAAAAAAACATGGACAAACGTTTTTAAAAAACAATAGTTTTTGCGTGATTTATTTTAATCTTTCGCGTAGTTAACAAATCATTAAACTTTATTACTTTGCGCTAATACCTAAGGGGATTTTATTTTCAATAAGTTTTAACAATGAAACTCACAGTTATTAGAAAATAATTACAGTATTGTTTTATCGCGAAGCTTTTGTTAAATCACTCACAACATAGCTCTCGCAAAGATCATTAAATGATTACGATAAACAAAAGATTAAAGGGCTTCCGACTTGCAGGAAAAGGTGTTGTATAGCGCGTGCGCAGAAGGTTAAGGGTCCGTTACACGTACTAAAATTTGCAATAGCAAATAACATACAAGTGCTTGTGCAAGTACTTGTACAATGCAATATTATGTGTAACAGCTGCTATTATCCATTGCGCATGGGCTTGTATAAGAAGTTGTGCAAGTTCTGATTTTTTTAAAATGATTTAAAAAAATCTACGTTTGCTATAGCAAATAAACAATAGGTTGCGATCAAGTTTGGAATGTTAACCGATCAATGATTTTAAACTTTTGTTTTCATTGTTGTTTTCATTATAATTGAACCAATAGGATATCGAATTGATGGAAATAAAAAATTAGTGTTGTATGAATAGTTTTGTGGCATGTATGAAAAATATCTTGTTGAAGATGCCCCTGTAGAATAATTTTGAAGAATTAGCTTCCTATAGAAAATATGTACGCCAAAGAAAAGTGTAAACTTCAAATAAAATGTGCGCGCAAAAACTCGCATTTGTTTTTCTTATTTGAAATCGACAAAACTTGTGCAAGTATAAAAACTTGCGCAACTGCTTGTACAAGTACTTGCAGAAGTACTTGTGTGCTATTTGCTATTGACAACTTTACTACGTGTACTGGACCCTTTACATTTGGACTGTACTGTAGTTTTTTTTGCTTGTTGTAACAAATGCAAATACAAATGTTAGTAATTGAAATAACGACTTACTGTTGTTAGTGCAGTCTTCAAACGCACAAATTTTACCAGCATTCAATCTACCACACGATACTGATTAACACAACAATTATCTTTTTTCCAAATGAACGTATATTTTCAGTATTACAAATTTTAACTCGCATAATTTTAATTTAACACAACTCCAATGAAACTCCACAGATTATTTATAATGAACACATGAAGTCTTTTTTTCAGATCGACTGGCACTAGCCTACAAGTTATCTGCAAAATTTATACAAGGCAAAAACATTGCACTAGATCGTAGACAAGAATTTTGTGATTCGTTGTTTGATTATCCTTCAGAAAAGGTTTATAGCATATTTTCGAACTCCTGGATTGAGTATCCTGTATTAGATTGTGTTTGTGAATGGTTGTTCAACAATACAAATCTTCATTTCAAAGATGTTGTTGTGACAGTCAATCAGTGTTTGGTGAAATGTAAAAGACCATTTTACGAGATAACAGAGGAAGACTTAAAACATCCCTTCCACGAAAATGAAGGTAAATATTTGTAACATTCATTCAAAATAAGTCAGACAAATATTAAGTATTTCTTCTACATTTTAGTGGAAGTTGGTTGTCATTCAGTTGCGTTCAAACCAGAGGACAGAAAAAAAATATATCAGTACCTTGCACAGGAGATATCAGCATGGGACATACGCTACTTTGCACATTTCTTGATTCCTTACAACGATGTAAACAAAATATATACTAACAATGTAGGGAATATTGAAGGAGTTTTAGCACGTGTGTTGGAAACCTGGGATAAGAAATCACCTTCTTGGAATTGTCTGAAATCAGTTCTAACTTTCTTACAAATGGGAAAACTTGTTACTGACATTGAATGTATGCTATTTATGTTCTAATTGCTCTCCACCATCTTTTGAGAATTTTAATATTCTAACATTCGAGTCTTATAATTTTAAAGTTGCGCTGGAGGAGAGTCTGCTCATTGAACGAGACTTTAATAGGTCGGTTAAGTCTATGCCTCATGAGCTATTTTGATTACGAGTCATTCATTTTATTATTACTTTTTATTTTATAACGCGATAATTTTGTTAAAATATTGATTGTGTGATCATGCTCGCATGGAGCGGGCGAAAGCTATATCATGAACTTGTCACAAAAAGTCGTTTTATGTTGACACTTTGATTTAAATTTCATTCAAACAATGCAACAGTTTTATTTGTCATAATAAGTCTGTATTGTGATATCGGCCAAATGACGTATGCATTTTTCTTTTTGTAGGCGGTGTGCATATGCAAGATTATGGTAAGTCTTACTTTGACTTGCCATTTACCAGAAGCCTGTTTTAAACTTATAAAATTTTGTGACAAAGAAGAATTTGTCAGATGTTTCTTCTTTTTTTGTAAAAGTGTAAATATCCTTGCAGAATGTCAATGAATATAGAATAGGTTTATTTTGATTAAATGCTGTATTTTTATCTATATCAAAGTTGCTATAATGAGTTAGTTGTGGCTTCGGTATGTTCTACATTTAAAATATTTTCAAATTATTTACAAGTACCATTTATTTTTAATTTTAGACCTTGGAGTAGCTGTACCAAGGTAAGAATGTTCTTAGTCGTAATTTAGTTTTCATTTGTTTACATGCTATTTTCATTAATGTTAAAAACGAAATAATTTTTCCATTTTAGCTATTTGATGTACAAAGACCATCAAAAAAATCTTGTCATACAATTTGACGGAAAGTGGTCTGTGCAAACTATTCACAGCGATGTTAGTGCAACGACTGCAGAACATTGGAAGCAACTTTGTTTAGATGAAGATTTCACTATCAAAGAAAAAGAAGGAAGATTATTTCTGATTATTTTTAACAACAAAGCAGATATAAAAAAAATATCAGTTTTATTAATCCATGAAAACAAAAAATCTCAAAGTGTTTCGATCAATGGTAAGTTATTTCATTACATTTACTATCTTTTGTGTTTATACTCAATTTTTGCCGCTTAAATAAACTACTCGCATAAGTTTCCGAGGAATTTCCTCATCATGTTACTAAAGTTGGTTAGAAAGAAAGCTGCGTTTTTCTGAATGATTGTTTTAAAATCCTAAACCTTGAAATTTTTTATTTCTCTTCTTGTTGTTAGCTCTAACAAAATTATTTTTATTGGTAGAATAAACTTTATCACTGTAGCATGAGAAAAAATGTATTTAACTCAGCCTTTCAATAAAAATTCTGCAAATCAAGTCAATTATAAAATTTCTTAGACTTCTTATTCCATTATTCTTCAAGGTGCTATTCACAAGCTTAAATTTTTGCAATATTTTCTTTCGCAGACAATTCCTTTCTTAAAAGCATATTTATTTTATTTAGATATCGAACTGGCAACTATACATAAATGTGCGACAACCGATTATTTAAATGTCATCACTCACAACAGTGGTTTAATATCTAAGCAGATAGAGTCTATTGTAAACAAGGAAACAAAAGAAGCAGATATCGAATTTATATGTGGTGGCAGCCTGCAAAGAATGTCAGCCAAAGCATACGAAGAGTATGAAAAAGATTACTCTTATCGTTATTTCACCATCAATGGCAAGTGCATGGAGGAACCACTTCAGTTTCCACCTCCAATCTGTAACCAAAAATCTTCTGAATTCGCACAGAAAATAAAAGATGTCATACTAAAGTTAAAATACCAGTTTTTTACGATATTTACACATTATGATAGCAAGGATCATATCCAATTTTTGAAACTAAATGAAGATTTTCCCTTGAAAAGCAATGTATCTAACGATAACCGAATACTACTAGTGTTTCTCAAGACATTGATAAACATTAGATACACTGATGCAACCAATGCAATTGATATGCAAGACGAGTTCAAAGCAGGCGAGACAGACTTGATGGAACTATCCCTTATTAATAAAAAAAGTTTTAAAAATGGCAATTGGACCATGATTAATGTTGTAGCTGCACCAAATTTTAAAGTCAGCCAGGATGCTCAAATATGTGTTAACTGTAACTTACTCTGTAAGAAAACACTATCTGAGGAAAGCAAGATTCTGGACTTTTTTTCTAACCTTTTACAGAATGCACATAAGAAAAGCAGCCGTGATGACGCGAAGGAACAGTATATCTCAATGGTTAGCAAAATAATGTGCTTTATGGCAACACGCAAAGCACTTTATTCTGTCCCTTCACTTAGTGATAATATTCATAACCAAATAAGTTCGTTGATACTAACTGTACAGCAGCAGCAAATTTTGTATAGCAATTATAGAAAAAAAGTCATTACTGGTCCATTAGGTAGTGGCAAAACTGTTTTAGGGTTATCTCACTTAGGACTTGCTTATGAACGCTGTGAAGAAAACTCCATCATTTTCTATGTAATTTGGGATGACAAAACATTACTAAAACAAGACGTTGTCAATTATGCTAATAGATTTAATTACAAGAGCAATGTTGATGTTATCGTTACAGATATTGTCCAGTTAGCGAAGGATATAGAAATGCCTAAGGTTCCAACACCCTTACAGTTGTTCAAGTCGTTAGTTGAGAAACATGTTGGTAAACAACTACATTTTATACTTGACGAATTTAATGGTGAGATGCTTGGAATTGAAGAAGCGTTATCACTGAAAAAATACTTTAAAACAGAAGATAGATTTAAAGACTCTTACATTGTTGTATTTCCACAATCCATTGAAAAGCATAGATCCTTCGTTTCGCATGAAACAATCACAAAGCATGACAAATATAAATATGAGGAAACAGGGTTAAAGTTATATAAGCTTGAAAGGGCGATGAGAACATCTGAATCGATCTTTCAATTTTTAAGAGCTTTCGAAAATAAAGCAAGCAAAGAAAAAACAGTGATTAAACTTCCTGTGCAAACGGATAATACAGGGGTCGTTGGGACTATTCGGAAAATTCTACAAAAGTTCTTTTCAAGAAAAAAATTACCCCGTAACCAAGAACAACAAAAATTACCCCGTAAGCAAGAACAACAAAAATCAGTGCAAAGTCCAAACCAATCGCAACAACAACCACATCAAGCACAGGAACAACAACCACAGCAAGCGCAGGAACAACCACCACAGCAACAACAACCAGAAGGAATTACTACGCATCGCATGGAATTTAGGAAAAAAGCTATAGACAGTAATTTTGAGGCTCCAATTGATATTGATCGTGTTGCAGCAGCAATCCAAGATGAACATCTCTCAGAAGTTGTAAGAACAGAGACAAGTTTTTACTTTAACTCCGCAGCTTTTATTGGTCATAATATAAAAGGTATCAAACCATTGTTGATACATCCGGAAGAAAAGAAAACAGAAGAAAAGGAGTTTATTCCAATGTTAACTTTGGTTCTTCAAGACATTTGCTTGCATTACAATACTAAGCGTTTATTTATTTATAACACATATCATCAAATGACTATATTTTACAGATTGCTGAAGCTATTAAACTTAGAATTTTTTCATTACGACGAGTCTACTGAATGGAAGGTTTTAAAAAGCAATGAAGAAATCCCGGATCTTTTGCAATATTCAAGCTACAACATACTCACTACGCCTGAGGGTAGTCGTGGCATGGAAGCAAGTGAGTGCATCTGCTTAATTGAAAACAACGACTGCACATTAAAACATTTAACATTGGAATCGATGTCTAGAGCTACACAAAACCTGATCATTGTTTCAACATCGAACATTCACCTATCTAAGTTGTATTTCTCAACTGGTCACATTATCAAAGAACTTTTACCTGAATATTTAATTGAATATATTGTTACACATTTTGAAGAATTGGACGGTGAAAAACCATACACAAAGACTCCAACAGACGGTGTGGATAAAGTATTTTTCAACATAAATACACGATCCTGTAGGTTTAAGGAATTATTAAACAACATTGAACATATTGATCATCCTCAAGCAGCCCCTGTAACTGCAAACGTGGAAGAGATAATTTTTAAATGGTAAGCAGTTGGCAATGTTTAATTGCCCTGATTATGTTTCTGTGTTTTCTTGTGTTGTTTTAAATTATTTACCTTGACACGTTAAACAAATGTTGTTGTTTTTTCCACCTCTTTCATAGAGGTATACTATGATGTGCGGCTCCTTGAGTAAAATATTTAGGGTAAATAATATAGTGGATTTTTTTGAGAAAATATTTTACTGACTGTAAGAATATGAAATAATAATACCCATCTGGCCTAAAATGGTATTTCCTATTTTGATTACTAAATTTTTTTTCCTGACCTCATGTTCCTGTTTTAATAAACCACTCTACTTCAGGCTGCTTTTTAATAGCACCTTGTGAATGTGAATTTCCATTCTATAATTCTTTTGTCCCACAGGACTTTCTATATTGCTTTCTTTGATTAAGGTACTTCATATCCTTAGTACAACATTTTTAGCGAGCATTTTTAAAATGTTGTTAAAAAAGTATTTGAGGTGGTACAAAATATCAAACCCTTCAAAAACTAGGATTTTGTATTGTATAGAAACATTGCCTAAACAGTTTTTTTATTTCACTTTAGCCTTCATCCTCCCGAAAAGGTTGACAAGATAACTTGCTTGTTTTTGTCAGAGAAATCATGTAAATTAAGTTGGCAGCATAGTGCTGATAAATATACAGTTAAAAAGAAAAGCAACGATTTCGATTGGAAAATTTTGGCAAATGGTATTACATCTAACACATTCATCGTGGATGACATCAGTATAGGAGAAATTTTCACATTTTCAGTAGTTGCAAGTAACCAAGTGGGTCAATCTGATGACAGCATTTTTTCATACCATCATAACTGGTAAGATTAATTTGACATTTACTTAGGAATTTATGTATGACTAAATTAATTGCGAAAAAATAGTTTTGTTAAAAGTAATAGTGTTCAAAGTTATAGCTAATACATATATATATATATTTTTTTTTTAGGCCTCCAACATTTAAAGGTAAGGATATTTATCATTATATTAAAAATTACGGCCATTTATATGAATGTAACCTTGATACACAGTGCAATATTATATTTTATTTTCTGTTTATATTGCATTGGAGAGGTTACTTTTGTAACATATATTTCGGTATAAGTACCACATTTTATGTGTACATTCCTTACTTTCGTCTGGTTTTAACATGAATTTCCTGGGTTTTTTATTGTAAGTGAATAAGCAAGTATGATAGAAAGAATTTTAATTCAAGTAAAATAAATATTTTTACCTGATATAGTTATTTGTATTTATTATATTATTTGAAGTGCTTACATAGGATACGGTATTTGAGTTAATACAAGTCCTGATTTATAAGTAAAATACTGATAAAATAAGGGGCTAAAAACGAGCTGTTGATTTTTGACATTAGTGACTTACACAAAGAATTGTAGAAGCAACAAGGGCAATAAACAACACCTTAAATAATCTTGATATTATATTGGATAGCCAATATAACTGAAAAGGACAAAAAAAAGGAATCTTAAAAATAATGGATATCTTAAATTTTTCTACACGAGCAGTTACCAAGTTGTCTGGTTAAAGAAACTTTAAACTATTTTGACCTGGCTAGATAGCTATTCCATTCTCCACATAAACATATCAAATTATCGTTTATAAACAAAGTTAAGGCAACATTAAATTCTTTTTAGAGGTATTAATCACCTTTTTACGGCGTAAGTATACAAAAAAGGTGTGTAAATTTAAAATGCTTTTAATTCACAAAAACTTTATTTTTTGATACATTAATGTATATATTTTTAGAAAGCTTATATGATTCTATAAAATAATATAACAACTACTTTAAGGTCAGAAACTTTCGCGGGAAAAAACTTTCGCGGATGGCATAATTTCAGATATTTCGCGGGAAAAAACCTTTCGCGGAGAGAAAATAATCAAGACAACTTTTTGATTTATATATCCATTTTTTCATTTTTTAATCAATTTCTACAAGTTCAGGGTTCTTTTTTTTCTGCTTGTCATTTGTTCCTTGAGACATTTCGTTATTTCAAACGACAGGATTAAATAAATTTTGTTGAAAAATTTCACGGAAAAAACTTTCGCAATTGAGGCATTTTGAAAAATTTCGCGGGAAAAAACTTTCGCGAAAAGGCTCAAAAACCGCGAAACCGCGAAACTCTCTGACCTTAAAGTATTAAGAAAAAATAAACGAGACAAATGAGATCCCATTTAGGTTTTCATGTTTGCTGATGGCTTTTTTGTGATCGCAAAACAGCTATCTAAAAACGATTTTTAAATTTTTTCTTAACATTTTTTACTTTTGGAGATATTTAGTATTACATATTTTTCACAATTTTTAACCTATGATCGTCGTTTTGTACTTGAATGTTTTTACGTCAGCTAGCTAAACCAGTGTACGATTAGTGAAATAACTTCAATTAAATAACAAGTTTAAAGAGATATTAGTTTTGTCTACCGTAGTCACACTCATATTTTAGAGTTAAAATTGGACTAGCTTAGCATGACAATAACTAATCCGAAACTAACTAACGGTAGGTTTCCATACGACTGCATTATTCGCTTAAGCGGAAAATGCTCGAGAGCTTTTTCCATAAGCATGCACAATGAAGTCGTATGACTGCTGACTGACGACAATCCCATAGCTTAGGATCTGCATATCGGTTTGCAATCAAATTTTGTGAGTAAACATATAGGGCCTATACAAGCTTACCCAGAAATTTTTTGTGCAAACCAAGTTGCAGATCCTGAGTTATTGGGTCATCAGCAAAAAAATAAGATTTAATCTGTTGACGATGAGGAAGATGGTGATAATTCTGTGATTAAAAAGAAAGAAGTTTCTATTGCCACAACGCTAACAATGCTTGGAGAGCTTATAGAACTAAACGATCTCAATAGAAAGGAAACGGAAACTCTTTTCTCCATTAAGGAGAGACTAGAGATCGTCAAGATAAATAGCAGAAAACAGCAATTAATTAGAGACTTTTTAAAATAAAATTTGTTATCATTTATCCATCGACTGGTGGCCTTATGGTAGAGCGTTCGCTTCCAGTGCGGTAGGTCTTGGGTTCAAACCCCGGCCAAGTCATGCCAGAGACATAAAAGTGTGAATCTACCCTTTCTGCTTAGCGCTCAGCATGAGAATAGGATTGATATCTTAGGCAGTTGTCTAGTTGGGCGATTGCTGTGCTTGCACGACTTTCGTAGCTTTAAATGCGCTAGGAACCCTTTCGCAGGACCCTCTTAAAAAGCAGTACCAGTAGGAACTGAAGAGACTATCATTTGTTAAAATTTGTTTGAAAGACTTTAAAGATCTGTAAAGATTGAAAGTTTGGTTCCGTGTCATTATGTTAATATTATATTATCATTTGTTATTTTTCCTTTGTGATACAAAAATCGGCTTTATTTTCTAATTTGCGGCTTAAAATGTAAAACTTTCCAAAAGGCGGACACTTCCAATTAGCAAACACTTTGGTCATACACCGACGGTGTCCGCTAATTGAAGAGTATACTGTAATGCAATTTGCGAATTTTTGAAAATCGAATAATTTTGTTTTTGCGAAGTTAAATTACTACGAAAATTAGCAAACATATATAGGGTGCCGATAGCCTTCATTTAGGAAACTGCATTAAAATGTAAGCATGTAAATTCCGTTAGTTAGGAAAGTGGCCGCTGATGTAAAAATTTTTAATGGCACTAATTAAATTTGGCGGGCGGTAAAAAGAAATATGACACGTCATTTTAAATTGTCAGCCATCAAAAGAATTATTCCATAATATTTTAAAGATAGTACCCGAATAGTCCTACGGCTTTTAAGTCGGTGGAACTGTAAAATGAGCTCCTTTTTTGTTGCCCTTGTTACTACCGAGACTAGTTAAGCACAAAACGGTACCAGTGTAGTGATGCATGAAATTATTAGTTGTTGTGTATTGTAAACAGAACTATACGTTGTTGAACAAGATCATGAAATCAAGCTAAATTTTTAAGTACTTCAATCTCTCCCAAAACGTCTATTTCTGACATACATCCTAAATAATATTTAACTCTGCGTTGGAGAGCGCATTTCAAAACAGTTCTGAGTCGCAGCTTATTTATATGCTGGAGCATAGAGTATGCTTTAAAAATGAAGAAATGAATTGATTTAAGAATATGTTGTGAATTTATTGTTAATTTTAAAACTTTATATAAACAAGCGAAGAAGTTAAAAAAACATTTATAGCCATAGTTTTTTTCCCTAAAAATACAGTTTACGAGCTACACGTTTTTTTTTATAAGAAACATGTTTATAAGAAACCGACATGTAGAATCTTCAAAAATTAAGAAACTTTTCTAATTAATTCCTACAATTAATTGAAGAAGATGTTACAATCATCACTATTGTGTTGTTGAGAAACGAAAAAAAGTTATATATTTTTTTTTTCAACCAACTAGTCCAAAAATTAAAGAAACTTTTAGAACTAGCTATTTATTTGATATAAGAAATCCATATTTTACTAGGAAAATTAAGAAACTAAATAAGAAATATTTGTAACTAAAAACGTGGAATTTCAGCCAACAAATAAGAAACTTTTAGAACTAGGCCCTTCGCCAGGTTTCTTATAAAAAAAAACGTGTAGCTATTAAAATGCTCTTTCTCGTTGCGATATGGTAAATAAATCAGACAAAAATCTCGTTGCGAAGTACCATCCAAACGAAAACCATGCTAAAAACCAAGAATTTCGGAACACGCCTAAATTAAACCATACTGTGTCAACACCGATGAAATGATACTTCAAAATTAATTTCACGTGAAAAGTTGTGTTTATAAATATTAAAAAAAAATGAGTGTTTTGTTGCTGACGCAGCTTTATAATTGCGTTCATGTATAATCGCGCCAATTATTTCGCAGTTTTAGCAGGGGAGAAAATTGCAAGAAAACATAATTGTCGGTAGATTGAGAAAGAATTTTAAGAGAATTCGTAACCTAGATTGTTCTTCTTTCATAAGAAAATTCAGACTTTGTTGTTGTTCGGAAATAAATGATTGAGTCGAGGCTATTCTTGTTCTGTCCCTATTTTTCGTCAATATCTGAGGCTCGTGTTCTTATAAAATTGTTCTTATATAAAACTTGTGCACCAAAAATTAAAAAACAAAACAAAGAAAATAGAAGTGGTTCTGAAAACAGGAAATATATTTTTGTCAATACACAATTAGCGTAAAAATAAAAAATTGAGATCGCGTGTTAAAAAATTTCTTTGACGCGCACGGTCGTCTCAGAGGAATGAATGCAGACAAAATCGAATATTTTATTATACAATTTTTCTATTTTTAAAAGCATATCTGTCTTGGCTAAGCTAAAAGTTTTCATTTGACCGAACATTCTCTGATAAACAAGACGTGCGAGGTGAGAAATATTTTTTCTACTGAGAAAATCATTTCTGTAGGTAGTTTGAATTTTTTCAAATTTGTTAAAATATTTCTCTCTAAATTTTCTGTTAAAAATATCGTGTAGATTCCTATATTAAACCCGCGAAGTTATTTTGTTTCATTTTGAAAACAAAAGCATATCTATTTTTTCAACTAACATGCTTATGTCAGCATGAAATAGGCAAAACAAATATTTTGAAAAATTATCTCCAAATGCGAATTATCCTATACATGATGACGTCATCACATTAATATTTTAAATTTTGTGTTCGGTCTATCTATATTTTTGTTTTGTTTTACTTGTCTGAATATTAAGTATATTAACAATTTCTTATTTATATTTTCAAGTTGACAAAGTATTTTTTACTTCAGACAATAATTGTTTTACGCTTTGATCTGCATGTGACGACGTCATAATAATATTATTACCCTAAATTTGTTTGTTTTTAAATTCTAAAGTTTTTATAATTAATACTGAATATTTACCAGAATATTAACATCCTTTTTTTACTATTTTTATGTTTATAAAATGTTTTAATCTCTCACAATAAACAAATCCTTTTTTAATTTGTTGTCATGAGTTATATTTTTATAAATTTATATTTTTATAAATTTATTATTTTATTTTTAGATATCGTGGAAATTATTTTCACTAACGATATCCACAAACTGAAACAATTACTATCCATCCATCCAAACATCGTTCACATGAGAGGTGAACATGAATTCACACCATTGTTGTGGACAGTAGGGAACACCAACAATACATCAATGGTGGAAATTCTCATCTCACATGGGAGTGATGTTTGGGCGGAAGATGGATGGAAACGAAACAGTTATCATTTGGCTGCAATAACTGGTCGTCACACAATATTAGATATTTTATGTCGACATGATGTAACATACATCAACCGTGGAGATGAAGACAACGACACACCATTACATTGTGCTGCAAGGTATGGTCACATCTCATGTGTTGATGTTTTGTTGCGTCATGAAAATATTGATGTGACGATCAAAGATGAATATGGATATACAGCTTATGATTGTGCTGGAGGATTGAATGTACAAAACCGGGAAATAATAAGAAGAAAGATAAAAGATTACGAAGTAAGTTATTAAGTTTATTTAATAAATTAGAAAGAAGAATAAATTTGTAATTAGTTTTTATTTGATAATAAAAAGGGATAAATATTTTTTCTAAAAGTTTTAGGTTAAGAATGTTATTTTTTAATGATATTAAATTATTTTGTTTGAGTTGATGATAATAAAGGAAATGGATATAAATAAAAATGTTAAATAATAATAAACGAAATAAATGTAATTCGTATGTGAGGTTATTGTTGAAAAATAAAGTAATTAAAAATTAATGTATTTTTTTGCCAGCGATAAATGAAATTTGTGAAGTATATCTTTTTCAAAGTAATAGTTAATAATTCTTATTTTTCATATTATTATAAGAAATATAATAAACAGTTTATAATAAGTTGCTAATAATTGTTTTATTTCATTTATTAGGTTTGATTATTTAACTAATAGATGCAAATATATTATGAATAACTATTACAAAGGAATAAAAATACAATTTCGTTCCCAGACCGTTTTATACTTTTGTGTAAAAACTAGCAACATTTAGATTGTTGGAAAACATGCTGTTAATTGTAAAAATAAGATAATAGAAATTCGATAAAAATTATTGATTGGAAATTTCAAGTGCGTTGCATTGTGGGAATTAAAAAACATATTTTACGCGTAGATTTTCCGATTTTGCGACTAATAAAATATTTATTTTTTTAGGCTAGAAAGAAGTAAATATCTAACAAAAGAATTTGTTTCGATTGGAAAAACGACAATCCATTTCGCAGGTAAGGTACTTCGTAATTTGTATATTTATGAGAGTGGAATTTTCTTGCATTTTTTCTTGTCTTCGGTGTTCTTAAACAAACACAATTTTATTCAGAATTTGTTTGAGTAATGTGATCTTTTCTTTTTAGACCAGAAAAGAATTCGTTATCACATTTTATTATATTTTATAATTTCTTATTTATAATGTACATAATTTTATATAAATGAAAATTTTTGTATCAAAAAGTGTTTTAAATTTAGATTATAGAAAAACAATTTTTGTTCGAATTATTTTCGTCATGTTCGATTGTGTCGTGTTTCGTTTCATTTTCATTCACAAAAAGATGCATGGTCAAAGTCACGTGGTTTTACTGCGTTTACTGTGTCTCGTTTTAAACTTTCTCAAATATTTTTTTGCTAAAGTTGTAAAAATTATATGTGCGAAGAATATTTTAGGCGCAATTGTAACAAGTATACCGTAAAATGACGTAATCAAGCGCACCCGGTTATAAGCGCACCAAATCCTTATCAAAATTTTATTCGCGTTTTTAAGCGCACCCTTAGAAGCGCGTTTATAGAAAGATATCGAAAACAATTTATCACCGCTGATCAGGGCTGCGGTTGATTACGACATTTTTCAGTATTTCAGTCAATGTATCGTTAGTATTTATTATTTAAAAAAATGGATGTATTTATTATTTAAAAAAATGGATGTATTTATTTTTTAAAAAGAATAGATGTAAGAATGAATTGAATTTTTTTGCGCATACATCAACCTCGTCCCCAGGACTACTTAGGTTAACTTAGAATTCATGGTAGTTGAGTTTTTATATAAAAAATCATCGATTTGCTCTGCGCGAGGAAATAGTTAAGGCGTGAGTATACAAAAAAGGTGTGATATTTTAAAATGCTTTTAATTCATCAAAACTTTATTTTGATATATTAATGTATATATTTTTAGAAAGCCTATATGATTACCTATATAATGGTATAAAAATTATTAAGAAAAAATAAAGTTTGAAGGTTTAATAGACACGAAAAAAAATGACCCCTCTCCTACAAATGCGATCTCTTTTACAAAACTACTAATTTCTCAAGTTTGCTGTTTGCTTTTTTGTGATCACAAGACATTGATCTAAAAACGCTTTTTTAATTTTTTCTTAATAATTTTTACTTTTGGAGTTATTTAGTATTAAAATTTTTTCCACAATTTTTAACCTCTAATTGTCAGAAAACTCATCATAACTCGCGTTCTACTCATTCTAAAGAAATAAAAAAAAAAGCCTGGCATATCGGAAAAGTGGGACGCGGGACGCGGGACCCTGTTAAGTCGGGACGCGGGACTCGGGACGCGGTATACAGGACCCTGGAAAATACATATTTCAACAGTTTCGCGGGACTCTGTATCGAATGTGTAAAATCAGGACCGTTGGATAGAAAATAAGATAAGTCGATGGTAGTCATTCCCAATGTGTGTTTTAAAAAATATAAAAATTCTAAAAAAGAGATGTAAAATAGAAATAAAAATTATACACAAAGCGTATTTCAAAAATATAAACACGTTGAACAAAGAATAAAAAAGAAACTGTAAAAAAGAATATTAAACGATAAAAACTAAGAAAGGTAAAATCAAAATTATACACAAAGCGTTGTCTGGTTTTACGTACCATTCAAAATATGTATAGCCTAGTTAACTAAGCTTTCTTCTTCGAGTTGATAAAATGAGTTTCTCTCAAACTAAAGCTTAGACGCAAACGAATGACTCAGCGGAAACCCCGAGTTTAAATTGGACAATGTGACTAATCGCTTCGGAGGCCATTTTAATTTATCTGTGAGTTGTTTACCAAGCTTGGCCACATCTTACTCTGGTAAAAACTTTATAGTTTACTAATGTTTGTTAGGGTGAGTGAAACCACTCGCTGGAATATTCGGATGAAAAGGGCTTTCCCCGACATGGACCACGTGAGCAAAGAACAATAGAATTAGCCAATCAAAAAGCGCGGCCAGATTTTGGCCGCAGAAAAATCGTTTGAGACCCAGCGTAATTTTTCCCACCTTAACTACTCCGATTTCCCGGTGGTAAGAAAAATTACGCTGGGTCTCCTGGCTAAAATATGTAATGAATCGTGAACACCTACCACAATGTTTTTAAGCAAAGAGAAGAATATGAATGCAGGATTTTTTGTTGATATCACACTGGCAAACGGTGTTAGGGTTTTTATAAGGGTGACGTTCTTCATCTTGTGAACAAAAGAGTGTACACGCGTTTTTTTTATATGACTATACTCTATAAGAATATCGAGGTTGAAAAATGGAACAAAAATTAAGAATATCCTAAGAATATGTCCAGGCTCTAATTTTTACTCCAGATATTAAAATTTGTTTCTTATTATATATCACGTAAACTGAACTTCTTTATCAGTACAAAAGCAACAACGTAATGTGTCTGTTACACGTAGTCAAACTTACTCTAGAAAATTAGAGCAATCTTTTTATATCAAAGGTGATTATATGTTTTTATGTGTAGTCATGCTAAGAATATTTTTAAGAATATTTGAGGCTGATATTGGTCAAAGAATTAAGAATATTGAGGCTGAAACGAAAAACACTATTCTTACAAAAAGACTTCATCCCGATATGAAAAAAGATTGTATTTACTCGTGTTTAATTTTGAATTCACCCCAGGTTAAAATAAACTATAGTTTTTTTTTGCAGGAGAAAAAGAGCAAATCAGTAAAATTTCAGCCTTGCCATTGTTCTTATTCTGTTCTTATCGACATATAGCTGGTGCAGCAAAATGTCGGCTGGTGATATAACGGTGTTAATAGCATTTTCATTTCTTTCATCTTTTATTCTTTTAAAATTATCTTACTTTTAAGCTTTTTAAAGATCTACAATGTATCATCTTCTAAATGTTGTGTTTTTAATCACCTTTTCACAGCACCCACACTAAAAATTATAAAAAATGCTGACTTTATGATCTTTTTTATTATAGCGTGGGTCAGTATTTTGTATCATCTAAATTTTGCCGCATTGCGTCCTACGTCCCGATATCAGGATCCCGCGTCCCGAGTCCCCCGTCCTGACTCAACAGGGTCCCGCGTCCCGCGTCCCACTTTTCCGATATCCTCTCCACGCTAAGCGTGCTCTCCACCCCACATCCTTTATAGTTTTGTAAAAGAGATTTAAAACGTAAGTGATGCTCTCTTAAAAATTTAACACTGTGAAAAAGAGCTTTTAAGTTTCTTACAGAAATCTTATACTTCTGCATAATAATTGATCACTATGGTAACGACTATTTGTTAGCAGGTTTTTTTCACATCTTCTGTTTATGCTGCACGTGTTCGCTCACATTCGCAATTATACACAGTTGAGTATGGGTAAAACAAAAACAAACTCTAGAAACAAAAATCTTATCGACTAGTTCTAGCTTGGCGATCGGCAGTAGAAACCTCTTGCTTTAATCTTCTTTTAGCTGGCGAGTCAAATATTTTTGTTTTAAATTTTCTTATTTTTTTTGATGATATAAAAGCTTTATGACGATAGGACATTTTTATTCGCTGTTAATTTATAAACTGGTTTTGCCATGTTTTTCACAGTAAATTAAATTCAACTTCGGAAGACAAAAAAGAAAAAGAAAATATCCTTATGGGAAATAGGAGAAAAACTTCAAAAGAATCTTTTAACTACATACGAAAATCATTTTCCTCTTTGAGTCAGCTATCATTTATAACTTTGAACATAATTGAGTAGTAAAAATTAATACCCAAGATGATTACGTGTAAACAAATATTTGATCTTTATCGCATAACAAAAAAGTAATTTATGAAAAAAAATTTTTTTTGGATAATAATCTATCTTAAATACATTTTTAAAAAAATATTTTTGCACCATTTAAAAGCCCAGATCTTTTTCTATCTAATCACTGAAAAATTTTTTTTTTAAAAAAAAACATTTTTTTCGCATACTCACGCCATAAATCAACACGTACGGAGTAGTGTGATATGTTGGTTTACCCTTTCGTAGCAGCATTGTTCAGTTTTTCTATATTTAGCTGATACAGGACTTTAATATATGAGGTAACGCAAAAGTCTCTGTTATTATCTGAGTTCCGTGTATAATCTTCCGGTTGAAAAAGTGAACCTCTCACGACGAGATTTTCGCACACTCTATCGGGTTGTACAAATGATAATTTTGCATTGCTTATTGGCTCTCAAAAGCTTTATCAATGTTGGATTCACGACAATCAACACTAACAATATTGTGATTATTATTGCAATCTCGTTCCCAGAGCTTCTTTTTCACTTTCTGATATGCGTGCTGGCGCGAAACTTCATTCGCTCAGCCACATATCCAGAAAGCGAAAAAGAAGCCCTGGGAATGAGATTGATTATTACTTTTTTAATTCTGTGTTAAAAGATGTTATAAAACTCTCGTTATTAGTTTTTGTTAGTTCTGCGTAATCTATATTTTTCGATCCTTTTAAAAAGAAATATACCGGGTACATCAAATATTCGCGCAGCCAAATTCGCGCAGAATCACTGTTTTTGCGCAACGAGTTGTTCTGAAAAGCGGTCATTTCAGAACCTCGTCCCCAGGGCTCTTCTACACAATGATATTCGTTTTGATGTATTTCCGCAAGATGTTGGTTATATATATCGACGAGAAACCAGAAGAAGAGAGCTGGGACGAAGTGCTGACTGGTTTCAATTTTGCTTGCAACTTGCGAAATGCTTTGCAACCTTTCTTTTAATTTCTAGTTTTTCTTCTTCTCTTCTTTGATAAAAGAAGTTTTGAACGTCGTGTTCAATTCCCAATCTCGATTTGTACATTTCGCGCCGAAAAGTCACTTCAGACTAAGTACGCAAAAAATATCTTCTTTGAAATACGCCAGTAGGTAAAAAACTTTTCGTTTATGTTCCTTGATAAGAAATATTTACGCTTGCTTAAATGGCAAATGAGCTTCATTTGCGCTCAGTTCGCTGGCTTATCTCCGCACAAAAAATGTTCCGGTCGCCCATCCTCGTCCCCAGGGCTCTTTTTCTCTTTCTGACAATCTCGGACGGCGAAATTAAAACACTTTAAAAAATTAATTTTTTTCCAATGAAAATTTGATTCTTTTAAACAAAATATTTATCGTTAGGTTTTGTTTCTTCATAGCTAGATAGCGCATGGAAGGTCTACTCGAAGATGTTGTAACTCGCGCATTGATTTTCTGTGACCTCGATATCCTCCTAAAGGCTCTAGTAATATTGCGGTTAAACGAGAGAAATTAAAATGCCCCCAAATTATAGTGGGCGTTTTAAGTTTGCGGTCCGCCAGGGCTTTTTCTTCTCGCCGTCCGCCAGGGCTATTTCTTCTCGCCGTCAGAAAGAAAAAAATACACATTGTATATCACAGAATTCTTTCTTCCACTTTCGAATTTTATACTGGCTATTCGTACAACCAATAACAGCACAATTAACGCTGAGCATTTTGTTTTAAAAATTACAGTTTGTTTATAGCGTTTTTCCCATCGTTTTTATATCGTATGAATCATTTTCTTTTCACTCTGTTTGCTCCTCTCTCAACTAATTCCCCACCTCTTCTTCGCGCCCAGTCTCAAGACCGGCAAGAAGTAACCTTGGTCCCAGGGTCTTGTGACCCCTAAGCTATTATTCGCTGCTATAAAATTCTTTAAAAGAAAAACGCCCTAGGAACGAGGTTGGAAACCAACCATCAAAACCTCCAGTTTTGTTGCTAACGCTATCCTTCTCTCACCGAATTTCCGTTTTTTCCTCAGAGGAAAAATTTCTATTCGATTTTCCCCAATGCTCACTTATTTCCATTCTCTGATTTTTGCTATAAACCCTGTTTATTTCGTACACTTAATTGATTTGATTTTTAAAGAATTGAAGTCTTGTCTTCCAAGAAAGCGTGTAACAGTACTTTATGTGAAGAAAATCTTGAGAGTCCGAAAGTGGTCAGTTTCTTCCACAGAGAACGGTGTAAAACTTTTCACCTCATTCCATCTGTTTAACCTGCGCCTTGTTCCATTCATTTTTAAGCCCTGCAACAGCAAAATTTATTAAGCGCCCTAATATTTTTAGCAATGTTCTGATAAAATTATTCCTTTCCCATTTTTTAAATTAAATCCCCCTGGTTTTCATGACATGTTCAAATATTCATTTCTCTTCTCCAAATGTCAGCACCCTGATAAATGCAATATGAGAATATGATGATGGGCTAGTTATTTGGGTGGCCTAACACAACGCTGCAAGCTCAGCCGGCCTAAATTGGCAGTGATACTTTAATGCGAACTATTAAAGAAAGAAAGACAATTTTTTGTTAGTTTTTTACATTTTTCTTTGATACTTTCGCACTTTCAATTGTTACCTAAAAAAAATATAAAACCATCACAAACTCTTGATATAAAAACGTTTAGTAGAAAATACTTTCACAAGAAAAAAGGTTTTTACATTTTTTGGTTACAAAATTTATTTCGCCATTTCACCAACAGCTGTACTAAAATATCTAACCACTCGCAACGCAAGTTTTTCTTTATAAGGATTTACTTGACAAAAAAAGGCTGCAAATAAAAGTGCTTGATAATTCAAAAAACACAGATTCGTATGTGTTTCCGAAAAAACCCTGACGTTTTCCGTGAATCGACCGAACTCAGATATATCGTGGGAATACACTTTCGCAAACTCTCGTAACTAAGAAAAAGCTTTCATCTCAGTTACAGAAGCTTAGAAAGAAAACACACTTTTTTAATATGATGATTTATAACAGGGGAAATTTGCAGGAAGATTTTTTTTCAACAACAAATAATTTTTTGAATCAGTGAATAAAGAATTCAGCAAAAATCTATGTTTACAAATCAGGCAAAAATTAAATTGGCGCATGAGATGTCACGTCACTTATAAATGAAAGAATATTCTAAAAACAATACCTTAATCTTCTAGCTTCTCGTTCACTTTCGAGTAAGGTCAACACATCTCCCTCGCGAACTGGTCCTTTCACATTTCGGATGATGCTACGATTAGTATCGTCAAGAAATTCTACACGAACCTGTATCGCAAATTAAATGAACCAGTAACATAATATCAAAGAAAGTTAACAAAACATACATAAATGCGAAATAAGCTGGCAAATATAAAGAAAAAGAGAAAAAAAAGAGAGTCACAGTGGTTTGCAGAGGCAGAGCTTAAAACTAATACCTGGTGCTTCCATTGCATGACGTAAGAACAAAAAAAGAGGCACGAGAAAATTGATTAAGATGAAAGTAAATAAAAATCTGGACTTGTTTTACTCTTTTTATTTATGCTAAACATATAAGTTTGAATATAAGCAGCACAATCGAAAACTCAATAAATTCTCTAAACGTGAGAAATTACAAAAAATTACTAAGAATGTGGATTCAAATAAAAACATTAAAATGTGCCTGTGGTTTGCAAAGCAAACTCGTCATAAAACTTTAACATTTTTTTGCTAGTAGCTGGTTTGATTTGATTAAACACAGATTCGAAATGATGTTGCTTGACGTCAGAACTGTTAAAGTCTTCACGTAAAGCAAAAATGGCAGCTTCTCTGCACATAGAACATATTTCTGCACCCGAGTATCCATTTGATAATTCTATCAACCCATCAATAGACACATCTGCAGAAATTGGAATGGTGCGAAACTGAATTTCGAAAATTTCTTTGCGTGTTTGCTCATCTGGCAACGGTACGTGAATCAATCGGTCAATCCGACCTGGTCTTAACAAAGCAGAATCAATGATATCAGGTCGGTTTGTAGCTGCAATGATAATAACACCTTCTAAGGATTCAACACCATCTAATTCCGTTAATATCTGCGCAAGAACACGATCTGCTACATTTCCACTTCCACTATCTGAACCGGAACGCTGAACTCCGATTGCATCTATTTCATCAAAGAACACGATGGATGGGGCAGCTACTCTAGCTTTATGAAATATATCTCTTATTGCCCGTTCCGACTCGCCAAGATACTTATTAAAAATCTCAGGCCCCTTAATTGAAATAAAATTTAACCCACTCTCAGTTGCAAGAGCTTTTGCCATAAGTGTTTTCGAACATCCTGGTGGACCATACATAAGAAGCCCCTTTGGCGGACTAATACCAAGTCTCTTAAAAACTTCTGGGTGTTTAAGAGGCCATTCAATAGCTTCTTTCAACTTTTGCTTGACATGATTTTGTCCACCAACATCAGTCCAATAAACTTTCGGAATATCAACAGTCAATTCTTTCATAGCACTTGGACTGATCTTACATAAAGCTGTCTTAAAATTGGCCAAACTAATAAAGAAACCAGACTCAAACATAAAATCGCTGTCGATCTTGTGGCTTTTCAAGAATCCATTGAGAGCCATCATTCCAGATTCTTTACACAAAGCTGCTAAGTCAGCGCCAACATAGCCATGTGTAATCTCCGACAATTCAATGAAATCTTTGTCAGACAACTTGTGCTTAGAATCACATAACAACTTGTGTAGTATATCTAAACGTTCAGTTACATTTGGTACGACTATCTCGATTTCACAATCAAATCTTCCAGGTCTTCGCAACATTAAATCAATAGCATCCAATTTATTTGTGATCGCAATGACAACAAAAGGAATATTGGGATCCAAACTATCCATAAGCGATGCTAAGGTAGATATTATTCTTTTTTCAGACTCATTACTGGATGTTGTACGGACAGGACAGATGGTATCAAATTCATCCATAATAAGAATAGATGGCGCTGAGACTACAGCTTTGTTGAATATAGTGCGAAGTTTATTTTCAGTTTCACCAAAGTATTTGCTTGTCAGTTCAGGTCCATTGATAACACTACAATGCACATTTGTTAAAGTTTTTGCAAAGCTGTGAGCAAGGAAAGTTTTACCAACACCACTTGGTCCATATAAAATAATACCATTTGAAGGTGATATATGAGCACTCTTGTACAAAGATGGAAATTTAAAAGGAGTTGTGATTGAATCTTGCAATAACTTCTTTTGTTGCACCATTCCACCAACTTTATCAAGGGCATTTCTGCATTCTACCTCAGTGTTTGTTTTTTCAGCTGTATTTTGCATGTCCATTTTACTGATTTTTGTTTCAGAAAACATTGCACATAAAACAAAATTATCAACAAAGTATTCCTGTTTACTTTCTTTTCCATTTTTCACTGGTGTGCTGGCCACAATAGATTGATTTTGGTTACTTTTTGTTATAGACAAACCAGTAAGATCATCACAAAGGTTCTTCACTTCTTCATTTTTGCTTTCCCGTGAAACATCTAAGTCATGAACTACATCAAAAATTTTAAATTCCATTTTTTCACCATAATATGTACATTGAATAACATCATCGTGAACAATAATAGTATCATCTAATTCCTGCAGCAATGTGTCCACTAACATGTCAAAGTTTTCTGACCCCTTAGCACATAAAGGGTTTAAAATAACTTCCCTTGCAATCACGGAGAAGCATTCATTTTTTTGCACCATTATAAATTCACCTTCAGCGACATGTAGAGATTTTATCTTAACGCTTTTTACACCAATAACATCAACAGGAATAGAAGACAAAGGCCAGACAGTACCATATGTTTTGTGCAAACCAAATGATATCATAACCGAGCAAGCTACTTGTAAGTTACAAAGCTTGATTGTAGAAGGGTGCAGGAGGACAAGATCGTTTTTGTTGCTTGGTACTTTAAACTCTTCATTTTCACAACACCTGGTTTTACCATGCAATACGGAGTTGCTTACAAATCCAGAATCAACAAAAACAGAACTATTTATGCTTGTCTCGCTTACAGACTCCTTTGATTCTGAGCAAAGCTTTAAATGCTTGTTGAAAACAAGTCTTGGGTAATGACTATCACATACTCCACAAAATGACCATTCACTTTTTTCCTTTTTCTTGGCACTCATGATTGGAAGTTGTGACATGAATTAAAGCTAGATAAAATAAAATTAAAAAGATGGAGCAAAAGTTTTGTGTAAAACGTAAACAAAAATACAGAAATATTTGCCTCATCTTTTTAATTTTACTTTTTAGCATAGCATACTTGCACTCAAAAGGAAAAATTGATTGTAGCAAAAAAAATTACCTGTGTACACTGTCCTTGTGAGCCAGTTCTTCCAAGAATTTTTGTAACCTACACAAAACAATTCTAAGTTATTTCTATTTCTATTTATAAGACCAAAAATTTACAAGTGCTTTAAAACAAAATTTTACGGCCAGATTTAGGAATTATATAGCAGCAACCGAAATTCCAACTTTCTTGTTGGTGAAATGTGTTAAAGTTTAGTACTGAGATAAAACCCTTCTGAGTTAGCTAGGTATAGTAATCGAGGTTTATACATTATATAAAACGAAAATGGAATAGACTTCAGCTGATAATAAATCTACACAGGTATAGGAATGAATAGCTAAAGCTATATATTTGAAGGTTTTCAATTATTATTTTTACCTGGGAACAATTTCGCTGGATGAAATTGAAAGAAAAATAGAATTCCTGGAAAAACAAGTAACCCTGGATTCTGGAGTATTTGCTTAAGGTCTGTCTACCCTTGTATAAAATCAATATGGAAGTAACTGCCTATTTTTGCTGAACCACATAAAGTTTATTTTCTTTTTAGAGGGATCACTTGGAAATTTATTTTGTGCTGCCATGTATAAAGAAGAACTATTTTTTATTTTATTAGGTATGTGTGGTCACAACTTTCGCAACTCTATGGCAATGTCATTGTATTGAGTGCAGGGGATATCGCTTTTAATTGATGCACATCTGCTCTACGCTCGTAGAGCCCATGCTATCTTTCGTAAATGTTTCATAAACATTAGACAGCGACCTCAAAAGAGATATTGCGGAAAAACCGAATTTAGTACCTAAGTGTATAAAAAACATCCGATTTATGGAATATCATCTCTCTATTTTTCATCAAAATATCAAAAAAAGAATACTAAGCTGTAACAAATGTAAGATTAAATATCGTCACAGAAAATATCGAAAATATTTCTACATTTTGAAATTTTTCATCCGCAAAAAGAATCGATCTGTTGACTTTTATTAACGTTTAAAGGCCTCTTTAGCTTGACGATCCATGTAGAAATATTTTCGATATTTTCTGTGACGATATTTAATCTTACATTTGTTACAGCTTAGTATTCTTTTTTTGATATTTTGATGAAAAATAGAGAGATGATATTCCATAAATCGGATGTTTTTTATACACTTAGGTACTAAATTCGGTGTTTCCGCAATATCTCTTTTGAGGTCGCTATCCGCACAAATTTCTTCCGCAAATAATTTCTTCCCTTAAGGTAGTCTTATCTTTAATATGTTTTAGATACTGCTTAATTTTTGCCATTTAGCAACATTTTAACGCCGTTTTGCTTGTAAATTCTGTTTAATTTACGTTTCTACTGTGAAGGTTTGACCGTAAAAAGTCAACTTTGTACCCCAAAGGAGAGCATAAAGACGATCATTCCGACTGCAAGAATGGAGTGGAACCTTGCAGGTAAGAATGCTGGAAATATTTCGCAATTTACACAGGCAGCCTCATTTATTTTGCATTGGCTTCTAAAGATTTTTACAAGGACTTTTACTAAAATATTTGTTCTTGTTAGCTAGCTTGAAGACGGTACTTGGATTGAAGATAACACGGCTGTTTCGCTACGGTCAAACCGCGGACAAAATTAAAATGGCTTCCACAATTTTTTTTGGAAACTTTGTATTTTTATCATTTTTTAAGTTGTTCAAACTTTTTTTGTATTGTTTTAATTTTATTGAAATAAAAAGTATTAAAACGATCTACTTTTCTCCTTTTTAAATATATATATATATGTTATACATGTGTGGTATGGATTTCGAGTTATTTCGTCAAACAAAACACACAAAATTAAAAAAAAACATTATTTTTGGCGAAATTATACGATCTTTCAAACCTTGTGCCAACGCCGCGCTACTAGCTACGGACTTGAAAATTGGTATGGGGGGCCTGTAAAACATGGTTCTATTGGCCCGTACTGTGTATCGTTCGTCTCGCCAACTATAAACTACTTAAATTTAAAGTTAGAGTCTTCTTTAAGCGCTAAAAAAGAGGGGGAAAAGTTGCCAAAGTGGTACACGGCAATTTGATGTAGTGTGACCCCTTTTCTGTCTAATTAAATAGGTATCTAAACTTCTAAGCAAGTCACAGCGATGGCGTTTTATGTTTTGGTAGGTATGGTTTTTCCCAAAAAAATTACGGCGGCCCGGTGTTTACTTTGGACTTGATTGCTCGACCCGGAATCCTAAGTTCGAAACCGGAATTTTTCGAAAATGTTCGAATAAGCGAGACAACAGTGTCTTATCAATTTTGAAGCTAGCTAAAGGTTGGCAGACCACGAGGTAAGGGACAAAACAGTAAACTACTTTATTTTGCAGGGATTTTAATATTATTTTTTTGCTATAAGAGCACCCTTGATTTTAAGAAATTGTTTTATAGCTTTTAAAACTTCAAGCTTGGCTAATTGTTATCTTTTTTAATCTTTTTTCTTCTGTTTTGTATTTTTCTCTAAAGAGTAGCTATTTTTGGTCCTACAGTTTTGCATTTTGCATCGTGTTCTGTAGCTAAGTGACTTAATACTTCTTTTTTATATTTAGTTAAGACTTTGGTGGGCTTTCTCAAGATGAAATTGTTGAAATCAAAGATGTTTATAGCTAGCTAGCTAGCTAAATCTTGGCTTTATCACAAGATTGAGTGGTATTTTATACAATTTATAAAGAAAAACAAAATGATTGCTTTGTATATATTTAATGTATATAATAAATAAACTATTTATGCACAACTTGAGATATTTTCTACTAGCATGATAAACTAGAATGTTGAAACCGTCGACTCTGAATGACGTTTTATTTAATGTATAGATGTCACATATTTGGCCCGAAAACCCTTAGGACCAAAAGTGACCCTTTGGACAATTTCGGACAGTTAAATATTTCTTCTACATCATCTTTAATGGCTTCAGAATCCAAAGTAATGTTTTTTATTCAGTTAATAAACAAACTTTAAGCATACGTTGAGGCTCTAAAGGCCGTTTTTCACATAATTTCTCACATTTGGCCCAAAAATAACCCTTTGGACAATTTCGGACAGACTAATATTTCATCTGCATCATCTTTAATGGCCTTAGAATCCAAAGTAATGTTTTTTATTCAGTTAATAAACAAACTTTAAGCATACGTTGAGGCTCTAAAGGCCGTTTTTCACATAGGTCTCACATTTGGCCCAAAAATAACCTGTTGGACAATTTCGGACAGTAATAAAATTAAGTAATTTTCATTCCAGATATTTAACCTAACCTGTGGACCATAAAAAACATGTTTCCTTAACTTTATTCCAGAGATATTGTGGAAGACATTCATCTAAATGATAATTTTTAAGTCATTTTTTTAGACATTTTGGCCTAAATTTACCAATTTCGGACAGGTGTCCAAATTTATCTGAGATTATTATTCTTTTTACAGAATATAAAAATTTTAATTCGTTCTTGAGATATCCTGTTTTAACTGAGAGGGTAATTCGAATTATTTTTTCGTAACATTTTTTTCCGCTTCGAAACAGCCGTGATAATGAGCATATCATGAAAATCAAAGCGCTAGCAAATAATACACGTTTTCCCAGTTATTTTGATATATAGTGATACATGAAGTAGTGGTTTCAAAAGACAATGCTGCATGGCTATAAGAAAAATCTGTGCAGAGGCTACTGCACCGAAACTGCAGAAAACAACAACAAACAGGTTTGCCAGCACACAACAGTGGGTATTTTTGGTAAAAAGGAAAGGTCGTTTTCAGTTTTAATATTGAAGTCATATCTTCCAAATTGGTTTTGAAATGATTAGTACGGTGGAACTAATTGTACATATAACTTGAGTTGGATAAAATAAGGATATGTTATTTTTACTCAACTGTGAAAATGAAGGAAGGAAAATTTACCAAAATATAAATTTTATGTAATAATGGACACAACAGCTATATTCTGAGTTTACTTACTTTAGCCAATTTGGTAGCTTTGGGATCTTTCTCCATAATTATTTCGGGCTGCCGAACACAACACACACGGCCAGTTACGATTTAAAAAGAACGAAAAAGAGCATGGTCACAAATAAAGCCCCGGCCCTAGGTCGAATTTGCTTTTTATAAAGTGAACCACGGTACGTTATAAAATACGGACATTCAAGAATTTGAGATTTTAATGCAACTTTTTTTGTCTTGCCTTATATTATTTAAAAAACATAAAAGGTTAATACATTTTTAGAAAGTAATTTTGTCAGTAAATACAAATCTAGATTTAAACACCTTTTTTACGCCAAAAAGATCTTTTTAATATCCGCGTCAGAATATGGTCGGTAATTTACCTTGTAAGTACATTAATGGCAGACAAGCTGTGATGTTGTCAGAAAGTTTTTAAAAACTTTAAACTTTTAAACATGGATAGGATGGAGGGAGATGTAGGACCTGCTAGGTCACCAAATGAACACGAGCGGTTTGGTCCACTTTTATTGCGCGAATTCGATGAAAATCCAGGAGAAAAAGCATTTGATAAGAGTGTTGCTTTTGGAATCAGAGGTGCTGCTGTTGGTACGTAAAATTTGTTTATTGATTGTTTTATGATGGGTCATTTTCACCCCCCTTGCTGGCTTTTTGCTTTAATGGGGGCAGGGTTTTTTGCCATTCCGGACAAAGAAAAGTTCTAAAAACTTTCTTCTTCATGTATGTTCTGCCCAGATTGTAGCCTAGTTAACTAAGGCCACCATCAAAAATATGTTATGTTCGCGTCCTGAAGACCCCGCAAAAATGAGTCGGTCGGTCGGTCGGGCGTATTTTTTCCCGGGATTTTCAGATGGGGGCAAAATTCGTTCCCATGGCCAAAAAACAGTATAGCGCCACTCGACAGACCCTTTTTTCGCCGCCCTGTCTGTAAACTTGCCATGAGTACCCTAAAGATATTAATTTTTACGGGAATTAATTTTCGCGAGTTTTAGTCAATTTTGGGAAAATTAGTTCTCACGAATTTTTTTTTTCAAATATATATCGTTTGGATCAAAAAGTTTTTTCCGGGTTTTTTCCGACTTACCGACTCGGGTTTTTATTGCCAAAAGTGAGTCGGTCGGAGGACGCGAACATAACATATTTTTGATGGCGGCCTAAGCTTTCTTCTTCGAGTTGATAAAATGAGTTTCTCTCAAACTAAAGCTTAGACACGAACGAATGACTCAGCGGAAACCCCGAGTTTAAATTGGACAATGTGACTAATCGCTTCGGAGGCCATTTTAATTTATCTGTGAGTTGTTTACCAAGCTTGGCCACATCTTACTGTGGTAAAAACTTTATAGTTTACTAATGTTTGTTAGGGTGAGTGAAACCACTCGCTGGAATATTCGGATGAAAAGGGCTTTCCCCGACATGGACCACGTGAGCAAAGAACAATAGAATCAGCCAATCAAAAAGCGCGGCCAGATTTTGGCCGCAGAAAAATCGTTTGAGACCCAGCGTAATTTTTCCCACCTTAACTACTCCGATTTCCCGGTGGTAAGAAAAATTACGCTGGGTCTCCTGGCTACCCAGATTGCGAAAACGGCCTGTTTACAACACCGGGACAGCCGGATTATGTTTTTTTTGCACTGGTTATGTCGTGGTGACCGGATTATGAACACTGATATAATGGCTGACCAGGCAGGCTGTGATTGGTATTTTCTTCGAACTTTTGTGAATTAAACATTCTCTGGAAGCTAGATGAACACGCCTAAAAACTAGACATGGCGAAAGAAAAAAGTCTCGACGTAATTCTTAGTATAAAGTACTCTTGTAGTAAATACATTTCAACATAATATACTTTGAAGTAACTAAATTTCACAGAACCTAAATTATTCTTTTTGCGGGAATTAAGTTTGGTGAAAAGTTATTAAACTTGCGAATCCCAAAATTTAGTATTTGCCACGAAATTTCGTTTCATTTAAGAACAACAACAACTTTGCCACCAGGGCTATTTGCTTGTCAGAAGTGATGACGAATGATATAAAAGCGGTGGGCCCTGATTATATTTGTTCTATAAGTCTCGAATAATATTTGACTGTCATACATAAGCCGGCCTTCCCTGATTATGTGCGTTCTATAATAAGTGAGAAATAATATAAAAATATCGTATATAAGCCGGTCGGCCCCGATTACGTTTGTTCTATAAGTCTTGAATAATATTTGACTGTCATACATAAGTCGGCCTGCCCCGATTATGTTCGTTCTATAATAAGTGAGAAATAATATTAGACTGTCGTATATAAACTGGCCTGCCCTGATTATGTTCCTTTTATAAGTGCCAAATAATATTTTTTGAGTAATAAGCCGGCCTGTCCTGATTATGTTGCCCTGATTATGTATTTTCTGCCCTGTTCTTAACCGGGGCAAGCTGCCGTACTTAACCAGGGCAGCGTTTATTATCCGGGCAGAACATATATAGCGACAACAAAATGATTGGTTACAACAGATAAAAACAAAATAAACACAATTATCACCTTAATTGTGCTATAATTTGTAATGTACATAACAGTTCAAGACACATATACTACTATAGACGACTCTATCATGAAACGTGTTGTTTATAATCCCCAGACTTCTTACGCAAATCAACAGGCAAAATAATGCAGGCGGTAACTTCCGTGTGTGTGGACCATTCCATTCCAAACTTTGTTTCAAGTAGAACCATCTTTTGATCTTCAAATTAGAATATAGCGTGTAGTTTAAATTTGAATCATATATATATCAGCGAAAAGATGCTAGAAGCCACAGTATATACAAAAGTTTTTAACCATAATTTGACTTTTTTCACCTAAGGTCTGCATTTTTTTGCCCGTCCATTTTTTAGATTTTTTACGCACATGCACAAGAATCACGTAAAAATGTAAACATCGAAACTCATCTATAATTCTGCCACGTTTTTCAATTTTTGTGTTGTATGATTCAGGATTTATGCAACAGCTTATTAAAAGACTGAAAGCATTTAAAAAAAACATACAGTACAGCTTAATAAATGTGACTTTGCATGTACATGGGAGTTATCACCGTTGCATGCAAGCTTTCGATAGTGTCAGAACTTCTGTTGTCATTGTTACATATTCTTAAATCCATGAGCTATTTTTGCAGGTCAAAAACAGAGCTTTGGCAAAATCTAGGCCTCAATTTGTATTACAATACAGAATAATATGAAAAAGAGTTATTGGCAAATTTCAGGATGCTAGTTGTTTACATGTAAGTTTTAAAATTGTATCAACAAAATGTTGACTTTTACAGCTGGCGGTTTCACAAAATTGAAGTACACGAAATAGCGAGTAATTTCAAGACAAATTACCCTTTGGGTTTTTCCACACGTTAAAGACTAATCTATATTATAATACCCATATAATGTTGGGTAAAAACAGGTTAAACAGGTTGTAAATTGTGTTCTTATTTTAAAGTTTTTTCGGAAAAGGGTATTTATTCCCATATGGATGTGTGACATTGTTTACCTGTACTAAGCACACAGCCCGGAGTAACAATTTTAAACTTTCGCCAAGAACATTTTCGGAAAAATAAAAAAGTTTGGTCAGCTGTTTTTGCTATGACAGGTATTTTGGAACCCGGAACATAAATGAATATGAAAATAGGTCTGTTAGAGTATCATTCTTTTTGTCATGTTATAATATTTTGGAATTCTACATTATTTTTATCACAAATTGCAACCAAAATACAAGACAGAGGCTAAAAATGTGACAAAAATAAGCAAGGACATCCCAAGGAAATTTTGGAATCACTCAGAAGAGCAGGTCAACTATGTATTGTGTCAGTATGCCTACTTAATACTATTTTTACAGATGTTGTTTGGAAAATACAGCATACATAATAACTGGCGACACAGGATATATGCCAACAATTTGGATGCTTTTCAATCAACTATTTTTTATGATAAGAAATTGCATTGGTTCTGCTTCACTCATAAATTCACAGGCAAAGAAAAATTCCCTCCCCCTTCACCTTTATCAAAAAACGTATTTTTCATCTTTCTTTATAATGTGTCTTTTCTCTTTGAGTTTGCCGTGTTGTGATAAAAATTTTTACGCTACAAAGATCGAAATTACTTTGCTCAAATAAATTCAATAGTGTAAAAAAAATAATGTTTTGTATTGATTAACGCACCAGCTCAAAAGAGCGAAGACCGAAAAAAATGAAGGTTTAGCAACTTCAGTTAAATAATAAATATTCCCAAATCAGTTTTGTTGTTGTTGTTGGTTAGCGCATTGCGCTTAGATGTAATGTTTCTGTGCTGGTTTAAATCTCCCTAAAAAAAGAACTTTGTGAACAAAACCTCATTGATGACATTGCATTTGACCATTTGAGGCATAGCCAGTTAGCCCAGTATAAGTTGGAAATCAATACTATCCTTGCAGGCAAGATAGTAATAAACAAACCATTAGAACAGCCCAGTGTCTAGAAATTATATTGCAAGTCAGCAAACTATATATGCACTACTTCGCTACAAACTAAAAATTTGCTTTTAGCATGTCCCATTTTCGTGTTATTCAGTATTATACGTATACTTCGTGAAACGTAAATAGTTGTGGAAATATGTCTATTGATTTGTGAGCACCCCTTTATTTAGTGAGTGATCACCCCTTTATTCTGCACTACAGTTGCTTGACTTTATGCGCAACTTTTGGACCTCTGGCAGTGTTATTTTCAGTAAACAGCAGTACCAAGACATTTGTTTATTTATTTTTCTTAATTCATTTATTTTTTTATTAATTTATTTATTTTCAGGTGTTTTGGTTGGTGGTACTTATGCAGCTATGTTTGAACCGGCATCAAAAGTTAATGGTATAACATATGCTTTGCGACACATGGGAAAAGCTGCAGTATTTGGAGGTATAGCCTCATATTTTACTCTTGCGCAACAAAGTAAAAGCAATGTTATTTTATGTATTGGTATTCCAATTGCATTCGCCAGGGTTACTAGCGCCAAATAAACATAATACACTACAAGCCACAAAATGTTAATAGCACATAAAATGTATATATTGATACAGGTTTATCCTGGCACATCCATATTTTCATTGTAGAGATGAACCTTCATTTATACAAATTTAAAGTAATTTCCCATATTGCAAGGCAGTGCATTGACAGAGATCAATGTTCTGCAGTAGTGCCCAAGACTAATAGTTACTGTATGGATTATTTTAATAAATCTAATTTCATGAGGCCATAAAAGTTTACATATAATTATATAATTATCTATCAACCATTTTTTACGCTAGCACAAGTGTGAAAAACTTAAGGATACGGTAACACCCTTCAGAGTCATTTTTTTTAAAAAATTTTGATTTGCTTTTTCTCGAAATAAAATTTTTAATCGTAACGGTATATATTTTTGTCGAACACTCCCCTCCATCTTGTCGAAATTGTACGAAAACAAGTTTGTTGCGACAATTTTATCTTTGGCTACAAAACTTTGCTTTTTCTAATGCAGAAAGTGAGGAAATATCGAGTTATTGATCTATCATGCTTAAAAATAGATAAATCAGTCATAAAACAGCTATTGTAACACAAAATATGCGATATTTTTGGAACCACGTGTTGTTTTGAGTAAAAAAAGCAAAGTTTTTTAGAGCTGAATATAACAGCTTCGCAATCATATTTTTTTCACCGAACAAAAATTTTACTGAGGGGAGTGTTCGACAAAATGAACTGGAAGGGTGAATTTTTGTATAAAATTTTTTTTCTCCTTTTTGGATTTTTTTTATAGAAATACTTTATCATCACTCTAGAGATGATTTATTTGGCTTTCAGAATATATATATTTGTTAGGGTTAATATAGCGAGCAGAGGAGATATTTTAAATATGGTCAGTATGTGCCTCAGGGGGTTACCGTATCCTTAATAAGTAACAAAACTTTATTTAAGTCTTTTTTTAAAGTGCTGTTCATATCAATTACATTATCAGTTACCAGTACATGTAAAGTCTTATATTACTGTTCAGAAGGTTAATAAGTTGGCCTAAATTTGAATTTTTTCGTCTCCATGACACTGTATCAGATATGAGTAGTGTGTACAATGGCCTGTAAATCAATCAGACAATTTGATTTTTTTATTATTGTGTACCCAGGTAATAATATAACAAAGCATGCGTTATTCAACATACACTACAGATGGCCTGGGTAGTTTATATTCACCCATCATAATTGGAGGTTCGATCGGGGTGAAACATTCTCTGTTGGTTATAAACATATGGATGTGCAATGATTAAAAATCACCTACATATACCTAACATCTGGATAAACTATATGCGTACATCACTAACATGCCAGGCATTACGCACATAGTGTAGGAAGTTCGTCTGAGGCTCCCAGTTCTGGGGGCCACAGATCAAATCTTCCTCGCTGTCAGGTAATATGTTAGTGATATACAAAGTAGCTTCGCTGCAATATGATAAAATGTTCTTGTGGAAAACAATATTTTAGAATAATCTTATTGTTTTTAGATCTATCTTTTCTAGTCATCAAGCTGGTAGTTATTTACAGCTGTTGTTTTTTGTTGTTGCTGTTGTTGTTTTAATTCCAGCTTTTGTCAAATCTTACACCTGGTCAGAAAATTCCTAGAATATTACTTCAATAAATATTAAAATTTACTTTTTGAAAATAAGCCGGTGCACTGATTCCATATTTGCTAAAATTGAACATATGACAGTCCTATTTTTTACGAAGGTCTGAACTGATTGTTTATATTTTTTGTAGGTGCTTATGGAGCTCTGTTAGGTGCAGGTATTCCAATTGCACAGGCTATCCGAAAGAAGAATGATCCAGTGGCTTGGATGTGGGGTGGCTTCGCTGCTGGAACAGTTTTTGCGTTAAAAAGTAAGATTAAGTTGCCACCTGAAATATACGTAATTGAAATAAACATTACAGAGGAAACTTGCTTGTTTTATTGTAAGCTAAAACCAAGGGCTGTTTAACCTATATCATTTGAAATACCTGCTCAATTGTTATGAAACTGAATGGAATATTTTTAGGACAGGCATCTTTTCTTTGGGCCACACCAGCTGCTGGCGTCATGTTTTCTCAGACATAGCAATCTCTCTTACTCATTGAGAATGCTATAAATTTTGACTTATAATCAAATGAACATAAAAAAAACTTCAAAATAATTAATCAAACAAAGTGCTCATGTTTTTATTCAAATATTTAGGTTGAGCTTTGCAACTTTTTGACTTCGTGTCATCGGATTTTTTTATGATGTGCCTGTAATTAAACTTTTTTGTACAAAAAAATCACTATAGTAAAATAATTAAAATATTTGCTTTGGATAGGTAAGGGTATTTTTCCTCAATTTTGAAAATTAATTATGACATCGCACAAAAAAATGCTAGCGACAGCATTAAAGTAATTATGTTAATTTATTTCTTTGTTCCAAGCTTTCAGTCATAAATGTAATTCTTTGATAATTTAGGGACAGTGAGGACTTTATGCTGCCCTCCTTTACCTGAAAGAACAAAAAAATAGGGTTAATTTGCGGTCAAAGATTATGCTTGATTTTTTTAAAATTTCTTTAAGTAATATGAACTTGCATGGTTAAACAAAATATAAAAAAAGGAAGAAAAAATTATTTAAAGTGTTAGTGCGAAAAACTGGAAGTTTAAAATTAATAAAATTGTCACTCCCTTAGTAAACCAACTTGTTATTAAAGTCTATTTTATTAGTGTCCCTCATTTCAGTATCAAGTGTAGCTACTTGTAAAAAACACTGAATTTTCACAACAGAAGTGTTCCACCACGTGTACTGCCCACTTGTGCTTTGTTTGCTATCTCCTACCGAATTTGAGTATTTATTTTAATCACATAACTTGTGTAACTACCACTAACAAGCCTTCCTCTAAAACGTCACTGAGCGTCTATTTCGAGATTTCGACTTTTTTGTGTTGCTTGTTTTAAAAATAAATTTTTATGAACACAAATTCTTTTATGACTGTGAAAAATGATCAAGTAATGGTTTACTTCACAGGAAGCTGTTTTTAGAAGTGTATACCCTATGATGACGATGTAGGTAGATAAACCGGACCACAGTTCTTATGGTTGCGAATTTTCTAACCACTATGTAACTCTACAACGACATTACTTTGTTACACAAGAACAAAACTTGTGCAGTTCAGTTTAAAGGATATTTTCAAAAATAGTTTTTATCTAGTTATGACGTCATAGCGACTCGCTGTGTTTGTGGATATTTAAATACTTCACTTCTCATACGTTGAAATGTTCAGGAATGTCCATTTTTGAATGTTGTACATTCGGTTGGACTCTTCTTACGAATGTCAGTTCCAGTTGCTGTTTAAAAATTTTTGAAACAACAAAAATGTGGGAAAGACCTTAAAAAACTTGAAATGTGGCAAAAAATGGCGCGAAAACTTTTAAAACAGAAAACTTGAAATGTGACAAAAAATGGCGCAAAAACTTTTAAAACAGCAAAAATAGGGGGAAGACCTTAAAAAACTTGAAATGTGACAAAAAATGGCGCAAAAACTTTTAAAACAGCAAAAATAGGGGGAAGACCTTAAAAAACTTGAAATGTGACAAAAAATGGCGCGAAAACTTTTAAAACAGCAAAAATAGGGGGAAGACCTTAAAAAACTTGAAATGTGACAAAAAATGGCGCGAAAACTTTTAAAACAGCAAAAATAGGGGGAAGACCTTAAAAAACTTGAAATGTGACAAAAAATGGCGCAAAAACTTTTAAAACAGCAAAAATAGGGGGAAGACCTTAAAAAACTTGAAATGTGACAAAAAATGGCGCGAAAACTTTTAAAACAGCAAAAATAGGGGGAAAGACCTTAAAAAACTTGAAATGTGACAAAAAATGGCGCAAAAACTTTTAAAACAGCAAAAATAGGGGGAAGACCTTAAAAAACTTGAAATGTGACAAAAAATGGCGCGAAAACTTTTAAAACAGCAAAAATAGGGGAAAGACCTTAAAAAACTTGAAATGTGACAAAAAATGGCGCGAAAACTTTTAAAACAGCAAATATAGGGGGAAGACCTTAAAAAACTTGAAATGTGACAAAAAATGGCGCGAAAACTTTTAAAACAGCAAAAATAGGGGGAAGACCTTAAAAAACTTGAAATGTGACAAAAAATGGCGCGAAAACTTTTAAAACAGCAAAAATAGGGGGAAGACCTTAAAAAACTTGAAATGTGACAAAAAATGGCGCAAAAACTTTTAAAACAGCAAAAATAGGGGGAAGACCTTAAAAAACTTGAAATGTGACAAAAAATGGCGCGAAAACTTTTAAAACAGCAAAAATAGGGGGAAGACCTTAAAAAACTTGAAATGTGACAAAAAATGGCGCAAAAACTTTTAAAACAGCAAAAATAGGGGGAAGACCTTAAAAAACTTGAAATGTGACAAAAAATGGCGCGAAAACTTTTAAAACAGCAAAAATAGGGGGAAAGACCTTAAAAAACTTGAAATGTGACAAAAAAATAATAAATTAATCTCGCCTACTGAGGAAACTTCTGTTAGGTAGGCGGGTAAAAGTTTTCTCTCGTATGAACGCGACTAAATTTTGTTAAGAGTTTGTTAACAACCCGAGATCTCGACGCTGAAACATTTACCTGATTTCCGAGGAAATATTTCCCATATGGACAGCCCCTAAGCCAGTTTCGTCGAAGATGTAGCGATGAGTACTGACTGTTGCTATGGTCGCATGTTGCTATGGTTGTATGACGTCGTTAAGATGATAATCAAACCAACGCAAATACATCCCATATCCGTATCGTCTTTTTATTGTGTGTAAAAATAGTGCTGTTAGTTTGTGCTGGAGTGGTAATTAGGTAGTAGCGAAGGAAGGACGTATAATGTCTTCAGTAACTAATTTTGTTGCTACAAAAATTTTAAGTGCTCGGTTATTCAGATTTTTTGTTAATTAAAGAGGTACGAGAAACTTATCTTGATCATATGTACAGGGAAATGTAAATTTCCGTAACATAAAGTGTTCTTCAACTAAAACACACATCATTTCTTCCAATGATATTTAAAATAAAAGTTCTTTTAAAGGGTTTACTGAATTTGTTATTAGAGTGTTTACGCCTAGCTTACACTATATTTTGTTTTTTAGGTGGCCGACCAACTACTGGATTACAAGTCGGTGTACTTACAGGCTTAGTGATGGGTATTGCGAAACTTACTGAAGGTTATAAAGAACCATATCCTGATCGTCTAAAATATTTGCGTGAGCCTCCACCGAAGACATATAAACTGTTTGATGAGGAAGGGAATATGATTACACATACAAGATTATAAATTTTGATGCGTTGTAATATGTGCATGAATATATATATATAAATATACTTAGTTTGTTCCATGCATTGTTTTGTATGTTTTACACTTGTCGCTGTCTATGACAAAATCGATACACATTTATCGCATTTACTATTTCGTGTGTTCGTAGCACGAATTTTATTTTTATTTTTTATTTTTATTTTTAAATTTCTTAAAAAAATCGCCAAATTTCAAGAAAATAATAATCTGAAAAAAAAAGATGGGTGACACTTTTTTTTACAAACAATAGATCTTATAAATAAACATTGTTTAGCTATTTAGGTAAAATGCCTCCCAAAAAATTGTTAAGTCATCGTTTGTCTGGTAAGATTCTACGGAGTAAATTGTTTATTCAAGGGTTTATTTGGTTTTATTTGTAGTTTAAAACAGGATGTAGAAGATTAAACTTCAACTATCTCGTTATTAAAAAGGTGCAACTAAAATACAGTCACAATAGTGACACACCCAATTCTGTTGTTTAATTTACATTTGGGAAACCAAAGTGGTGTATGCTACTTGGTCTGTGACCACAAATCATGCTAGGTTTTGAAGCCCACTAAATGACTCTGTTCACAATTAAAACGCAAGACGTTAAAATTAGACTAGGTGTAGCCACTAAGTTCGCGTAAATTTAATCTATGTTTACACTTAGATGCAATGGTCTGCTGCAGTGGTGGTTCGAATCCTCATTGTTCTTCAACCTGTTGTTGGATTTTTAAAGTCGCTTCATTTTGCGCAGTTTAATATTCAATACCGGAATTAAGACTAAAAATATCTTTACTGTTTCATAGTGACAAAAAGGTAATCAATCAACGACCGTTCTAGTTCTCAAAATTTTCGTCAGTTTGTAGCACTGATTCAACAAAGGGCCGCACGAAAATAAATTCCGATATTGCAACGGCCGTTCCAGTAGTCTTGTTTGCGTGTTAATCAATGTATCTTGCAGTCTTATACACAGGACATGTAGCCTGTTTAAGCAACAACAACAGTCGAAGCGGTCGTTGTAGAGTTCTCTAACAACATGTTTTTCCCTCTTAAAACTTTTATTTCCCGGCAATCAGCTCTCTAATTTCTCTCTAATGGGAATCGTGCAACCAGAACACGAAAGCTACTTATATATATTAAAACTGGAGAACAAAATCACAGATTTATAATTTTAGTAAAAAGATATTTTTTGACTTTCACATCTATTTTTTCATTAATATAATGCAAGGTTTAATAAACAGAGATTTATAATAAATAATATATATATAAATATGTACAATTTACAAATGCTAGAATAAACTTCACCATACAACTACTGTTTTATAAAACAACTTTATCAGGTTTCTGGACCAGCCAGTTCTTTATTCAAGTTATTCTGCAGCTCAAGGAGCGTAACGTGGAAATATTATTCAATGCAGGTCAGTCACAATCAGACGGCTAATCACGCCGTTTTCCGCACCGTGTGGAAATTGATAATGCAGTCATATTAGAATTTCGTAACAAACTCGATACTTGTTCCAACAATGTTCGATTTGGAGTCATTTTCAACCCAAGTAGGGATAGATTCAATACTTTTGTAGATTTTTTGTTTTTTACTTATTCTTTTATCTGATTTTCGTGTTTCTTTTACATCAGACTCTTGCGGGCTCGACTTTCTAAACGAGCCCAGATTTAAAAGTTTGTTAGAGCGCCTGTGCGCTTGAGATGCATCATACACGTTTACATCCAAACCGTTTGAGTTTGTCTTTGTTAAGGCGTTCTTTAGGTTTGATTTGGGTGTTAACTGGAACATGTCGTTGTATATTTGAGTAAGCGAGGCATAACAAGAATCGCATACTTGTTTCGGTAGAAGAACATCTGCAACTGCTAAAGGCATCTTGTTGTGTTAGTCTCGTTTAGTAATAAATTACCTAAAAAAAGAAATAAAACAAATTAAATTATTGCCATATTAACAAAGTAGCAGTTATAATGCCTTGCGGTTTTTATAACTGACAACGTAAATCCACTTTGCTTTCCGGGCGGTTAAATGGAGTGGTACGACAGAAATGTACCACCATGAGGAACAAGGTAGACATTATATTAACAGTAATTACAAACGTCATTAAAGTATCCGCTAATTAAATGCTTCATTAAAATCGAGTTAATGTTGTTTTTGTCTTGATCAATTTTCTTGTCCTTGAATTGTTAAAGTGATAAACACAGTTAACAAATAAGATGAAATCTATGGTAGTTTTTGTTCCTGAAAATTTAAGGGAAATTTAATTCCTTCTTTTCTTGTTTTTCTATTTTTATTATTATTATTTACTTCTCAAAGTACTATAACAATTTAAAATTAAAAAGAAAACAAAAATATCAAATAGCAATAATTTTACTTGTCAGAACCAATATTTTTAAATATTTACACCGTTCAGCATATCCGATCTCACATGTTTAGCCAGTAAGGAACAATCAAGGAGGACATTGCATCAAATTTTTCGCATACCTTATGGGATTAGGATTCTTAACGAATTATATATATCTGGGTTGTCAATTGTAATTTAATAAAAACTCGTCAGAAATGGTAAATGGTAAATATGTATTTATTCTACTTAAAACTATTCTCCTATTATCAAAACAATAGGTCAGAAATCAAGAGATTAAGATATTATCAGATAACCCGCGTTAAGTTTAATGTCCAAATCCCGCTAGGAAAATTAAAACGTAAAAATAAAACCATAATAAGAACGTAAAATATTCACAGCAATATTCGCTGTTGTTGTATTATAGTAATTCCACACCAGGGTGCTATATTAAGGTAACTTACTCGCAAGTTAGGTCCCCTCTTCTAAGAAGGAACCAAAAATAGAGATACAAAAAGGGATCCACCATAACATAACATAAAGACAAAACACGTATGTACGCCACTAAATTCTAATTTGATTGATTCTTACCTATTACAGATGTTCAAGTCGTACTCGCTTCACTGTTTGAAAAATTGAACTGTCAGAAAGATCTGTGATGATGATGTATTTATTTACGACAAGTGTCAACAATGAAAGATTGATGATAGCAATTAAAGTTTTATAAGTGTTTTGCTTAATTAGGAAACGAAACAGACATAAATACTATCCCCCTGTTTTCAGTACAATTAGCCTACCTTCAGGGGGTTATAACAACAGACAGGTAGTGATTTAATACGGCTTAATATGTTTTGGACGCGTATTTGTTTTGACACAATAATTTGTCATAACGAGCTATTAAAACTGCTAAAGAGGTAATTGAAAAACCCTAAAATATTGTACTTGTTAAATATTTCTACTGATGTCATCAAATATTTGACTTCGTGATTTAACTATATGATGTCAGACATCTATGCACTACCGTGACTTCCTGTAATGGTTTTGTTGCATTCTCATGTCCTGTGACACTGTGTGGCATAGCATACACGAAAGTTCTATATTCCGTTACATGCGCTAAATGTTTTTTTAATCATTTTAAAGTATTTTTTTATCAACTTTTTATTTTTTCAACGAACGAGAGTCCGCACGCCTGTGATTTTAGATGTCAAGTTTGTTTTCAATACAGTGTCAAGCAAACGCTGACTTTATGAATACGAAGAGAAGGGTGAGAAAACGCCCATTAGAACGCCTATCATAAATGATTCTGTAGTCGAAAGTGGTAAATAATTTAGCCTTGAAGGGAAGAAACTCTAAAGATTCAGAGAAAAGATGATGCTGGGCAATCACCTCTAGTTTTCAGCTTTCATTAGAATCAGACAATTAGTCAGCTTGAAACGATAGTAAAAGAAGTGACAGAAAACTGGTAAAAACCATAATAGGACATATCTGAAGCTCTGAAAAGAAAAGCCAAAGCGAAATCATAAACAAAAGTAATAAAACGACTTTAAAAATTTCCCTTTTTTCACTTTATTGTTGTCTCAGGTTGGGCCTAAAAAAAGGGGGGGCTCGATTGTAACCTTTTGAATTACGTGTCTAAGATAATGATAGTTGATAAAAACATGGATGATGTTATCGAAGGGGAAAGGGAGAAAGCCGGATCAACCTCGTCCCCAGGACATCTTGTACCTTTTCTGACATTGGGACGGCGATACGAGCAACCCGATGTCAGAGAAGATGCAGGATGCCCTGGGGACTAGGTTGGGTGTGAAATCCTGAATATTTTTCAGGATGTTTCATTTCGTTTCATATAGTTATATAGTTTCCTGCCTTGGGTTTCATTCTAAGGACCCTTGTGAAAAAAGTCCGTTGCAAGTTTCCAAGCAGGAACGTCGGTATATCATAAAAAGGTCAAATGTAACAGAGCCAGACGATTTCTGCTATGAAAACCATCGGAAATGAATACCGTCGTCATGAGGGTTGTCGGAAATAAAAGCCGTCATATTAATATTAATGTGAGAAACTTCATAGACACCAGGAAGAGCTAGTTTACAATTAATCTTTGCTTTAGAAGGTTGAATAAGTTAATAGGTTATCGTCTGTTGATTCATTTGTATTTAAAACTTTGCTTCGTATGTTTCATCAAGAAGACTCTGAAGATAGTTTGAATGACAACCTATAGTGTGTTTGGGTTTGCAGACAACCTGGAACACTTTATAAACATTATAGTTACAACCTCGTTCCCAGGTTTTTAGCATGTGATAAAGTCGTAGGATTTCCGCTTAGAAGCAAGAATAACAACAAATTGTAACTTTGGATTCTACGTCTGGTCTAAACAATTTTTTTTTTGAACAGCGAATTTATTAAAGAAAAAAATTAGGTTTAAGAAATCCATCAAGGAAGAAAACAGTAGAGATGCATCCCATGTTTATTCGCTGTAAAAGCTAACCATAAAAATGGATGCGAAAAAGAACTGTACAAGTGAGACTACAGACTACAGACTGTATAAGTGAGACTGCAGGTATGTAAACAAATATGTAAATAAATATGGCGCTCGATCGAACCCGAAAGCCTTTTTATTTTTATATTTAAAAACGCGATTATATACATGAATTAAATCTAAGAACCACTGAAAATTTTGTTTTTATGTATAACATATAGTACCCGCTAAATAGCTGTGGAAAACAGACAAAAATTCTCTTGTGTACGCATATAAATAATCGATAAAGTGGACGGAGATTGCATTTCAAGAAAAAGTTGCTCCATCTAATAAAGTCCACCATTCTAACAATTTGAATTCGCATGGTATTTAAAAATGAAAGGACATGTCATTTTTGTCATTTTTTGTCATCTATATTAAAAATGTCAGCATGGATCAATATAATTAATTAACATTTAGTATTTATTTAACATATTGAAATAATTTCTCAAAGTTTTTTTTAGATACAGCTGATGGGAAAATTTTAAAGTTTTGTTTAGAGCACTATAGCGGAAAACGAGCCTAACTTAACTAAATGCCGTCAAGCACCCCACGTGTCTCATTGAAATTGTTAATCCCTTTTAATTTGGTGGCATGAGGACGAAATAATATTTTTACAGCTTCCTTTTGTGTGTGGCTCATGATTTAGGAATTCGTTTTTAGGAAAAACATTTCTTTCCGATTAAACTCTTTTTATTCCATGTGTTTATAAAGAGTAAAATAATACTTAAGATTTAATTTTGATTTGAAAGTGTTTGCGTCAAATCGCGGTCCAAAGTGAATTTCTACCTCCTTTTTAATGACACAGAGGAATGAGAAGTCCTGGGTACATGCACCATTTCCCAAACTTTGATATTATTATGCAATCGTTTACCGTCACATTTGCTATATCACCAAAATAGAAATTTCGAAATCTAAAAGTGACTTTTTAATCACGTCAAGTTATGTACACAAGAATTAACAGCCCTGAAAATGAGACTGCTTCACATTAAAATAAAGGTACCTCGAACTGAGGAGAAAAAGAAAGTTACATTTTTTAGCAATATAAATCAGTTATTTAATTTTAGCTTGCAACAATTTCAGTTGATTTGAAGTCATAAAACGATTACTCTCCTAGATATAAAAAAATAGTTTAAAAAAATAAAAATTTGAGAAAACCAAAACAAGCTTGCTCACCTCTTGCAACAGCTATCTTTCTTTCATCAAAGTTTGAACTGACTTAATCTCACTCCGTGTTTCTTTTATAAGCAAGTCTTAGATTGCTGATTAACAAAAAAGCAGTCATGCGCGTAGGAAAGGAATGTATGACGTCACAAACTACTTATTTAATTACCAGACTCTTTAGGTTAGCCACAAATGCATGTAAGATAGCCTGAAATGGTAAAGATGGAAGTGATGATACGAAATGGAGATTTTGAAATCTGCAAAAAATAAATTACTTTCACGTCTGTTTACGACAACACATTTGTGAGATGCAATCTGTGAGATAAGTATTAGACAACCTAAATGCGAACATCGTTAGGACTTATACTAAGTATGTTTTATTTTCTGCTGAGTGTGTTCACATATGTCATACACTAAATTTAAATTATGAGTTAACTGGAAGTTAAAAATGGATTAACGGTTTAAGAAGTGTGTTGCAGGTTTAGGAAGGAATTAAAAAGATTATAACGTCCGAAACTTACACAAACAAAAACAAATTATGTTGATACATTGTGTTTTTCAGATAAACTTACTTAAACTATTAAGGAGTACATTTCGTCCTAAGTGTGAATACTTCTTTCCATCCGCGCAAAGTGTCAAAGAATCTATATTACAATACCCGTATACGTCTGTCTGTCACCCAGAATGGTAACCGCAGTAGCGGGACACACGAAATGCGGTTAATAAAGGACGGGCGAACGCGTGGATTTATATACGGGTTACCGACTAGTGTGAAAAATTCTTTCCTTGCCTTATTTGATTATCGTGTAAGTCACTAAAATAAAAAATAACGGACTATTTCGTAACCTTTTTGATTTGTGATAGTTTTGCTATTATTCATTTAGTATTAATAAGAAATACAAAAGAACTTTATGAAGGAAAGTTAAACACAAACTGCTGAGTGTGGAAACATTGAATAACTGAGTCGCGGTATGCAGGGAAGGAAACATTGGATAACCAAGTCGCACAGTAATCATTAACGTCGTCATCAACAGTGAACTTCACAAGAATCGTTATTCATATAAACTTTGGAGGTTTTTGGCTGTTACGAAACATTTATAACTTTTCAAACAAGTATATCTTTTATTACTTTTATTCACTCGCAGCCTCGACTATTGCTTACAAACCTCTTCCTTTTTACAAAAAAAAATATGTGCTTTATGTTACTTTTAAGCTGCTGCTTATAGAAACCGCGTGTTAGACTGACGTAACCAGCGTATCCTCTGAAACGTATCTGGGCGCTTATAATATGTTTCGGGCGCACCCGGGCGCTTATAATATGTTTCGAAAATTTGAGAAACAGTTCTTAGTGAGAATGCTTATTGGGTGCTAATTAAATTATTATTAAAACTGGTGCTTCTTAGAGGGAATACTTATTGGGCGTTAATTAAATTACTATTAAAACTGTTTAAATGGGTGCGCCCTCGTAGGTGTTCTTGTATCAATGTTTAGAAAAAATATAAACACATCTGATTAGTTTAGCAGTTTTAATTTTACGCAGTTTGTAAAAAAAATGGCTAATTATTATACACCACACAAACAAATTGTATCTATGGCAACATCAAAAACAAACGGAAAGAGGAAAAAGATAGTACGTATCATCACAAAACAATATAACTGTATCGACTTTTTATTGGTGTTGTTTTTGATCAGGTGGGCGGTACGTAACCTAGTTTCCAAGGTTTTTTTTTCTTTCTGCCAATCTTGGACGGGCAGAGCTCTTTTGTTATTTAACACAGAGTTTTTAATGTATTACAAATATTTTAAGTTATTTTAGAGTGTATGGTCTACATCTTGAATTTATTTCTTACCTCTGGACTTACACAAAAGTACCAAAAATGCCATCTTGTGTGCTAAATATATGACCCTGTTATATCTTTTTCTCATATTAGAGCGCTAGTTTGTCTGATTATATAATACCTAAATGTTTTTGGTACTATGGGAAATGAATAGATGAGGGCTTAAGATTCGAAATATTACGTAACAAGGGGTGGTACTGGATTTGTTACGATGCGTTACAAGGGGTGGGTTGGTGGGGTGGTAAAAATTATTTCATTAAACAGTTGTGAAATGGTACGAGCATAATCAAGATTTACCGCCTGTTACAGATATCTAACATGCGTTAAGGCTTAAAAAGGAGAAACTAATAGAGTTGTGTTGAAGAAGAACATTTACAAGTTACTGTATGTTTTGGAAAGTATATGCAATTAACAGGCGTCGAATAATTTGTTTGTTATTTCCTGGATAGGTTGCTAAGCAATCGTTTGTTTGTTATTTTTTAACCAATTAGTTTACTTTATCAATATCCCTCCAGCTGTTCATTATCAGATGTTGGACAGCACCCTCAATCTCAGAGCTTTTTACCCTCGTCTACATGGCAGGAAGCGAAAAAGATAAAAAAAAAACTGTGATAGAGTGTGTGTTGGGCGTGATGATGCAGAGAATATCCAGTAAAAATTTATTAGCCTAAATTTTTAAACTGTCAAACAACGCTGTCCAAAATCGTGTACAATTATTACGCGATGTTTCTGACGAATCTCTTTCATACTCGTTTCTCAACGATTCTCTATCCAAAACTGTCCTATTCTTTATTGCACCGAAGAATATAGAAATAAAAAAAGGAAAAAAATTAATATAAACAAAAATGAAATCCATGTTTTTATATCACAAACATACTTAGTAAGTATGTTTGTCCTAAAACTTTCTTTTAACTTCAGGTGGGCCAGCTTAAGTATATGATATTTTTCAATATAAACCCTCGAGCCCAGCTCTATGATATAATGCTTCAATAAAAACGCATGGATGGAATCATCACCTAGTCATTTTACTACGTTTGTTTGCGGCCTTGTTGTCTAAAATTAGCAGACAATCCAATTAACAGAAATGCATAGGAAATGGGTATTTTTTAAATTTTTTTCTTTCTAATTAGAACAAACTTGCAGCAAACAATGTCACTGCTTTTTAAATTATTTCTGTAGAGAAATAAGTAACGAAAAAACAGTGTTTTTACTAAGATTTTTATTGTCGTATTTCAAACATTTAGAAATAGTACAACATGTTGTGCCACAAAACGATACTAAACCAGAATTTCAAGTCCATATCCTGCACGGTGCACTCTATTATTATTATCTCTTTTTATCTAGAACAATTTCGCAATGGTCATGAGAACCAAAATATAGGGCAGGCCTTTCTGATTGACGGACGGATTCTATTCCCACTGATGCTGCGTGTAAATTGTTTCACAATTAATAAATACGACAATCTAGAGTTTTTATCACGTGTTTTGTTAATAAGACCTTCTAGAGTTTTTATCACGTGTTTTGTTAATAAGACCTTCTAGAGTTTTTATCACGTGTTTTGTTAATAAGACCTTCTATTATACCTAAGTTAATTTCGTCCACGTCTCCTATTCTTGGTAATAAAGCATAAAAAGTCTGTTTATAAGATCGCATAGCTTATTGGTTTTTACAAACCTAGCTAGGGCACCCGCTCTCCTTCTCACTTCTTGGATTTCTTTTAAACATGTATTCAATTTACGTTGATGTTTTGTTTTCATGATTTCAGCTCCCTTAACCCTATTCGGTCCGGGGTTTTTCGAACATACTATAACTTTTCATAGGGTTGTTCAAATTGAATCAAACTTGGCACACTTATAGTACGTCATAAAAGGGAACAAAATGGCGGCAATAAATTTTTGCTTGCGTCAGCACATTTGCTGTGACGTCATCAGAAGCTTGAAATTTGTTAAAAATGCCACTATCTGCTTAAAATTTAATTACTTTTGTTCTATAGCGAATTTTTACATTCTGTTTGAAGTTTCTGAAAGCTAAATAAAAGTTGCTTAACATATCTTCCGGTTTTTACATGGATCGGATAAAAAATTGCCAAAAATTGCCCGAAAATCCGGTTTTTCCCGATTTTCGGGTAAAACCCGAGAAAATCGGGAAATCGGATTAGTCACGTGTCTAAATTATGCAAAATGATTCTTCTTGATGAAACAAAGTTGTGTTGAAAGTTTCAAATTCTAAGGATAATCCCAACAGGAGTTATTATATTTGCCCCATTATAAGGATTTCATAGAGATTTTTAGGGGTAGTTTCGAGTAATGGCCAATACCAAAGCCTCTGAAAGGTATGGGACAAAAAAATTTGGCATGCAGGTTTCTAATAGATAAATATTGAAACTCAGTAAGTATCAGAGCCATATAACAAAGCAATAAGGAGTTATTAAAAAAAAACCGTCAGGGGCGGACCGAATAGGGTTAAGAAGTCCTCTTAAAGAAAAGAGAATTTAATAATTTGTAGGTTCAAGAACTTGCTGACACTAGATCACGCGTTAATTTTCGTAACATCTGAAGTCACCTAAAGTGGTGAAGAATATAAGCACGGTAGCAGAGTCGTACAACAAACTAAAGTCTCAATGTAGTTAAAAGATGCTGTTGAGTATTAACGACCAACACGAAAACATCATCACGAACAATGAATTGTCAAATTAATGCCGTTCAAGATAAAGAATATTGCCTCCCTACAAATTATTTTCTTTTTATTAGCGTCTCTCTATGAGAAAGATACAAGAAATCTTATGATTTGACTTGAGATGAATATGCCGATATAGTTTAGCACCAAGAACGAACAGCATATTTCGTGATAGGATTATACGACAATAAGATTTAATAAAAGATTGTGTCTAGCGAAAAAATATGACGGAGATATGCAATGTGTTATGACGAAAGAGAAATGAAGAGTAGCATCAACATGAGATATTCTGGAAATAAAAAGTAACGGATTTGCATAACATCTGTTCACATTGGACAATCAAGTAAATATATATGATTGAGAAGCACAATTCGTCTGGAACTCCTTTTACATAAAGTCTATCTGTCCTGTACAACAGCTCCCTCTCGCCCCTTACTACCTCGAGTTTCCGAATTTAGGAGCGTGGACTGCATCGGTATTTTAGCGTGTTAATATATCGTAGTTAGGATAAAGGATTTTCGTTTGTACGTAATGTTCTAGAGTGCCGAATAATAAGCGGTGATGGTGTAGTGGTAGCGCTTTCGACTTGTAATCAAAAGGTTCCATGTTCGAGTCGCCATACCGGCGCACTTTAAATGTAAGGTTGTCAGCCCATTTTGTGCCATCTACTGACCGCTAACCGGCTTGTGTGGCAGAAAAGCAAGTTAGAGCAATGCTATACGTATCTCTGGCGGTAATGCAACATAGTTACAGTCGGAGGGGAGGAAGAGCCAGCCGTTAGGATGGAATCCCCAAGGACGTTAAAACTTCCCGTTACTTACTTAATTACTAATACTCTAATACCTCCCTCTGCCCTAATTGGTAAGTTTTAAGTTTTTTTAATCAATATTTTCCCGCCAGATTTAAGAAGCAACCCATTATTTTTTTCTATTTTGCACTTGTACAATTTATCTTGTTTTACTCGAAAAGTTCGAGCTTTTTCTTGTCTTTCATGCTTTTACTCACGCGAGCTATATTTTGTTACTATAATTATAAAGAAAACTTGATATTTGCAAAAAATTCTCTTACATGAAATTTAAAAATATTGATGTGGAGATTTATCCCCAGGATTGCATGAAGCGTTGAAGTAGATTCGTAGTCGAAGTTAAGAAACTGACATTTTGTGTGAACAAAAACAAGACCGACATTCAAACCACTTCGTACACAGGCTTTTTAAAAAAATCACGTCTGCTTGAAAATTTATCAAACAGCGCTTGACAGTGTACAGGGTAAAATGTAGAAGAAGACGTAGAAGTGTGCAACTACTAACAAAAACAAATATATTTCGCGAGGCACAACTTTCGTGAATTTCGTGAATCGGCCGATTTAGGATTTTTCTCGAGAATAACTTTTTGCGAATTCCATGGGTGTAACGAAGAAATGAACCATGTATTATTTCACATTTTTTCAAGAAAATTTGTACAAAGACATATTTTGCGATAATAAATTTTCGCGATTTAAATAAATCAATTTTTTCGAGGGGCTTAACTTTTGCGATTTAGACCAAATATCGCAAAAGTAATAGCGTCGGGTCAGTTTTCCATTTATCGTCCGCTTAATGAAGTTCTTGAGCGCGGATGGTTGTTGTCTGAATGTCTCGGACCAGTCAGAACAGTGCAACGGCATGCATAATTAAGCGTCTGAACAGACAGGAAATCCATTGCACCTCACGTATTAAATTAGCAAGTTGGGCTAGCCTTACATAAAAAATAATTCACTCCCAATCTTTTACTTACTGACGTATGGTTTTTTTGTTATCTACGTTTTCGAAATTTCGTCTTGATTAGCCGTCTTTAAATTACTGTCTCAATTAACTTGGTGTCAACTGCGTAATTTGTTGACGAAGGTTTTTTCCTTCTTAACTTTTTTATCTCGATTTTGTGGGAAGATAAAGTGCTCTATGTAGACATGTTATCATGAAAACAGTCAGACAATTCATGCAACAGAATCATTGACCAATTCTACATTGCACGCACTGTTGAAGGATGTTGTTGCTGCTGAAAAAACAATCTGTAACACAAACTGATAAAATTATCTTCCTCCCTGTTTAGTGAAGTTTTGCGACATTTAATTCGGCAGAAATAATTCTTTGATATTCACGTTCGTTGAAGAATGGACAATTGTTGAAATTTGATTGGTTGATTCAATTTTCCGTTGCAATCCCAATTAAAGTCATTTCAGCTTCAAGTCCAATCTCTTTCCCAGAGCTTGTGTCTCTTTTATATTGGGACGGCGAGATGAACATGCGTCTCGATGCCAGAAGATACAAGATGCCCTGGCGACGAGGTTGCTTCAAGACAAGAACGAAAAGTTTTATAAATCTTAAATTTTATAAAAGAATAATTAGCCAAACGGCCAATCAATTCAAAGTATTTTTCTTATTCTGTTCCGTTTTGGTTATGAGTAGAAATTCAGCTCAAAAAATTTTGATCAGTAAAAATTATCAATTTGCGTGAAAGTGCAAAATATTTTCCGACAACAAAACATTTCAGGTTTTGCCAACTTGCTGAACGCACGCAAAGATTTCTTAGTTATGCCAAAAATGTTTGTAAAATTTTAAAACTATTCATTCTGTGAGACCTTTTAATATTTCTTTTTATAAGAGACAATAAAAGCAAGGATTGTAAAAATGTTAGTTTTTATTTTTCAATACACAATATACAGAGAGTTTAACAAATGTAACAAAACTGCACCTGGTCGTACTTTAATTCTAAAAAATAGAAACGGATAAAATGAACAGCATTTTGACAGAATGAAAACAAATGGAATACACCTCTTGTTTCTTAATCTCTCGTTGCTGCGAAAAATTTACACCAAGTGGCACACAAAACTAGAAAATATTCTCCTGCTATCATCTTGACGCTGCGGTCCATTTTTTTTTTCTTACTGCTATTACTAAACAAAGATAACAAAATTTACTATCGGACTTTGACAATTACATAGCCAATCAGATTAGACTCCCTAAAAAACGAGCAAGTTACCATGGTAATAAATCATACTGTCACTTTTTTTATAAATTTTCATTTTTTGAAAAACAATTTTAAAAGGATTATAATAAAACAAAAAACAAACAAACAATAAACAAACAAACAAACAAACAAACATTAGAAACATATTAACAATTTAATATATCCATATATAATACATATTGAAGTAGCTCCTGACAGAACAAGATATTTTCACATTAACAACTTGATAATTCTCGTTATAAAATTAAAAATTATAAAAACGTAAAAGTAAGATTTACTAAAACAAATTTTTCAGCAGGCTAATGCCACGATCAGTTCTGAGCAAATTTCAAAAAACTCCATCACATGGTGACTTTCGCTCCCATTCACACCCTGAGATGTAGAAGGATCCGGACGATTTAATGATAAGCTCTCCGAAGAAGAGTGATACTTCTCCTCCATGTCAGGTGATAAACTCTTAAAATCCAACAAATAACTTTTCTGGTCAACTTGGTATAACTGAAGACCAACTTTAAGCTAAGAGAGACCATAAAAGTTATGAACAATGATACCTTATGACTGAGATAGAACTAGCTACCAAGGTAAACAAACTTACATATTCTTTCTTGTTTTTACTCAGAGTTCGTGCCCTCACATAGTATTGGTTTACACACTTCCATTCCTGCGATTAATAAATATAAACTTGTGAAACACAGTGACTATGGAATCGTATGTAAGTCCGAGTCGTGTTGAGAATCATGCAGAGTATCATAACGCGAATCTGGAATCTTTTTAGACTCACCCCGTAAAAATTGAACAAGAAAAAGGTTTGCTAATAGACTTTAAAATGGTTTTGACAACAATGAAAATAAATGTATTTCCCGCAATTTACATGAACTATTACACGATTCCCTCTTTATTTAAAAATGGTTTAAGGGGCACTCCAGTGAAAAAAAAATATTTGAAAAAAATGTTATTTTGATAAGACAATACATAAATATGTCAAAATAAACCTTTTACAATCGTTAAAAATCTTTATTTATACCTTAATCTGGTCTGTAAACATCTTCAATTTCAAATAAATTTGCAAGGTCGCGTAAAGTCGAGAGGACTAGGTCCGAATAAATGAGCATACGTCACATCGTGCAGAAAGTCCGTGAGCTCAGCAGCAAACCTTCTAAAAGTTTGTTTACTTACTGTTTACATTGTTCGTTGATAAGACGTCTTGTAATAATGACGAAGATTATAACTTAGAAATCTTAGAATCGGATAATTCTCTTCATGAAAAAGACTTTACAAAGCTACAGTCATACGACTTCGAACCTCTTGTGTCTCACAAGGGAGAAATTAATAATGATGCAAAGTGACGAGGTGTCTTTTACTGACTCAAAGCAACGTTCTTAGCAAAATATTTTCTTTTTAAAGAAATAAAAAATATATTTAATCGCTTTTTTTTACATTCTTTTCGTCAAAAAACTTTATCATTTGCTTCAGTAAAAAATCTTTCTTACTTTACAAGCCAATTTATTTTTATTTCACAGTTCAGCAATATCTTTCCTCCGCACGCGCTTTTTTGCGCACAAATGCAAACAAATTTTCCATTGAAATGCGTGATCGAAAGATCGAATAATGTTCGTGTCGTGATAAGTTGGTAAAACGGGGGTATTAATATTGTATAAATAAAAATCATTCTTATGATTATGGTAGGTCATAAATGCGTTGCAGAAGCTACTGATTTATAAGTGGTTGTTTTGACAAAGCTGTTTTAGAAACTGCATTATCAGCATTACACGCAGCCTTAACAGTAACAAAGATTGAAGAAAATGGGCACATTTACCCCCCGAAAAAACTTCTTTTTTGAAAAACAAAGAATAGAAACTTGAGCGCTACGAGAGATACACATGTAACTAGAAAACTTTTTTGTCGGTGTTTGTATTGGAAATATAAGATATAAGTACAAATAATGAAACGAGAAGAATGAGAAACTTTGATCGCGTTCACTAGCTAAAATGGCATTTTTACGAAGTTGGAATTATATTTTAATATGGAAGTTTATTTCCTGGAGATCTCTTTTAAAAGAACTATCTGTGAACTGCGACAAACAAATATAAAAACTTTGATCGCTTGATAGACCTGCACGACGTATTTTGTTTAGCCATTTTTGTCTCAGTTCTTTTTTCTTTTTCACAGACGGGATTCTGTGAAAACTGACTTCTTTACACTTCTCTGATCGATTGGTACATTGAAACGCAGAGCAACTAACCATTTTTTAAAGATTTAAACGTAAATTACATACAAAAAGCGATTTAAATGTAAGCTATAGGTCTTAACATGAACGTTCTCTGCGCTCGCTTAAACTTTCTGCACGATGTGATGTCATTATTTATAATCGGGTCCAGTCCTAAATGAAATCGCGCCTGTCTGTTTTGTTAAGAGAAAAAAATTGAATATGCGAAGGCTAGTACAACGATTTTAAATAAGGAAAACAAGTGAAGTAAGTTTTTTTTTGATTTCTTATGCTTTTCTGAGTACATATAAAACAAAAAAGAAAAAAGTGATTTTTACTGGAGTTCCCCTTTAACTTAGAACAGGGTACTAGTTAATTTTTGAATGGCCTGACATTTTTATGACTAAAAACGTAAATTTCCCTGACTCGTAAATTTAAAATTTGCTTATTACGAAAACAAATTAATATTCAATTTGCACTCAGATAGTGTGGACAGCTTAGCAAAAACAAAATCCTCAAACTATGACCTTCCAAGACCTTTTTCCTTGACTTGTTCGTGGAAATTTAAAATTCCCCGACCTTTTTCATGACTTTCTTAGATTGTTTACCACCGTGAAGAAGTGATAGAGTACTTACAAATCCCAACTTGCTCATAGCACGGTAGAGTTCATGCATGATGTCTTGTGGACGACTCTGAGATCTGATGCCTAACATTCAACAGCAAAATTAGTGACACGGAAAAAGAAGTTTTAAAATTATCAACAAGTGGAATTGGGTGATTCATGTGAGAAAAGAAGTCAATTTTTCATATTCGTTGGCAAGTTAAAAGTCCCAGAAATGTAAAGTGCGTTACAACGGTGGATTAACAAGTTAGAGTGTGACATCCAACTATTATCTTTGTACCTAGATGCCATCTTGGTTTCTTTCCTTGACGAATTGTTCCAGATCTCTTCTTCCCTGCAGCACCTAGACACAACGTAAGATTATGAAATAAAACAAATTTTAATTAGAATTGTTATTACATTATCACCTTTGACGCTACGCACATAAATGTCAAACAACACATCAACAAAATTTCAAAACGAGGCCAAGTCCAGATTTCAGTTTTCAATGAGTCCTAACATAATTGGGTATACACTTTTTCTAATCGTGTTTTATAACCTTCGTTTGAACTTAAATAACTTAAATTAAATTAGTTTTTTACCGCACTAGACTGGACGTGAACAACATTTTTTTTACAGTTTTGAAATTTATCTTCTGTGTTACAATGTAAATCAAAAGTACATCACGTTTTAATAGCTCTGCACGGGATGTACGAGTGTTTCTGACAGACTTATATTACATCTGAAACAGACAAACTGGACGTTTCATGAAAAAAAAAAGGTTACCTGGCTTGCCAAACGAAACCTAAGAAAACAAAAACAAACACATTTTCAATTTTTTGCTCCTTTTGCTTTAAAACTGTAAAAGTTAAGCTGATTAAAAAAATATTAATTTTATGAACTAATATGATATAAAAAAATATATACATACATTTTCTCTAGGTGAAACAGGTTGCGGATTCACAAAGCCATGAACAATCCGAGCTAAGATGAAAGCAAAACATTAAGTGTCAAAAGTAACAAGATGACAATTGAAATACATAATGTACGTCACTTTTACGACGTTGTACGTCACTTTTACGACGTTGTACGGCACTTTTACAACGTTGTACGGCACTTTTACGACGTTGTACGTCACTTTTACGACGTGTGTCACAACAAGCTATGCAGGGGTTTGGAGGGGCACACAGTTCTTAGTTCATAACCTCACGACTTAACGACTAAACTTTTAAAAGACTTGAAAACGAATTTTTGGCATAAAGTCATTACTGTCCCTAATGACGTAATAAAAAGTATTTTCATAACAAACACGGTTGCTTTGAGACAAGTTTCAGGTGATCAGCTAAGATGGTTTCCGAAGAGATGACCAACGAAAACATTATTCCCCATTCCAATTTTACACGGAACGAAAAGTCAAGGTATATGGGTTACACGTTTGTGATAAAACCACACAATCATAAAAATTTGCGATAAGCACACCACATAAAAGTTTCCATACCTTCTGCGTTTATTCTTCTGTTATCCAAAATCAAATCATATGCTACAACTAGCTGGTTGTGAGGATCACCAGTAAGTAACTCCAAACGAACATCACTTTCTTCCACTCCAAATTTCTAAACAACAACAACAACAAAAGTTTATTTATTTTCGTGATGCTTTTGTTATAAAAAACCCTGACAGTATCGATGGCAGGGTAACAAAAATGTTAGAGAGAGAAGCAAGGGACCCCAAGTAATCTTCAACAAATGACACCACAAGACAATGAGAAGAGTGAAGAAGTGTGAGTACTGCGCAAGTTCCACACACAACACAACTTATATTAACTTATAATAACTTATATTAACTTATATTAACTTATAATAACTTATATTAACTTGTATTAAAACGCCTTTTTAGGAGTCAGTTTTTGCTTCTCAAAATTTTCACACTAAATTTCGAGCAATAACAAACTCGCACGGATGCACGAAAATACGTATGTAAGAAAATTAATACTCATGGTATAACTCTGCCTTACATTTCATAAATAACTTAATGCGTTTCAAAGAATGCTACAAAGCATCACTCTCCCCCATAGAGAGTAATATTACCTCGCATATTTCATTAATAACTTCATCATCCAAATGTTTTCCTTCATTGTCTGTTGATGGAAACAAGTAAGATGGAAGGTCAATTTTAAACCAATCATGTTCTCTAAAAAAAAATTTGACCAATCAAAATTTCTTTTAAGGCAGTAAGTTACGTCATTTTTCACACTTCTTAGATGTTGTGATATGCACCTAAACTTTTGCTATAGAACTAAAAAAGGTATATTGCGAGAAAAACATAGGATGCATCGTAGGTTGCGTTTATATTTAAGAAGCATTTAGCATCTACTAAGTACAACTTTACGCAAAGCAACCGAAACATCACAATAGCATTGGCGAGCATATAAAATATACAGTTAACTCCCGGTAACTCGAACCTCCAAGGGACCAGAGAAAACAGTTCGACTTAACGAATGTTCGACTTAGGCGAAACTCCCGTTAATTCGAACTTACACAAAAATGAGATATTAGTTCGAGTTAGGCGATTTTTCCAAACTTTCTCTTTTATCATATTGCCATCAAAAGAAACATTTTGGTTCCTTTGTAAAAAGAACCATTTAAGAACAGCTTTTTCGAAATTTCTGGCTACATTACATACCAGTATTCACTTTTCGAACATCTATTTTCTACTTAGACACTAAAAAGTTCAAAAAGGGGACCAAAAAATGGTTCCAGGAAAGAAATGTTCGAGTTATCCAGGGATTGAGTTACCGGGAGTCTACTGTATATCTACTAAAAAGGGCCGACTTACTTTATCTGTTCAATAGTTATTCTTTTGATAGGATCAACTTGCAACATGGCTGTTAACAAACCAGCTATCAGGCTTGATAAATGACCAGGGATAGCAAATATTCCAGCTGAGATGAAAATAAATAAATAAGTAAATAACTAATAGCCCTTTATCTGCTATAACTAATATGGTTTAAAGCAGTGTGTGTGACTCTGTAAGACCTTTAACTGACATATTATCTTTTTGACAAAAGAACTTGCTTTGAAAAGAATAAAAAGTCTTTTACCAACACAACAACCAAAAGGGTAAAGCAAACACAACATTGATGACGAAACAATTTTTTTAAAAATATTTACTTACATCTGATTTTTTTAAACAAAGTTGGGATGTGATCATCATCAAAAGGAAGCTGAAAAACATTCAAAAAATAGGATGTTATGTTAAATGCATCATTGAACAACTAAAACGGCAACACAGAACATAGCTGACACAGTCTCTTTTAAGCAAGTGACTTGATTATAAGAAAACAACATTATTGTGATTTGAACATACTAATACAATCAGTACGTGTCTGTATTAACACCTTAGAGCCAAACACCACAAAAGCATCACAATATGATGAAGTTTAACATGCCCTACACAATCACAACAAGTCCCACAAAGCAATTTACTTACAGTCCCACAAAGCAATGCATATAAAATCACACCACTACTCCAAATATCAACCTCTGGACCAGCGTATAAACTAAAGTAAATAGAAATATACAGGAGTTTCAAACAAACAAACAAAGAAAAAAACAAAACAAAACAAAACAAAACAAAACAAAACAAACAAACAAACAACAAGAAAATAAACAAGCGACAGGCAAGACAAACCTTCCTTTTATAACTTCAGGTGCAGCATAATTTGGTGATCCACATGACGTTTTGAGAAACTCACCATCATGCATCATGTTTGACAGTCCTGACAAAAAGCAAAATTTGGGATAAATATATCTCTTTTGGTATTCAGCCAAAAATGGAGAGATCTTCTTAATAACTTACCAAAATCAGCTATCTTTACATTGTTGTGTGAATCCAGCAGCAAATTTTCTGGCTTCAAATCTCTACAAGAACAAACAGGTAAAAAAAAAACAGAAAATAAAAGTGAAGCTTTTTAAACATTGTTTATTGACCGAAACGAAACGTCTTTTGTCTGTGTGGTCAAAATGGCTGTATTAAAGTTATGTTTCAGACTCCCTGCAAAAAAAAATTATTATAACAGGCGAACAACGAAATATCAAGAAAGGATATGTCTACGACAGGTAATTTTTTTAATGGGTTTATGACTAGTTTGTTTTTAAATACACACTTAATTTTTCTAGATACGTCCAAGGCAAACTTACCTGTGAACAATCATATGTCGATGACAATAATCCACACCTGATATAATTTGTTGAAAGAATCTTCGTGCATCTCTTTCTGATAGCTACAAATAAAAACAACATATATACAAATAAAAACAACATATATACAAATATATATCAACAGCCAAATTAAAATTTGTATTTGGTATTATTACGAACCAGCTGTTAACCCATGGAAAAATCCACGGGGTCGCCCGTCCTTTATATATCACATTTCGTGTTTCCGTTACGGGACGCGTCTTTCGCGGACACACAGACAAAATACGGGTATTATTAAAGAGATTGCTTTACTACAAATTTAATCAATCGCCCCAAAAATCGTCAAAATTTTAGACAACTGCTAAACGATTTGTTTTGGTGTGAATATCAATTGTATCACATTATGATACATAATTCTGAAATAAAATGAAGAAATATAAAAAAGGCTTAAAAAGCATGAAAAAGAAATTTGACAATAACAAAAAATACAACAGCAGCAGCAACAACAACAATAACAACAAGGTATATATCATACCTTTCCATGTTTTAAGATATAATCAAAGAGTTCTCCACCACTTACAAACTCCATAACCATGAAAATATCTGACGGAGTGCTAATCACTTGATACCTGTCAAAATAATTTTGTCAATATATTTCACGTTAATCTTGCTGATGCATGCTCAGACATAAAAGAAGTACATACTTATTTTGTAACAAGCTACAAAAGCAAACTAATGCAATATGTGAAAGTTGAATGAAACATAAGGCAAACATTCATAACTAAATTAAAAAAATAATTCTTACAATTTAATGATGTGAGGATGTCGAAAAAGCTTCAGGTATTGTATCTCCCGTCTGATTTTACCTACAACTTCCAATGTTTTGATTTTTTGACGATTTAATATTTTGATTGCTACCTTGTGTCCAGTGATGTGATGTCTTCCAACTAAGAAAGAATCATTTTATTTTGCAGAAAGGGAAACTAAACAGTTATTTGTCAATTTTACATCACTCAAATTATTCAAAAAGTTTTGGCGCTACAGTGAAAATTAAGTCAACTTAGCAGTTAACTTTTATTACACAGGTAACAAGTTTAAATGAACAAAAAATAATTTTTCACAGTCATCTATTAATTAAAAGAAATTGCTTTAAGTAGTACGAAGTGCATGTCTTTGTTTATTACAAAAATGATAGAACTTTTGTGATTAGCAAATTCAATGAATAGTAACGACCATCATAAAATCAAAAGTAAACTAATTGCCCAAAGTTACTGCAACTCAATATTTCACAAAACGCAGATCTGGTATTTATTGACCAATGAGATTTATAAATTTCTTACCTTTCACTTTTCCAAATGTTCCGGCTCCCAAATTTTCCCCAAGAACATAATGCCCAATCTTTAAATGTGGTTTCTTTTCCATATCTTATTATTATTATTATTCTATGTTATCGTAATTTCTAGGGAAAAATTAAACTCATTTACCTAGACAGAAGTCATCATCATCATCATCATTCTCGGCTTAACGTCCGTTTTCCATGCTAGCATGGGTTGGACGGGGTATATTAATGACCCTCTTCCAATCTGATCTAGACTGTGTTAGATCTAAGCTCAACTTCCTCTGTATCAAGTCTGTCCTTATAACCTCATGCCAAGTCTTTCTCGGTCTGCCTCTGGGCTTTGCCCCAGGAACTATCAAGTCTCTACACTTTCTTACCCAATTATCCTCCTCCATTCTTTTCAAGTGCCCCAGCCAATTCAATCTTCTTATCTGGATAACATCTTTAATTCTACGGATACTTAGCCTGCTTCTTAGCTCATCTGAACTCTTTCTGTCTCTCAGACTGGCGTTACACATCCACCTAACCATTCTCCTATCATTCCTTTCTAAACGGTCAAGATCTTCCTGCTTCACTGCCCATGTCTCACTACCGTACAACATAACACTTCTTACACAGGCCTCATACAACCTACCTTTTACCTCAATTGACAAGACTCTGCTAGTCAACAAAGGAAGTAACTCTCTGAACTTTTTCCAAGCAGAACCTATCCTGCAAGTAACACTTCTTCCAACACCCCCTTCACTGCCCAACATATCACCTAAGTAACAGAAGTTCTCAACTATCTCTAACGAGCCACTGTTGTACATCATTAAAGCTGGAAATACTTCATTCTCTATAATCTCACCTTTGCAACGCTTGCATACAAACTGAATGTCCGCTCTTAACCTTCCACCAATACTACTGCAGTTCTTATGTACCCAATGCTTGCAAGTCTGACAAAAAATTGAGTTACTACCAACCCCTTTCCTGCAAACTCCACAAGGCCACTTTCCAACTACAAGGTCACACTTGGCTGCAATGCTACTAATCATGACTTTAGACTTTGCTGTGTTCACCTTTAGCCCTTTCTCTTCTAGTCCTTTCTTCCACTTCTCAAACTTTTCAACTAATTCTTCCATCGACTCTGCTATCAGAACCAAATCATCTGCATACAATAACTCCCATGGACAACCTGTTCTGAACTCCATCGACAGCGCTTCTAAGACTAGAACAAACAACAAAGGACTAAGTACAGAACCCTGATGTACACCAACATTTACACTAAATTCATCACTAAGTGAATCGTTAATCCTGACACGACTTCTAGCATTGCTGTACATAGACTGTACCATCGTAACTAGCCACTCGTCCACACCTAATTTTCTCATAGCCCACCAAATAACTTTACGTGGCACTCTATCAAAAGCTTTCCTAAATCTACAAAGGCAAAATAGAGATTCTTTCTCTTTCCTAAATACTTTTCCTGAAGCTGTCTGAGTAAAAATATTGCATCTGTAGTGCCACGCCCTGGAACAAAACCAAATTGCATCTTATCTATATCAATTCTTTCTCTAAGTAACTTATCAATCACTCTTTCAATAACTTTCATTACTTGATCAACCAACTTCAAACCTCTATAGTTACCTCTTTCTAATGCATCACCCTTGCCCTTGAAACAATTCACTATTACACTCGACTGCCACTCACTCGGAATAGCACCATCCTTTATAATCTGATTAGCAAGACTTGTAATAAGCTCAACTCCAATATATCCAGATGCTTTTACCATCTCTGCAACAATACCTGATACTCCTGCAGCCTTGCCAATCTTCAATTTACTAATAGCCTCCACTACCCATTCTGTCTTGATCTGTATAGCTGGCCCTTCTACAACACCATCATCAGACAAATTATCCTCATCCCAATCAAACTCAGTGTTAAGCAACCTCTGATAATGATTCTTCCAAGCTACCCTTTTCTCCTCCTCTGTGCTAGCCAAAACACCTTCATCATTACGTATACACTTCTCACCTACAACATCTTGATTAGTCTTCTTCATTTGCTTTGCTATCTTGAATACCTCATTGCGCTGGTCTTCCCTTCTTAACACATCTGCAAATCTGTTTCTCTCTGCTTCTGATTTTGCCTTATACACTGCTGTACGAGCACGACGCTTAGCTTCTAAGTAAATATTTTACTACCACCTGACTTCCACTCTTTCCAAAGTTTCCTCTTTTCCTTTATACACTGGTCAACCTCATTATTCCACCACCAGGTCTGTCTATGTCTAGTTGGTCCTTTCGTCCACCCACAGGTATCATCAGAAGCTTCTAGAAGACAATTCTTCAAAGTAGCCCAAGTACTTTCAACATTGTCACTATCACATTGACCATTGTGGGCTAACTGCTGAACTTTTGCACTAAATTGTCTTGCTACAATCTCTTCCTTCAGCTTCCAGACTTTACGACGGGGCCTGTACTTTCCCTTGGCTTCTTTAACACTCTTCAAGATAATATCACAAACCAGCAACCTATGCTGGGAAACACACTCTTCCCCCGATATAACTTTCACGTCTTTCACCACTTTCTTGTCTGACTTTCTAACCAGGAAGTAATCTATCTGTGTCTTACAACAGCCTGACTCATATGTTATCAGCCTACTCTGTCTCTTACTGAATGATGTGTTGCAAACCACCATGTCCGTTGCCAGTCCAAACTCAAGCAATCTCTCCCCTTCCTTATTTCTGCTCCCAAATCCATAGCCTCCATGCACACCTGTATAACCTTCAGATGACTTCCCAACATGACCATTAAAGTCGCCGCCCACCATGACAAGTTCAGTGTCTCCAAACTTTGATGTGACTGCTATTAACTCATCATAAAACTTATCTTTATCTTCCTCACTGAGTCCACACTGTGGAGCATAAACTGACAGAAAAGTGACAATCCTATTACCTATCAAAAACTTTATCACTATAATACGACTATTGACACGCATAACATCTATTACTTTTTCTACCCACTTCTCTGCAACGAATATGCCAACTCCTCCATATCCATCACTATTACCAATCCAAAAAAGCTTATACCTTGCCCTCCTACCTTCCACAAATCTCACTGAAGCTCCTCTCCACCTGACTTCCTGAACACAACACATATCAACAGATCTACGTTCAACATTTCAACTACTTCACCTGCTCTACCTCTCAGAGTACCAACATTTACACTAGCCATCCTCAACCTAGTGTTATCTACCTTGTTATCTACCTTGTGAAGTAGGAAGAAATTTTATTTATTTATTATTTATATTCGTCGAAATTCCACAATGCAAGCGCCAAGTTACAAAAATTCCTTCAGCTATTAGCAAAAATTAATTTCCAAGAAAAAAATATAAAATTGCTAGATTCACAAAAATATAATATTGCTTGCATAAAGTTGTTAGGAAAAGGGTTCGATACGATATGGATGGGAAGATTATTCTCCTTAATTATCATTAATTACAATCTACACTTCTGGTTTTTCAATACATGTACGCATCACTCCTTTTGCCTTTTACTACAAAATATTAGTATTATTATAGTCCTTTTTCCTATCTGCAAAAAGTAGCTCTTTTGAAATATTCAGGATACACACCTTATTTCATGCCTTTTTAGGAAAATTTGGAAACGTGTGTGGCAAAAAGCATGCCTCAAGTGTGTGCACTGGTTAACTTCTTATAAAATTTGTCATTTACCAGGTGCTATAATAGCACACCTAAGCTATTTTGTGTGTGTGTTTGTGTGGGGATATGCGCATGCTATTGCACGCCTCTCCTGAAAAGGCCTGTTATTTGAAAAAAATGTCTTAAAAAACAATTTAAGATTGCCAATTTGTTTTAAATAATAGTCATAGCAAAACTAAAAAACACTTTATTTAAAAATACTAAACATCTTTTAATGAAAAAAATATTACAAAAATAAAAAAAAAACTATTTACTCACTGCAATTAAAAACTGTTCTCCCTCCTAATATACAAATATACATTTACAACAATTGCTATATCCACAAAAAAACGGATTACATCTGGACACTACCTACCCCCTTTTGCCGTACCAACACCACACCTACACACCTTGTTTCACAGGTTGTTAATGCAATAAAGTTAAATTTATTCAAACTGCAAAAAAAAAGTTGAAGCTTAAAATTAAAAATATCAGCTAGTACGTACAAGTCTCATGCTTTACTTTCATTCGATAGTTAAAATCGGATGGTTTGAAAAAAGAAAAGACTGTAAAATTATGCATTTTGTGCTCCCTTCAAACCATCCGATTTTACACAGGTACTCACGCAACTTTAAATCTGAAACATTTCCCGAAAATCATTGTTCAAAAATCTTAACCTGTAACCTTAGAAAGCGGGATGCACAGACACACAAAAATTAAGAAAAATTTTAAATGCACTGTGTAAAATTACTGTAAAATCAATCCTGTTTTAAAATATAATATTTATAAATTCTGACACATTTTTTGAAGCCAGCATATACGCAAAACATAAACAATAAGACAAATGGTAACACTAAAATGAAAAATCGAACAAAAAATAACACATTACCAAGCAGCTGAACATACTGAATGCTTCTTGTGTTGGATATATAGTTGTAAGCCCAAAAAATGTTAACAGTAGCCAGAAAACACAATACCAGCAAAGATAAATTCTCCAAACTGTTTACATGCTTCTCTTTATACGGCTGAACTTTAACATGGACAAATAACAAAATCAATAAAATAGACAATTGTATGTATATCTTTGCGATTGGATTCAAAATAAACGTTGATATAAATCCACAAACTAATCGCGTTGCAATAAGCACGCCATCCCACATAATAAAGCCAGTCTTGTTTTTACGTTTTCGAAATGGCTCAACCATAACTAATGTCAACTGTTTTTCTTCAACCATATGTCTAATATTTTCGTGGCGTGGCTCTTTCACAGTTATTAAGAAATAAATCAATAGTGGTGGAAAAACAAGACATAACAAACACTGGTTTGCCGATATATGGTGTTTAGCAAGCAAATGACATGTTGGTGATAAACTAAGCGAGAATGGGATAATCCACACAAAGATAAAAACAATCATACAATACTGCCACCATTGGTAACAGATAACATGTCCAGCAATGTATAAATGTTGCGCATCTTTCACAGAAACACATTTGATACTCTTAAAAGCAAATATCGATATTGTAGAAAAGCAAAACAGGAGAAGCTGTGCAAAACAACATTTGATTCTTGTGGAGAATAAAACTTTGAATGTGTTGACAGCAGTTTCACTGCTGGAAGTACTGCTGCGAAATCGCTTACCCAGTTTGGCAAACAAAAAATAAACAAAATTGATAATAATTAATAACAATATTGTACACAAAACAAAACTGAATTTAACAAATTCTTTTCCAAGGTGTGTCATTCCAACATATGGACAAATTTGGAACTGGTCATCTTGAGAAATGACACGAATATTGAAAATAGAGGAAACAAAATCACTGTATGATGACCATCCAGTTTGAGTTTCATTTGTTCCAGCATCAACATTTAAAAGAAGTTCAATCTGATAGAAGAAAAAGAAAATTTTTATCACACCAGAAATTTGCCCACTGCGATTAACATAATCGTAGCTTGGTATGGCATCAGATACGTCAAGCCGCACAAAATCATCCGATTCTTCACAATCGAAATATTCAGAACTATACTCAATTTGTGTGCTATTTTCAATATTATTTTCATATTCTCTGCCATCAATTAATGGTTGTAACAGGCGTGTCTTTCTAGGCGAGACTATACTTCCAAGTAGTAAAAACACATCTTTAATGTACATCATCACAACAACATACAAAAACGAAATCACTGTAAAAATGATCCAAAAAATAACTGGTTTGCAGTTGCCACTTGGAATGCAATTTGATGACAAAAAGTTCTCTGTGTACCCATGTTCGCATTTACCACACAAAACGCCATATCGGTTCCAAGCACAGGTCTGGTAGGATGAGCATTTACGATTAGTTGTAAAACAACAATAAGAAAATGGACATGGCAAAAACGCATATTCTCCTTTTTTGTTGACAAAACCCCAGTAATTATCTGAACTTTTAATTCCACCATCACAAAGAGCACCACTCGGGCATTTGGGACATACAAACCCAACATCTATAAGTTTTGCGGCATGCAAGTATTGATATCCACTCTTGGTACTAAATAAACCTTTAGGGCATTGAATACAATATGCTAAGAAAAAACTGTACATGGGGTTAACTCGTTGACTAACTTCACGGTTTGACATAGCTTTATAATTGACTGGACATTGAAATAAATACTTCAATTGGATCTTAATACATATTGTATAATCAAGGCAATATAGATAAATCAGTGGACTGAGAGAATTAGCATTTGGTGCAATTATTGTCACATTGTGCAGAACTGTGTTACTGAGACTATATAGAACTGTACCTGTGAGTGATAACTTTGATGATCCATGGATTTGTGTATGATATAAATAAAGGGTCGACTTTCCTATACTGTAAATTGTTCCGCCATTTAAAGGCGCAAAGTTATTTTTAAAATAACACTTCGTTGCATTAAACATACTGTCACACAAACTTATTGCCCCTCCGTTGATGGGTGCAGTGTTTTTAACAAATTTGGAAGCAACAACTGAAACTATACTTCTATTTGCTGCAATAGCACCTCCATCCACATCTACAGATGCATTGTTGTTTTGAAATAAGCAACGTTCAATGTGGATTATTGACATTACTATATAACATGTTGATAAGCCATCAGTGTTGATCAAATTACAGTTGTAAATACTTCCATGTGCAACATTGATCAGATAAAATGCATATATGCAACCAGTAAAGTTTGTATCAACAACAGTTACGTTATTTACTTGTTGAACCTTCAATGATGAGGTGTTGCTAAAAACAGAATCTCTTATCAGCAGTGAACTATATATATTGTGTGTTAGCATGACCCGTAGAAAACAAAACAAAAATTTAGATTTTTCGATTCTGACAACTAGTCTTGATTCCATTTTATTGGAAGAAATCAATAAATTTGAGTATAATGGAATGCCAATAAATGTTGTGTTAACTATGTTTAAAGTCACACGTGAGAATATATATATGTTCATTGCTCCATTACTAAACCTCTCAAAAACACAGTGACGAAATTCTGCTGATATGTTGGCAAGTTGAGAATTGCTTGTTAGACCAATGGAAAAATTGAAAATTGAATGGCTAATAAACACGTCACCAGATGTTGTAAAATTGAAAACAGTTGCACTGTCAAATTTTAATTCTTGCAATGTGAGGCGGTGTGTTGTTTCTTTTGTGAACGTAAATACAGAGTAAGTAAAATCGTTTGTTGTAATGATAGGTTTCATTTTGCTTTGTGGATGCTTTTTGATGTATACGTTCTTTGTGACATAGATAGTACTGTTGCAATGGTAAATAAAAGGATACTCAATTCCTCCCTCAATTAAGATTGTGTCATTTTCATTAGCAATAGTTCTGATAGCATACTGTAATGTTTTACAAGGGTGTGCTGCGCTGCCACAAAAAAGCCCGTCTTCACTGTCATGCAAGGATACCCAGATGCTTCTGCAACAAACGTCTAAATATGAGTCATATTTGTATTTTTCGGGAAGATTCAAACATATCAAAAAATATTATTATTTTTAAACAAAAAGTACAACATAAAGTTGTTTAAGATCAGAGAAATTTTTTTTGAAATTTATTATTTTCTGTCTGCAGCATTAAAAATCTGTTATGGATTTCATGGTGCTTGAAGTACCCATATTTTTACTTTTGCTTAAAGTAAAACCTTCGTATTGCTGTAGACATTCAAACAATTGCAAATAAATCAAGTATGAATTTTTGCCTAAATTTATGTTATATACAAAAAGGAGGATGGCATTTATTCGATAAACTTATAAACCGCTTATTATAAAAATTTCTTGTGTATAAAATTATGTGAATTAAAGGCCAAAACTCGCAAAAGTTTCTGCTTGCAAAAAGTTCTATGCCTAAAGTAAGCTCAAATGAACTTTTCTTTGTAGACATTTTTCTCTACGTTGTTTTTAACTTTGAACTCCCAGTGCCCGACATTGGGTTATCGCTATGATATTCCACCTGGTTATCAGTCTATATGCACCTCTTGATCATTTACAAAAGTCTAAGCACCAGTCGGATTCTACCACATTTTTGTTTTTATTTGTTTGCCTGCTTTTCTATGGCATACCATCATGTGACAATTCCTTATATATTGTTGCAAATTTGAGGCTGGCTGTTTATAAAAAAAACAAGCTTTTCCTGTCGCTAAAGCTTTTGCATAACATATTACTAAGGTCAATAATAAGTTTATTAAAACAATATGTAAGCATATAATAAACAAATCAGAAAGGTACTTACCAAAGATCTGCAACAGCATAAAAAATGACACAACAATTTTCTGAGCCATTACAATTCAAAAGAGATCATTTCTGTCCTGTCTATTCTATCATTTTGACCTTTTAACCACACAAGATCTGATTGCTATAGAAAGTTAAAAAAATTTATGCAGAAGTACAGCATATGCCGACCTATGATTTTGTTATATATCTTATTTTTCTTTTCTTACTGTTTACTAGCAACAAAATGTGACATGGCATCCTGAGTCGTAAGTCAAAGACCTGTCATAACTCCTACTTCACTGGTAAGCTAGTGCAATTTGCAGAATATACAGCATTAAAGCTGGAAGAAATACTTTATTGTCTATAATCTCATCTTTGCAACATTTGCCTCTGTGAGGTTTAAAATGAAACAAAGTAAAAGTGGATGTGAAACAAATCTCAAACAAATTTCAAAAAGTCTGAACGAAAATGTTCTCGCAAAGCAATTAAGATTTGTTGATTTGCTGCTATTATTAGACTTACTTTATATACACTATGTTACTCTTTTTGGAGTGGAATTCTATTTTTCATTCTGAAACAACTATAAGCGAGTGTATTTGAGACTGTATCTGGAGCCTATACAGTAATGTTCTTATTACTATCCTGTTTTAGTAGTTTTCAAACTAACTGCAAAGATGTCTTATGATCATGTTAAACTATGGGACATCTTTTTGACATTTTTAAGAAATTTACGGCCTCATTTTGGTGGTTGTTAAACAATGTTGACTTGATAAGTTTAAGCTCTGTGTTTTATCTTAAATGCAAGTTGTGAGCACCAAATAGTTTAGGCAGAAGCAATATCTTGTATTGCGTGGCTTAAGCCTGATTCACACTTACTGAGTCTGCGTTGCGTCTACGTCAATCTTGCGCACTGTGTGAACATGAATGAAGTAAGTGACGCAAGATCAACGCAACAACGCAAGAATATCAAAAATTTTTAATATCTGGCGTCGTTGAGTTGCTCTTGCTTCACTCTTGCGGCATATTTTTATAATGTGAACACAAAAAACGCTATGTGAGCAACTGAGAGAAGTGAATAAAGTCAAAATTTTGGCAACTGAAAAAGAGCAAAAATTAAGTGAAGCAGTTAGAAAATACCCTGTGTTATATGATAAACAAGACAAAAGTTTATACAAAGATAAAAACAAGAAAAAACTTGTTGGGAGGAAGTAAGCAGAAGAAGCAAGATTGTTAAGTGGTACGTAAACAATTAACGTAAACAAAATCAGTGCTTCTTCACAAATCCATATTACTCAAGTTTTTGTGAAAGTGTGAGCGACTTGCGTTTTTCTTGCTTTACTCATGCGTTGCTCTTAAAGCAGCTGCTACTGCGCATGCGTACTTCACAACGCAGACGCAAGCAAGTGTGAATCAGGCTTTATTGATCAAGCCTGCAACTTTATTCATCATCATCATCATTCTCGGCTTAACGTCCGTTTTCCATGCTAGCATGGGTTGGACGGGATATATTAATGACCCTCTTCCAATCTGATCTAGACTGTGTTAGATCTAAACTCAACTTCCTCTGTATCAAGTCTATCCTTATAACCTCCTGCCAAGTCTTTCTCGGTCTGCCTCTGGGCTTTGCCCCAGGAACTATCAAGTCTCTACACTTTCTTACCCAATTATCCTCCTCCATTCTTTCCAAGTGCCCCAGCCAATTCAATCTTCTTATTTCGAATTCTTATTTATTCTACAATATTTACTTATAAATATATTACTTTAAACTTCATATACACAAAAGCACAAAGGAATAGGAAACACCAAGCTACATATAACACTGGGATACTAGAACATGCAGCCACGCAGCCAAATAACTAGCAGACTTGCTTGAAAAATAAACATTTAAACTTTTCCTGATTAAAATCCTGATCAGAGATAATACTTTTCTATATGTTAGTTCATACATCTAGAAAAATATTTTAAACCAGTGGTGTAAAATTCAATCACCTGTGTGGCACAGAAAGACTGTCAAGTCCCATGCAACTTATGTGAGTTGTACACATTCAAGAGCAACCTAACGCTGACACCACCTGACGTTTCAAATTGCTAACATTTTTTATTTATCTGTTTGTTCTATAGATGAGTTGCAGCGCGACGTAGTTGTTTTGATTTTGTGTCTAAAAAAATGGACATGCACACGCATACACACAGGCAAGAAATATAAGAACGGACTGCACAATCGAAGAAATCAGTTAAAACCTGATCTTAAAAAGAGAAAATGATACTTAAGAAAAACCAACTCCAGCTCCTTTCAGATCGTTTATTTCTTAAATCTATAAATTAAAGGAAATTGTCAATTTTCTTTACGTAGTCCTTCTTTTATTGCCTGTTAAGATGTGCGCGCATATACGGAACTTTTTAAACATTCGCAACTCATCTATATATACATTTTCAGGATAAAACAAAATAAACTTCTTTTTATACAGATCTTGTTGTTGATCACGTGGCATCCTTAAATACTACAGATCTATCTGAATCTAATTATATGCACCTTATATTATATAACTAGCTATATATGCAAAAATCCTTTCTTTGAAAAATAAATTTTCTTTTCAACCTAACATGCTGAAAAATGAGTTCCCTTGCTAAAAAACGAATGTGTTTTAACAGATTCAGGATTTTTTATTATAACTTTATTATAACCTTTACATCTACCCCTATTCTAAAAAAAATATAAACCCCTATAAAAAAACCTTTTTCTTTTTCACTTGCCTGTGGCCTGTGTAAGAAGTGTTATGTTGTACGGTAGTGAGACATGGGCAGTGAAGCAGGAAGATCTTGACCGTTTAGGAAGGAATGATATGAGAATGGTTAGGTGGATGTGTAACGCCAGTCTGAGAGACAGAAAGAGTTCAGATGAGCTAAGAAGCAGGCTAAGTCTCCGTAGAATTAAAGATGTTATCCAGATAAGAAGATTGAATTGGCTGGGGCACTTGGAAAGAATGGAGGAGGATAATTGGGTAAGAAAGTGTAGAGACTTGATAGTTCCTGGGGCAAAGCCCAGAGGCAGACCGAGAAAGACTTGGCATGAGGTTATAAGGACAGACTTGATACAGAGGAAGTTGAGTTTAGATCTAACACAGTCTAGATCAGATTGGAAGAGGGTCATTAATATACCCCGTCCAACCCATGCTAGCATGGAAAACGGACGTTAAGCCGAGAATGATGAATGATGATGACTTGCGAACATAGGAGACACGATCCCTGCAGCAACCCTTTAAATATTGATATATCTTTGCTATGGCTGCCAATCTCAAGAAAAGAGTACAATAATTCAAAACCCACCCTGCATGACTTTGGATGCACATAAAACAAAGTAGCTCTTCTTCAAAATTATGCCAGACAGTTGTGTTTTTGCTGTTCTATGGCTTTCTTCTTGAGCCAGTCAGGCAAGACTGGTGCAAATTCGTGCGCATTTTACACAGATCACGGGATTCGATCCAAAATGGCCCAAGAGCCACCCAGAATTGAAAAAGTGAATGACATTTTTTCTGATCTTAAAAATATCGCTTGTAAATATTGTTAAAGCCTTTATATATATATTGTGAAAGTGTAATAGTCTAGCTTTAGCATAAATGTTCGCTCCTTAGAAGGAGGAATCAGGAAGATATGGTATAAAGTTAGCTAGAGGAGAGAGCTGCCTTGACCATCAGTCAGGGAAATCCTCTTAATTAAGCTGTATAGCTTAATTTGGAGATCTCCTAAATAAGCTGTATCATACAGCTTAATTAGGTGACATACATCTAAATTAGGAGGTAGAAAAAGTTTTTCCTCGATTTCTCGAAAGATGTAAATTTTAGCAGAATCACCGCTGCAGCTCTTTCATCGTCAGTTTGACCACTACATTATAAAAAAGAATGGTATTTCCAGCACCCCGGGTTCAAAAGATATGGAATAGAAACAATGGTTCATTGTAGCGATAGTTTACTTAAGCTGTACTGCATCCTAGTTTTAGGATGTCATGTCACGTGATACTGTTCTGCCCGGATAATAAACGCTGCCCTGATTAAGTACGGCAGCTTGCCCCGGTTAAGAACAGGGCAGAAAATACATAATCAGGGCAACATAATCAGAACGGGCGACTTATGTATGACAGTCAAATATTATTCGAGACTTATAGAACGAACGTAATCGGGCGGGGCTGCCGGCTTATATACGATATTTTATATTATTTCTAACTTATTATAGAACGCACATAATCGGGGAAGGCCGGCTTATGTATGACAGTCAAATATTATTCGAGACTTTAGAACAAATATAATCGGGGCCGACCGCTTTTATATCATTCGTCATCACTTCTGACAAGCAAATAGCCCTGGTGGCAAAGTTGTTGTTGTTCTCAAATGAAACGAAATTTCGTGGCAAATACTAAATTTTGGGATTCGCAAGTTTAATAACTTTTCACCAAACTTAATTCCCGCAAAAAGAATAATTTAGGTTCCGTGATATTTAGTTACTTCAAAGTATATTATGTTGAAATGTATTTACTACAAGAGTAGTTTATACTAAGAAATACGTCGAGACTTTTTTCTTTCGCCATGTCTAGTTTTTAGGGGTGTTCTATCTTCCAGAGAATGTTTAATTCACAAAAGTTCGAAGAAATTGCCAATCACAGCCTGCCTGGCCAGCCATTTATATCAGCGTTCATAATCTGGTCACCACGACATAACCAGTGCAAAAAAAACATAATCGGACCATGCGTACATAATCCGGCTGTCCCGGTTGTAAACAGGCCGTTTTCGCAATCTGGGCAGAACAATACAGCCTATTTAAGCAGCTTTTTTTAAAACTTCAAATTTAGCGGATCTCCGGGGTGCTACGAAAAAACTAAGGTATTGGAGATGTTTATATGCGCGTAAATATTGGACTTACTCAGTTAGATAGATGCTAAAATTCAGTTAAATGTGTGTTTTCGACGATCAAAGTTTTGTACATCTTAACTAAGCTGTAAAACGCCTAATTAGACTGTATCATACATCCTAATTAAGCTGACATCCAAATTAAGCTGTACAACTTAATTAAGAGGATTTCCCTGACTGATGACTTTGGTTGCAAAAATGTCAATAATATCTCTAGCTAGTGGGGTTCCCTGACCAACCAGAGATATTGACAATTTTTGACGCATTGAAGCAGTAAAAATGTTAGACCAAGGAAAGTATATCTTAATTCTTGTCTACCCGCTAGTGTTTTAGCGCTAAAACACCTACATAGTCAGTCAGGGAAAACAGCAAATTAGGATATCATAAACTAATTAGGCTATTCGCCAAATTAGGAGAGGAATTCCTACCTAACTTGGCTATGCTATCCTAATTAGGCTATGAAAATGTTTTAAAAGCAAAAAAATCACCGTTAACGCGCTATCCGCATCTTTATTTCACTCTCTTTGTGCAGCCAAATTTAAAAACTTTGATATTTGAAAAAATCGTCGCATTTGTACGACGGAACGAAAAGATATTGACCAAAATCGGCAAAATATTTTGCGCATAGTCTAATTAGCTTATGATGGCCTAACTAGGAGATTCGTTCCGGCCAAACATCGTCTTTCCGCAACTGCCATTTTGAAAACCACATTTCGTTCGACATCCTTATTAGGCTATTTGATATCCTAATTAGGTCATTCTCGCAGGAATTAAATATTTCGTCGACCCGTCGTTAGTTTTCGTTGAAATTTTGATGAGTTAGGCGCAGCATTGGTAAGAATCAAAACAACAAGTAATATGGACGCGAATGTGCGTATTTTTTTTGCAAAAGTTAAAAATATGATTTCATATCCTAATTAGGCTAGCAGCATGGCTTAATTAGGAGATGATAGCCTAATTAGGTTACATAACCTAGTTGGTGTTTTCCCTGACTGATAGTAATAAACGCATAAAAGGCTCTATTTCCCCAATTTTAATTCTAGAAATGACAATTTGTGTAAAATATTCTTTTCTATTCATGATAAACCCCTTGACAGCCAGCCTTATTACTTTCTTCAACTCCAACATGCTGTTCTTAGTGAAGTGCTCAATGTAAGACAGACGCAAACGTCAGGCATATTTCCAAATCTTAAATAATTGTAGGTAAAATGTTTATTAATGGATGTTAGATGTTTATAGTTCGTTGTCTCAACTGGAATAGCGCTAAAAAGTGCAGTGGAGAAAGTTTGTTTTGACTGCCAGCACCTTGCACATGAGCAATTAGTTTGCAAAATCAAAACACACGGAAGCCATCTATATGGGACAAAGTGAATGTTACACCATCCATAACCCAAGTTCTGTGAGGAAAATTGGGGAGATGTCACACTATGTGGGGCGTTGGATGTTGCATGGAGTAGTCTGGTAGAGCGCGGACCCTAATTGGGTGCTGAAAATGAGCATTAAATACTCTAGGACTCCCCATCTGAGCAATAGACAATAGACTTCATAATATATGCAGCATAATTTAATCTGAAATTCTTTAAATGTAAGTATCTTAAAAACGATAGAGCTTTTTAAAAAAATTAAAAAGACTTGTTAATCAACTTTTTAAGGTCTATAATATAAGTCCAACGTCATTTTACACCTTGGGTTCCCCTTAACCCCTGTTCAACGCACAGAGGCTATTCTTATGACGTAGAAAACATACGAAGAGCAAGTTTCATCAAAGTTCTCAGCCAGGAATTTAGAGCCATCTTTAAATATGATTTCAATTCAGATTTCTACGCTCCTTCCAAAACACTAGCGTTCGAATTAGAAAAGTAAAGTCGGTTTGCACAAATTTCGGCACTCTATAACGAAGTAAACCACCATCTAGATGTGACCTTGGAATACCGTAGATCAATGACCATTGCCTTGTTCATTAGTAGCTACTTGTTTTTCAACGAGTATTTGTATATTTTTGTGACCTGCGAGCTTTACTTTTACCTGTGTTATTATTTTTTATGTTGGAGACAAGTGGGTGATGTTTAAAGGTTACCTCCCGTGAAAAATCAAGTTGAGCTCATATGAAAGAGCTTGAAAGGTTGTCTAGGAATTTGAATATCTTTTTTAAAATTCTGGATTGGTTCTTTAGAATTTGGACTAAGAAGATTCACTAATTATGCATGATGTCATGAGTATGCTCTGCAAGGGTGTTAATTTAACATTTTTGAAAAGCCATATAGAGTTAAAAATGTTTTCTGGTCGTTCACTTTGACGGGTTTTGAACATTTTACATAATTTTTTTTATTTAGTTACCATAATTATGCTCAATGCATACTCATGACGTCACAATTTCGCATAATTAGCACTACTTTTAAGACAAATATCTCGAGAACACTCTTGAACCCCAAACACAAGAACTCAGCGTCTGAGCTAGCGACTCTCTCAGTTTTAACTTTCTTGTCTCCGATAGCCGAAATAATGTTGCAAAAATGAAATAAGTTTATTTTTATAGCATGCTGTAAGAAAATATCCAAAATGTAATTATTGTTTCAGAGGTTCTTAACCAGTTTTTGTGAACATTACAACGCAAGTCAAATGCAGTATACTAATTAAAGTTGTTTTCACAAAAAGTCTTTTAGTAAAATGCTGTTTCTTATTTTCTAAAGCTAACTGCGCTGAAAATAAGGGCACTTATTTTCTGTTAAAAACACTTTCGATCTACCTGTTTTATTCTATTCTAATTTTATTTTTTTCTTTGCGCATTGAAACTTCACTTATAAAAAGCAAAACAAACATTTTGACTTTATAATTTTGTCTGAACAACGGCCTTAGATAAATTAAAATATTTTATGCAATCATTTATAATGAGCTGCACTTGATAAATAAGGTTTTAATAAAACAATTTCTTATACTTTTCAGAAGCAAATGTTACGAAACTTGCTCGCATATTTTCAGTCAAAACTTTATTAAATATGTCAGGGCGGAATCTTTAAAATGGCCTTAGGGGAGTCAGCCAGAGATAACCATCCGAAGCCTGGATGCGCTAATGAATGGCGTATCCAGACTAGCGCAACAAAGGCTGATTTACACGGCAGTTGATCGGAAATTCCCTGCCACGTTTGAAAGCAAAGAGGATAAATGAATCCGATAATTGATAAAGATTAACATTTTATCTAGCTCTTTGATGTAAAAAAGTATATCATCAAAATGTATAATTTTGGTACACAATATATTTTTAAATAAAAAATTAAAATTTTCCATGTATAAATCAGACTTCCATTGCAACAAATTGTTTTATTATGCAATGAACAATACTTTATTTTAAGTTTAGTGGCCCCCAGTGGAAACAATCCACTAACTATAGGTTTTTGTGATTTTCTGGGCTAGCCACTTTAAATATTTATTATTATTATTATTATTTTTATTTATATGCTATCGAAAGTTAAAGCTCGTGCAGTGTAGAACAATGAAGGTTGTCTTAAATTTCTACATAATGCGCCATCTTTGTTGTTATTAACGTTTCTCTTTAATAATTACGTCATTTCTTTTTGTACAATTTCGCAAGCACGTAAACTAAAGCTATATTCGGCAGAGCTAATTAATTATTCATGAATTTTAATTTAAAGAGAAATTGTTGAGGCTGAATATTTTTGGTAAATGATATAGCTATAAAATCGTGACAAGTGTGTTATAAAAGAAAAAATATGAATATATATATAGTCTGAAAATAACCTTTCGTAACTGATTATGTAAAAACAAATTTGCTGCCACCCTAAAAGAAATTTTCCAAGTTGTTTTTCAGAGAAAAAGAGAAAATCGATAAATTTTCAGCCTTGCCATTGTTCTTATTTTGTTTTTATTGTTCATCAATTTTCAGGTTTATTTTTTTTTTAAATTGTTCTTATAGAGAAAAGAAGTTTATGTAAGTTAGCTACGATTTCCAGTTACAATAATAATCCAAATTTGAATTTTAAAATTTTAGAATATTCAATGAATTTGTTCCCCCATATTACTCGGTCCTCTTCAAAGTTCAGTACTTTTCCAGATTATTGCTAATGGCGGAAATCTTTAAGCAGAAGGGCTTCTTGTTATATCTTTGCAATCACACTAAGCATTTTTTAATGATTTGCTTCTTGGATAGGAGAACCCTTGTAACGTGCGAAAGAAATTTGTTAAGTTTAAAATTTGTGATAACAAAACTGCAGTTCTAATTATGTGGAAATTGTGACAAGGGCTAACAAAGAGATCAAAAAAAAAAATCGGAAAAAAAAATTGCTGCTCTTGCATTTTATTTTGGCTGTTAATCTATAGAGTGACAATACACCAAAATTGCTGAATGCCATTGTAGATTCCCGATTATTGTAACAGCTCTGAAATATGGGTCATGGGTGTCTAGATCCAGTGTACCAAAATGTCTATTGTTATTGACAACACAAAACCAAAACATGCCACACTGAAAATTGTGTACGATTTTTTGTGTCTCATTAGCTGCCCTTCATGTGCACTAACCAAAATAAGAATATAAAGTTCTTGCAAAAATCTATTGTTCGGTTGGTTGACCTAATTTTTTCTGTATATATGTTTCCAGGACCAAAAATGACTTAGCACTACTTAACCAAGTCTCTGTGGCACATAACATATAAAACTATGTTATGATGTGCTGACTGAGGTGTTCTCTCAACATATAAGCATTAGTTACCAGAAAGGGTTAATGTATAGATCCTGTTTTTGAGTAATTTGCGTTTTGTTTACATACAATATTTAATTTATAGTTTAATTTTTATCACACTCTTTTAGTTCTTGTTTGCACGAAACTTTAACATCTCCAAGTCTTAAATCCTCTTCATCACCAATGTAAAATTAATGTCTCTTATAGATACAGCTTAAATTGTTTGTGAAAACGGTGACAAAGCAGATTACACAAAGTGTTCAACTTCTTGTAGTGACTTCATAATGTACTGGTCACAGCCTTTTTTAGGAAAATTGATAAAACAAGGGCGGAAATTTATGCAAATGTACAATGACCACTAATTATTTTTAGAATATATTTAAAATGGCTGAAGCCAATACATCAGAATCAATTTTGTCTCTTTCATTATGGATGGTAGAAATTGTAAATTATGTTGAATCAACGCTCAAGGTAATTTTTAAAATTTGGAGGCTTTATGGAAGTTTTTAGTATGTTATCCTCAACTTTTTAAATCAAGAATTTTTTGTTGCCAAAAAAGTATGGTTTTAATTTATTCAATTTATTTTAATTTATTTTATATGAAAACTTATTAGCAATTTTGTCACAAAAGCAGTCCTTTGAGCTTGGAAACTTTGTTCTTGATTATTTTACGATCTAGGATACTTTCCAAAGTAAGCTTCGTTTTTAATCTGGCGGGTCATTTACCCCTGTAAATCATTGAAAATTTAATTAACCATGCGGACACAGTGTATAAAAAGATTTAACAGTCCTAAAGTTTCCTAACACATTTTTGCAATGCACTTAGAAAACACAAGAAAGAAGCTATATTTAGTTATAGTTTTATTTGTGTGGTAGCCATGTTTTATTTGTGTGGTAGCCATGTTTTATTTGGTTTTTGTTGCACTGTTATTTTAGGTGCCATTTTTTCATGTCGTACTTGAAGTATCATTGGTGTTATGGATTATTATGTTGTTGACAAAACACAGCTATAATCCTCGTGAATCGAAGCTTGAGTTGTCGAAGGAGGTATGTTATTGTTTAAAGAGTATGTGTATAGTCACCATTAAACTTCTTTTTCTCTGTTAACAAAATGAGATATACACTGTCAAAAACATTTCCAGTGAAAATCAAAATTTATAAAGTATATACACTTACCTTTTTGAGCATTGGTGTTTCTAGGCAAATTATCCAACTGCATACAGCATATTGGAATGTTGCAAGTTGGATGTGATTGCATTTAGATTCTTATTCAAGGACAACGTTCTAAAAATGAAAAGTTTTAAAATAATGAGAAAGAATTGTTGATTTTTTAAAACTGGTCTTGAAAAGTTTGAAACTGGTTTTGAAAACCATTGCAAAAACCCTAAAAAAATGAGAAAAACACTTGAAGGTGGGTATCGTTAAGAACTTTGTTATTTCACAGGAGGAAGACAAATTGATTGCGGAATGGGAGCCAGAGCCACTTATACCTGTTGATGAGAAGGTACCAGCATATATAAAAAAGCCGAAACTCATTCAGGGGTGAGTCTGTATATAAAAATATTAAAGTTGTGGATTTTCAGATATCAGGGCTTCATATGTATCATTAAATACAAGTGCTTTAGGATTTGTCTTGCGCTTTAACTATAGCGTAACATTCAGAGTGCCAATACCAGACTTCTCGTTTTTATGTTTTTTTTTTTCAACATCAGTGGGTGTAATGTTGATGCAAGTTAATGTCATGGTGACACTAAAGTTTTTTAAAATTGTTTATTAGAAAACCATCATATCGGATAAACATAGATGGAAAAGATTGTTTGAATTTATGCACCACAAATTTCCTTGGCTTCGTTGGTAATAAAGAAATAGAGGTATAAAAACATTAAGATTTAAAGTCTTAGGTGACTCATCCATTATATGATTTTAAGGTTTCATGATATCTCGTATTTGCAATCTTTGACATGATCGTTTACACTTTAAGACCAATCTATTCCAATTTTCAGTTTCTTATTGATTCATAAAATTTCATTCTCGCAAGAAACTAAAACTAAAAACAACGAACATGCAAAAATTAGCATTGTTTATCACATTATGTAGGATGCAGCGGTGGTTACATTAAAGAAATATGGTGTTGGTACATGTGGTCCAAGAGGGTTTTATGGAACGATAGGTAAGTGGTTCTTTTTTACTCGTTTAAACGAGTTAAGAAGTATAAAAGCACAATACACCTGTTTTTTTACTTACTTTACTTTAATCCGTTATTGTTCTAGAGTTGTCAGATACAGCCCTTAAAATTAGAATTTTTTTACGTCGGCATTAAAACTGCCGACGTGAGATACATTTTTTTGTAGTAAAATTTTTCAGCTGGCAATAACTTTCGTCATTCACCTTTTATTAGGGCTAGACCTCCCATAAATTCGATGCATTGATCTCCTAAGACTATGACAAATGGGAATGGAGTACAAGTCTTATTGACATACCTTCCGAATGGTGAACTTCGTTAGGTTAATAGTTCACTGCCAACTGGCTTTTTATGTTTCGAGATGAACCCATTAAGTTAAGGCATCATTAGGTTGTATATCGCAGAAGTCGCCAGTGACATGCTTTAAAAATGCTTGTCACCGGCACAGTTTAACATGAAGCAAAACTGCACAGGAGACCCAATTGTTAGAGTGTTCGCAGAACATCTCTCCTCACAAAACCGAGGGCAGGGCTGACTTATTGCCTGCTGTGTCGTGTGGAAGAAAGAACTTCTGGACTTCTTTTTAATACGATATACAATTTTTTCGATTACTATTATTACGAATCGAATAATGGCACCACAGTATTTCTGTAGCCTGAATGATTTTAGTTAGTGATAATGGCCTAACTTACTGAAAATCGAATGTAATTATTTTGTAGTCGCAAGGAGTGGGAGCAGCTTAAACAAAACCAAAATTATTGTTATTTAAAAATTTCACAACAAAATTACGTCGGCATTTTTTTTGCCGACGCAACTATGGTATCTTCGTATTTTACGTCGGCAATTACGTCGGCAGTGCCGAATGCCGATGCTAATTTTAAGGGCTGATCTCAGATACTATGACAAAGCTCATCCCAGAATAAATTTCGTGTATTATAAGATTATTATTTTTGGCAAATGGAGAAAAAAGAGTTTACAAATAGAGAACAAAATCTTCTAATTACAACTCACATTTCTAACTACAAAAATGATTAGGAAATATAGGAGAAAATTTCTATTTTTATGCATTAACCTTGTGGATATTAAGTGCAGGCCTAGTCATAAATGTCAAGTAATTTTGGATAAAAACTCCTTAAACATATATTTAATGACCTCCCTCAAATCAGTGCCCTTCTTCAAATCAAAATAAATAAGTGCTATGGGTGTTTATTTGAATAAATATGTGCAAGGATTCAAATAGAATTTTATCGTGAACGTGTGTTTATAGATTTTTTATAAAAAAATAATGCAATTAATTGCAACAGGATAAATTTTTTCATAAATATTATAGTTTGGCTATCAAATGATTTGTTGTTAAAAAAATATGTATGTTTGTTCTTAAATTATCCCTTTTCTACACTAGACGTACATTTACATCTTGAAGAAAAAATTGCAAAGTATTTGAAGACAGAAGAAGCTATTTTGTATTCATATGGTTTTGCCACTATTTCCAGTGCTATTCCAGCATATTCTAAGAGAACTGATGTCATATTCTGGTGATTTTCTTATTTTATTTTAAAAATCTAGTCCGAGTAATAGACTTTACAAAACTGCTTTGTCCCCAACTCTCATGCAATGTTGTTTAGCATGGTAAAAGATGCAAGTAAAACAGTTCTTAATTTATTAAAATTATTTTAACTTTTTTTTCACTCAAAATGAGGTCTTAAAGGAGAACTAATGAAAAATATTTACCCATGTTTTTTAGTAATAAAAACATTCTTATATCATGAAAACAACATAGCATATTTTTTTTAAATTGTTTTGTCTAAATTTTGTCCTGCAAAAAGCACCAAAAATGGCCACCATTATGGAACAAAACATTCACTTTTTTGTCTTCCCAAATTGATTTAAATTTATCGGGATGTTTGAGCAATGAAGAAGACAAGTTCCATTAAAATAACATGCTCGTAGAAAGAATAATTTCCAAGAATTTAACAACATGCAAAATCAGGTAAAGATATAAAAACGTTGAGACTGTTTTTGTTTTGTTTTGTTTTGGTTTCTCAAAATTACTTTCAGTACACTTCATGGCACATAATCATTTAAAGTTTTGTTTTCAAATGAAGCACCTGTTGCCTTTCAAGATGTTTTAATACAAAAGTAACACAAGAAACAAATCATAATAAATTCGAATACACCTAATTCTTATTTTTAAGTGATAACTTGTGTCTAAAACTCTATTTATAACAGTTTTTTTATTTTGCAGAAGATATTTATTTCAAAACATGATAAAAATTATTGCAGGCAATCACAAAAGACACAGTTTATCTGTAGTGCATTCCCTCATTCCTTCACTAAAAAAGAATTTGTTTACATCCCCGTGGACTTACGTCACACAAGTTTGTGATTTACTGAACAGAAAGTCCTAACCAACACTTCATTGCCGCGACCGTACTGCTACTTTAACCTAAATATTCCAAGACCCAAAACTCACAAATATAAAAAAATCACACAGTTTATTTTCACACTATAGTAAACATTTCAAGCACAACTTGGTATCAATCATTAGTTCTCCTTTAAAGATAAAATATTTAGAGAATAGTTTATTTTCTGGCAAGATGAAAAATCTCATCTTGCCCAAATAAATTTAATAGCCAACAGGTATGTGTGTTTTTCTTAGTCTTCAAGGCTAGTTGTGTTTACCATATTTAGCATAACCTGCTGATCAGCATCCAAACTACCATATTTATTTATTTACATTTGAATCTACTAAAATTTAAATGATCAAGGTAACAGGGAAGCGGAAGCAAAAAAATAAATTTTATGGCAGAGTGAGATCAATAGAAAGAAGTGAGATGGAGATAAGAACTAAATCCAACCAGATGTAATTGATTCATTAAATTTTGTAATTTACCAGTTCTATTGTCAGTCAATATACACTAAAGTAAATTACAATGGTGTATTATAGGTCAATTGGTAAAAATAGAAAAAAAAATAAGTTTACTACATTTTTATAGTGATGACGGCGTAAGTTTTGCAATACAAAAGGGAATCGTAGCGTCAAGAAGCAAAGTGTATTGGTTTAAGCATAACGATATGGATGACTTGGAAAAAAAAATGAAGGAACAACAAGAGAAGGATATCAAGGTATAAATTTAGCAAAGCTCATTTTCTCACTTGTTAGATTGAAGTTAGTTTTTTAACTATGAAGTAACTTTTTTTTTCTCATTCTAGTTTTTATTTGCTTGATGTGATAACATGGTGCATATCAGGTGTGTGCTTTCTTCTTTTTAGAATCCTAAGAAAGCAAAAGTAACGCGTCGCTTTCTTGTAGTGGAAGGAATTTATACAAATTATGGAGATATTGTACCATTGCCTAAGCTGGTAGGTGTAAAATTTGTTTTTTGTTTTCTGAGGAGATACTTGCATTTCTTTTGAATTGGCGGCATCTGTTTTCTTTAGATTGAGTTAAAGAATAAGTACAAAGTACGTGTGTTTATCGACGAAACAATATCATTTGGTACATTAGGAGAGCATGGCAGAGGAGTAACAGAGCATTTTAATATTCCTGTAAGTGTTTCTTGAAGTCAGAATTTTGACTTTGTACCTGTATGATATGTTTGTAGTCTATTGCTAATTTTTTTTTTAGTTAAGCGAGATAGATTTAATGTCAGCTTCGCTGGAATGTTCTTTGGGTTCAGTGGGTGGATTTTGTGCGGGAACCTCATTTGTTGTTGATCACCAGGTAATAAAGTTAGATTATTATTTTCCTATTTGTTAGTATGTAAAAAAATTCTCAAGGTTATACGGTTAAAAGAATTATTTACTGGACTAGCTTCATCAAATCGTCAAAGTGAATTTTTAAGTTCTTTTAATTATAGCGTTTGTCTGGCCAGGGATATTGTTTTTCCGCTTCACTTCCACCATTATTATCAGTTGCTGTTGAAACTGGTCTGAAACTCATGGAAGAAGATAATAGTAAGTAGATCTTTTGGAACCTGCTTGTACACCTGTCTTTTATTGTTTCTTACTTGTTGATATTCTTTATCATTTTTTACTCACCAGGTATGTTTAACAAACTTCGCACAAATTCAAAACTATTCCGAAAAGAGTTAGAGGGGTATAATATCTTATTTCTGCAAGAATTTCTGTCCATGTGTTAAGCGTGTTTAATGGTGACCATAACAGATGTTGATGTGTTTTTTAACACATTTTAGGATTAAAGGTTTCACAATCGAAGGAGTTGAATGTGCACCAATTATTCATTTGAGGTTAAATGAAAATTATGCAAGTTTATCAAGAAAAGAAGAGGAAGATAAATTAGATTCATATGTAGACCAGGTTTGTTTTATATTTTTGATGCATTTTAGTAGCATGCTTCAGAAAATATTGTGTTTCTATGAATATTACCTTTTGGGGGGCAAGGGGTAAAAAGGAAATAGCTTAATAATAACTTGGATAAGGAAGGAATGCCTAATAAAGAGAAGAGGAGCTAAGAAAGGAACCATATAGAAGAAAATAAATTATTAGTATCATTTTGTTAAAACAGAGCAGCAACATAATGAACTACTTGTGACCTATCCTTTAATTTTTCAATTTGTTTCATTTTTAGTGTATTGACCAAGGCATAGCATTAACAGTCTCAAGGTATCTTAATTCTCAGGAATTATTTCTACCAAAAGCTAGGTGAGTATATCTAAACTTTGTTTGTTAAACCTTTTAAATTGTTATTTTATGTAACTAGGCTACTGAATTTCACAACTTTCAATGCTCTGCCTCGATAAACTCTGATTCAAACACTTCTTTGTTCTTCATAATGTTATTGCAGCAGTGTATGTAACATAGTGTGTTTAGTCTTTGACGACAATAAACAAGTCAAGATAATAGACTTACTTTCCCAGTCATAATTTTCATTGAGCATTTAAAGATCTTGTATATTTATGGTATTAACTAATTACTAGCTAATTGCCTTGCACAAAAATCCACTTAAACAAAAGATCAATAGAAAAGATAATTTTAAAACATTTTCATGATGTCAGCAATGACCCGTCAAGATACAATTTTTCCCAGAATTAGTTAAGCATTGTGTATAACTGATCTGAAAGTTGGCAAAATTTTGGTCTACCTTGTACCCAAATAACAGATGACATCAGTGATTTCCACCCATTTCTATGTTATCTGGCCTCACACTTCAAAGTGCAATGCAGTAGCTTTGCTAATTTTAAAATTGTATTAACTTCTAATGTTTGACTTGTGCCGTAACATCAAAACATGCTTTTTTGGCTACTTCAAAGGGAAACGAACACATCCTCTTTGCCAGTCGTGGACAAGCACACACAATTTGTATTATTACTTAAAAATATAAGTAGAATTACCAAACATTGTATATTTCATTGAATATAAATTATTGGCCAAATAAATTTTGATTTTGCTTCTTTTACTATTAACATTGGAATACAATATGGAATTTGAATCAGATTATTATTATTTATAACAAATGTTTTGATATTTTTTTAGTATACGTGTATCAATCAATAGTAACCTCACGTTAGATGACATAAAATTTAGTACGAAAATCATGAAAGAAATTGCTTATTCAACACTGTAACATACAAGTTGACTATGAACAAATAACTTCTACAATGTTTTGATTTGATCACTGTCAATTTGATCCATGGTCAAGACAAGATTGTGGCAATTTTTTTTTTCTTTTTAATCGCCTTGTATAGACATATTTTTTTTTATTGCAGTTCTTGTTTATTTTTATTGTTGCGTAGATATTTACTTCTGCTGATTTTATATTTTCATTCTTTGTGTTTTTTGATGTTCTTTAAAACGCAGTATTTCTCATTCATTATTATTTAGAATATTGTTGAGATATATTTTCGTTCTTTATCTTTATGTATATACTGTATATCCAGTCCATTTCTATCTGCTATTTCTATTTCTATTATGGCATAATAGAAATAGAACTGTAACTTAAAGATATTTCATTTTGTTTTTTCTTCAGATTTTTAGTTTTTTTGCTCCAAATTATTTTGAAGTTTACATTATAGCATTTGAGTTTACCCAAAGATGAATAAAAAAGTCTAAATAAAATCTTGGTGTTTTTATAGATAGTATTCGCCAATGTGAATAAGAAAGGCTGCTTATAAACAACATCTTTTTTTTGTGTACAAAACTAGGTGATCTGAATCTTTTGAGCTTTTTACTTAGGATTAGTTCTTGTTTCAATTGATTTAAAACACATCTGTGCGTAGTCTTGAGATGTTGCAATGGCAAGTTAGAAACTTATTTTAATTGTATTGCTAGACCAGAATAAATAAGATAATCCTGGCTGGTTTCGTGGCTGGTTTGTTTGAAGATGTTTGAGAAGAATCTAAATGACCTTGTTCGTGGTTTGCGAAACAATAAAAGCAGAGAGGTATTTGGATATTTCGTTTACATACAAAGCTCCATATTTTCACAATATGTTTTTTAATTTTAACATCAATTTTTTACCTTTTAGCCACAATTTGTTGCAGAATGTTTGGATGAGATAAAAAACGAGCTTCGGCAAGAGAACATGGCTTTAAAAGCCATTGCTGTTTTAAAATTATCCTATGTAAGTTTAAAATAAATAAAAAATTAATAGTGTTGTTTAAACATTAATAATAGGAAAGGACAAAACTTAGTAGTACACTTACTATCCATGTGGCGAACAAGGCTGCTGTATATATTCTGTATTTTAGTATCTAGACTTTTTTTTGTGACAACCAATAAAAATTTTAATGCGCCACCATTTTTAGTGTAATAGAGATTGAACTTATTGAGCAACAACAACTCCCGAGCTGCAGTTTTTAGCACTTTATTGGAAAACAACCTTTAGTCGGTGTTTTTTTTTTTGTATAATATGTCAATATGGTAAATCCAGACCATTTCCCAACACGTGCAGATTTGTTTAAGCATTGATTTGATTTGTTTTCTAACAACTGTGAAATTATTGAAATTACGAAAAGGTTGCACGCTCACTGCACACACATTTAGGTGTGCGATTCACTACAATTTCACGAAATAGCCTGTAAACTATTAGATATCTTGTCATAATATTGGCGATACCAGAAATTTGTACAGTTTATGTGTGCATACATGTAAATCACTAAAAAAATCTGTTTAGAGATGCTGGTATAAGAAAGTATTAAATGATAAATCATTGTTACATTTTGTGTTTTAGATTCAAATGTTGGGTTATGACATTTCATGGGCTGCATTTAATATCATTGAAGTGATGAGTTCGCCGAAGTTTACACATAAGGTAAATCAAATTTCTTAAATTGAGGAAAATAATAGTGAATTAGTTCTTTACTGATTTAATTTTTTTCTTATTTTTGTAGCGAATTGCATACATGGCGGCATCACAAAGTTTCCACTCTGAGCTTGATGTACTTATGTTGGCCACAAATTTGATAAAAAAGGTAATAATATCAAGTCTGTGTGGGATTTACTATTGTTTACAAGTATGTGAAATGATGTGCAAACAATGAAGGACTATATAAAAACAACAAAAATATAAATTAAACATGTATGAATATTCATCGATTCAGAGTTATAAAAATAGATTCATAGGTTTTGAAAGATTTCAAGTAGTTTCTTGTTATTTTAGGTCGATACTAGTAATAATAGTCCAGCACTAATCCAACATTAATGTGTTGTCGTTTTAAATAAAATAAAACTGTATGAATTTTTTAGGACATGAACAGTCAGAACCAATATGATGCAGGATCAGCTATGGTTGGATTATCGTGTTTTGTTTCACCAGACCTTGCTAGGGATTTGGCCAATGACATTATGAGTATGATGGTATCGTCAAGGCCATACATCAGGAAACGAGCAGTGTTGCTGATGTATAAAATTTTTCTGAACGTAAGTCTTCCTTATACATAAAAATAGTTAATCCTTTACGGCCTTTGGTACTGAGTGTTCCAATATATCTATTAGATACCTGCATGCCAAATTGGTAGGTCCCGTACTACTCAGAGCTTTTTTAGGTCATATACCTCTCAGAGCATCGGCAGAGTCATAGTATGTTCGAAATACTCTAGTTAGAATAGGTTTATGGTTCAAATTCAGGCCGGAAGAGCTTTCACTAAATAATTAGTCAAGATGAGATTTGCAAACCGTTAATTTGAACTCTATAGAATGTGTTTATTTTTAGTTTCCAGAATCTTTAAGACCTGCTTTTCCTCGTTTAAAAGAAAGGCTAGAGGATCCAGATACAGGTACGTATTTACTTTAAGAATGAATTGCATATGAATGGCATATTTTAATGAAAGATTTTTTGTAAATCAAGAGATTCTTTCAAACATATGTGGACATTTGTGAAAATATTTTATATATTAGGTCTTTTCGTTTTCAAAAATAAGTTTCAACAAATTTCTTTGGGAAAATGTCAATTCATTTTCGTGAATGAGCATTTTTAATTTAAATTTATTTTCGCAAATTAGGACGAATATCAATAAATTTCTTCCCTGGAAATTTCAAGATACTACTTTGTGTTAATTTTGTTTTCACGATGTTAAAAGTTCTATTTTTTCTGTTTTGTTCTGCTTCCAGGTGTACAATGTGCGGCAGTCAATGTTATATGTGAATTAGCACGAAAGAATCCGAAAAATTATCTTGCGCTTGCTCCTTTGTTTTTCAAATTGATGACCACATCTTCCAATAACTGGATGTTGATAAAGATTATTAAATTGGTATGCATTGTGATTCAGTGATTAATTGTAAACGTTAAAAAAAACTTGGCACTTGAAAACTTGCTTTTCTTGCTTATAAATTTAACCTGCAGAAAAAGGATAAAATGGCATTATCCCAACCTAAGAAAAAGTAATTCTTCTAAATTTAAAAATGTTTATGTTGGAAGAAAACTTTTTATCATCTACTTTTATAGTTAAAGCTGTAATACATACTCACTATGCGAAAAATTACTAGTAGCAAAGACAGTTTTGTTTTTATAGTTTGGTGCTTTATGTCCTCTTGAACCTCGGCTTGGGAAGAAATTACTGGAACCACTTACTAGTCTTATCCACAGGTTGGTTGTACTTACTTTGAAAGCAGCTATGGAAAAGATGGAACAAGAATAAATTTTTTTAACTCATTCTTCAATGCTGCCTTATAAGCTTCAAGTTAAGTCCGGTTTGAACAAGGTTTCATGGGTCATTTTCATCTTTGTGATGTTGGATGCCTTGACAGGAACTATGCTTGTAAAACAAGTTGTTTCATGCTTGTAGACATTGCAATGTATCTAAACTGCCAATCATATTAATATTTAAGTTACCAGGTAGAAGATGTACAAACATTTTTGTTTCACTCATTGGAACTGAATTTCTTTCATTGTTTTTTAGTTGTGTAAACTAGCCAATTGGAAGTCTCCGTTCATTGTTGATTTTGTTCTTGTTGTCACGACACTGACTAATTAAAAACAACAGACAAATTGACAAAACACATACTTTTCAATTGACATCAATCTTTTTACAGATCTTGCTCAGACATCAAGACTTGTCGACGTGAACGAGACTTCGTAATGGCTGCTAAAAAAGTACTAGACACACAAATTAAAACAGTTAACGGTGACATCGAACAACCTACACGTAGATTTAGGTCTGAAAGTGATGGTGTAAAATTCAGTCACTCAGGAATAAGGTAGTTGGAGACAATACATATATCATACCTACTAATATTCAAAATTTAACCAGATGAAAAGTTAGATACCTTACATCTTACGCATACCTCACATTGTACTCACACGCTAACAATAACATTAACTGAATGACCCAAATTTAGCGTTCGTGTTTTACGATAATATACCCTACTCTTTTTAGTACGTCGGCCATGTCATTATTGTATGAATGCATCAATACAGTTATTGCAGGTATGTTATTGCATATTCTCGAGTAGCCTTCTTAGGCAGCCCTATTCCAAAACCTTCGTATAAACACAATTCATTTGAAATAGACCTGTTGAGCACGTGTACAAAATTATGGCATATGTGCAGTTTGCACAAGCCAGTACAAAAATCTCTGTTAAAACAGAACAAAGTTTCATTGCAATTTGAAATCTCATTTTAAGTTCATATAAAGACTACCTTAGAAAGGAGAAGATATTACTTGTTGCTCGGATTTGAAGTTACTTGCTAACACCAGCTGTCTACAAACTTTCTACAAAATATATTTCACATTTTTGCGAATGTCAACTAGCTATTTATTTCAGTTCAGTTAGACCAAAGTATTATAATATCTTTATTATTTTTTTTAATTATTTTTTGAATATGCACAAACTAATGTTACAAAATGCAATTCCTGGGTTTATATGGAGCAAAATTATGTTTATTGTTTGTTGCAGGTCTTCCTGATCATCCACAGTCAATTCAGGTAAGAATGTTTACAAAAAAAACTTTAAATATTGATATTTTTAAATTAAGAAAAAGGTCTATTCCATAGCAACGGATGCCGTTATGGGATCCCTCTGTTTCTCCACCATTAAATAAGTGTCCATGCTGAAAAATATTAGACTGCGAGTTTTCGTGGAACTCTAACATTAATTTATATAGCCTACTAGTCGTTAACCATAGAAAAATCCATGGAGTTGTCCAACTTTAAATTACACGCTATTTCGTGTGCCCGTTACACAACACTTTTCTTGCGGACAGACAGGCAAAATACGGTTATTATTATAGAGACTAGTTGTTAACCTGTGGAAAAATCCACGGGGCCGTCTGTTTTTAAATTACACACTATTTCGTGTGCCCGTTACACAACACTTTTCTTGCGGACAGACAAAATACGGTTATTATTATAGAGATATTATTTTGTCATATTGTGCAGATGATATCAAGTATCAAAGTATTTATTGTATTGCACTCTTACATCAACTTGCTTACTAACCTACTTCACTTTTATTTAGTTATGTGCATCCAAACTCAGACTATTGATTGAGGATCCTGACCAAAATTGTAAGATTTGTTTTTCTTTCCATAAATACATTTTGTAATCCCCAATAATATTTTTCACTTATTTTATTTATTTATTCTAGTGAAATATCTCGGTTTGCTTTTGCTGAATAAAATATTAAAGTGTCAACCGAAATTGGTGCTTGGTCAAAAGTAAGTTTGTAATGTTTTTTTTTATATTTTTAAAAATGTGTTGATGTTTTCATTTTGCTTTTTCAAAGTTTTTGCAAATGGTGACTATGGTGGAGGAAATTTCTAGGATTTGATGTTTGTCATGGAAGGTTCTGGTATGCTCTAGGATTTTGCTAAATCTTAATGAACATCCTTGCATCGTCTTGAAAATTATACATAGATTGGAAAAGAAACTATTCACCAAGTTTCAGTATTTATAACTCGATAACTTTTATTCTCTCAGAAAAATATTTGAGGTGAAAAAATTTTATTTGACTAGATTTAAAACTTAGTACTAGTCCCTTATCTATTGTGAACTTATTAGATATTCCTTCTGGAAACTCAAGACGCTTTTTTCCTGCAAGTTTTTCCTGAACTTAAACATTAAATTTTGTGGGCACCATGTAAGAGATTGGGTGTGTCACAAGAGCTATGAGCCTTATTCTTTTTTTCTTACAGAGATTTGATATTGCGATGTTTGGATGACAAAGACGAATCCATTCGATTCCGAGCGCTTGATTTAATTGCTGGCATGATCACAAAGAAATCTTTGGTTGAGATCGTGAAAAAACTGATGCAACACATCGAGAAAACCGAAGGTACAACGTATCGAGACGAACTTGTCTCAAAAATCATTCAAGTGTGCAGTCAATCAAATTATCAGTTCATCACAAATTTTGAATGGTAGGTCCAGAATAAATCTTTCTACTCATGTTTACTCAGCCTAACGTTCTGCCAAAGTAAGAACTAAAAACAGCGTTAGAACAAATTTGTTACAATAAAATGAAAACAGAAACTGATTTCTTTTCATTTCTCCTTAAAAAATATGAATGTTACCTTAAAATTTCAAAAACATTATTGTATAATTTTTTTTGGAATTTTTATGTTTTTATGTGATTCTTCCTGAAAATGTATAAAAAAATACTAGCTGTGTATTCAGTTCTAATTCGTAAAAAAGTTTTATCTGTATCTAAAAAAAGATTGAAAATCTAGCCAGTTCACAATTTTGACAGAAAAAAAAACTACAAGACTGTACAAAATCTTCACATTGCCTCAATTCACCTAGAATTAAGGCAATGTGAAGCAATGTGAAACTCTTCTCTCTTGAGATACATAATATCCCAGAATAACTCAATTTTCGCAAAGAATAATTTTTCTAAATTTCGCGAAGACAGAGAATGCGATGACATCCTGAGCTACCATTTTGCGCAATACGTAGTGTCAGGGGGGTAGGTTTACATTCGAATGCAGAATTCCACGTGTTTTCATCGCATTTTAGGGTTTCCCCAATATTTAGTTCTAATTTTTTGGATATACAATGTTTATTTTCTTACTTCCAACAATTGATATTGATTTTTCGCTTAGAATACTTGCTAAGCACAAAAAATGCATTAACTTTAAGATATTTTAACCGTGGGAAATGCGCGTTGAAAAACCTCAAATTTTCCCTTAAATGCCCAATTTTTAAACCCCAAATTAAAAATTGTTTTTTCTAAGACCCAACAACTGAATATGTAAATATAGTGTCTATACCACATAAAAAAGTAAAATAATAAGCAGTTACTTTACATTTAGCCGTGCCAAATGCACGATCTTTTTTGTGTATCAACGTTCAAGGAAACTGTTAGCTAGTAAAACCATTGCGCAAACAAATTTTTTTTTAAAAAATAGCTAGCTACCATACTTTTACAATTGCGTCGTTGTTTTGGCCTACAACATTCTGTTTGCGACTGTTTCGAATGTTTTTTCTCTCGATAACCCCGAATTAATCAGTCAAATTGTCCAAACTAGTCGAGTTTTCCATATAAAAAGATAAGTTATTGTAGCAAACTGTAAAGGGGGCATTGTTCGTTTTGTTCGATTTACGTTATTTGTCAACAAACAACATCTGATTCTCTCCTGCAGGTATATAGATGTGTTGCTCCAACTGAGCAATGTCGAAGGTACAAAGCATGGTAAACTCATCGCCAACCAAATGTTGGATATCGCAATACGTGTCAAAGCAATTCGAAAATATGCTGTTCCAGTTTTTGCGTCATTGCTAGGAAAGACATCTTTGTTGACAGGAAATAGAGATAAAAACACTTCGTGTGAAGTTTTATTCGCAGCGGCTTGGGTAGCTGGAGAGTTTGCTGGGTAAGCATAAAAACCTGTTTCTATCATTGTCTTTACTCTGTGTGGCTGCTTGTCTATTTCTTCAATTCTATTTTAGGCATATTTCTGATATTCATGGTGTTATTGACTGTCTTGTCCATCCACGTGTGACATCACTACCCGCTCACATACAGTGTGTGTACGTACAAGCGATTGCGAAGCTGTTCTCTCGAGTGCTCACAAAATCAGAAACAGAGGTATGTGATTCTCAAAATTTATTTTTCTTCTGTCTAAGATTCAGAGCTTTTGGTAGATAGCCTATTCGTCATTTTACCTTGGGTTTTATGCTTTTTTATTACCCCACTGTTGAGTATTTTCGAATGTTTACGTTTATTCGAACGTTCTCGGAAAATTTGATTGTTTTTTTTTTTCACGTGACCAGTCTATATGACGCCGTATTAACCGACATCAAAACAAAAACAAAACAAGGAAAGTGGTAGAAAAATGTCAATTACTCCTTGTTTTCGTCTGGTAGTTTATTTGACGATTTAAATGAAATAGACGAATTCATAGCAGGACAACAGTCAAAAGCTACAAAATATAGGCAGAAAAGTGGCAAATCATTCAGTAAGAAAAACATCGATTGGAAAGCTTTTGGATGCAAATGTCCCCGAAGTTTATGTAGCGCAACACAGTGGTCCCAAAAATATTGATTCGTTAAGAAATTACAAATCAGCTAGTACCACTCACTGTTACAAAATGTCAAACATCTTGAGCTCAAATAATAACCAACTTGACGTACATAACCAATCGACAGCTCTTAATACTTCCAGTTTCACGCAGTCTTCAACCCTCTCTTCATTTTTTTCCGGAGGAAATTTTAACACTCCACCAGCGAAACGACAAAGAATTGAATTTTAAAACTGTTTTGAAATATTCTATTTTTGGAAGTTGTATTGTATTGTTTATTTTTGAACGAGTTGTGGATCGAATGTATGTGTACGTTCGAAATAGTTACATGGTTTCCACCTAAACCTTGTTTTTGGTAAAGACCCCTGAACTCTAAAACCTTTTTTTTCATTAATGATTATGAAATAATCAGTGGGGTAATAAATGACTTATTAACCTTATTAGCCTGTCTATACGGGAAAATATAGACCTCTGTCACTCGCATGGACCTCACTGCGTTCAGTCCATGACGTCATAACCTCGGTCTATATTTTCCCGTATAGACCGGCTAAACGGTTAATAAGCCATTAGTAGTCGAGTCTTTTTCGGTAATAGTCATTTTTTTCATTGCATGATAAGGACTGTTATGGAACACCATAATGATTGTTTTACATTCATTCATTTATTCATTCATCTATTTATTCATTTATTTATTAGGGAGAAGATGAAGAAGAGGTTACTAACTTAAGTGAAAAACTGATTACATCATTAACTGTGTTTACTCAAAGTTCAGATCTTGAAGTTCAAGACAGAGTGAGTAAACCTTTGTAAATATATGTACTAAATTTCCTGTGCTGGGTTACAGATTATTATTTGTGTTGTCATTGTTCATCTTTCTTTTTTCATAGTCTTGCTGTGTTCTACAACTTATTAAACTCGTCATGAAAATGAAAAAGGAAGGTATGGGCTGTGTTTGTTTATCCCTCATAGCTTTGTGTATTTTTTTCAATGTATTATGTAAAGATATAAAAGATTAGGAGAGGTTTTTTAGTTACTATCATGCTTTTTTATAATGAAAATGTTTGCAATTCTGCAATATGTATTACAGAGACAATTAAAACACAGCAACAAACAAACGGCCGCAACAATCGCTGTTTTCAATCAATGTGTATATATCAATATCAGTAATACAATGCTGCATTATTTATAAAGCCTATTTTGGCTTTTAACTTACTGTTCAAACAATAAAATAATAAGATGTGGGTGTGTTATGTTGTCATGTCTACTTAGTTGTCAATAACGCCATTATTATTTGCAGGTGTGAGATGTGCACAAGATGTGAGCGCTTTGTTCGCCGAAGAGTTACTTCCAGTCGCACCGACAGCGCAGAAGAAAGTGCCTGTACCAGAAGGGTAAAATATTTTACTTGTAACAAGAGCAGTTAACTTGTGTTGTCCCAAACTGCCAAAGAAATTCGAAGAACTTTTCAGAATTTTTCCGTGTCCTCTTTCGTAACCTAGTAACCGCTACCTAGTAACCATTAACCGTTACCCAGTTATAATGTTTTTTTATAAGGAAAGTTGAAAAAAAATGCTTTATACAGAAGAGGTGTAATTTACCATACCGCTACCTTAAGTAAGTAAGTAAGTAAATAACGGGAAGTTTTAACGTCCTTGGGGATTCCATCCTAACGGTTGTCTCTTCCTCCCCTCCGAATGTAACTATGTTACATTACCGCCAGAGATACGTATAGTATTGCTCTAACTTGCTTGCCTGCCACACAGGCCAGTTAGCGGTCAGTAGATGGTACCAAATGGGCTAACAACACTGCATTAAAAGTGCGCCCGGAGTGAGGACTCGAACCTGAAACCTTAAAGTAAAGCATGGCCAACTTGTAAATTTGGTGTGGTTAGGTGCATGCTTAACTTTTTCCCTACTGTTGAATATCTTAAACCTTTCCACTCGTTTATCATTATTATTTGTTCTTTAGACTTGATCTGGATAAATGGATAAACGAGCCTCCATCTGAGAGCGAGGAAAGTGATGAAGAAGACGAAAAACCCTTCTTCACTGATGAGAAAAACACTTCGTCTAGGTATGTGCTGTGAGATGGAGGTTGACCCCTCACACAACTAAACTTTAAGTTTCAATCTTCGTTTTAGTTACCAACAGAGTAGTGAGAAACATGTTGAACTAGATGCTGACGAACTAGAAAAGGTGAGATACATACCATAGATTCTTATCTGTATCATGGATAATTCATTAATTCAAGGAAGACCGTTTATTTGAAAATCAACTAGGAATTATAACAGTGACATTTAAAGTTTGTAATGTGTTTTCCATAGCAACGAGAAATGCGAAGAATGTTCCAAGAAAGCAATCCGCATTATTTAAAGATGGGCACTCCAAAGGTAAGCTGCCATGTTTGAAGTTTTGTTTTGTTACACGCATTTAGTATTTAGATAAAGTGATTTCTATCGAGTTATTTTTTTTGTCTACTCACCAAACCACTGGCACTGACAAAGTCACCTTTTTTTGTGTAGAAAAAGGATAATGTTGATGTTGATGACATTCCTGTCAAAGAATTGGACACGTCTATTTCGTTGAAACTTGATTGTAAGTCTTCGTTTTTAGGCTTTTCAATGTTCGTTTTCTTGTTTGTTTTTGTTTGTATTTTTAGTTTGTTTGTTTGTTTGTTTTACTTATACCCTTATAATATTTGTTGTTTATTAATTTCCACTAGATGAATCAACAACAACAAAGAAGAAGGGTAAAAAGAAAGGAAAAAAAGGTATGATTATTTGGCTTATTCATTTATATTCGTATATTCTACTTCTTCATCTCTCTCTCTTATTTATTTGACAACTTCCTTGCAGCAAGTAATAAAGTTGTACTCGCCGACAAAGCTTTTATTTACGACTGCATTCAACATATAGTCTTATTTTCAAATTTTACTTGAACTCGTAATTAAGACCAGAGCATCAGTTTTAGTTTTATTTTGCTTACATTTTGCAGGGAAGAAAGGACGAAAAGAAAGTGAAAGCGAGGATGAGCCAGGGCCTGCGTACGAAGTTGCACCTGTTGTTGATTTAGGAGGAGAAGTTACAGTATGTTTTTTATTTACTACTTATAATTTCCTAAGTAACCATCAAATATGGGGACCCCTGAAAATCTTGATTCCTCCTAAAAGTTAGTGTGTAGGTTCTTTCAGTTATGTTTTATCATAATTCCAAAAAAAAATATTCAGTAAGTGTACTAGGAAAGGCTCAGTCCATTTACTCCTTAAATTTTGTCAAAAATTTCTTTAATATTAAATGGGTTTCATACGATTTTTAGTGTTTTCTTTTTGAATTTTGAACCTCAATCCTACCGAATTCTTGTAAAATTTCCTAAAGTTTACTATCAGCGACCAACCTCATCTTAAGTTTTTTTGGTTTTATTTCTCAACTACTGTACGTCTAATTTCATCAGCGTTTTGTTTCATCGCCATTTTGTTTCACAGGTAACTGAACAAAACGACAATGGTGATCCTCATTCTTTGCTTAATGTTGACCTCGATACGTAAGTCCCTTTTTTATACTTGATGGAATTAATTAAGTGCTGCTTTGCACACCGTTAACAAACTGTACAAGAATAAGTAGGATTGAATTCGCTGTAGACACAGTGTAAACTGCAAAAAGCACCTTCGGCACTGCGTTTGACGTTATGCTGTTTGCGCATCGATATAGTTTTTCCGCATGGCGTATAAATATAAACAATGTCTTACGTATAGATATACTTAATTTTTTTTTTTTTCACTTGAAAAAAATCAGATAAATTATAACAGATAATGCTTAAGTGATCACAAACGTCTTTCTGATCATTTTTTTCTTCTTGTAGTCCACTTGGTGATCACGAGATGATTCCGGTGCAGCAACATCGTGTCGTGCAAGAGAAAACAAAAAGTGAGAAACCCAAGGTAAACATCCAAATATATTTTTTTTACTGAACATCATTAGTTTTGAGATTTCCACGCTTTTGATTTTTTTGCGGTGAAAAAACTTGATTTATAATTTCCGAAGGCATAAATGAACGAAAACGCGAAAAACGCGAAATTTCATGCCCGCGAATGTATAGCGAACTTTATAAGGCTTGAAAAGAACTTGATGCTAACTAATGCTGTGGTGATTGATTTACTTGAAACATCAATGTTTTTTTATTCGTGGTGTAAGAGTAAGAACGGTAGGACGTAAAAAGAAAACAGATGTCGTTATTAATTACACCCGTCACCAGTTTTTGAGCGAAAGAATTGTCGTGTTACTGACACATGAATTAGCAAATGCTATATATTGTTGCGAATCTTGCAATACCAGAGTTTTCTCACAGGAATAAGTTTTCGCGAATGAGTTCGAAAAATCGTGAAATATTGCAAATTAGCGATAATTTGTAGTAGCGAAAATTAATTTTCCTAAAGTATAACGAACTTTATAAGGCTTGAAAATAAGAACTTGAAGCTAACGAATTTTGGTTTGATTTATTTACTTGAAAATCAATGTTTTTTTCTTCCTTGTTTTAGAAAAAGAAGAGTAAAAAGGGAAAAGAAGAGAAAGAAACAACAAAAAAGGTACGTGATCATCATGAAAGATTATTATATATATATATATATATATATATATAAAGTGGGAGAACAAGCAACAAATTACAACTGTGTAACAACTCTGAGTTTCATGTTTTTAACAATCATCAGGTTACAACTATTGGTTACACTAAACACATGTTCTTATATACAGCCTCATAATACAATAGGGAATACAAATATGTAGCCTATTTTAAATTTCCTATAATAAATTTATTCCTATGACGACATCTTGAAAGTAACTCAGTGCGTTTGTTAAGGAGTCCTTTGGGTTCAGCACGGATAATGCACACTTTTTCAGAGAGACAAAGGTCGCATCTTCTCGTTCCACATCTGTAAGGGAATGCCCTTGTAGCGATGGTCCATGTCAGGTCAAAAGGAGTAGAAGTGTCCTTTAAATGCCATATAAACTTTGACAACTCGGTTTCATTCTGGTATTTCTTGTGTTTGAAGGATTTTACATGGTTCCTATAACGCGTTTTAAACTCGCCCTCACTGGCACCAAAATAGACAGATGTGCTCGTGTTCGTTTTTACTTCGGCTTTATATACAATACATTGTGTAAGGCACTTGCCGTTAAGCGGGCACGTCGGCTTTGATCGACAGTTGCATAAGCGATGTTCTTGTTCAACTTTACTGTTCAGCAGTGTCGAGTTGTGTTGCGTAATGATGTTCTGCATGTTGGGAGTGCATGAATAACTGAGTTTTAAGGTGTTGGTGTTAAAAATCTTGTGAAGTTGGTGTTTTTTTGGAAAATGTCTCTGTACAAGGTGTAAAAATTTCTTGCCCACATTTGTGCTTACGTCCATGTTATACGGAGGGTTGTACCATATAATTTTTCTGCCACGGTTTCTGTTCGTCCTGGGGTTATTTCGAGCGCTGTATTCAAGCTTTGCGTCAAAGCCACTGTTTTTTAATGCTGTTTGGTAAATTGGTTTCGCTTTTTCGTATTCACCTTTATCGCAAGAAAGATCTATTAGCCGTTGGTTAATCATCACAGGGAGCTCTGACAGAATGTTGGTAGGATGGTTAGAATGCTTGTTGACGTAAAGCGGTGGGTTGTTAGGTTTTCTGTATGGGAAGTATTTGCCTGTGGATAGGTCGAACGAAACATCGAGGAAATCCGTCGCTGTTAAGTTTGTCTCGGTTGTAATAGACAGGTTCTCTTGCTTAAAAGCGTCAATAACATCTTTTCGGATTTTATCCATTTTTGTGCCAGTAGCGTTTTTAATTACGGCCAGTCCATCATCCCGATATAAACCTATGCTGCTGATGTTGATGATTTCAGTGAGTTTGTTTAGAAGGTAAATTCCTACTAGTTCGCAGATCTCGGCGCCGTCGAAGCTACCCATTGTTACGTCGAATGTCGGGATGATGGACTGGCCGTAATTAAAAACGCTACTGGCACAAAAATGGATAAAATCCGAAAAGATGTTATTGACGCTTTTAAGCAAGAGAACCTGTCTATTACAACCGAGACAAACTTAACAGCGACGGATTTCCTCGATGTTTCGTTCGACCTATCCACAGGCAAATACTTCCCATACAGAAAACCTAACAACCCACCGCTTTACGTCAACAAGCATTCTAACCATCCTACCAACATTCTGTCAGAGCTCCCTGTGATGATTAACCAACGGCTAATAGATCTTTCTTGCGATAAAGGTGAATACGAAAAAGCGAAACCAATTTACCAAACAGCATTAAAAAACAGTGGCTTTGACGCAAAGCTTGAATACAGCGCTCGAAATAACCCCAGGACGAACAGAAACCGTGGCAGAAAAATTATATGGTACAACCCTCCGTATAACATGGACGTAAGCACAAATGTGGGCAAGAAATTTTTACACCTTGTACAGAGACATTTTCCAAAAAAACACCAACTTCACAAGATTTTTAACACCAACACCTTAAAACTCAGTTATTCATGCACTCCCAACATGCAGAACATCATTACGCAACACAACTCGACACTGCTGAACAGTAAAGTTGAACAAGAACATCGCTTATGCAACTGTCGATCAAAGCCGACGTGCCCGCTTAACGGCAAGTGCCTTACACAATGTATTGTATATAAAGCCGAAGTAAAAACGAACACGAGCACATCTGTCTATTTTGGTGCCAGTGAGGGCGAGTTTAAAACGCGTTATAGGAACCATGTAAAATCCTTCAAACACAAGAAATACCAGAATGAAACCGAGTTGTCAAAGTTTATATGGCATTTAAAGGACACTTCTACTCCTTTTGACCTGACATGGACCATCGCTACAAGGGCATTCCCTTACAGATGTGGAACGAGAAGATGCGACCTTTGTCTCTCTGAAAAAGTGTGCATTATCCGTGCTGAACCCAAAGGACTCCTTAACAAACGCACTGAGTTACTTTCAAGATGTCGTCATAGGAATAAATTTATTATAGGAAATTTAAAAATAGGCTACATATTTGTATTCCCTATTGTATTATGAGGCTGTATATAAGAACATGTGTTTAGTGTAACCAATAGTTGTAACCTGATGATTGTTAAAAACATGAAACTCAGAGTTGTTACACAGTTGTAATTTGTTGCTTGTTCTCCCACTTTATAAACGCTCTGTTTGCGCATTGAGCACTCTGGAACAGCAAGAACCTCACTACGTTATATATATATATATATATATATATATATATATATATATATATATATATATATATATATATATATATATATATATATATATATATATATATATATATATATATATATATATATATATATATATATATATATATATATATATATATATATAGTTTTCTTCGAGGTTAATAAAATGAGTTGATCTGATACGAAAGCTTAGACGCAAACAAATGTCAGAGCAAATCCCTAAAAATCCACCTCATAGCAAACCCCGAATTACAATCAACTAATGAGCACAAATGCGGCGTGGTCACATGTTACCCTCTTAAATAATACAAGAATACACGGTTTTACGGTCTCAGTTCCGTTCCGCTTTTTATACACTTTTTTATACCGAACGGAAAAATTTCGAGCAAAACAAAAATATGGCGTATACATGTGTTGTGAAAGACTGCTCAAATAGCATTAGAAAGTTGAGAAAATGGAGGAAAGTGGAATGTGAAATACATTACTGCTTAAGATCTTCATCATCATGTTCATGTGAGGAACCTTTTATGTAAGTATTATTCTGGTTAAGGCGATTTTTATATGTTTTTTCTTAGCCAACCTGAAGACTCTTAATATAAAATATAATATAGGCTAGCTTCAATATAATAATTTGCATATGTATTTTCATTTTAGGTTATATCCATTTCCAACCGAAAGAAAACAACCAGACAAAAGAGATGCCTGGATCAAGTTAGTGAACAGAACTGATTACAGTGGTAAAAAGTTATGGCAACCCAGCAAAGATAGTCGTATTTGCTCTCTCCATTTTATGGATGGCAAACCAACGATTTTAAATCCCAATCCAACTAAAAATATGGGTTACGATTCAAGCAAAAGAGCCACCCTTTTATCACCTCCATTCGGAAAGAGGAAAGCTAGAGACTCTAGTAGCAGTAGTAGTAAACAAAATCAAAAAAAACTTTTTTCAAGTGATTTGTCCACATCATCGAACTGTGACGTAATTGAGAATTCACTGGTAGTTAATGATGAAGTTGAAGACATGTTTTTTGAATATGTACCCAGGGAAGAAAAAGAGGAAATAAGTATTTTAGTTTTAATAGTGATGTTAGTATCATTATTGCACACTCTTCTACAACACATTAGAAAATTACAAGAGGAAATTAAAATATTAAAAGCCAATGATAAAAAAACACACTGTGAGACAATATTGACAGATAAAAATTGTAACTTTTACACTAACATTGCTAACTTGGGGTTATTCTACAAGCTTCATGAAAAAATTGCACCGTTAGTCAGAAGGCGTTATAGAACTAAGAATGATCTTGAAGGTACAAGACAGTTCAAAGTCACCCCTAAAAAAATGGGTCCAGATAGAAAATTGACTTCATGCGATGAATTTTTTTTGTGTCTGATGAAATTGAGACTTGGTCTGTTAACACTCGATTTATCACAGCGGTTTGAAATTTCTGAAAGTTTGTGTGTGAACATTTTTCATTGTTGGTTGAGAGGCATGGCTGAATATTTGAAGTCATTTGTTTATATTCCAGATCCTGGCACACTTTTTTTGTCATCTCCCAGACTCTTTCACCAATTTAAAAACTTAAATGGTATTATAGACCGTTCCGAAATTTTTATAGAGACACCAAGAGACCTAGAATTACAAAGTGCAACATGGTCAGATTACAAGCATCATAATACACTGAAATTTCTTGTATGTGTTGCACCCAATTCAGCTATAACATTCATATCAAAAGCATACACAGGAAGAATTAGCGATAAGCAAATAACACTGGACAGTGAATTCTTGGACAAAATTCCGAAATATAGTTCTATTATGGCAGACAAAGGTTTTAACTTATTCGACGAATGTGCTGCAAGATGTTTATATTTTCTAGTACCACCTGGACGTAGAGGAGCATCGCAAATGACTCCCGCTGAAGTTAGCAAAACAAGTTCAATCGCAAAAGTACGAATTCTGGTTGAACAGGTTATCAGACGATTAAAAACATTTCGCATTTTGGCGACCGAACTACCGATATCTATGTTGGGTCATGTAGATGATATTTTAATTGTGTGCTCTGCGTTGTGCAATTTCAAAGATCCCATATATACTGACTGAGCAATATACAATATATACATTGAAGAATAAAATTTTTGTCATACAAAAATTTTTGGAATTAAACTTGTCTTCTGCAAAAATGAAATTAATGCAATATTTTTTCCTCAAGGTATATATTGTATATATAAAATGTTTTTGAGAAAAAAATTATTCGCAAAAACCTTTCTGAGTAATTTGAATCACTAAACGATTTACAAATACAACATGTATATATAAACTAATCCACTATCAAATCAAAGCTATCCTGGGAAAGTAAATCTGGTATCATATTGTCACTTGATATCTCACAATCAACATTCGGAATCACTCGCACAATATGTACCAAATCTCGCTCTTCATGAATAACATTAAATCGTTTTTTCAATTTTTGCGATAAAATTTCTGGTGCAGTAAACTTTTTCCAAAACCAAACCAGATTTTTCAGCACGTTTTGCCAAAATGCTTCATCATATGTAACACGAACTGTAACATGACCTTGGAATGTGAATCCGAAAAAATCGCAGTATCTTTTTTCAGTTACACCCATTTGCCCTTGAACTTGATAATAATATGGACTAGATTTTTTCAGTGCTAAATTTCTATCAATCTCTTCTAAATGTTCATAGTTATCACATGATGGAATAGTTCCAATAAGGCTAGCTGGGCATTTAATTTCTACTAAGCCAGGTCCATGACAATCGCAAACAATTTCAAGATCCGGACTTGCTGAAATAAATGGATAGCTATCGGAAATAGTCATTCCTGGGTCATCTATTCTGCAACATTTGTGCAATTTTTTTGTGATGGATTTGTATTTTTCTTTGGCATGTATTTCTGTATTTATTCCATGTTTCATTTGCCATGTTTGTATGTTTTTTGAATAACCCATTATATCACTAATAATATATGGTGGACAATTTTCCGTCTCATTAATTTGTAGTCTTTTTGACGTTTGGAAGCAAAGTTTGAATTTTGACGCGGTAATTCTACCATGCCTTTGTTTTATCCACTCTGTGCTGTTACTCTGGGAAATAGTTGATTTATATACATATTCTATTTGCTCTTTACTATAACTCAGCGATTCAGAGAATTCTTCGACCAATTCCTCTACTTTAAATTCAGGTGGGCATGATTCGGCAAAATTTTCTCCGCATTCAATAATTGATGGCACATCTAAAGTTGCAACAGTTTTTACACTCCTTTTTGCTTCACAAAATTGTATGAAGCAGCTGTTTGGTATAAGTTCTTTCACCTCATGATAAAGTTCTTGGCGAATTTTGTTGTTATCAGCTAACTTCTGCACCTGGCTATCGGACATAACCTGGAACAACTGTTTTCGACTAGCCTCTGATTTTCGTTCTTCAACAGTAGCTTGGGTAGACTTTTTTAAATATTTTTCCTGAGTAAAAATGAAGTCACCTACACGTCTTGGCTGAATGTTTTTTTTGCTTGTAGGAACATTCCAACTCGACAATTTAATTGTACAAGTTGGATTACACATACCCACTAAATTTGCAGCTTCGATGCGGAAAAGTAAACCTGCAACATGATTGCAACTTCCTAAAAGTCCAGCTGCACATGTGCAGTAGGCGTTCATGATCTCACCACCAAGTTTATCATTACACGTTTTACGCACTATGGCCCAAATCGCATGCTGTTTCATCGATACCCTCATTGAGGGCACACATTTTGTGCGGAAAAGGCAAAATTTTGATTCATCATCCAATAAATTAATTTGTACTTCACCAATAAAATTGTTTGAAAAGTATCGATATGCCTTTCCCTGTTTATATTCGCATTCGATCCTTTGAACCAGATCATGTTTATTTAAAACTTCATGGTAATATCTTGAAATGTCACAGAGGTATAATGGTGGCCATTGTGAAATTCCATTTTCCTCTTTTATCCAACCTTCTTTCAAATCTGAAGGATCTGGAATGTTTTCTCCCTCAACTAAAAGTTTATTTACATATTCCTGGAGTAAAGTTCTCTCAATATGCTCCCTCTCTTGGTCGACTGGTACACGTTCTTCATAAGCTGCGAAAGCGCTAAAAATAAAACAAGTAAAGCATAAAGTTGATATCCATAATCACAAAAAAGCCCTAGCTCTGCAAGCAACAGAGAAGCCACTGCACTGACACAGCCACAGGCTGGCTCTGAAGTTTAAGTTATTCAATGCTTACTCACCGAGCTGTCAAAACTTCGATTGAACCAGCAACAGATTTATTTCGAAGTGAAAGAAAGGCTTTTAATGCCTTAGAACTCCACAGCTTGAAATCCTCAAGACTGAGTTCTCCAAGTTCTGGAACTTCAGAATTGTCTGTTCCACTGGCACTGATACAGCTTGGAATTTCGCCATCCATCTTCTTTAATCACGAAAGAGTTTATCAAAATAATATGTGGGTTTAGTATTTAAAAATACTGTTTTTTTTTTGTGGATATAATATCCTTTTTTAACTTTTTTTTATCAATGTTTACTTTTCGACCTACTTCTCTCACCTACTAACCGCAACCGTCCTTAAGTTTTGCTCGAAATTCTTCCGTTGCGTAGAAACAAGTGTGTAAAAAGCGGACCGGAACTGAGACCGTAAAAGGGTGTATTAATTATATTTGATCGGAAGAGGGAGGCCGTTCGCGCTCAAAACAGGATATCGAGATATTGATCAAAAAGCGCGATCAGTATTCTGACCGAAGAAAAATCGTTTGCGTAATCGTAATTTTCCCCAACTTAACTATTCTGATTTTCCGGTGGGAAGAAAAATTATCCTGGCTAAACAATTTGCAGGTGTTTCTACTTCTTCTCTCTTCTCACATGTGTATAGAGAAATAGAAATCTAACTGGTTTTGCGAAACTAAATTTGCTTGAGCCATAATGAAAATAACAGAGCACTGTGAAAAACTACAACAATTACTTTGCCATTTCTTAAGGGTTAATAATACTCAATTATGTTGTGAGTGCAATTGAAACGTCGGATTGGTGACTGCGCTGAACATCTGCTTCTGTACATTAACCGTTATTACATTTATAGAAACGTTCGAAATCACGTGGTGAATCTGTAGAAAATGTGGAGAAACCAACAACGACAACAAAGAAAGAAAAAACACACAAGAAAACAAAGAAAAGAAATAAAGGTTTGTATGAATTAAGTACTTCGTGTGAACCGGGCTTTATATGATGTCTAGCAGGTATACAGTATTATATACACTATCTAGTGTTATATCTCTTGTATATCCTTCTTTGTGTTTTTATTGTAGAGAAGGACCAAACCGAAGCAGAGAAGAAAGCCACATTGCTTGCACAAGCATCGGAATATACAAAAGAAGTCAAAAAAGATGTAAGCCTATCTACACGTGATCATTTCTTTGCTAAACACGCAAAACCAATCCTCCAAAAATCTGATGTTTTTATAACTCACTTAGGTTCCTTGGCCTCATTAACAAATTTCCACGGTATCGAAATTTCTAATATTTCGATGCCGTACTACTAATGGATGAGTGAACGATAGAAATTTGAATAGACATTAAATAGATCTCACTTTTTAAACCTCTTAGCATAGCGATTTATACGAAATACCTGAAGGGATGTCTGATAATTCATGAAAAGAATAACACAATGATGTTGGAATAATTCGGTACAGTTTGACACCTGTTCCAACTGTCATATTCATCTCTCCTAGCCTGAAATATGTTATGATTTATTTCAGCTAGGAGAGGTGAGTAATAACAATGATATATTTACTTATATTTTAGGATGATATGGACTTTTGGCTATCACCTGCAAAATCACCAGAGGAAACACCAGAGGAGGAGGTACGTAAACTCCCCCATAGTACTGTGTTTGTTTACAGACAAATTTTTATCTTTCAGAATTTCTGCTGCTAGTTCTTAGACTATTTACAGTGGACTTATTGTCATTGCTGGAAAGAACATATAACATAAGATGCGGTGAATGTAGCAAATATCTTTTGTGTCTGATGTACGTTTATTTTTGTTTGTAGTCTGCTGCTGCTGATATTCAAGAAGTACCTGCGAAAGAACCAATTAAAACAGAGAATGAAAAGGTAATCATAACGTTTTGTTAAATGTCCGCGCGTCCACCCGTCCGTACGTTCATTCGTCCTTCCATTCGTTTATGTATTCGTGGTATTTATTTATTCATTCATTTTATTTATTCTTTCATCATATTTATTAATTTTATTCGTTCATGTTTTCTTCCCATCAAGTAATGCTCCGACTTTCTTATTTGTCAACGTTTTTCCACTTCTCGCCCAAGGTAACATTGTGTTTACCGTTATCATTACTGCGCTTTTATTTATTTATTAATTTATAGAAAACAAAAAAGAAAAGCAAAGAAAAAGGTACGAAGGAAAAGAAGAAGAAAACTAAAAAACAACCCGAAGAAGTGCAACCTGTTGAAGACACTCCTCCTGTGGATGCAATGATGTTAGATATCGATGATGTACAAAAAGCTGATGTAAGCATTTTTTTACGAACTTAGGGACGTGATGCTCGACTTATACCTCCTCGGCCCCAACATACTATTTGGAAATCTGTCTTTAATGTCTTTACACGACAGTCATAATCCTATGGAAGCGCTGAGGAAGGTCTCTACACTAATAACGCGTTTAGGTTCCATATTCCTCGGTATTGTAAAAAGTCCAGTCTAATTAAAGTTGACGTCAACAATAGTTTTTTTCTTACAGCCGTGGTCACACTATGATATTCTCTGTGAAGATAAAAACCTCAAAATGGTATGTACTAATTAACTGTGGAAAGTGAAACCAATTAATCTGTGCACTCCTTACAAAATCTGTACTGTTTTTGTCTAGTTATACGAAATTCGACCAGATCCTATGCAAAGCAAGCAAGTTGTTGCATCAATTATATTTAAGTAAGTGAGTCAAGGTATAATAATTAAGTAAGTTAGCCCACACTCGCATAAACAGTTGTAGCGTAACAGGGTTTTTATTTTAGAAATTTAACATCACATCACATACAGAAATTGGAATTTAACGTTTTGGATTCTCTCAGCATGAAATTAGTACGGCAGGTTAGTAAGATGATCGTATCGCGTCGTATCGTGTCGTGTAGTGTTGTGTATTGTTAAGTTGTGACGGCTTATTCTTACCGTTTGTCTTCAAATTTGTGTGATCAACATAAGAACTATTTCAATCACATGACTATTTGGACATAATAATGGTACTTTGTGTTAACATACTAGCAACCAACGGAATGCTCTACATACACACACAGTATGGATAATCCATCTGTGTGTATCTGATAAGAACACCAGAAACGGTAAGGCTGAAATTTAGTGAGAAACACATATAACATGATTATTTTATTTTCTGACCAAATTCGAAGCGTATTTAATTTGTTCATTAGCTGCGATGAGATTTTTAAATATATATAAAATAAATATAATGTAAAGAAAGGGTTTTTTAAAGCTGAAAAGGAAAATTAAGAAAATTTTAAGGCTCAAATTTTAAGAAACTCTATGCTTAATCACATGCTTACTTTTCTTATAAAAAACGTGTATTGCAATTTGTCCAATATGTTTGGTTCGTAAATTGTACACATGGTCTGCAAAGTATTTGCCAGAGACTTCTGTTATTAAAATCAAGTCCTTTTTTTGTGATTGATTTTGCAGATCCATACTATCTAACCAGTCTAAATGAATAAAAACATATACTACATACACAAAGTACCACTGTCGCAAGTGTTTTTTTACCAATTTGTAAGATTTTTATAAGTTTTAACTCGCAAACCGTGTTGTAAAAAGCATGGTAGACTCTGTACTTGAATATACTTACTGAATTGTACAATCGTAAAAAAAAATAGCCTCTGTGCTGCAAAAACAATTGTTGACTCAAACACCCAAAAATCTTTGAATTCTCTATATGCCGTATGTCTGCCAGCAATATCGCCGCCGTGCTTGTGAAGTATTGATTTCCGAGCACTAGCGACGAACAACATATAGTGGCGAATATGTTTGGGGTATTTCTATCATTACTGATCATTCAAAACTAACTTTGTAAGTTGTAATATCCCTTGTATTGTTTTTTTTTTTAGATCGGTGCATCATCGCACGATCCTGTGCTTGTCCCCTTTCAATTATTGCCAGGTATAACAAATTCTTATTTTTATTTTACCGGCGGATGAAACAAAAAATAAACGATTTAATAAATCTCAGTTTTAAAACAAATAGCTTCATTGATTGGTCATGAAGTTAGCAGGTTAATTCCATTGTGACAAAATGCTACGAGATCGAGTATAAGAGTAACTATACGAATGGATAATTTGTTACAGATAATGTTCGCGACTCGAGTTATAACTAGGCCATACTTTATACTCCTTTTTGTATCTTAGAGATGACAAATGAGGGTCAATTCGCCTTTACGGTGGAGAGCTGTGTTATGTCGCAGCATTTACGTGGAACTCTTACTTATATCGTCAAGGTGAGTTCAGTTTTCTAGGGGGTATGGAAACGAGTTGTTTCACTACAGGATCTTGTGCATAGCTATACTAATAGTATTAAGTATCGAAGGACTCGTACCCAATCTTCTGGATTGCTTAGATGTGACTTTTTTTGACCCTAAAAGGCTGAGTTTGAAATGTTCCAAAAATTTTACTGCTTGGAAGTTCATTGACATAGTCTATAGAATGATCATGATAGTGTGAAAGATAGATCAGAACTGGCGCACGAGTCTTTGCTCTTAGTTTTCCCATACTTCTTTCCATGGGACCTTAGTTTGTCAAATATTAAATTTACTTGCGTATCCGTCTTTATAGGAATCTGATGGTAGTACCAGTGAAAAATTGGATTTTAAAATTTTATTTCCTGTACACGCATACATCCTTCCGCAGCCAATCTCAACGTAAGTTTTGGACGTGTCTTTTGTGTGTTATTAAAAAATTTCTAATTTTTAGTATCTCTATGTAAGTTTTGGACGTCTCTTTTGTGTGTTATTAAAAATGTCTAATTTTTAGTATCTCTATGTAAGTTTTGGACGTCTCTTTTGTGTGTTATTAAAAAATGTCTAATTTTTAGTATCTGTTGAGACAGTGTAATTTTAATTTCTTTAGTCAAGAATTTACTTCATTGCTAGCTGGTGGTGATTTGACGCAAAAACAATCATTAAAGGTAACACGTGACTTGTTTACTCTTTTAGCGTGTGTGTGACTCATTGTGAAGTCTCTATAATAATAGCTGTATTTTGTCTGTCTGTCTGTCTGCAAGAAAAGTGTCGTGCTACGGGCACACGAAATAGCGTGTAATTTAAAGACGGACGACCCTGTGGATTTTCCAACGGGTAACGACTATTTTGTAAAAAACGCTTTAGTTGTTAATCAAGACTAGTGCGTAAGAGTTTGAACAACTGAGGCGAGAGTAAATAATGATGGCGCTTATGTCGTTACTATTTTCACAGTTTCTTCTGTATGTTATTAGATCCCACTATCAGAAGAGAGAGAATTGCAAGACACTGTGAAAAACATATGCACAAAACTGCGTTTAGTTGGTGAGTGAAAGAAGTTATAGTTGATAATTTCTAAGCTCAAATAGAAAGTGGAAAAATGAGGTCGCGAGAAGCGTATTTCTTTCTTATGTCATATTCTATATATTTTTGTTCTGAATAAAGGATATCAGGGTTTTAGAATGAGATAATAAGTTGTGCGTGCACTTTCCAGGTATGACCTAACTGTTGCTGAGATGAATTGAAGTGTTTTGTTGCTAAACAACTGAATTCACATAGAGCCTTAAAAAATATTGGCTTTAGTCTTTTCCCTACAAGACGGAATATCTTAACGCAATGATTTTTAGCATTTTGATTGACTGGCGAATTTTTTGTTGATTAGAAGTGGAATGGATTTCTACGTGTGGTGACTCGGTAATTTGAAGTTTTGAATATTTCGCGCAATCGGTCTTTGAGCGTACTAATTTTTGCACAAACGTTTTAAAATCGTGAATACACGTATAAAAGTACTGAATGTCTGGGGCCTAAGTTCTACAATCTGAGAAGTTGATTTTGTTCTGTTTTAAGTTTTGCAAATGTCTTTGATGTGATAATTAAGGAGTAGCTATGTCAATATCTGTTCGTGAAAAGTTAATATGGGCTGGTTATTCGCGGAAATGTGTATTTGCGAAAATATTTGCGCTCTAGTCAGCCTAACGTTTTTTCAGTAAACTTTATACCAAAATCAGTCTGGTAGAACTGTGTTTTTTAACACTACGTGTTTTTCACTTAAATGACTTCATCGTGTGTAGAGTAACGCAGACACCTAGTTACCAGGCTTCCCTATTTCTAACATTCGTATATTTGTTTTAGTGGTTGAACATATAGATCACGGCGCTTCCTTATATGGTATGACTATCTTACAACATCCTGTTTGCTTGCTGGTTAAAAAAATGGTAGGTATCACTGTGATAATAAAAATGGTAGCATAGCTAGTATGGGAGGAAAGGGACATGATAAGGTGAAGCGTGGGTTTCCACCTGGGTGGCTTTTGACAGAACAGGCAAATAATAAAGATGGTAGGTGTCACTGTGATAATAAAAAAGGTAGATATCAATGTGATACTTAAAGATGGCAAGATAACTAGTATGGAAGGAAAGGAGAGGGACATGGGAAGGTAAAGCGTGTGTTTCCACCTGGGTGGCATTCGACAAAACAGGCAAATAATAAAGATGGTAGGTGTCACTGTGATAATAAAAATGGTAGATATCAATGTGATACTTAAAGATGGCAGGATAACTAGTATGGAAGGAAAGAAGAGGGACATGGGAAGGTAAAGCGTGTGTTTCCACCTGGGTGGCATTAGACAAAACAGGCAAATAATAAAGATGGTAGGTGTCACTGTGATAATAAAAATGGTAGATATCAATGTGATACTTAAAGATGGCAGGATAACTAGTATGGAAGGAAAGAAGAGGGACATGGAAAGGTAAAGCGTGTGTTTCCACCTGGGTGGCTTTCGACACAGGCAAATAATAAAGATGGTAGGTGTCACTGTGATAATAAAAATGGTAGATATCAATGTGATACTTTAAGATGGCAGGATAACTAGTATGGAAGGAAAGGAGAGGGTCAGGGGAAGGTAAAGCGTGTGTTTCCATCTGGGTGGCTTTTGACAGAACAGGTATCCTAACATTGTTTCTAGGAAGGTTTTAATTTATTATCTTTGTGGCAGATATGAACATTTAGTTACTAAGCCAAGATAAAATAAGGTTGTTGATTTTTATTCATTTCTTGTTCTTTTAGAACGATCCAGCTATTACAGTAGATGCGAAAAGTACAGACTTCCAACTGTTGTCTTCAGTGTTGAAAGAACTGAAGGAGATCGTGGAATCGTTGTGAATGGTGATGACGTCATCACAATTTATTTTTAATGTGAAAATTTTATTTTGCTAAATTAGTATCTACTTTGTTAAATTATAATTCTGTGTATGTTTTGTGGAAAAACGGGGTTTAATTTAGTTTCGGGTTAAATTCTTTTTCTCCAGGTTGGCCATCAATCAATAAAAATATCTTAAGATATTTACATTTTTTTATAGTGGATCCTTATAAATGCTGAATGTTGACGATTTTTATTTAAGTTTGAATAAATTTTAAAATCTCGATACACACCGAAATGAGAATTATTTCTTTCTTGTGCTTACAAATATTTTCTGTGTGCTTGCTAACTTGACGGCTTTGATGATGTTTTTTTTTTGAGTTTCAAACGGAGTTAATGTAAACGAATATTTTGGATTTAAAATAAACATTTGTATACAACTCTTGTCGCCATTATTAGAATACCACATGATTGATATTTTACAGAATAGACAATATGTCATCCGTTGCAGTACAGTATGATCACTTTTTTTTCCAGGTTAGCCATCAATCAACAAAAACTATCTAAAGATTTTACTTCTTTATATAGTCAAACGGGTTTCGTATCGTGGAAAACTGTTCCTTCAAATCATAGCTAATTTTTGTCAAAACAATGAATGGTCTGTGTTTTACTGACCAGCTAAAAAAGTTTTGAAACTGTAGAATTCTAGAAATTTATTTTATGTTATGCAGATTATTTTCCCGCGCATCAAATTTCGCGAATATTATTTAAAGTTGCGATTCTGTATAATGGCCATAAGATAGCCTTAGACGCGATCTGATTGGTACGCGTTTTATCCTTATACACGACCAATGGCCATAAGATCGAGGTGGGAAAAGTAACTAAGCGACAGAACTATATACTCCTTGATACTGGTAAAAACTAAGCAGAAAACGAACCTCGTCCCTAGGGCTCTTCTACGCCTGTAATATTCCAATGGAAAGACTCTGTCCCGTCGGAATATCATAGGCGTAGATGAGCGCTGGGGACGAAGTTGCAAAAGAACCTTGTAAGAAACATGCGTAAAAACCAGAGTAGTTTAAACAGAATGTTCTTTCTTGTTTAAAAAAGATGATGATATAATTATTTTGCACATACGTAATATCAGTCTTTCTACAGACTAAAATCTAGGTCCCAGGCTATCTTTAAAAGCAAGATAGATAAATCACTATAGTTGTGTCTGATAGCAATGTTCAAAGCTGTCTCTCCGTTGTTGTTGGTAACGTCCAATTCTTTTTTTGTTATCCTCATTTTACTGAATAAATCTATTTCATTAAATTGCGCAAGAAGATGGAGAGCGGTATGTCCCTCGTTGTTTCTTACTTCTAAATTTACCCCATCAACCATAACAAGAAGTTCGCACGCTTTTTTTCGACGTTTTTTTATCGCCAGATGCAGTGGTGTGTTGCCGTCGTTGTCTTGGATGTTAACGTCAGCGAAATTATGAATCAACATTTCAAGAAAGACGTCATTTTTATCGGCAGTAAAAGTATTCTTAAACGTCATGTGAAGCAAAGTGCCGTCTTGATTGTAGAAGTCGTTGATATAATTTTTGCTTTTACAAAGTACGGATTTAAATATATCAACATTTCTTTTCTTGAATGCAGTATGTATTGGTAATTCATTTTCACAATTTGCTGCATCCAATCTAGCATCGTGTTGAAAAAGGACATTAAGTATTGTGTGTTGCTCGTTGAGAATAGCAGCATGAACTGCTGTGTTACCAGCATAGTTTTTGATATCACTTCTTGCTGCTGAACCCAACAAAAATTGAACTGTTTCAACATGACCTCTTTCAATCGCGCAATGCAAAGCTGTGTTACCCAACCCGTTTGTAACATCGAGCAAACGTTTGTCTCTATTTACAAGCAGTTTCACAGTTTCCACGTTAGGGAGCGTAGCTGCACAATGAAGAGCGGTGTTGCCTTTTTTATTCTTTTGCAACAAATCAATTTGTTCTGACTGAAGAATGCTTTCAATTATTTCACTTGTGCAGTACTTAGCTGCTCTGTGTAGTACAGTGTCTCCACCCGCATTTGTCAGGTTTATCATATACAGCTCTTCTTCATTGTTGTTTTTGATTTGTTGTTCTCCACTGTGCTTATGCACTATTTCTTTTTCATCTTCTATTGTCAAAACAGGTCTTTCTATCATGTTAGTGTCTTCTACTTGAAAATTTAAGTTCGCATTCCGACAGCCGTCTGTTTCATCAAAAAAATCAATTTCTTTATTATGCGTACTACTATATTCTTCGTCGTGAGTGCATCCATGTTTTTCCTTTTCTTGTTTCGTAAGTGCGTCCACAAGTGTATTAATAGTTTCCATCAACGCAAAATAATGTACAGAACTATGAAGCGCTGTGTTACCATGGTGATTTGTTATTGTCATATCTGCGCCATTTTGAAGTAGCAGCTTAACAACGACGTCGACATTTTTACGGTGGACGGCAATATGTAATGGTGTTTCTCCGTTCTCATTTTGCAAATTCACGTTGCAACCTCGTTCAAGAAATCTCCTCACAACTTCTGTTAGTTCTTTATCGACGGCGAGGTGAAGAACTGTATCCCCTTCAACATTTTGTAAATTCATCTCTGCTTCACTCTCTAACAACACAGCAATAATATCCAAATGTTTATGAAACGTAGCGCAGTGTAAAGCGGTGTTTAGGTAGCCATTTTGTTCATTCAAATATTTGTTTTTCTCGACATAAAATTTCACGATATCTAACTGGCCATTCGTTGAAGCACTGTGAATAATTGTTTCAGTGTATCGACTTTGTATTTGTGCTTCTTTTCCGACAGCATAGATGATATTGTCGGCACTTGTGTGACCATTTGGTAGTTCTTCCCAATACAGTGTTGTACTTCTATGAACTTTCTTAGTTCGCGCGCTTTTAGGTTCTTGGAGAGACAAACGTTTTTCCGCACTTGAAATATTATATTCAGGAAAGGCAAGGGGTGGTAATCTTTTACGAATTTTACCATCGCTATATCTCGGCGTATTTCGTTTCTCGTGTTTCTTTCGTAATTTGACTCGCTCTGTGTTCGGTTCATTATTCGTTTCCTCTGTTTTATTGTCTATGTTTATTTCCTTAATGTTGCTTAGACTTGAACTAATAACTTGAACATGAGGTTGACATAGCTCTTCAGGCGCGTGCGATATGTGTTCCCCGCGTGTTTCATCTTGCGACGACGCATGTTGACTCCTGTGTGAATTTACCGTGTGTTGTTCGCGTTTTGGTCGTTTTACAGAGCGGTAAAACGTTTCTTTTTGAACTTTTTTCGCGTGCTTATTCGGCTTTTCTTCTTCGACAGTTGCCTCGATTGGTGGTAGATCAAAAATATCTAATATCTGATATTCTGTGGAAGTGAGAATGTTGTTGTTGTTATTGTTATTGTTGTTGTTGTTGTTGTTGTCGTTGTTGTTGTTGTTGTTGTTGTTGTTGTTGTTGTTGTTGTTGTTGTCGTTGTTGTTGTTGTTATTTACATCGTACCGGTGATGATGGTGGTGGTGTGTATGATCATGTTGGGTACTTGCTTTTCTGAGATGATGATGATGGTGATGGTGATGACGGTGACTGCGCGGTTGTTGGGTGGAATAATGCTGCTTTGCATTTATGTTGTCCTTGCTTTCACTTCTTGCGTTCTGGTGGTGGTTAAATGACGGGTTGTTGTAGTGGCTAATCACTCTGTGTTTTGTCATCCCATGGTCAGCGTTATCTTGAGAGTGATTTTCTTCATAATCATCTTCTTTCACATTAATTTGTTTTCTATATCTTTTACTTCTTTTACTTTGTTTCATATTTTCTCGAAGTACAACCGAAAACAACTTCCAATTTTACTTTACTTTGGTTCTTCTTCCAGGATACGTCACTAGAATATCAAATTAAAAGGATTTTGCGCGCTTTTCCAAATCTCTTTAACAACAACACAGTGTGGAGTTCTCAGTGCTTGTATAACATTTCTCAACAACACATCATGTTCAGTGACTTTTTTTATTTTGACATTCTGTTGGATCTGCTTCTTCTTCCACTATATTCTTGTTTGAAATCCTTCTTTCAAGTCATTCATCCTTTTTGTTTTGGTTTGTTCCAGTGAATACTTAAAATAATTTTTTGCCATGGTGTTCTATATTTAAATCCTTGGTTAATTTTTTATAAAAAAGTTTTTTTAATTAATTTTCTATGACTTTATAAATTTTAAATTTTACTTCATTCAAGATTCTATATCAGAACAACCGCAAAATTATTACGACTGTAAGATAAAAACACATGTTTCTATATTTTTTCTTGTAGTATTAAAAAACACTGAGGCTTCTTCGTTCCCAGCATCTCTTGTTTAGTCCACCACAAAGAGAAGTATCTTGTATACTTCACAAGTTGTAATAATGGTGACCGGAGGAGCGTATCATGTAGAGATGTAAATAACCGATTTAACGCCCTCAGACATTTATTTGAAAAATGTTTTTACAATGGGCGTTTAGTCGGGCAGGAATAATTATTCAAAAGTTTACTTCAAAAGACATCCATCATGGCTTTTTTTTATATGAATGAGATTGAAACGCATTTCATCAATTTATCAAGCGATTTCGTGGAAAAAATCATGGATCATTGCTTCAATTCGGAATTTTTTGACAAAATCTCAGATTCGCAATCTTTAATTCCGCAATTTGTACTAGCAATCACATGTTTGAGAGGGAAAAACGGGATAATTTCCCTTGTTCAATTTTTAAAATTTTAGAAATCTCCTTAATTGAAACGAGGGGGTTTTAAAAATTTCAAAAATCGAACGAGGTAAATTTATCCCAAAATTTCACGATATAAAAATAAAATGGAACTCATTGCTTGTACGAAGAACAACATTTACAATGCAACAACGCTGTCGTAGTTGTTTAAAGAAATTCAACTATTCAATGTTCAATCTTCTCAATTTCACATTCGAAATATATTCGCAAATTCGGAAATTTTAAAATAATTGCATTGACGACATCAATCTTTAGTTTCGCAATTTGCGATTTTTTTCACTATAAATTCACAATCTTTAATTCTGCAATCTTTACTTGCGCAAACTTTTCTTCCCTTAAGGTAGCTACGACTCTTAAATACATAGCTATATACGCATTATAATAAAAAGGTTTTGTTTCTACGTTCGTTTGTTTTACTGAATAAAACAAAAGTTTCCCGCGTAAATTCTCTAAATTGTAACATAAAAACAATTTAACATAGTTCCTTTTAAGTCATCCTAAAATTGTTGATTTTCAAAATGCTTTTTCACGTCACTTCATCTTTGCTTAAAAAAAAATTGAAAACTCATTAATGCAACAACAGCTTCTTTCTCCATCTTAGCTAAGCCTCATGCTTCAATAAAAACAGCTAAAAAATATGGTCTTCTTCCCGAAGTTTACATCAGAAGAGCAGCACAACAGCTTTCTGTTTTCGCGACTAAATAATAGAGAAGTTTTAATCCAGTGAATAGAGCAATTGCAATTATTCGAATCCAGTGTGTAGAGAATGGCCCCACGACCGCTGCCGCTACGTAAGGGTAAACCAACATATCACACTACTCCGTACGGGTTTATTTAACAATTTCCTTGCGCAGAGCAGATCGATGATTTTTTAAATAAAAACTCAACTGCCATTGATTCTAAGTTAACCTAAATAGTCCTGGGAACGAGGTTGATGTATGCAAAAAAATTCAATTCATTCTTCCATCCATTCTTTTTAAATAATAAATACATCTTTTTTTTAAATAATAAATACATCTATTTTTTTAAATAATAAATACTAACGATACATTATGACTGAAATACTGAAAAATGTCGTAATCAAGCGCAGTCCTGATCAACGGTGATAATAACACTTTGGTGCACTTATCCAGGGGTGCACTTATAAGCGAGTATGATTACGTCATTTTACGGTATACTTGTTACAATTGCGCCTAAAATATTCTTCGCACATATAATTTTTACAACTTTAGCAAAAAAATATTTGAGAAAGTTTGAAACGAGACAGAGTGAACGCAGTAAAACCACGTGACTTGGACCATGCATCTTTTTGTGAATGAAAATGAAACGAAACACGACACAATCGAACATGACGAAAATAATTCGAACAAAAATTGTTTTTCTATAATTTAAATTTACAATACTTATTGATACAAAAATTTTCATTTATATAAAATTATGTACATTATAAATAAGAAATTATAAAATATAATAAAATGTGATAACGAATTCTTTTCTGGTCTAAAAAGAAAAGATCACATTACTCAAACAAATTCTGAATAAAATTGTGTTTGTTTAAGAACACCGAAGACAAGAAAAAATGCAGAAAAATTCCACTCTCATATATATACAAATTACGAAGCACCTTACCTGCGATATGGATTGGCATTTTTCCAATCGAAACAAATTCTTTCGTTAGATATTTACTTCTTTCTAGCCTAAAAAAAATAAATATTTTTATTAGTCGCAAAATCGGAAAATTTACGCGTAAAATGTTTTTTAATTCCCATCATGCAACGCACGTTTATTATCATCAACTATAACAAAATAACATTTTCATTTATATCCATTTCGTTTATTATTATTTACATTTTTATTTATATCCATTTCGTTTATTATTATTTAACATTTTTATTTATATCCATTCCGTTTATTATTATTTAACATTTTTATTTATATGCATTCCGTTTATTATTATTTAACATTTTTATTTATATCCATTTCGTTTATTATTATTTAACATTTTTATTTATATCCATTTCGTTTATTATTATTTAACATTTTTATTTATATCCATTCCGTTTATTATTATTTAACATTTTTATTTATATCCATTCCGTTTATTATTATTTAACATTTTTATTTATATCCATTTCGTTTATTATTATTTAACATTTTTATTTATATCCATTTCGTTTATTATTATTTAACATTTTTATTTATATCCATTCCGTTTATTATTATTTAACATTTTTATTTATATCCATTTCCTTTATTATCATCAACTCAAACAAAATAATTTAATATCATTAAAAAATAACATTCTTAACCTAAAACGTTTTTAAAAAATATTTATCCCTTTTTATTATCAAATTAAAACTAATTATACATTTATTCTTCTTTCTAATTTATTAAATAAACTTAATAACTTACTTCGTATTCATTTATCTTTCTTCTTATTGTTTCCCGGTTTTCTTTATTCAAATCTCCAGCCCATTCATAAGCTGTTCTTCCATATTTATCTTTGATCGTCACATCAATATTTTCATGACGCAACAAAACATCAACACATGAGATGCGACCAAACATTGCAGCCCAATGTAATGGTGTGCTGTTGTCACCATCTCCACGGTTGATGTTTGTTACATCATGTCGACATAAAATATCTAATATTGTGTGACGACCTCTTATTGCAGCGATATGATAACTGTTTTGTTTCCATCTATCTTCCGCCCAAACATCACTCCCATGTGAGATGATTATTTCCACCATTGATGTATTGTAGGTGTTCAATACTGTCCACAACAATGGTGTGTATTCAACTTCATCTCTCATGTGAACGATGTTTGGATGAATGGATAGTAATTGTTTCAGTTTGTGGATATCGTTCGTGTTAATGAGTTTCACGATATCTAAAAAAATAAAATAATAAATTAATGAAAAATATAAATTTATAAAAATATAACTCATGACAACAATATTAAAAAAGGATTTGTTTATTGTGAGAGTTTTAAAACATTTTATAAACATAAAAATAGTAAAAAAAGGATGTTAATATTCTGGTAAATATTCAGTAATAATTATAAAAACTTTAGAATTTAAAAACAAACAAATTTAGGGAAATAATATTATTATGACGTAATCACATGCAGATCAAAGGGTAAAACAATTATTGTCTGAAGTAAAAAATACTTTGTCAACTTGAAAATATAAATAAGAAATTGTTAATATACTTAATATTCAGACAAGTAAAACAAAACAAAAATATAGATACACCGAACACAAAATTTAAAATATTAATGTGATGACGTCATCATGTATAGGATAAATCGCATTTGGAGACAATTTTTCAAAATATTTGGTTTGCCTATTTCATGCTGACATAAGCATGTTAGTTGAAAAAATAGATATATTTAAAATGCTTTTGTTTTTAAAATGAAACAAAATAAAAAACTTTGCGGGTTTAACATAGGAATCTACACGATATTTTAACAAAAAACTTTGGGAGAAATATTTTAACAAATTTTAAAAACTACCTACAGAAATGATTTTCCCGGTAAAATAAAAATATCTCTCACCTCGCACGTCTTGTTTATCAGAGAATGTTCGGTCAAATGAAAACTTTTAGCTTAGCCAAGACAGATATGCTTTTAAAAATAGAAAAATTGTATAATAAAATATTCGATTTTGTCTGCATTCATTCCTCTGAGACGACCGTGCGCGTCAAAGAAATTTTTTAACACGCGATCTTAATTTTTTATATTTACGCTAATTGTCTGTATATCGACACAAATATATTTCCCGTTTTCAGAACCACTTCTGTTTTTTTAATTTTTGGTGCACAAGTTTTATATAAGAACAATTTTATAAGAACACGAGCCTCAGATATTGACGAAAAATAGGGACAGAACAAGAATAGCCTCGACTCAACAACAACCAAGTCTGAATTTTCTTATGAAAGAAGAACAATCTAGGTTATGAATCTTCTTTCTCAATCTACCGACAATTATTTTTTCCTGCAATTTCCTCCCCTACTAAAACTGCGAAATAATTGGCGCGATTATACATGAACGAAATTATCAAGCTTCGTCAGCAACAAAACACTCATTTTTCTTTAATATTATAAACACAACTTTTCACAGAAATTTAAGAAAAAAAGACAAAAACAGAAACCACATTGTTTTGAAGAAAATAAGAACAAATAAACCAGACAGGAAGTTCTGCTGCGAATACCGGAACGTCTGATTTATTCCACGAAGTATTTTGTCCCGGGACGAAACTCACCCTGGATGAAATTTCAACTCGAATATGGCAAAACCTTTATGTGGTTACACGTATAAATTTGCACTCGAGGGGGGAGTTCATCCCGTTTTTACCCGGGGTGAAATTTCCGTCCGAGGCTAGTTGAGAATGATTTTACCGTGTATCTCAAAAAATTATCTTACCCTGGAGTGAAATTAATTTTGAAGTATCATTCCATCTGTGTTTACACAGTATGGTTTAATTTAGGCCTGTTCCGAAATTTTTAGCGAAAGTTTTTAGCATGGTATTCGTTTGGATGGTCCTTCGCAACGAGATTTTTTGTCTGATTTATTTACCATATCGCAACGAGAAAGAGCATTTTAATAGCTAGCTCGTAAACTGTATTTTTAGGGAAAAAAAACTATGGCTATAAATGTTTTTTTTAACTTCTTCGCTTGTTTATACAAAGTTTTAAAATTAACAATAAATTCATAAAATTTTCTTCAAATCATTTATTTCTTCATATTTAAAGCATACTATGCTCTAGCATATAAATACCGTAATTATTCTAATTTAATGCGGTCTCTAATTAGTGCGGATGGCTTCCTCTAATTATAGTGCGTGTTGACATTTTTCCTATCAGAGAGGAAATAAAATGGACACATTTATAAGTTTCTTTTTTATCATCTTTTTCGTATCAGAAACTTCAATTTTAACTATAAAAAAGATTACAGAATGAAAGGGTCTTCTTCTTCTTCTTCCTTGTCATCATTTTGGAGATGTGTGCATGCATTCTCCATGCAGCTAGCGTAAAAGGCGCCATTTCTGACCTGGTTTTTGTCTGTGGTTGTAATACCACAGACATCAAAGGATCGTTTTACCATTTCCATTAAACAAGGTGGCTTGGAGCTACCAGCCGAGTTTTATTTCAAAACATCAAACGAAACTTTATTTAATCAAATGAAGGAAAAGACATTGGTGGAAATTGAAAAGTTTGAGAAGGAGAGAAAGCAGAAAGAAGAAGAGAAGAAAAAGAAAAAGAAACCTGAAAAATAAAAACAATTAAAAAAAATTTAAAATAAAAATTTATCAAAAAATAATGTGTATTTTTTCCCCTCTTATTTAGTGCGGTAATGATAAAATTTTCCTCTTATTATTAGTGCGGTCTTGAGTTGATGATTCGATGGTAATTTATCTCCTCTAATTATTAATGCGGCTTGTCCAAAATAATTATTTTTTCGGCCGCACTAAATTAGAATAATTACGGTAAGCTGCGACTCAAACTGTTTTGAAATGCGCTCTCCAACGCATAGTGACTTATTATTTAGGATGTATGTCAGAAATGGACGTTTTCAGACAGCTTGAAGTACTTAAAAATTTAGAAGCTTGATTTCATGCTCTTGTTCAACAACGCAGTTCTAATAATTTCCTGCATCACTACACTGGTACCGTTTTGTACCTCACTAGTCTCGGTAGTAAAAAGAGCAACAAAAAAGGAGCTCATTTAGACTAACCTTTTTTTTTTTATGACTGACAATTTAAATTCCCGTCATATTTCCTTTTACCGCCCACCAAATTAAATTCCTGCTATTATTAATATTTATGTCAGCGGCCAATTTCCAAACTACGGGAATTTACATGTTTCGCGAAAATGAATCAGCTCAAGGTAGCAGACGTAACTGTTCTAAAATTTTAATGGAGTTTCCTAAATAAAAGCTTTTGGCATCCCAAGAAATGAAGGTAGATTGATGGAAAAAAAATGTAAATTTTAAACCAAAATTCTAAACGTTTGCTAATTTTCGTGGTAACTTAATTTCGCAAATAGCAAAATTACTCGATTTTAAAAAAATCGCAAATACACCTTTCCCGAATTTCATAAATTATGATATTTTATAATGGTTCTGTACTCTTCAAATAAGGATATTCAGATAGAATATTAAATTATCATGACAAAAATGAAGCTTTTAGTGCAATATAATATTCTGGTTGAATCTTATTTAGATTTGAAGAAAATAATTATTTCGAAAACGAGGCTATTCTTAGAAAACGGCACAAATTTTTTTAGATCTATGCACAGGGCACTTTAATTGCACTCAGATGCGTAGTTCTTATAGGTAAGGAATGTAGACATAAAATTTGGTACTTATACAGAAATATCACTGGGGATGTTTACAAAAGAGGAAAAACTTGACATTGTTTAATGTTGTTCTTATAGGTAAGGAATGTAGACATAAAATTTGGTACTTATACAGAAATATCACTGGGGATGTTTACAAAAGAGGAAAAACTTGACATTGCTTAATGTTGTTCTTACAGGTAGCTTAGCTACCCCTATAGCTACATTTAGGATTAAACTAGCATTTATTAGTTAATACATAGTAAAATGGGTCTTGTTTGAATATTAAACTTTTTCTAGCGAGAGTAAGTATAAAAGGACAAGGTTGAGATTTTTAGCTGAGTCAAAAGTTAAAACTTAAGAGGGAAATTACATCAGAGTTTCCGGCCTTATAGCTACACATATTTGCCTGCGGGAAATTTCATTGTTCATCATGTTAAAATTTTTTTAAGATAAACATTCCCGAATTTATGATTTATAAGTCAGATAGATAAAATGTGTCAAGGTTTAGGACTAAATACTTTTTGTAACGCTGAGCTAGTCTAATTTAGTTAAACGAATAAATTAACTACCAATTTTAATACCAATTTTTAATATAAGGAAGCACTTCAGTAGATGAGTTAGAAATTTCATACTTAAGTTTCAGTTTATTTCACCTAACTCGAAAATAAAACTAATACCTTTTTAAACTTATCACTAATTTAAGTTATGTTATTTTACTAATCTTAGATTAGCTACCAAAGTCACACTGCTTTAGCTACCTTAAGGGAAGAAATTATTTGCGGAAGAAATTTGTGCGGAACCGGAATTAATTTTTGCGGATTTTGCCCTAATCCGCAAAAATTAATTCCGCAGAAGTGAAGAAATTCTGGTCATCCGCAAAAATAAATTCCGCAAAAGAGGAGTGGTCTATGGAGGACGATCCATGCAGAAATATTTTCGATATTTTCAGTGACGATATTTGATCTTACATTTGTTACAGCTTAATATTCTTTTTTTGATATTTTGATGAAAAAATAGAGAGATGATATTCCATAAATCGGATGTTTTTCATACACTAAGGTACTAAATTAGGATTTACCCGACTTCCGCAAAATTTGTTCCGCAATATCTCTTTTGAGGTCGCTATCAGCAAAAATTTATTCCGCAAAATATGCCATTTTTGGGTCACTCATCCGCAAAAATAAACAAATTTCTTCCGCAAATAATTTCTTCCCTTAAGGTACCTGACGTAAAAAAATTCAAGTCATCTTTTAAAAAATAGATCACTAACTTATCTTTCAGTATTTTTTAGTATACTCTTTGGCGATAATAAGTTATGGACTGCAGAATATGATACATACAATGTAAAATGGAAAGTATGTTTTGATGAGGAAGCAAGGCAACACGAAGGACTGTATTTGTTAAAAATGCTATACTAAATAGCCTTAAGAAGGTGATTAATACCTCTAAAAAGATTTTAAAGTCATTATATGTTGCCTTGACTGGGTTTTTAGCGATATTTTGATATGTTTATGTGCAGAATTTAGAATAGAATAGTTATCTAGACATCCATTATTTTTAAGGTTCCTTTTTTTGTTCTTTTCAGTTATATTGGCTATGCAATATAATATCAAAATTATTTATGGTATAAGCTTGACTTTTTGTGTAGTCACTAAAGTCCAAAATCAACTTCTCGTTTTTTTAGCCCCTTTAAAATATAATATTGTATTTTATCAGTATTTTACTTATAAATTAGGACTTGAATCAACTCAAACACCATATCCTATGTAAGCACTTTAATTACAGTGAATACAAATATAACTATTAGTAAAAACATTTATTTTACTTGAATTAAAATTATTTCTATCATACTTGCTTATCTACTCACAAAAACTGTTCTACGATGCTAAAATCAGACAAAAGTAACCTCTTCCATGCAATATAAACAGAAAATAAAATATAATATAATATTGCACCGTGTATCATGGTTACATTTATATAAATGGCCGTAAGTTTTAATATAATGATAAATATCCTTACCTTTAAATGTTGGAGGCCTAAAAAAAAAAATATATATATATGTTTTAGCTATAACGTTGAACACTATTCCTTTTGCCAAAACTATTTTCTTGCAATTAATTTAGTCATACATAAATTCTCCAAGTAAATGTCAAATTAATCTTACCAGTTATGATGGTATGAGAAAATGCTGTCATCAGATTGACCCACTTGGTTACTTGCAACCACTGAAAATGTGCAAATTTCTCCTATACTGATGTCATCCATGATGAATGTGTTAGATGTAATACCACTTGCCAAAATTTTCCAATCGAAATCTTTGCTTTTCTTTTTAACTGTATATTTATCAGCACTATGCTGCCAACTTAATTTACATGATTTCTCTGACAAAAACAAGCAGGTTATGTTGACAACCTTTTCGGGAGGGTGAAGGCTAAAGTGAAAGCAAAAAAGTGATTAGACAATGTTTCTATACAATACAAAATCCTAGTTTTTGAAGGGTTTGATATTTTGTACCACCTCAAATACTTTTTTAACATTTTAAAAATGCTTGCTAAAAATTTTATACTAAGGATATGAAGTACCTTAATCAAAGAATGCCTCGTGGGACAAAAGGATTATAGAATGGAAATTCACATTTAAAAGGTGCTATTAAAAAGCAGCCTGTAAAACAGGATCATGAGGTCAGGAATAAAAATTGAGTAATCTAAATAAGAAATACCATTTTAAGCCAGATGGGTATTATTATTTCATATTCTTACAGTCAGTAAAATATTTTCTCAAAAAAATCCACTATATTATTTACCCTAAATATTTTACTCAAGGAGCCGCACATCATAGTATACTTCTATGAAAGAGGTGAAAAAGAACACAACATTTGTTTAACGTGTCAAGGTAAATAATTTAAAACAACACAAGAAAACACAGAAACATAACCAGGGCAATTAAATATTACCAATTGCTTACGTTCTAAAAATAATCTCTTCCACATTTGCAGTTACAGGGGCTGCTTGAGGATGATCAATATGTTCAATGTTGTTTAATAATTCCTCAAACCTACAGGATCGTGTATTTATGTTGAAAATTACTTTATCCACACCGTCTTTTGTGTATGGTTTTTCACCGTCCAATTCTTCAGAATGTGTAACAAAATATTCAATTAAATATCCAGGTAAAAGTTCTTTGATAATGTGACCAGTTGAGAAATACAACTTAGATAGGTGAATGTTCGATGTTGAAACAATGATCAGGTTTTGTGTAGCTCTAGACATCGATTCCAATGTTAAATGTTTTAATGTGCGGTCGTTGTTTTCAATTAAGCAGATGCACTCACTTGCTTCCATGCCACGACTACCCTCAGGCGTAGTGAGTATGTTGTAGCTTGAATATTGCAAAAGATCCGGGATTTCTTTATTGCTTTTTAAAACTTTCCAGCCAGTAGACTCGTCATAATGAAAAAATTTTAAGTTTAATAGCTTCAGCAATCTGTAAAATATAGTCATTTGATGATATGTGTTATAAATAAATAAACGCTTAGTATTGTAATGCAAGCAAATGTCTTGAAGAACCAAAGTTAACATTGGAATAAACTCCTTTTCTTCTGTTTTCTTTTCTTCAGGATGTATCAACAATGGTTTGGTACCTTTTATATTATGACCAATAAAAGCTGCTGAGTTAAAGTGAAAATCTGTCTCTGTTCTTACAACTTCTGAAAGATGTTCATCTGGAATTGCTGCTGCAACACGATCAATATCAATTGGAGCCTCAAAATTGCTGTCTATATCTTTTTCCACAAAATCTCTGTAATGCGTAGTATTCTCTTTTGGTTGTTGTTGCTTCAGTAATTGTTGCTGTGATTGATTTGCTTGTTGTTGCAATTTGTGGGGCTGTTGTACTGATTGTTGCCCTTGCTGTTGAAGCTGTTTCTGGGCTTCTTGCATAGGAAGTGCATTATCCGATCGCTGGGCTTCTTGCACAGGAAGTTTAATCACTGTTTTTCCTTTGCTTGCTATCTGTTCAAAAGCTCTTAAAAATTGAAAGATCGATTCAGATGTTCTCATCGCCCTTTCAAGCTTATATAACTTTAACCCTGTTTCCTCATATTTATATTTGTCATGCTTTGTGATTGTTTCATGCGAAACGAAGGATCTATGCTTTTCAATGGATTGTGGAAATACAACAATGTAAGAGTCTTTCAATCTATCTTCTGTTTTAAAGTATTTTTTCAGTGATAATGCTTCTTCAATTCCAAGCATCTCACCATTAAATTCGTCAAGTATAAAATGTAGTTGTTTACCAACATGTTTCGCAACTAAAGACTTGAACAACTGTAAGGGTGTTGGAACCTTAGGCATTTCTATATCTTTCGCTAACTCAACAATATCTGTGACAAAAACTTTGACATTGCTCTTGTAATTAAATCTATCAGCATAATTGACAATGTCTTGTTTTAGTAATGTTTTTTCATCCCATATAACATAGTAAAGGATGGCGTCTTCTTTAGAGTGTTCATAAGTCAGTTCCATGTGAGATAACCCTAAAACAGTTTTGCCACTACCTAACGGACCAGTAATGACTTTTTTTTTATAACTGCTATACAAAATTCGCAGCTGCTGTTCAGTTAGTATCAATGAACTTATTTGGTCATGAATATTATCACTAAGTGAAGGAACAGAATAAAGTGCTTTGCGTGTTGCCATAAAGCACATTATTTTGCTAACCATTGAGATATATTGTTCCTTCGCTTCATCACGGCTGCTTTTCTTATGTGCATTCTGTAAAAGGTTAGAAAAAAAGTCCAGAATCTTGCTTTCCCCAGATAGTGTTTTCTTACAGAGTAAGTTACAGTTAACACATAATTGAGCATCCTGGCTGACTTTAAAATTTGGTGCAGCTACAACATTAATCATGGTCCAATTGCCATTTTTAAAACTTTTTTTATTAATAAGGGATAGTTCCATCAAGTCTGTCTCGCCTGCTTTGAACTCGTCTTGTATATCAATTGCATTGGTTGCATCAGTGTATCTAATGTTTATCAATGTCTTGAGAAACACTAGTAGTATTCGGTTATCATTAGATACATTGCTTTTCAAGGGAAATTCTTCATTTAGTTTCAAAAATTGGATATGATCCTTGCTATCATAATGTGTAAATATCGTAAAAAACTGGTATTTTAACTTTAGTATGACATCTTTTATTTTCTGTGCGAATTCAGAAGATTTTTGGTTACAGATTGGAGGTGGAAACTGGAGCGGTTCCTCCATACACTTGCCATTAATGGTGAAATATCGATAAGAGTAATCTTTTTCATAATCTTCGTATGCTTTGGCTGACATTCTTTGCAGGCTGCCACCACATATAAATTCGATATCTGCTTCTTTTGTTTCCTTGTTTACAATAGACTCTATCTGCTTAGATATTAAACCACTGTTGTGAGTGATGACATTTAAATAATCGGTTGTCGCACATTTATGTATAGTCGCCAGTTCAATATCTAAATAAAATAAATATGCTTTTAAGAAAGGAGTTGTCTGCGAAAGAAAATATTGCAAAAATTTAAGCTTGTGAATAGCACCTTGAAGAATAATGGAATAAGAAGTCTAAGAAATTTTATAATTGACTTGATTTGCAGATTTTTTATTGAAAGGCTGAGTTAAATACATTTTTTCTCATGCTACAGTGATAAAGTTTATTCTACCAATAAAAATAATTTTGTTAGAGCTAACAACAAGAAGAGAAATCAAAAATTTCAAGGTTTAGGATTTTAAAACAATCATTCAGAAAAACGCAGCTTTCTTTCTAACCAACTTTAGTAACATGATGAGGAAATTCCTCGGAAACTTATGCGAGTAGTTTATTTAAGCGGCAAAAATTGAGTATAAACACAAAAGATAGTAAATGTAATGAAATAACTTACCATTGATCGAAACACTTTGAGATTTTTTGTTTTCATGGATTAATAAAACTGATATTTTTTTTATATCTGCTTTGTTGTTAAAAATAATCAGAAATAATCTTCCTTCTTTTTCTTTGATAGTGAAATCTTCATCTAAACAAAGTTGCTTCCAATGTTCTGCAGTCGTTGCACTAACATCGCTGTGGACAGTTTCCACAGACCACTTTTCGTCAAATTGTATGACAAGATTTTTTTGATGGTCTTTGTACATCAAATAACTAAAATGGAAAAATTATTTTGTTTTTAACATTAATGAAAATAGCATGTAAACAAATGAAAACTAAATTACGACTAAGAACATTCTTACCTTGGTACAGCTACTCCAAGGTCTAAAATTAAAAATAAATGGTACTTGTAAATAATTTGAAAATATTTTAAACGTAGAACATACCGAAGCCACAACTAACTCATTATAGCAACTTTGATATAGAGAAAAATACAGCATTTAATCAAAATAAACCTATTCTATATTCATTGACATTCTGCAAGGATATTTACACTTTTACAAAAAAGGAAGAAACATCTGACAAATTCTTCTTTGTCACAAAATTTTATAAATATAAAACAGGCTTCTGGTAAATGACAAGTCAAAGTAAGACTTACCATAATTATCTTGCATATGTACACCACCTACAAAAAGAAAAATGTGAGCAATTTTAGTTCAGACGTAGTCATTTGGTCGATATCACTATACAGACTTTTTATGACAAATAAAACTGTTGCATTGTTTGAATGAAATTTAAATCAATGTGTCAACATAAAACGACTTTTTTGTGACAAGTTCATGTTATAGCTTTCGCCCGCTTCATGCGAGCATGATCACACAATCAATATTTTAACAAAATCATCACGTTATAAAATAGAAAGAAATAATAAAATTAATGACTCGTATCAAAATAGTCTTGATCAATGAGCAGACTCTCCTCCAGCGTAACTTTAAAATTATTAGACTCACATGTTAGAATATTAAAATTCTCAAAAGATGGTGGAGAGCAATTGGAACATAAATATAGCCTACTTTCAATGTCATTAACAAGTTTTTCCATTTGTAAGAAAGTTAGAACTGATTTCAGACAATTCCAAGAAGGTGATTTCTTATCCCAGGTTTCCAACACACGTGCTAAAACTCCTTCAATATTCCCTACATTGTTAGTATATATTTTGTTTACATCGCTGTAAGGAATCAAGAAATGTGCAAAGTAGCGTATGTCCCATCCTGATATTTCTTGTACAAGGTACTGATATATTTTTTTTCTGTCCTCTGGTTTGAACGCAACTGAATGACAACCAACTTCCACTAAAATGTAGAAGAAATACTTAAAATTTGTCTGATTTATTTTAAATGAATGTTACAAATATTTACCTTCATTTTCGTGGAAGGGATGTTTTAAGTCTTCCTCTGTTATCGCGTAAAATGGTCTTTTACATTTCACCAAACACTGATTGACTGTCACAACAACATCTTTGAAATGAAGATTTGTATTGTTGAACAACCATTCACAAACACAATCTAATACAGGATACTTAATCCAGGAGTTCGAAAATATGCTATAAACCTTTTCTGAAGGATAATCAAACAACGATTCACAAAATTCTTGTCTACGATCTAGTGCCAAGTTTGTGCCTTGTATAAATTTTGCAGATAACTTGTAGGCTAGTGCCAGTCGATCTGAAAAAAAGACTTCATGTGTTCATTATAAATAATCTGTGGAGTTTCATTGGAGTTGTGTTAAATTAAAATTATGCGAGTTAAAATTTGTAATACTGAAAATATACGTTCATTTGGAAAAAAGATAATTGTTGTGTTAATCAGTATTGTGTGGTAGATTGAATGCTGGTGAAATTTGCGCGTTTGAAGACTGCACTAACAACAGTAAGTCGTTATTTCCATTACTAACATTTGTATTTGCATTTGTTACAACAAGCGAAAAAAACTAATAATCTAATTCCTAAAATTCAGTAATTTGAAACCGTTTTGACTCATTTTGCCAAGGAATCAATCATTATTTGGCCAGAAAAAGAATTTTTCATCAAAAAAAACTAATTTCGTCACATTTAAAAGTAAATAGTTCTTTATCTTTGTGTAGGAAATCAAAATTAACAAATGATCCAATCCTGAGAAGAGCTTGTAACGGTCAGACAGGCACAGACAGGTCATTTAATAGGATCTCACTTCTTGTCCAATAAAAATTAAGAAATGACAACAACAGATTTCCATTAGTAATCTTATGATAGAATTAAGTTTTAACCTAAATTTGCAGTTTAAATAATCTAAATTTATCTTGTTTTACTTATTTCCAGAAAAAAATTCCTTTAAAAACATGTGAATATAAACAAATCACTTACCATAATCCATTTCTGTGTTCCTGATTCTTCACACTTTCTAAAAAAAGTTTCACATAAAAATTAAACACTGGTCATATATACAAGTAACTTTTATTTTCAGCGTTAACAGTGTATAGTTGCATTTCTTATTTTGCAATCTTGCAAACACTTGTGCTTCTGCTCCATTTGTTAGGTATATACTCTTTTATAGAACACTAGCTACACCTGATTTTATTAACACTCTACTTTGAAGGATTTATTACTCACTCTATTTCTATTTTTTTTCATTTACTAAACTAAGAGACCCATAGGTTTTAGATTAAACTAGCCGGAAGACCCAGCTTTGAAACGCTGGGTTAAGCCAAAAGTAACTGTTTGACCCGGTGTTGAACACTCTGTGGAGCGTCTAATAAGAGACATAAACTGTGCCACATGATCAGGTGGAGCGCGTTAATACAGGTATGCAGTATGACGTAAATCAAGTGAACTGCACACACCATTATAGTGTTGCAGCTTTAACATATTTTTACAAAAATAATTTTCCCGCAACGATAACTGAAATAGTTTACAAACTGTGTTACCCTGCATAGCAAAAACAATGGGTCAATATTACTTTGTTTTGTGGAATAAATCTCTGTAAAAGTTAAAAATTAATCGTGACACTGGGCTGAGCGCTTAGTACAGATAAACTGTGTTGCACAGGCGTATAGGGATAATACCGTTTTGAAAGAAACTTTATCCCAGCCTCTTGAGAAACAGTCCATTGTTAAGACCGGGCTGAGCAGTTAGTTCAGGTAAACCGTGTTGCACATCATTACGGGTGTAATACGCTTTTGAAAAAAATTAGAATAGCTTCGGTTTAAATAAAAATAAAAGACAGGAAACAGTCTTTTGGGGCACCCAGTGTCGAAATGCCAGGTTAAGCCACAACTAACTGTGTTACACACCATTAAACAACCAATGGAGCGATAAGTAAGAGCCATAAACAGTGCTACACTCTGGTAGGGCGCTTTAGTACAGGTTAGTATATGTCGTAAATCAAGTAGTGCACACAACGTGATATATAGTGTTTCAGGTCAATAGTCGTTTTCAAAAAATATCTTCCCTGGAAGTTTAGCTAAAATAAAAACACAGTTCGCAATCCGTTGTTACCTTGTCATAGCAAAAAAAGTTGGCCAAATTTTTTTAAATTTGCAAAATATGTTCCCATGAAAGTTTAAAAATTAATTGTCACAGTCGGCTGACCCCTTAGTACAGGTAAACCCGATCGCACACGACTGTATCGCAACTTCAGTTTAAATAAAAACAAAGGAAACAGGCTGTCGTTACCCTGTCCAGCTAAAAATATCACTCAGTCATTTTATTTTGCAGAATAATTTTCATCATAGTAATTAAAGGTGTAGCTGCCTAACTGCATTTAGCATAAGAATTACTGATTAAGAATTTTGGTGTAGCCAAACTGCATTTGGCTACTTTCACTTTATTGCCAGAGCTAAAGCTTCAGCTTCTTTGAAGAGCTAGCTAGATAGCCACAACCCAGAATAAAATAATGTTGGCTAGGATAAAAAGTCCTTACACAAAAGTGAATACAAATTTTAAAATAACAGGAATAAGTGAGGCTACCTGCAGCTAGCTAGCTGGTTTTTTAGGACGCTCGCTCGAAATCTACGTTCGTAGCCATAATCTTAAAATTGGTGAGTGCAACATTTGTATGTGGCTAAAAAGTGTGACAATATATTTATCTTAAAGCTTACCTTCCACTTCAAAAAAAGTTAATCGTATTCTGTTATACTATGTTGAGAATTTGTAATTTAACATTTATTAAGTAAAATTCGAAATAATAAAGCTAATATAAAGCCACATTTTCTTGTGTTTACAACATGCTTCCTTCTCAAAATCCGCCATTTTGTGATATTTTTTCGGATTAAACCCAGTTTGACGTCTTCTCCCGGATGGCAAAAAAAGGCCCCTTGAACATATAACTCAGAGAAAAAGAAGAAGAGTAAATTATTGCAACTAAGATTAATTTTGTTAATAATTATAAAATGTGTTTTTGTGCTATGCCTTTTTGCAATAAGAATAATAGAAGTAGCGCTGGAAAGCATTCCTTTGCCAGTCTGTCAACAGGCAAAAAACAAGGAGCTGCGTGTACTCATTAACAGAGTCGATACGCTTTCAAAGTCGAGTTTTAATCACTAGAATGTTTTGATCAACGTTGGCAAAAAAGGCTTTCGGAAATTCTGTCTACTTGTCTTTGCATTAGGCCATGTGCAAATTCTGGTATAGGTGATCGCTCATCTTCTACGTTACGTCCAAGACTTTTTTCTATTATATAATGGTACACTAGGCAGGGATTTACGGGATTTTATTTTGTTCTGCGCGCGTTGTTGTTTCTTCTTTCTTTTTTTCTTCCTTTCTTATATTAATCTATTTCAATTTATTTTTCGTGTCACGTTTCATTCTCATATCAAAGAACACTATGGGCCCTGGGATCGAGGTTGATCACAGTGCGACATTTTTCGAAAGAGTAAAAAAAAATGTCGCCCGCCATGGTTTGCTCTGATAGCCCTAAATAGCTTCTTTTTTACTTTAAAATATACTTCCCAGCGCTGCGACCCATCTCTGTGGGCATTTCTGTAAGTCTCTACACAAGTCGGAAAGAGCCAATCTCGTTCTCAGAGCATCGAAATAGTTAAAATGGCCACGGTTCACTACTAAGCTATTGCTTCCACTTCTATTCTCATCCTCATAACAGCTTTCCCAGCTAGAGTCTGATTCACTGCCAGGATTTGTAGACTTTTTACTGGCTGAAACTTCAAAACTAAGAAAGCCCGCAACTTTTTCATGGGAACTCAGTTTTAAAAAGGGAAGTAAAAAACAAGTGTTTACTTAATATCTTCAGTATATATACCTGTTACAAACTCATCTTCAGTACCCGTTACAAATGTTGAAAAACAAAACAACAACCGCTTTGTTATATATAAAACCGCTTTGTATATTAAAAACATGGGCCACGGCAGAGTCAGCGAAATTACCACCCGGGAGTTGTCGTCACAAGCCCTCCGCGAAGGAATTTATTTACAATCGGGACACAAGATGGCGGCTGGCACGAAGCTTCTTTTCCAGCTAATATTTTACAACTTTAACAACGAATATCTTGCGAACAAATCAAAATAAGGTTCCATTTTTTTCAACTTAAGAAACAGTTACAAATACCACATGTGCCAACAACACTTACCAGGACTGAAAAAAGCGATTAATATCTGGCCACGAACACCACCACATTAGTTCGCCATTTTGAAAATGGATAGGTCGAAAATAAAATAATTAGTTCGTTGTCATTAGTTTGTAAACAAACATGGCCGAGTCACGCATGGCTTCTGCAACTTGGGAAAGGTGTTTTACCTGTTCGGGAACAACCACCATTCCAAGGTGCAATTGAGGTGCACGAAAAAACTTGGCCGACAGGAAGTAGATTGAAAGAAACATTTGATGGATTCAAAACAATGACAGGACTGGAAAATGTAATCGGTGCAATTGACGGTTCTCATATACCGATAAGTGGCAGAGAGGAAGATCCCGAAGTTTACATTAACAGAAAACAATTTCCATCTATTATTTTGCAAGGAACTTGTGACCATTTGAAACGTTTTACAGATTGTTTTATTGGATTTCCTGGATCCGTCCATGATGCGCGTGTATTTGAAAACAGTGATTTGAAGAAACGCATCACACACAACCCACTGTTGATGGTACCGAAAGGGTCCTACTTAGTTGGTGATGCTGCATACAAACTTGAATCATACATGATGACTCCATACAAGGATATGGGTCATTTCACTGTTGAGCAGCGCAGATATAATTACGTACAATCTGTTACAAGCAATGTCATCGAACGGGCATTTGCTGTACTTAAAGGACGTTTTCCTCAACTCAAATTAGTTGAAATCAAAGATTTGAATCATTTGTGTAGTTATATACTGGCCGTGTGCACACTTCATAATTTTTGTTTAAATGAAGATATACGTCTCTGCGAAGACAACTTCGTATATTTCTATGTTGATTCCGAGGAAGAAATAAATAATACTACCATAAGAAGGTCGAACTCCTTTTTTTACCTCTGTTCTTTTTTATTGTTGCTGTGGATGTTGTAACAGGCGCCAATTTCAGCTTCAATGGCGGTATCTGCGTTCTTTCTTCTTCTAAATTCCAGTTTTTAAATATACTTTTATCAATTGTTGAAAATTCTTCATCATAATCGTTCATATTCAATTTTTTATTATTGACAAAAAAAGTGCACATGTATTTGTTTTGATTTGATTGCCGCACTGTTTGTTTATATAATGTATTAATTATGTTACTACGCAACAAGCATAATTTTAAAATAATTATTTTAAATATGGTAACTTTTTGCAAATAAATTACTACGTTTGCCGCGTTTTATCAGAATAGTGAAGGGGGTGTTGGAAGAAGTGTTACTTGCAGGATAGGTTCTGCTTGGAAAAAGTTCAGAGAGTTACTTCCTTTGTTGACTAGCAGAGTCCTGTCAATTGAGGTAAAAGGTAGGTTGTATGAGGCCTGTGTAAGAAGTGTTATGTTGTACGGTAGTGAGACATGGGCAGTGAAGCAGGAAGATCTTGACCGTTTAGAAAGGAATGATATGAGAATGGTTAGGTGGATGTGTAACGCCAGTCTGAGAGACAGAAAGAGTTCAGATGAGCTAAGAAGCAGGCTAAGTCTCCGTAGAATTAAAGATGTTATCCAGATAAGAAGATTGAATTGGCTGGGGCACTTGGAAAGAATGGAGGAGGATAATTGGGTAAGAAAGTGTAGAGACTTGATAGTTCCTGGGGCAAAGCCCAGAGGCAGACCGAGAAAGACTTGGCAGGAGGTTATAAGGAGAGACTTGATACAGAGGAAGTTGAGTTTAGATCTAACACAGTCTAGATCAGATTGGAAGAGGGTCATTAATATACCCCGTCCAACCCATGCTAGCATGGAAAACGGACGTTAAGCGGAGAATGATGATGATGATGATGATGATGAAAATGGCGGAAAGTTGGTAGTCGCAGCATGAAAGTTTACACTGGAAGTCCAGGTTAGTTAGCTATGAGTACCACCACTACCACGTTTGCCTTGCTTCCCGAGGAAGGCAAAAAAATTCAGATAGAAGTACCACAAAAGACTGAAAAAAATGAAAAATTTCTGAAAATGGTGGGATTTGTGGTATTTGTAGCCAGATATTTTTTTGAAAAAAATGGGCCCTAAGTATAAAGGAAAATTCTTTCTCCGAAATTTGTACAGTCGTTGCCTTCATGGTATAGATCTAGAAATGATAAGAAAATGTATAGCATTCATGTACTTTTGACAAACGGTTGCAGAGATATTGGGGTTTTAAAGGTTTTTTGATGACGTCATCAATCCGTTCATTCCAGGTTTGGGAAACATACCCAGATTGGTCTTAGGTGGTCCCTAGTTACCCATGCATTACAAAATGACTAACATCAACACCTCGTTTCCAAGTTATTTAGCCTCAAAGTTTTAAGTGCACTGTAATGGCTTTATTAATTTGAATTAAGATATTTACGTTAAAGTAGTGATATTAAGGTTGTGCCGTAACGTCATTAACTAGGCATTTTCAAGAAGATTTGTTTCTTTGAAAAGTATTAAGTCCTTTTTTCCAACATTCTGTATAATAATCAATTATTGTGTGTAGCCACGTCTTGTTAAAGATATTATACCTGGACACCCACTTTAACATAGGTGTAAAAATTATTTACGAGAACATTTGTTCATGCAAAATTTGAATTTTTATGTGAGTTATAACAAAAATAAACTGGCTTAATGTATAGCTACATTGTCAGATTATCTTTCACTAAAATAGTGAAATCCTTCTGTTATTATTTGTATATCTGATGAAAACATGCTAGCTAAAATGTAATACTGCAAGACTATTGCTAAAATAATCTACCATATGGGAAAAGGAATATAAGAAACAATGCAGAATACGCTGGTTGTAATACGCTTCTCCGGTATGTTTTTCTCCTTGTTAATTGCTGACAACGCGCAGGGAAAAACAACAATAAAAACTGCAAGTTTGGCGGATATGAGGGGTCTCGGAGGATATGTGTGTACTGTATCGAATTGTAAAAGAGGTCAACAAAGACCACAACAAACTGTCTAAGACAGTTTCTCGTAAATGTAGTGTGGTCAACAAGGATCACATAAACAAACTGTCAATCAATATAAGTAAAACAAACTGTCAACAAAGACAGGTTCTAAACAAACTGTCAACAAAGACAGGTTCTAACAAACTGCCAACAAGGACAGCTTAAGATTGATAGTTCATGAATAGCAAAATATTACTTAAGAATACCAGCATGAGTTTAAAATACACAACACACCCCCAAATTCCCCCACACCACCACACTTGACAAACTATACAAAATGAAGAGGTGTGGTGACGCCTACGAGCGCCACCAAACTAAACTATAACAAAAATGAAGAAGGTGTGTGACGGCTCCACCCACGAGTAGGTGGCCCAGCGGTGCATAGACTGCGAGAAAGGCCAATGACCTGTGCATCATCGAGATGTAGATAGCGTCTATAGGCATCACTGGTCCACCTGCCTAAAATCTGGATAGTGCTGTCAGGCACCCCTGCAGACGCTGCTGCAGAGGCACCACCAATGCGAAAGGAATGTGTATTAATGTGTGGAATATTAGGCAAACACAAAGTCAGGAGGTTTACTATGTCCTGACAAGTCAAAAATTTGAAGTCCTGGTAAGTGAAGAGTGGCCACCCGGGGCCGGGATGAACCGCTAAGAAACGGCGCATACACTGAACCGGGCAAACTGCGTTATTGTTAGCGCCAACCCTAATCTGACAACCAACACGAAAGGGATCTGTTTTAGACGACCGGATATGAACCAGCATGACCGAATTGTCTGCGGAAAATTGGACATCTCCAACCAATAAATCAGTGGATGGATCGAAGTGACGACTGGATTGATAAGTGTATTCAGAGCAGCGCAACAAGCCAAAGAAGGCCAAAGAGGTAGCAGCTTTGAAAAGTAGTCGTTCATATACTGTAGCTTGTAGAAATTGAATACGGTAATGAATTAAACACAAATTCTGATATGTAATTGGGTGCCTGCGCGGCCGGGTGAGACGAGCTCCTTGGACTCTTTTAATTCCTCGCAGGGTGTAACACAAGCGACTCATGTCTGCTATTCGAACATAGTTGCCGGCCATGATGGAGTGATATTGCAAGCCTGAGATGTAAACGCGAATGGTAGTGTGAGATACGCGTTGTGCCAAACTAGAAATGTAGCGAATTAGAATATCCTCGTTCAACGGCCAGGGAGGATGAGACCACCTATAACAAAATCGCTGATATAAGGCAACACCAGTGGAATACGTGGCCCTAGTAGTGGGTGCCAAAGCTTGAGATTGAAAGTACTGTGAGGCTATACTAAGATGGTCCAGATGGTTGGCTCGACTGGTGTGGGTGACTCGTCTGCGGACTGAAGGCGTTGTTTGAATCGACGAACCTGTAACCGAGATAGAAGATCAGCTGCAATATTAGTATGTCCAGGAATATGTTGAAGCAAAATATTAATGTTCAACCGCGCCGTGAATAGAAATAAGTGGCGAATTAACGACATGATGTGTTTATCCCGCGATGTGTCTGAGCGCCACACATGAACTATGGACGCGTTGTCTGTGTAAATGATGATCTGCAGATTACGCCATTCGCGACCCCACGTCCTAACCGCTGCTACAATTGCGAAAAGCTCCAATATATTAATGTGAAAAGGATGAAATGTTGGGGGCCATGGAGCACAGAACCAACTATTGCGAAAAACAGCACCAAATCCTACCCCTGATGCATCCGTAAAGAGGCTAAGTGAAGCGGCTGTGATTGGGTCGCCTTGAATAAAACAGACACCATTCCAGCTAGGTAGAAAATCCACCCACCATTGAATGTCTAAGCGTGCCTCCCCATTTAATGTGATATGATGATTGAGTGATGCAACGGTGGTAGACAAATCAATTAACCTACGGAGGAACATTCTGCCTGGCTTTACCACTTTGGCAGCGAAAGATAAAGAGCCAATCAAGGAAAGCAATTCTCATTGGTGCACTTCTTCCTACCAGACCAAACCAATAAAGCTTCGTGCAACTCCCTGTACTTATCCGCTGGCAAGCGAATGATTTGTTGCTGAGAGTCGATCTCAATGCCCAGGTAGGTTAAAGTTTGTGAGGGTCCTATGGTTTTTTCCTCCGCAATAGGGACACCCAGTTTAGTGCACATAGACTGAATAGATTCCAAGTAACTATTTACTTCTGCTGCAGACCTCCCACAAAGGAAGAAATCGTCTAAGTAATGGATCACAAATGGAATAGCAAGCACAGTGAGGAAGATCCAACATAACAAATCTGCAAAACAGTTAAACAAGAAGGGTGAGGAGCGGCTGCCAAATGGCAAGCGAGTGTCCACAAAATAATAACCCTCCCAACAGTAGCCTAATAAACCCCATTGAGCTGGTTTAACAGGGCAAAGGCGAAAAGCATGCTTGATATCAATTTTGGCTAAAAATGCTGTGGGACCCAACCCAGACACCAATTTTAGGGCATCGTCGAAAGTGGAATATCGCACTGAAAACTCTTCTTTGCATATGCCTTCATTAATAGCATTGCCTCTAGGTGAGGAGAGATCTAAAATTATTCTGTAAGACCCGTCTTTCTTTGGTACTGCACCTAAAGGTGAACAATGCAGAAGCGTAATTGGAGGGCTTAGAAAAGGTCCTGAGGTGTGGCCTCGCGCTAATTCTTTAGCAATTGCCTCCCACACTGATTGAGAATTAGAGCGTGCAGATAGTAGGTTGCGTGGCCGGGTAGCTGTGCATGGGCCATGAAAACCAATGTCAAATCCAGAAGACAAACCAGAGATAATAAATGACACTAAAGACTGACAAGGGTGTTCCCTTAGCAATCTTTCAAAAAGAGCAACATTGACAGGACATTGACAAGACACAGGCAGTGGATTTGGATTAATATTTGCGGACAACGGAGCATTGTGAGGCAGGATGGGAGTCGCCGCAGTGTTTGCATTGGTGTGCGAAGCGACATTGTCGGTTCGTACAGTGACCCCGTGCGTTGAAGTATCGACAAGTGGCGATGTTATCGACCTGTCCGACTGCACCTGCGTCAGCCCTACTGAGGGTCTGCGTGGCTCGAAAAGGCTGTGTGGTACGAAAGCGCGGTGAGGCGCGAAAAGGCTGGGGGGCACGAAAGGGCTGCCCACTATATGCTAAATTTGAAGGTGCTGATTCGTTCCCAGCCGCTGACTCAGTGCGAAGGGGGCAACTTGATGCAAGATGTCCATAATTCCGGCACCGAAAACACATGACCTGCAGTGGGGCACTTCGGAGATGACGGTTATAAAGATCGTCATCTACACGGTTCCATGACAAACCAGAATCAAAAGCCATTTGGTACCTAAACATGTGATCGTATGTCGACCATGCTGTAAATGTAAACTGCGAGGCGAAGTCACACATGATAGACTGATAGTGTAAAAGCTTGGATGCCCGATGTGGAAAGAAAAAAGGTGAAGCACCGGATAAAATTATTCCATGCTAACATCCAAGATGAAAAGTCACTAACCTTAGGGCGGATTGATTGCTTGGGAACTAACGCAACTGACGGGCTAGACCCACCGAGAACCTTAAACGTAAACTCGTCTGAAGATGAGGCAAAAGCAGGCAGTAAGCTATCAAAATTTACATACTCACCTTTTTTAACCTTGTCCAAAACAGCCTGAGGAAGTGCCGGCAAGGGAGCAGGGCGCGCTGTGGTGGCGACGAAAAACCCAACCTGGGCTGGACGAGGAAGACCCCCCTGTGGAAACTCACCCCCCTCAGAAAACGGCTCAGACACAAAATGGTGTACAATAGGAGTCTCAACAACAGAGTTAGTATGATAAGTGTCACCTGTCGCTTGACTTTGCTCTATTATGTCAGAAGCTCTTCCCGCGAGTCGTTCCCCCTCGTGACCCTCGAAAAATCGTCGCAATTCTCCTCTACTTAACTCTGTAACCACAGCTGTTGTAAGGATGGGCGACTCGACAACGTCGGTGGTCGAAGATGATGATGCCCGATGACCAGTGAAGACATTTGACGACACAACTGTAGTTGACTCAATGCCGGTTGCTGTGTTGGTCGGCTGGCCGCGTGGGCGGAGTCTGGTCGACCTCGTGGCCACGTTGGTTGATGGTATAATTGGGGCCATACATGATGTAGTGGTCACCGACGTAGCTACCACCGAATGTGGCGGATTGTAGAACGAAAACAGGCGACGAGCAAGTATTTGAGGCGATCCCGAGTCAATTAAATTTAATGCATTGCACACTAACCGTAGAGTTTGAACTGGCAATGTGGCCCATTCTGCCAGACTCTTCGTATCTGCGTCAGCCACAGGCAAAGTTCCTCCAGAACGCCGTCGAACGGCGACGCAAAGAACTATCGTTATTGACACGCACAGAAATCTCACAAGTAACATCTTTCGTCACGTTAGTCAAGTTATTATTTGCTGAACCAATTAAAGAATAACAATAGATAAATAACGATTAAAACCACAACTACTGTTGGCTAGCACGAGCGAAAGAGGAATCGTGGAGCGAGACCGTGACTAAAAGAGCCGAACGAACAAAGTGAAGATTGGAGCCCAGGCCTGTGAAACTAAGATGGCAACCACAGCTACGCGCTACCGTACTAACGCCAGTCCATGTCGTTTAGCAATTAACTAAAGTTAAGTAAACTTAACTACCTTTATTATTAAAATATGATATTTCAAGACTGTTGTTAAATAGACCACCATATGGAAAAAATATATGCAAAAAGCAAGGTAGGATATAATGCTTGCCGTTATGAATATTAAATAATTTTAATGCTGCAAAAGACTTGAAATATTGCCAACCAAACTGCATCCTTTAAAAAAATTTTGAACTTAGATTTAGATTTTCTTACAAGGCGCAAAAAACATTAAAAATAACTTTTCTGTTTTTAATTTTATTTTAAGTGGAGGAGAATAACTTGCTGTATAAGTTATGAACAATACATATAACTTGCTTTATAACTATCACCCCTCCCATCTACAAGAAATGTTAAGATTTATCAACAATTCATGTTTGAAAGCCATGCGGCGATGCCTTATTTTGTTTGCCTTTTTTAGCTCTTTAAGAGTTTCCGAATAATGTTTGCCCTTCTTAAAACCAATTTTGATCGAAACATTCACTTGTCCCCATCTAAGTTTTGCTTCTCACCTTGCAACAATATTCTTTACATGACTATTAAAAGCTCTAAAGGTAAGGGGACAGGACTAAGTAACATATCCCATAGCATGCGCATGAAAATGTTTCTTGTGACACCACTTCTTATTTGCTGCAAAATGGTCTTAGGAAAAACTTTGATTTAAATGTTCTTAAATGCTCTTTTTTAGGCAATGTGCGATTCAGTTATGACAGCAGGAATAAGCAAAGAAATGCTATTGGCTTTACTTATGCTAGATGAAGAAGAAGAAGAAGAAGAAAAACATGCTTTTTTTATTTTTGTAATATACATTTTTACTATCTCATAACGCAGGATTTGTCTTAGAAAAGACGATTAAAATTGTCTTTTCCTCATCAGATAGCTTTTTCTTTTCGTCCAATATTTTTGCTCTCCTATCTTCTCTCTTCACTTAATGTTTGACTTCTCAAGAAAAGCATTGTTTACAGTTCCTTGCATTTTCATTGGTCAATTACACTATGCTTCAAATGGTTTTGCAAAATATTTTGTTACGATTGTAAAAGTTTATGTTTTATGTCTACCATCTTGTCTCACTGTGTTGTCTACCATCTTTATTTACATCAGTGCTTGTTGTCTCATTCATCTCTACAACGTTGTCTCAGTTATCCATAATGTCTGAATGTATATACATATGGGATGTTAAATCAAGAATAGACACTCTTATGTTACTGAACACAACAATGTGTCGGAAGTGGGATATTATACAAATATGGAATTCACTCCACCTGAACATATGACCTTTGATGGGGACTTGAGGGAACACTGGAAGAAATGGAAACAAGAACTGGAATTCTACCTAGTGGCTATAGAAAAGGAATAGCAAGTCAATGAAAGTTAAGCCAAGTATTTTGTTAACATGCCTAGGTCCACAAGGAAGAGAAATTTATAACACATTTTCATTTAATGATGATGAAGAGGCTATGGTCCACAAGGAAGAGAAATTTATAACACATTTTCATTTAATGATGATGAAGAGGCTATGGACTTTAACCTAATTATAAATAAATTTAGTGAAGGTGAAGGGTGAAGGGTCTCTTTAAGAGACAAGAGAGGAGTTGAACGTCCTCCACCATACCTTAGTTTAAAGGGCCGATTGTGGAAGTCCCATGAAATGCCACATAGTGATGGTGTCACTTTAAAAAACACCCAGTCCGGTCTGTGAACGGTTGGCGCTAGGAAGGGCATCCAGCTGTAAAACAATGCCAAAACTCTTTATTAATGGCCGTAAGAATAGTTGATCAGACAAACTGCGTAAACGGGGCTGGAACTCTAAGGAGTGAAGGTGCCGCGCACGGTAGGACAGATGTCAGGTGTGAGCATCGTCAGACCGTTACCCAGCTATCACATCACAAGGTAGATAACACTAGGTTGAGGATGGCTAGTGTAAATGTTGGTACTCTGAGAGGTAGAGCAGGTGAAGTAGTTGAAATGTTAGAACGTAGATCTGTTGATATGTGTTGTGTTCAGGAAGTCAGGTGGAGAGGAGCTTCAGTGAGATTTGTGGAAGGTAGGAGGGCAAGGTATAAGCTTTTTTGGATTGGTAATAGTGATGGATATGGAGGAGTTGGCATATTCGTTGCAGAGAAGTGGGTAGAAAAAGTAATAGATGTTATGCGTGTTAATAGTCGTATTATAGTGATAAAGTTTTTGATAGGTAATAGGATTGTCACTTTTCTGTCAGTTTATGCTCCACAGTGTGGACTCAGTGAGGAAGATAAAGATAAGTTTTATGATGAGTTAATAGCAGTCACATCAAAGTTTGGAGACACTGAACTTGTCATGGTGGGCGGCGACTTTAATGGTCATGTTGGGAAGTCATCTGAAGGTTATAGAGGTGTGCATGGAGGCTATGGATTTGGGAGCAGAAATAAGGAAGGGGAGAGATTGCTTGAGTTTGGAATGGCAACGGACATGGTGGTTTGCAACACATCATTCAGTAAGAGACAGAGTAGGCTGATAACATATGAGTCAGGTGGTTGTAAGACACAGATAGATTACTTCCTGGTTAGAAAGTCAGACAAGAAAGTGGTGAAGGACGTGAAAGTTATATCGGGGGAAGAGTGTGTTTCCCAGCATAGGTTGCTGGTTTGTGATATTATCTTGAAGAGTGTTAAAGAAGCCAAGGGAAAGTACAGGCCCCGTCGAAAAGTCTGGAAGCTGAAGGAAGAGATTGTAGCAAGACAATTTAGTGCAAAAGTTCAGCAGTTAGCCCACAATGGTCAATGTGATAGTGACAATGTTGAAAGTACTTGGACTACTTTGAAGAATTGTCTTCTAGAAGCTTCTGATGATACCTGTGGGTGGACGAAAGGACCAGCTAGACATAGACAGACCTGGTGGTGGAATAATGAGGTTGACCAGTGTATAAAGGAAAAGAGGAAACTTTGGAAAGAGTGGAAGTCAGGTGGTAGTAAAAATATTTACTTAGAAGCTAAGCGTCGTGCTCGTACAGCAGTGTATAAGGCAAAATCAGAAGCAGAGAGAAACAGATTTGCAGATGTGTTAAGAAGGGAAGACCAGCGCAATGAGGTATTCAAGATAGCAAAGCAAATGAAGAAGACTAATTAAGATGTTGTAGGTGAGAAGTGTATACGTAATGATGAAGGTGTTTTGGCTAGCACAGAGGAGGAGAAAAGGGTAGCTTGGAAGAATTATTATCAGAGGTTGCTTAACACTGAGTTTGATTGGGATGAGGATAATTTGTCTGATGATGATGTTGTAGAAGGGCCAGCTATGCAGATCAAGACAGAATGGGTAGTGGAGGCTATTAGGAAATTGAAGATTGGCAAGTCTGCATGAATATCGGGTATTGCTGCAGAGATGGTAAAAGCATCTGGATATATTGGAGTTGAGCTTATTACAAGTCTTGCTAACCAGATTATAAAGGATGGTGCTATTCCGAGTGAGTGGCAGTCGAGTGTAATAGTGAATTGTTTCAAGGGCAAGGGTGATGCATTAGAAAGGGGTAACTATAGAGGTTTGAAGTTGGTTGATCAAGTAATGAAAGTTATTGAAAGAGTGATTGATAAGTTACTTAGAGAAAGGATTGATATAGATAAGATGCAATTTGGTTTTGTTCCAGGGCGTGGCACTACAGATGCAATATTTTTACTCAGACAGCTTCAGGAAAAGTATTTAGGAAAGAGAAAGAATCTCTATTTGACTTTGTAGACTTAGAGAAAGCTTTTGATAGAGTGCCACGTAAAGTTATTTGGTGGGCTATGAGAAAATTAGGTGTGGATGAGTGGCTAGTTACGATGGTACAGTCTATGTACAGCAATGCTAGAAGTCGTGTCAGGATTAACGATTCACTTAGTGATGAATTTAGTGTAAATGTTGGTGTACATCAGGGTTCTGTACTTAGTCCTTTGTTGTTTGTTCTAGTCTTAGAAGCGCTGTCGATGGAGTTCAGAACAGGTTGTCCATGGGAGTTATTGTATGCAGATGATTTGGTTCTCATAGCAGAGTCGATGGAAGAATTAGTTGAAAAGTTTGAGAAGTGGAAGAAAGGACTAGAAGAGAAAGGGCTAAAGGTAAACACAGCAAAGTCTAAAGTCATGATTAGTAGCATTGCAGCCAAGTGTGACCTTGTAGTTGGAAAGTGGCCTTGTGGAGTTTGCAGGAAAGGGGTTGGTAGTAACTCAATTTTTTGTCAGACTTGCAAGCATTGGGTACATAAGAAGTGCAGTAGTATTAGTGGAAGGTTAAGAGCTGACATTCAGTTTGTATGCAAGCGTTGCAAAGGTGAGATTATAGAGAATGAAGTATTTCCAGCTTTAATGATGTACAACAGTGGCTCGTTAGAGATAGTTGAGAACTTCTGTTACTTAGGTGATATGTTAGGCAGTGAAGGGGGTGTTGGAAGAAGTGTTACTTGCAGGATAGGTTCTGCTTGGAAAAAGTTCAGAGAGTTACTTCCTTTGTTGACTAGCAGAGTCCTGTCAATTGCGGTAAAAGGTAGGTTGTATGAGGCCTGTGTAAGAAGTGTTATGTTGTACGGTAGTGAGACATGGGCAGTGAAGCAGGAAGATCTTGACCGTTTAGAAAGGAATGATATGAGAATGGTTAGGTGGATGTGCAACGCCAGTCTGAGAGACAGAAAGAGTTCAGATGAGCTAAGAAGCAGGCTAAGTCTCCGTAGAATTAAAGATGTTATCCAGATAAGAAGATTGAATTGGCTGGGGCACTTGGAAAGAATGGAGGAGGATAATTGGGTAAGAAAGTGTAGAGACTTGATAGTTCCTGGGGTAAAGCCCAGAGGCAGACCGAGAAAGACTTGGCAGGAGGTTATAAGGACAGACTTGATACAGAGGAAGTTGAGTTTAGATCTAACACAGTCTAGATCAGATTGGAAGAGGGTCATTAATATACCCCGTCCAACCCATGCTAGCATGGAAAACGGACGTTAAGCCGAGAATGATGATGACTGCTTGCCAAAAAGGAATGTTACTTTATTAAGACACAAGTTCTTCACATACATACAGAAAGAAGGACAATCATTTGCTGAATTTGTTGTACAACTCAAAAAACTCTCAATGTTGAGAGAACCTGACCTAAACCTACAGTACAGTCTGAATGTAATCTACCGCGTACACGCTAATATCACACCTTTGCGTGGAGGACGGCAGTCGTTTGTCTTTTGTTATAACTAAATCCCTTAAGGGTTTTGCAAGTTTATATTTCTTGTAATAGCGAGATGCATTGTGTAAATGTATTGAAAGCTATTCCCTTAAGTATTAGCGTGAAGTAATTAAATAATAAAAATCTTTCGCGAAGTTTTATAATACATTGCGCAAGAATGTATTGTTGATTTAATTACTTAAAAAGATTCCAGCGCGTTTAATTTAAGAAACATACGAGAAGAATTGTTCACAACTATTAAATGCCGCTTTTCGTTGATAAACTTTTAAAATGCGATCTAAAAAAACATTTCTATCGCCGCTATTCGTTTTTAAACTTTTAAAATGTGATCTAAAAAAACATTTCTATCGCCGCTTTTCGTTTATAAACTTTTAAAATGCGATCTAAAAAAACATTTCTATCGCCGCTATTCGTTTTTAAACTTTTAAAATGTGATCTAAAAAAACATTTCTATCGCCGCTTTTCGTTGATAAACTTTTAAAATGCGATCTAAAAAAACATTTCTATCGCCGCTTTTCGTTGATAAACTTTTAAAATGCGATCTAAAAAAACATTTCTATCGCCACTATTCGTTTTTAAACTTTTAAAATGCGATTTAAAAAAACATTTCTATCGCCGCTTTTCAATTTTAAACTTTTGAAATGCGATCTAAAAAAACATTTCTATCGCCGCTTTACGTTTATAAACTTTTAAAATGTGATCTTAAAAAACATTTCTATCGCCGCTTTTCGTTTTTAAACTTTTAAAATGCAATCTAAAAAAACATTTCTATCGCCGCTTTTCGTTTATAAACTTTTAAAATGCGATCTAAAAAAACATTTCTATCGCCGCTTTTCGTTGATAAACTTTTAAAATGCGATCTAAAAAAACATTTCTATCGCCGCTTTTCGTTGATAAACTTTTAAAATACGATCTAAAAAAACATTTCTATCGCCACTATTCGTTTTTAAACTTTTAAAATGCGATCTAAAAAAACGCTTAATTACTGCAATTAAAATTTTCAAAAGAGTTCGCGCAAAATAGATTGCTAAAATTGATCTTGCAACCTATTGTGATTAAACAATCGATCGCGTGGGGTCATTGTTTATCAGCGAGGCAATTATTTTCTTAAAAAAACAAAAGCTATCGCAATGTTATTGTTCTGTGTAACTATTCATGCGAGTTTCGCGTCCGCGGTAGATTACATTCAGACTGTACTGTAGACAAGGCTTTGCAACTAGGGAACTCTGCTGAACAAGCAAAAATCCATGGCAAAGAACCGAAACAAGAACAGTCTGATATAAACGTAATACAGAAAGTAAGACCTTAGTTGTTAAGGGACAATCCTAAGGTCGAATTCATTCATAATTGTTGATACTGTGGCAGACAACATAAAAAAGGGGTGTGTCAACTTATGGCCAAAGGTGTAAAAAGTGCAACAAACTTAACCATTTTGCCTTTGCAGGGTGACCACTAATAAAATGAGAACAAAAGTAAGGATATTAAGGATAATTAAGGAGACAAATTGGTATTTTTTAAGGATATTTTGCTGCGAATGAGAATAATAATAATAATAAAAAAGGATAATTAAGGAGAAAACCAATTTTAGTTCTCTAACTTTAATGCTACATACTACGTTCTAGGATAAGGAAATTATACATATTACACAAATATACATATAAATTATGCCCTGAAAGATAGAAAATATAGGATTTTAGGTAACAGAGAAATATGTCTTTTCACTGGTAATGAACAATCCATGAACACATTTCCAAAAAAGTTACAATCAGAAAAATGAGGAAATAAGGAGAAATTAAGGAGAATAGCTAAAATTTCAATTTTTTTAGTATATTTAAGTACTTTTACCCTGCTTTGTTTGCTTGTCAAAGTCCGTTAACATCATAGATCAACGGCAACATCAAGATAACAATGAAGATGATTCATTCCACATCAGCACATTAGATGCCAAACCAGACTCAAAAGCCTTTATTGTCAACACCATATCAGCAGACACATGGAGCATCGACCTATTGGCTAACGACACAAATATGCAATTCAAAATCGACACTGGGGCTCAAGTGAATGTGATTTCTGACAAAACGTACAAACAGCTGTTGACACGCCCAACAGTGAAAGAATCGACAATCAAGCTGACAGCATATAATGGATCTGAAATTCCTGTAACAGGACAATGTCTACTAAATATTCGATATGCTCGTAGGGTCTACCCATTGTTATTTATTATTGTCGGCATTGACTCTGCTTCAATACTTGGACTTAAAGCAAGTAAAAGATTGAATTTAATCCAACAAATTCATGAAATTTCTATTCCCGACAATGACATTTTAGAAATGTTTGATGACTGCTTTGATGAAATTGGCACGTTGCCAAAAGTACATCACATCACTGTTGATAAACACGTTACTCTGACTGTCCATGCAGCAAGGAAGATTCCAATCGCGTTAATGGACAAACTCAAAGTAGAACCCGATCGTATGATACGTTTGGACATTATAGAGCCAATCACAAAATCAACAGAATGGGTAAGCCAACTAGTGATCATAGAGAAATCAAACCGTCATCAATTTTACGAAAGGCATATTTGCCCGTCATGGAATTCCAACCGAAGTTGTTAGCGATAATTGGCCACAATACTCATCATTCAAAGTCAAAATGTTTACAAGACAATGGGATTTCAATCATACAACTTCCAGCCCTAAGTTCCCACAAAGCAACAGCCTGGTGGAAAGGACGATACAAACAATAAAACAAAAAATTTAGAAAATGCAAATCTGATGGTTCCGATCCTCACCTTGCGCTAATGGCATTGCGTACCTCAGTCAATAGTGCTAACTCATCTGCTGCTTACTCACTCATGAAACGGAACCTACGAACATTGATTCCAACTGTGAATTCAACAAAAAATCAATATGACAAACATGCTCGAGATTTACCAGCATTGAACATCGGTCAAACTGTAAGATTCCATCAAGGAAAGAATTGGGATCGACTTGGCCTAGTTATGCAGATACATAAGACTCCACAGTCATATATACTTCGGTCTGACAAGGATACAACGATCTGTCGTAACCGTACTGATTTACTTCCATCGAAATCTGAGTTCAAATTGGTCAACAAGAATTATGACAATGAAGAATCAGTCACCATGCAAGAATGCCCACATGGTGAAGAAAACGAATGCCAACGTGGTGAAGAAACGAATGTCAACTTGATGAAGAAAACGAAAAAGAAGAGAGAAGAAACAACGAAAAAACGGAATTCAAAGACACTGTGTCAATGACTGAACCATACAGAACTCGAAGTGGTCGACAAGTTAGAAAACCAGAGCAATTTCAAAAAGACTCTGATTGAACTCTGATTGAACTATAGATTATATATATATGTGTAAAAAAAAAAAATTATTATAGTGCGGGAATGTTATGATTGTAAAAGTTTGTTTATGTTTTATATCTACCATCTTGTCTCACTGTGTTGCCTACCATCTTTGTTTACATCAGTGCTTGTTGTCTCATTTATCTCTACAACATTGTCTCAGTTATCCATAATGTCTGAATGTATATATATGGGATGCTAGATCAAGAATAGACACTCTATGTAAGCAATGCAACTCGTTACTGAACACAACATATTTGTTGCATCCGCAACAATGCCAAAACAACAGCAGAAGGTGGGGACACGAGCAACATTTGCTAGCAACAAAATGTTCCTCAAATTTTGTCCCCGGAGCACAGGTACAAAATACATTCAGATCTATTTCGTCCCCAAAGTTGTGGAGCAAAATTTTAATTTGTTTTTGCTCCAAAAATTAATGTAGAAAATAGGCCCAATCTGACTACGCATGGCTTTAGGATTGGTGGGGCATCTGCCGCAGCATTTTGTAGTATTCCAGACTCTGCCATTAATATTTTAGGCAGGTGGGCGAGCGACTGCTATTGCAGATATATCCATCTTTCAAATAAAGTGCCAACACAGTGGTGTTCCAAAATGGCCTATATACCTCAATGATGTGCCTACGTTGTGGGACATTTTTTCCATATAAATTTAAAGAGTGATTTGCATTTCTTACTGTAGTTAAAATTACTAAACTAGGTCCTGTGGTTTGTACTTGTATCTAGGCTTCTCTGTTCGCATGTTGTTGACGCATATAAGCCGGTACTCTTAATGACAGTTACCACCTTTTCCCACAAAATACCCACACTAATTTGGGGAAAATTTGGGGATGTCAGGCTTCCTATGTCAGCTAAAATATTTGGACAGATGCATGTGTGAGGCTTGTGTATTTTATTATTACTTGATATTATCACTTACTGTACGGGTCTCAACATTATCGCATTTATTATGCTAATTATGCAAACATTTTTTATACGGTCCGTTGAGCCCCTAGGGGCGTTTTAGTAATTATTGCTTTGTGTTTGAGTTACTTTTTTGTATAGCCAGTGTGCTAAAGGAAGTCTACAGGGAAGGTCTATGTTAAGAATTTTCTCTTCGTGTTGTAAAAGAGGACAGAAAGAATTTTATAGTTGTTACTGTCGGCCAATTACGATAAAATTATTGCTAGTAAGATATATTTGTTTTATTTGTTACATTGTCCGTTGCCGATAGGATTAGGCGTTAGTTTATTTATTTTTGTTTATGTGTTCTTTTCATTGTGTGTAACTGTTGTCCTCTGTGGGTTTTTTGCATAGCAATTTTGTATTTTTGAAATATATATCCAGTTGGCAATCCCGCCTTATTTACCGGCCGTAACACTTACTATTATTACGGTGAGGCACACCCTTTTAAGAACTCTGATATTATTATATTATAACACACGCTGAGATACTGGAGCAGCTTGTGCATGCTACCTTTAGCTTATGATTATTTGATAGCACATGTTTATTGTGTGCAGAAATGCACCATGTGATTATATATCTGTTTATAGTGAAGTGAAAGTGTGCGTTCGTGATTAAAGAGGAAAGAAAAATAAATATCCTTCATGCATGAGAATAAATTATTATAGTAAACAGACAAGTAATTAAATAATTAATGAATAATAGATAAATAAATTAGTAGTGAAATGAGGAATTGAGAATGTAATTTATGCACGAAGAGATTTGGGTTATGCCTTGGAAACCATTCACAATATATGATCCATGCGGACATATTGTGAAGGGCAATCAAAAGGTGCATACTCTTGGGTAATTACCCTCTTTACCTTGGGCAAGAATTTTGGTGTGATTACCTTGTTATGATTATTGGAAGTACAGTTCCCGGCATCCCATCATTTCATTTACAAATTGTGTTTCATGCAAATGATGGTCATAATAGAATATTCTCTATTAATAAGTGTGTTTTTACTGAGTAACCAAGAGAATTAAATACTAATTATTGAGAACCACCTTGTTTTCTCTGCAGCCAATGGAAATTTACTGCAACGAACGAACACACTACGTACGTATCAGTACTTAAAAATAGGCGGTAAGCCCTTCTGGCTCTAACAACTGCATTGCAGGTAGAAAGATGCAGAAGCTCGCTGAAGAAAGGTCTTTTTTAGCCCAATTCTTTCTATGGAAACATTTTAAGGCTTTAAACTATTATCGAGTGTAGATGGATAACTTCTAATTGACATATATATATTCATATAAAGTCGTAATGATACATTTGCGCAAAGAAACAGACTAAAAAGAACCTAACTTTACCTAGCACAGCATCTTTTTGCTTGCCACGCAATTGTTAAAGCCGAAAGGGCTTACGGCAGATAATGTAAACATTAAAAAAGGTCTATATAATGAAGTGGAAATTACTAGCAAATAATTTTCTGTTCTGTTCTGTTCTGTCCATTCTGTTCCATAAGTGGAAAATAGCCTTTACCCTGACTGATTGTTCCAAAACAGTGTAACCTTTTATCTTTTATGTTCTTTTGTGTGCTGCGTATATAGCTAGAGCTACAGTAGCTTTTGCGTCTTCATTGGCTGTTTGAAATGTATTTCAGTACTACAGTCAAGAAAAAAATAGCTAGATATACGAGTTGTATCAAACTAGCTAGCTAGCTAGACTATGCTACTTGTGGAAAAAAGAGTATGTCCTTGTAGCGTAGGCTGGCTCATCAGACACTGGCTTGAGAGTCAACTTCAAAACTTTAGGTGTTGTGTCAAGATTAACATATGCACGCTTGAGGACTAAATGACTTACCAACTTTTTTTGTTTCATAATGACGTTACTTTTTTCGTCCTTTACCTTCCGCAGCACAGCTGACTAGAGGGCGGGTCTCTTGATCATGTTCTGCCCAGATTGCGAAAACGGCCTGTTTACAACCGGGACAGCCGGATTATGTACGCATGGTCCGATTATGTTTATTTTGCACTGGTTATGTCGTGGTGACCGGATTATGAACGCTGATATAATGGCTGGCCAGGCAGGCTGTGATTGGCATTTTCTTCGAACTTTTGTGAATTAAACATTCTCTGGAAGATAGAACACCCCTAAAAACTAGACATGGCGAAAGAAAAAAGTCTCGACGTAATTCTTAGTATAAAGTACTCTTGTAGTAAATACATTTCAACATAATATACTTTGAAGTAACTAAATTTCACGGAACCTAAATTATTCTTTTTGCGGGAATTAAGTTTGGTGAAAAGTTATTAAACTTGCGAATCCCAAAATTTAGTATTTGCCACGAAATTTCGTTTCATTTGAGAACAACAACAACTTTGCCACCAGGGCTATTTGCTTGTCAGAAGTGATGACGAATGAAATAAAAGCGGTCGGCCCCGATTATATTTGTTCTATAAGTCTCGAATAATATTTGACTGTCATACATAAGCCGGCCTTCCCCGATTATGTTCGTCCTATAATAAGTGAGAAATAATATTAGACTGTCGTATATAAACTGGCCTGCCCTGATTATGTTCCTTTTATAAGTGCCAAATAATATTTTTTGAGTAATAAGCCGGCCTGTCCTGATTATGTTGCCCTGATTATGTATTTTCTGCCCTGTTCTTAACCGGGGCAAGCTGCCGTACTTAATCAGGCCAATGTTCATTATCCGGGCAGAGCAATCACAAGACTTCTTTATGCGTCACTCGACCGTAAAACACTTATCCACAATATCAATCAATCAATCAAACAATCAAGTTTATTTTATGCTAACAACTCTTATAGGCGATGGGCTGAGGGCCCAAAAATGAGATTTTCGGCTCACCCCTGCGAATAAGGATTATTATATGGATTTTTAGCAACTTTAGGGTATATATTTCGGGGTTTGACAAATCGGTAGCTTTTATCATAGTCATAAGAAAAAAAGATAGTCCAGTGGCAACGACCACTATATGGTGGCCGAGAACTGCCACACAAAAAAACTCTGTGTAATTGCGTTTTTAATTGATTTATTTATTTATAAGAGATTTAATTAATTTCTGTGTCTGTTTTTTATTAACTTTTATTTTACTTCTACTTTCAATTTAATTTACTTTTAATTTGCTTTTTCTGTTTAAATTTATTTCACTTTGCATAAAAAATCAGCTTTATTTTGTTTTTATTTTATTTTTAATTTAATTTTAATTTAAACTTGTTTTGCATTTTTAATTTAAAAAAATAAATTGAATTTAAAAAATTAAATTTAAAATCTGACTTGGCCGAGAGCTGCCATAGTATACCATAATGCAATTCGAACACCTGGTTTCTATATTGTCATAAGGATATGTAGTGTTAGACATCTTGTTGCTTTATTGTCATTAGCAGGTACACCTGGTTTTTATATTGTCATAAGCTCGTGTATTGTTAGACACGGACGTAACTTTGTGCTTAGGCCCTTACCTTACTCAGACGCTATTTCAAGAGTGGCGCGGTTTGGATTAAGGGTCTGTACAAAGGAAAAGTCTAAATAACGTATCGGTTAATGTATTTTAAATATAACAACACACAATACAAACATTTCACCACCGTAGTTTTTCTATAATGTATTTGTAAGCTTCGCTGAATTCCTTCGCTTCAAGATCGAGAGGATCTTTCAAATACGTTTGTAGTGATGTTCTTTCTTCAATAGTCAGGAAATCATCTTCCACGACGAAACTTTAGTTCTCAATGTCAAATTCGACTATGTTTGGTGACCAGGACAACGGATCTATATTGAATTTCTGAATTTTTATCAATGTCGACTCCATCTTCACAACTTTTCCCTAACCGAAGCATTTTAGTTAGTAATGAAAAGCCCTTGCAAGCTGAAAGATTTCGTATTTTCAACTTCATCCATGCATGCACGACTTCTCGGAATTATTACCCTTTCAGAGGCGGAATTAATTTAAAATTTCTAATTTTTTGAGCGAAAATTCTCATTTTCAATCGCAAATATCTCCGCAACTAGCAACACCTAAGAGCTTATTTTAGGCCCATTCGATAGGTAATTTGATGCTCTTTAAAACGCTGTCCAGTTTGGCCGTTCTCCTCCACACCGGGACAGTGCAAGGCTCTGCGTGCTTTGCACAGTTGATTTATTGCTCTGGAGCTACAGAGAGCAGGAAAGGGTTAATGGGTGCAGTCGAAATATAGAGAATTCATCTTCTTAGGTATTTTGGTCCGAAGTTGGGTAGACATCCATGAAGAAATATCCAAAATGGCGAAATTCGAAAAAAAATTCCTCTCATTAAAGAGTAAGGTAAAAAACATCCTAATTTTTAGCATCAGGACCCTTTTTATGACAGTATGTATATATTACTGATTGGCATATCCTGTATGCAATCTCGTTCCCAGAGCTGTTTGGGTTGTGATTTATGAAAACGTCAACAAAACACACCACACATATTTTATTTGTTGTCTCTTCCCATTTTCGCGTAGAGCGCGTAATAGAGTGCGCAATAGGCAAGAATGAAATTAAAACGTACGCTTTTTTTCCAAACCGCAATTCTATCTATCCCGAAATTCCTAAAATAGCCAGAAATATGTTCCAGATCCCCATTTACTGCGTTCCTCTAGGTATATTACGTCTTATTAAATTTTTCACGCTTCATATCACTGAGTGTTCTGATGTAAATATATGAATTTGCTGTCAGCGATAATCATGTTGTTGTCATCCCCAGTCTCTATTTGAAGCGGGGTTCGTTGCAGAATTAGAATTACCGACCGCGTTCCTCTGGTCTTTTCACTCTCGTTATTTTTCAGTGCTACTTCGTCAAATCATGCAACAAAGCTTATGTGCTCTTCCTTGTTTTCTTTTGTTAACACTGGTGCATCAATGATCCACAAAAACACATGAACATGTGGACTACCTCTAACTTGAAATTCAACACGAATTACATGATATTTAACCTTGCCAAGGGGTCCATCAAGAACAATCTCTTTGAAAAAAACCTCTACTCGGTATTGAAAATTACGTGCTACTAAAACAGGGTTCATGTTTAAAATTCTGCATCGTTCCATGTAGTCCATAGCCTCAAAATCATCTTCTGCAAGATTATAACCATTGAGTTTAGATATTATAGAGACCAATTCATTCCATCGCAAGTCAGCACAGGACAGTGTCAAAAAAAATGTAGGTGTTCCAAATTGTTTTACCATAGCTAATACTTCATGAAGAAATTTTTTCCAATAAGCGGGCGTGTCTTTGATAGTATTCATAAAGCTGAAAGCTTCATCATTAGCTACAAAAGATTTAACAGTTTCCTTAAAATTCGAAGAGAACATGCTGGCAGTTAAATTATTACCACACATTTTTTTCATGGCTATGTTTATTCTGCTTTTCAAATTAATTTCTTGAATCACGTGATGGGCATAAAATATATAGTCAGCATCAGATGAAAATTTTTGTGAATAGTGGAGAAGACGTTGGTTGAAATATTTAACAGGACTCAACTTCACAAAACGTTCAACGTTGTAACCAAATTTACCAGTAGGAAACAAGTGGGGATGTGCAAGTTCCTCACAATTTTCATCATTGATAATAGATAATGGCATTTTCCCTTCACCTGGGGCAACGACTAACATATCATCATCTACGGCATGTGGAATTTTAGAGGTCATGACAGTTTCATTCGCAGCTACTCTATACTGATCTAATGGATTTTCATCATCATCCTCATAACCTTCCTGCATACTTTCTGATCCATTATCTAAAATTATTTCTAGCTGTGTATTTTCATCAAAACTCAATAACTCGGGTGGTATTCCATTCATATCAATTGTAGTATGTTGATACAGAGGGTTGTTCGATTTCAGGTATTCCAATACATTGCTTAAAACTTGTGGTCGTACTGGTTCAAAATATACATGACCGTTATACATTAGTTTACGTTTTAATTTTATTAAAACTAAGCCATTGCAATCAGCTGGTCTAGGGAGAACATTACAAATATCAGTATTTTCAACTGGCACATTACATATTGCCCCTTTCAATTTAGGGCATTATCCTTTCGGCATTATAGCAACTTTTTTGAACAATAATCTTTGTGCAATCAAAACTCGTTCTAGTTTTTTCAATTAAGGAAACTGTGGAGGAAAGTCAAAAATTTCAAGCCTATTTGATACAGCTTGACATGGTATTTGGGGTTTCTTACTTTTTATTTTTTTATGACAAGTTCGGCATATATAGCATTGGTCATCATAACTTTGAATTAAATAACATTTGAAACTATTTAAACCTGAAGTACAGTGATTTGCTTCATTGAATTTTGAAACAGATCGTTTGTATAAACACCTAGTGCATACTACACAAAAATAATATGGCCCTTCTTTCATCATATTTTTGAATTTAAGCATCCGTTTATCCTGCACACTTAGTGCAATTTTTTCAAGCATGTTCGTTTCGAGTTCTTTCTTATTCATCAGTGTACTGTGGTAATACTTTTTTTTTTCAATTTAATATTATCTTGTTCAACTGCATAGTATTCTTCATTCCACTTTCGCCTTTTACATTTCATATTCTTGTGATCATGAGCATACTGCTCTCTCAATTTCAAAGTGATTTGCTCCTTTGAGTTTTGGTATTTCTCCCTTTTTTTTCTTTTCCGAATTGAAGAAGCGATGAGTGTCGATTGAGATTCACTTATTGCAACTTTGACAGTCTGAATTTCGTAGTGACTACATGTTAAATTTTGTTTGTACAAGTATGAGTGCTTGATAAAGCCCTCTAAATCATTGATTGTTCTGAATTTCAACAGCACCGAATGGCCGTCTGCAATGAAAGAACCATCACTGTTACGACTATGAGAATCGAAAAGATAAAAGTGTGGCTTATTCCATATTATTGAAGTTGTAAAACCCCCAATCATAAACATCATACCATTTTGATTTTCAGAAAATTTCAAAAATTTATTCAACGATGGGGTTAGTGCACCATTTTTATTTTCAAGAAAGGTTATACATAATCGAATACCTTCAATGAAAATTGTTTCAGGAAGTTGATAAAATGCAATGGCACCACTTACATTCAATGACTTATAAAGAATATCCCCATTATCCAATATATAGTCTAAATCCCAATTGGTCCATAAAGAAACCTTGTGTGATGTAGACTAAACAATAGAATACATTGCATTTGCAACACACTGAGTACCAGCGCTTTCACCATATTTTGAATTGCCTTGATGGAAATTTCCTAGGACTGACTTAACAATGCTGAATGTAGGGCCTGGATTGCTCTCTATGTCACCATCACAAAGCAACAACATGAGTTTTAAAAATGACATATTGAGGTTTAATTCCATGATGATAATGACTGCAACCACAAAAAATGTCTGCAAAAAAGTCTCAAACGAAAGTAAGCCTCCTATCCTCATAAAGGTCTCGTAATCATCACTGGTGGGGGCATTTCGCGTATTCCGGGCCTTGCCATAAAAGGTCCCAATGGCTGCACGGTGTGCTTCAAGGGTGTTCATGATAGTATACAATAATGAACAACTGAAAAGATGAAGTAGTGTATATAGGTATATATGTATGTAGTTGAATATGTAGTATTAATATGTAGTAAGGTTGTTTATATTATATGGCTGAAGCTTTACCAGCCTGGTACAATTTCAATTAAGATAAGATATGCATTGAATTAATCAATTCTCATTTATTTCAATTTTCACTAATGGTCAGTTTGGGGCAAACTGACAGGAAAGGAAAGACCTTGTGGGCCCCACGAAACTGACTAAAGTCGATACAGTTGAAGAAAAGAGAGAGGTATAATAAGTAGCTAGCCGCTGGGAAAAACGGTATAGGAATCTCAAAATATGAATGCAAACAAAGACAATTAGGGAATATACTAACCAATTTCTCTTTTCAAAAATTGCAAAATTGAATAACACACTTCGAGCGTGTCTCGAACGTCGAAGTAGACTAGTCCCTCCTCGAACGTCAGAAGAACTGCTCGACCATATGGAGAAGTTATTCAAAATGGCGCATCACGACTTCGGCCCCAGCATTTTTTGATACTCGAACGCTTGCGAACGCCAAAAAATCCTCAGGTTGAGGTTGCCTAAACCCCTCCTGCCGCTCGCCCCTGCGGGTCAAATTGTTGAGTGAGCTTTTCGGGCCAATCAATATATAGCGAGGGGGCGGGTGTAGTTGATTTTCGGCCGAAGATGGAGAAAATTCCGTGTGTTGCGTTTGAATAAGAATTCGGATATGATCCGAAATCTTAATAAGCTTTTCGGAACAGAAACAGAACGTGGGTTATTATCATTATTTTCACTAATTAGTATTTTTTTTCGATTGTTATTGGAGTTCTGAGAAGATAAATGACGTTTTGAATTTGATGGCAAAATTGAATTTGACGGAGATATGGAATCAAATAATTTATCGATGGGTCTATTTTTCATAAATCTTACAAAAATAATGTTTAAAGATGTTAAGTGATCCAGTGTTTTGGCGCTCGGACCTCTTTCTTCAACCAACACATCACAGTTTGCTATGCGGAAAAATTTAAAACATGCTGTTTTAATGTTTTCAATCGTAACTTCTTCGTAGTCATAGGAGACGAATTCCTGCGGACCCATCCTTAAATACTTTTGCGCCTTCCCTTGCACGTCATTCGTTAGTCTCTGCACTACAATTTCTTGCCTATCCAAAATTTCTTTAATTTTATTGCAAACCTTGCGCTTTCCAGCTGATGTGGTTGGTTTTGTTCTCTTTGCAGCAACGGCTTTTCGGAAAAATCAGTCATTCTGAATCAAAGAAGCCTAAAAATTGTCATAATATAGTAGAAACCAGTGTTTTAAAAAAAGGGTTTGACACTCTTAAGAAAGAATTTTCCGCAACTCCCATGGGTGGTTTTTTCCGACATACACAAGACAATGGGCAGGTTATTTGCATCTCTATATAAAACATACAGATGTTAGTAAAAAGCCTGTAATAGCAGCTAAGAAGGACAATAGGAAGCCAGTTGCTTTGTTATAAAAGATCTCATTCATTTGTACGATAGCGTCTTTTATAACCATCTTTTAATTACTCACTTTACTTTACTTTGATATATTTCGCGAAAAAAAATTGCTATCCAAATTATAGTTTTGCCGTAAAGAGAAGAATTTGTAACTTATGATTAATACACGGTTTTCCATCTAAACTGAGAGGAAAACTAAGAACAATTTAAGAACATTTTGAGACTTCACATTGAAAAAGTTAAGAACATTTGAAGGCTTTCTTCAAATTAAGTGTTCTTGTAAAAAAAAGTGCAATTCATTGTTCTCGTTCTAAATGTTTGAACAATGAAATCCTTACATGTTCTAATGAAAAAGAGGGAATCTGAACCTTTATTCACCAATACATTGTCATAAAATAGATTTACCTGGATTGTTTCTTCTTTTTGTTACGTCTTGCTTCTGGAGTTACTATTTTGAATTAGCTTCTCGTGCGCACGTGTTGTAAACTTTACTACTGGGCTGGTTTCTATCCCGTTTCAAAATGTTTTCACTTGCGCACGTGTTAATGTAGTCGAAATGCATTGTGGTATACTATGGCAGCTCTCGGCCAAGCGACAAATCGGTTTTAAAAAATAGAAGAAAAAGATAAAAGTAAAAATAAAATAAATTGAAATAAAAAAAAATAAAGAAATAAAAAATGAATTAAATAAAAAAAAATTTATTGAAAGTAAAATGAATTAAAATTAAAAAAAAAAAAAAAAAAAAATTTAAAAGTAAAGTTTGCAAACCACAACGTGGTCTAACCAGACATTGCAATGTTAAGCATGTCTTGTCAGAAATGCCAGATGCTAGCCCTTCTCTGTCCGTGCTAAAATTGTCAAAAGAAGAAAAAATTCTAAAGAAGCTACATCCTTTAACATTAAAATAAATGGTGAGAAAAAGTGCTGAGATATGTTTTGGTGACAGATGTTTACCTGAATCAGCAAGATGTATGTTTTCAGAGGATAAATTTAAATTTTCAACTGATGAAGCTGTCGAACTTTGGAACAAAATAGAGCTCCTGATTGAAAGTTTTAATGGTGATGCTGAGGATTTTTATTCTCATTTTTATGGCTTACTAGGGGATAATCTTCTACCCTTAAAGTTTGAAGATGTGACTTTAAGCAACATTTTATTAACTGAAGTTGCTAATCACATTTTAATTCATCTCTCAGGAGCCGATAAAGTTATGGCGTCTCTTCCTGATACTGTTTTGGCGATTTCTGAAAATGAGCTGAAAAGTTTGCAATATATATCTTAAGGGAAGAAATTATTTGCGGAAGAAATTTGTGCGGAATTTATTTTTGCGGATGAGTGACCCAAAAATGGCATATTTTGCGGAAAATTTTTTTGCGGATAGCGACCTCAAAAGAGATATTGCGGAAGAAAGTTTTGCGGATGCAAGAAATTTGGTAAATCGAAAGTCGGGAAAAACCTAATTTAGTACCTAAGTGTATGAAAAACATCCGATTTATGAAATATCATCTCTCTATTTTTTATCAAAATATCAAAAAAAGAATACTAAGCTGTAACAAATGTAAGATCAAATATCGTCACTGAAAATATTGAAAATATTTCTACATGGATCGTCAAGCTAAATAGGCCTTTAAATGTAAAGCAAAGTCAACAGATCGATTCTTTACGCATAAAGTATTTTGAAAAATTTGCAGAATTTATTTTTGCGAATGAAAAATTTCAAAAGTTTTGCGGAATTTATTTTTGCGGATTTGGGCAAAATCCGCAAAAATTATTTCCGCAAAAAAAGTTCCGTACAATTTTCTTCCGCAAATAATTTCTTCCCTTAAGGTAGCTGGATTTATTGTACATAAGCTTCACACAAAATTCCGTTTCTCAAAGAAGTGTACTGATTACAACAGCACACTGATCAATATACAGGACAGAGGTGGATTGTGGAGGGTGAATAAACAAATTCAAGATGTTTTTCGAGAATGTGAAAAAATATTTCGATCGAAAACCTCGCATTTCAGCACAACTTGAAATGTCATGATCTTGTTGAAGATATGTTGAAAAACTGTTCTATTTTGTCGAACTTTAATAGTGTTTGTTATACTGTGGATCCAAAAGTCAGCAAAGAAGTCAGTATAAACCTTTTGGAACATATGCTCACTTTGTATACAAGAGTTCGGAGTCTTTCATATGCAAGAGATATACGTGAAAAACACAAAGCTGCTAAGAAGGTTGCAAAAAAGAGATCACTAACAACTGAAATCAAGAAATCAAGCAGCAGCACAGACATGGGACACCGATTGACTTAGTTCCGGGCATGAACTTTAAAAACTGCCACAACGGCTATTTTTATAGCCACACACTTAATAAAAATCATTATTCGGCTTAGCTTACCAAGTAAAAAAACTGCTGCTATATAGTAATTTTTTGCAGCTTCAAATAGTAAATATTATTAACATGTGAAACAACAAATAAATTAAACATTTGTGACATTTTTTTGCGGATTTAGTTATGGAAATAATTCATGAATCAGACATTTGGCAAAATATATTCCGCCAACTTTTGCGGAAGAAAAACCAAATCCGCCAAATTAAATTCCCGCTAAAATTACATTTTTTCGCCATTCGCGAAATTAAATTATGCCAATTCCACCAACACTAAACTTTGTAGAAAAAAATATTGTAAAAACAAACAAACTTACCCTTGAGTAGTATTATGGTTTAATCTGCCTAATTCCACAATAAAAATTAAATTAGCATTTCTGGAGTGAAGCATCAACAAAAGCCAATCTCTAGTCTTTCAGAATAAGAGGAACTAGAGAATAAAGCCAAAAAATAATGTTTTTTCAAATTTGTGGCTATAAAAATAGCCGTTGTAACGGTTTAAGTTCATGTCTGGAACTTTTGGCTTTCTTTCAACTCACGTTCAAACAATCAAAAACAAACAATCAAAAAATTTATCCATCACAGCTGCTTCAGGTGGACCGAATTGATTCAAAACACTACCAACAGTTTCACTCAGGACTTGAGAGGCAAGACAAACTTTCATTACAGAGAAAGGTGTCAGTTGGACATGATCATTTGTCAACTTGTGAACTAATTTTAAGCCACTTTCTAGGTCTTCATGATAGAGTTGTGTAACATGACTCCAAAGAATATAAAAACCACTATTCCACATATAACGTGTAGCTCGACCAGAACCAGAATTTGAGAGACAATTGCGTGATGTTTTTATAAGATGCGTAGCATCAGCAAAAAAAAAGATGTAACGGTTGTCATTTGTATGGATATTTTTAGCATGATAAACTATATCCTTGCCAGGCTTGGAAGAACCAGCAGGTTTAGACAAAATTTAATAATCATTGGATGGTACCTGACACTAGTTGGTGAAGAAGATTGAATATACCTTTGTTGCTCTTCCCAAAATAATTTCATAAACGGTGGTACATTTTTTTTGTCGCAACCACTTAACAGGGTAACTAAATCAGAGCTTATTTCACGACTTACATTGCCACCATTAACTTGAATCGCAGTTTTCATTTCCACTAATTGAGCTGTTAATTGTTTGCACTCTACCCGATGACTTTGAATGGTTAATTTTATGCGTTCAGGAGAGGTGAATTTGATAGGTGCTTTTAACTTTGCTGGTTCAAGCATTTTAGTTTCTTTCTGGGCCGTAGATGATTTAAATTTAACGTTATGTGCTGTGGTTTCACAGGCAAAGTTAAAATACTGCAAAAATTTGAGCCATAATATTGATCTTGGTGAAGATTTGACTTGAATGATTTTTGTTGAAATGTCAAATAATCAAACTTTTTGGGAATAACATGCTTTTGAAAGGATAATTCCCTGCTATTATCACAATCTGGTGCAGCAATACCAACACACAATTTATAACCATTAAGTTCTGTTATAAAATTTGAAAGGTTGATGTTATAAAAAGACTTTTTATAGGAGGTGTACAATTAATGATCGCTAGGTAACATCCATCCAAATATTCTCAATGAAAACGAGAGAGATTGATCAATGAATATTTCATACTTTGGGATGATATGGCCAGATGAAGTACAAGTAACAATAACTAGTGTGTCTTGAATGTCAATATGCCAACAGCTACTCAATGACAGTTTTCAAATTCGTTGACCGAAGTCAAAGAAGTTTCTATATATAGTGGTTGGAGAAGGAGGCGGTGAAAGATCTTGGATAATATTGAAATCTTCCCGTTTTTGAATTGAAGTGCTGGATCGAGGAGCTTTTGGAAGTGGTTTGACCAATACTTTTTTGTGGAAGATTGAGATAAGGTAGCTCTCCTTCTTTCAAGCTTTTGCGAGTTGAATAAACCCAGATTTGTTCTGGAGAAAAATGACGTTCACATTTATATATAATTTAAATGTTGCAATGCGTTTTTTCAGCTGATCATCAATGACCCTATCTGTCGTAATAATGCTAATAAGTTCCTTCCCCCATTTCTTGTTTACATCAGTATTGGGTAGTGGAACTTTAAAAATACTGAGCTCTTTGTTTCTCCGTGATGTAGGGCATCCAAATATAGCACAATTTTTGCCCGGCATAGTAAAAATTGCAACAAATAACCCAAATACCAAGCAAGAAGTCCAAGCAACAGCACAAACAACAGTTAAAAATGCGCCATTTTGAACTTCTGTGCAGGATCGGAGGTTTGGGCGCCAGTATCTCTCGCCCATAAAGACATGAGAACAATAGATCATTGTTTCTTACCAGACTATCTTTTTTCTTATGACTATGCTTTTATACTGAATTCGGCGTTCAAAGTTAGGTCCCAAAACGGTATTTTTCATTTTTTGCCTATATTTGCTTAGGAATCGAAAAAAGTAGCTATATTTAAACTGCTCTAAACTCAGTTTTTGTGAACATTTATCTTTAAAACCTTCCATATATGTTAATTACATGTTGAAAATACACTAGAATTAAAAAATTTTAAAAACCTTTTTTTCCGGGGGTATATATCGATGAAAATAGGCAAAATTTCGTCAAAAATAAATTTTTTTGGCAATTTTTTGAAGTTTTACTCTCATAGCAGACTTAATAATACCATAAACTAGTATTTAAGACTTTCTATCAATAGTATGGATCTAAAACATCAATTAATACTCCATAAAACTCAATTTGACAGTTGTCAGGGGGTAAAAATTTACAATAATTGCCAAAATATGCAAAATTTCCAGCTTTTAGAGATTTTTTTGAAAATATTCTCTCATCACAGACTTTAAAATACTAGGAACTATTATTTCAGACTTTCTTTCAATGTTAGGGATCAAAACCATAAATTAACACTCCATAAAAATTAATTTGGTTGTTGTCAGGGGGTAAAAATCGTCGAAACTTTAGTCCATCGATTAAGATGGTAGCACCAAAACAACAACATAACAGAAAATAATTTAAGTGAACAGAATGGTTTATTCGAATGTTATTGATCAAATGTTGCATTGCAAAATTCCTTTTTTTTTGACATTCGAAAACTTTGTTTTGTTGTATACTGTCAAAACTGTAATGTAAATGAATTTAGGTTAGGATAGTATCTGTCAAAATTAAATATATGTTATTTTATAGTTAATAGATTAATAGATAAAAATGAAAAGGAAAAAGAAATATTCAAAAGATAAAGATGACTGGGAACCTGAATGTAAGAGAAAAGCAAAAATCAAGAGTTCTTCTTCAAACAGCTGCATCATTCATTGTTCAGATTCGACGGAAAAGTTGGTTAGGCTGCAATCATATGATTCTTGGAAAGTACTATTGAACGCAGCGAAAATCCGGAATCACCAAGCGATCATTGATTTCGAAGCAAACCTTACTGAAGGAGAGTTTCCTGAAATTTGTTATCATAAACAATGCAGATGTATTTTCATTCTAAAGGAATCACTTGAACGTATTCAGGGAAAATCAGAAGTAGGAAAACCAGAAACAGTAACGTCAGAGGTACAAGGTTAGCTTTTCTATTTTTGTCTGAAAGGTGAAACAATGAAGAAGAAGGCGTTAAATTTTGAAGCCACTCTCATTTATAGTATGTATTTTGATTGTTATAGTGAAAAGCCCGGTTTTGCTTTCATGGTGTTATATGCTTACCGTTTGCCTCTCTTTAAGGAATTACCAATCAGGCGATCTTCCCGACAGAATTCAGCGGATGATACAAGCTCATCTGTCCCTCCAAAACAATGCATATTTTGTAAACACGAAAAGTACCCAGAAGGTTCAAGAAGTATGGGATGCATTGCTCAAACTTTTCGATAATCCAAAGGTTGAATTTTTCAAAAACATACAAAGTAAATGTGAAAACGATTCAGAAAAGAAGAACTTGAAACGGAAAGTGAAGAAGAAAACCGACATGTTTCGATTCCTGAATGTTGGCAAAGAACTTGTTATATATCCGACCTCGTTAAAAGTTGACGACTTGGTGGTTCCTTACTATGAGACTAAAAAAACAGTAGAGAAGTTACAAAAACTAGTAGACGTGGAAAAGTCGATCAAAAACACTGCATTATTCCTTAGAAAAGAAATAACTGATACTTCATACGAAATGCAATGGCCTCCAAGAGCAGATGATTTAAAGGTTAAAAGGTTCATAATACCGACACATTTGGATGGCTTTTTGACTGTTCTATTATCCTCGAATGAAGTCATAACAGATCGAGTAGCCCGTCTCAAGCTGTCATTCAGCCAAGATTTGATTTATGCAGGTACGTACCATTATCGTAGAGTACAGCATAAAAATATTTACTTTGGTGAAGATGACAGACTTAAATAGGGCAAACACTGGGTTATAGTAGGTAGAGTATACTTCGCATACTTTGTTGTTTTGTTACCATGAAAATTTGAATATGGTTAATTGTTTAAAAAAGATCTGATAATAATTTTTCTTTATAGTGCACAACGGAAAATTGCTGACTCCAAAAAGTATACTCTTTCCGTGCCATATCAAGGAGTTGACCGACAATTGTGAACTGATCACAACAGCTAACAGACTTGGACATGGTGTTTCATATTCAAAGCTTCAAGAAATATTATCTGAAGTTGCCTACAAAAAAATTGAAAACAGAAAAGAGGACTTCCTCTTTTCTGTTTTCAATTTTTTTTTAATTTTTTTTTCAACTCCCTGAAATCTGTGTCAAAGAAGCCTTTACAATTACAGTGGAGGATAATATTGATCGGCTAGAAGAAACACTTTCAAAAATGCAGAAAGAGGAAATCGTTCGGTGGGTCGAATTCGTTTTAAATCGATTGTTGGTGCTTCCAAGATCAAGCAATGGGGAGCGATGTTATCAGGCGGAGAAAACAAAATGGAACTCATCCGGTTTCTTGTGAGTCGTTGGAAAACAAAGAAAACTATTCAAGATGGCATTAGCCTTTATGTGGCATACGAAGAAAAATGTATATATTTGCATTACATCAAGAGGCAATCACCTGGTTACAGATCTGGAATGCAACCAAGAAGAAGCAGATACACGGATGCTCCTCCATGTGAAACACGCAAGTGAATCTCTCAACAATATGATCATTTTTACTCCAGACACCGATGTGCTTGTAATTGCACTAGCAGCCTCAACGGAGTTGACATGCAACTTACTCATTCGCACTGGTACCAAATCAAAGTCAAGGCTAATTTCAGTCAACAAAGTCCGCTTATCTTTGGAATCGATATTTTCTTTACGTGACACAAATTTGGCAATGAAGGCTATTCTGGGATTGCAAGCCTTTACTGGTTGTGACACTGTCAGTGCTTTTTCTGGAAAGGGGAAAATTAAGCCTCTGAAGATCTTACTGAAAAACCGCAAATACATCATTGCGTTTTCTGAAATTGGTTCTACGCCCGAGCTCACCCAAGAACAAATGGAGGTGATACAAGAATTCGTGTGCGACATCTACGGCCACAAAGGGAGCAGCACAAATGACCTAAGATTCAAATTGTACTGTTCAAAACAAGGGAAATTGGAAGCCAAAAGTATTCCTCCATGTTTCGACAGCCTGCAACAACACTCACGTAGAGCAGCATACCAAGCTTTTGTTTGGCGCCAGTGTCTTGTTGCAGCTCCTATCGTTCCATCTCCATTTAATCATGGATGGGAAATGGTTGACGACGAAATTACAATAAAGTGGAACACTGTAAAACCAGCTCCTGAGGAAGTATTGGCGCTTATGTTCTGTACGTGTTCGAAAAAATGTGTACCAGAAACCTGCTCGTGTATTGCTAATGGATTGTTCTGCACAGATGCTTGTACGAAAAGAGACTGAGAATTTTTTTAATGAGGACGAACAAAGTGAAGACGATGACGAAAGTGACAATGATGATGATGATGAGGATGATTATTCTGATTATGAATAATTACGTTTATTCACCTATATCTATATGAACAAATTTGTAGCATTTAACGTAAAAGTAACATAAAAATGTCAAAAGAATCGCTTGCAAATATTATATGATTTTACCGCCTGGAAACACTCAAACACGTTATTTAAAGTGTCAATTACACGAGGTAGTTAAATAAACTAGATAAGGTGTCAAAAATAACAGTTTGTCATGAGAGAATATTTTTTTAAATTTTGAATTTTTTGACAATTTTTGTAAATTTTTACCCCCTGACAACTGTCAAATTGAGTTTTATGGAGTATTAATTGATGTTTTAGATCCATACTATTGATAGAAAGTCTTAAATAATAGTTTCTGGTATTCTTAAGTCTGCTGTGACAGGATATTTGCAAAAAATGCTCTAAAAACTGGAAATTTTGCATATTTTATGGCAATTTTTGTAATTTTTTATCCCCTGACAACTGTCAAATTGATTTTTAGGTGGTGTTAATTTATGGTTTTGATCCATAATATTGATAGAGAGTCTTAAATAATAGTTTCTGGTATTACTAAGTCTGCTATGAGAGTAAAACTTCAAAAAATTGTATTTTTGGCGAAATTTTGCCTATTTTCATCGATATTTACCCCCGGAAAAAGAAAAGTTTTGGAATTTTTTAATTCTAATGTATTTTCAACATGTAATTAACATATATGGTTAGAGCAGTTTAAATATAGCTACTTTTTTCGCTTCCTAAGCAAATATAGGCAAAAAATGAAAAATACCGTTTTGGGGCCTATTGAACGCCGAATTTGGTATAAAAGCTACCGATTGGTCAAACCTATTCCCGAAATTCTAAAAATATATACCCTAAAGTTACTAAAAATGCACATAATCCTTATTCGCAAGAGGTGAGCTGTAATTTTGTATCAGCCCATCGCCTATTACCAAAAATACATCTGTCGTCAGGGGCGGATATAGAATTTTTTTTATGTCAGTCACAAATTTTGCGAAGCAAAAAAGCGCAGCTGTTTGCGTAGCAAACCGCTGCGCGCTAAAACAGCTGGGGGCTTTGGGGGGCGCTGTAAGTCCCCTAAATGGGGTACGGGACGATGCCCGGAAGTTTTTGCTTTTTACAGCATTCTAAAGCGTTAACAGGTTAAATTAAAATCCAATCTCCTCTTACTCTTTAACGTGTAAAACCACTCTTTTGCGTTAATTTTGGAAAAATGTATTTATTGTATAAAGTTAGGGGATAATAAAAACAACGGTATGAATTACATATTATCAGACTGTTTCGCCCAATATCAGGGCTCCTCAGCTTGCCTAGGCAACATTCAATAACATTATATATTATTTAGTGTGCCAGACAAGTACAGTCGGCTAGCGCTCCAATAAACCGGGTACTATTAGCAGGAGCAAGCTAAACCCGGGGGTAAAGTGTGTGGAGGTGATATAAAACGAAATAAATAATAGGTAGTTAAAAGTTGCGATAAAGCTCCTGACAGGAGACTCCTAGAACAGGTGCTATCAGCCAGAGCAAGCTGAACCTGTAGAAAGGAAAAAGAAGTAGCAGGGGTGGGGTAGAAAAGTATATATAGTTAAAGTGTATAGTAAAGTAATTACATAAGGTAAGTATTTTATTTGTATCTAATTATTTATTTGAGATTTATTATATAAGTTCAAGACGTCTTTTGTCTTTAGCAAACTTATTTATGACTTGATGCACATCCGGCACTATTTCATTATGTATGTACATGAGAGCAAGTCCATTAAGTCTGCCAGAGACCATAGTTGTGCGAGTATAGCTTTTTAATTTTCTCATGGATGAAAAAGAGCGTTCCCACTCACATGTTGTGACAGGTATAGTGGCTAAGATACGCAGTGCCACATTTAAATTTACAAATACTTTTAAATCAATCGACTTTAAAGTTTGGGGAATTGTTTCAGGCCTGGTACCTTTAAAATCTAGCCAGTACCTTTCCCATAGTTCTAATTCGCCACTTAAAGCAATAAATTTTTGCATGCGTCAGCACATTTTCTGTGACGTCATCAAAAGCTTGAAATTTGTTCAAAATGCCACTATCTGCTTAAAATTCAATTACTTTAGTTCTAGAGCGAATTTTTACATTCTGTTTGAAGTTTATGAAAGTTAAATAAAAGTTATTTAACATATTTTCCGGTTTTTACATAGATCGTATGAAAAATTGCCAAATATTGCCCGAAAATTCGTTTTTTTCCGATTTTCGGGTAAAAATTAAAAATTTTACCCGAGAAAATCGGGAAATCGGATTAACCACGTAACCAAAACATGCAAAATGATTCTTCTTGATGAAACAAAGTTGTGTTGTAAGTTTCAAGTTCTAAACATAATCCTAACAAGAGTTATTATATTTTCCACATTATAAGGGTTTCATAGAGATTTTTAGGGGTAGTTTCGAGTAATAGCCAATATCAAAGCCTCTGAAAGTTATGGGACCTAAACATTTTGCATGCTGGTGTCTAATAGATAAATATTGAAACTCAGTAAGTATTGTAGCCATGCAACATAGCATTAAAGAGTTATTAAAAAAACCGTCGGGACCGAATAGGGTTAAGGTGGTCTAAGAGAGGGTCAGTAACAGCTTTTTTGTAGAAGACAGACATACAGGTGAAAGGATGATTATCCCTATTAATTTGTCTTCCAACAGTCCTCTTTTTTTCCTCCTCTATACCAACCTTTGCACAGACAGAAAGAGTTTCCTTGTACCATAAGTCATGAAAATGGTCGACGTTGTTTCTTGTCTGTCTTAAAACATTTTGTAAAGTTTTTATTAAATCTATTGAGTCCATTATATCCATAGATTTATTTTGAAGCAGTTGTGTCACAGGCAGAGTAACATCAAAAATACTTCTTGTAATTACAAGAGTGACAACAAATTCAAAGTTGGCTATTTGATGAAAAAAACCAACTGCTTGTTTTGAAGTATCATGGTTGTATTTTCTCTCTAAATTTAACTTCATTTCTTCCAGGGTAACATAAATTGCAATATATAGCTCCTGAAAAGTATCTAAACCAGTTATTCTTTCAACCCATCTAGTGCGACAAACATCTTTAAGTTTAGTGACAGTAGCTAATGGACAATACTTTTCAATGTTATCCAAAAGAGCTTGTGTCGCTTTTCAGAAAAAAAAAAAATAAGTAATGTGTTTAATTTTAGTCATAACATGTGAAACTAAGCTCACAGTACAAGATTTTTTCACAGATAAATTTAGACGGTGGCTGTTACAGTGAACATAGATGGCCTTTCTGTTAAAACTAAGAATGCGTGCAGAGAGACCATTTTTATAACCAGCCGCAGCACCTGCACCGTCATATGCTTGACCCTTACAATCTTTTATGTCCAACTTCAAATGCCCTAAACACTTGCATAAAACAGACTGTAAGTCTTTACCAGAAAGTCCTTCATCACAATGGATAAACTGGATGAATTCCTCTCTAATGTTAAATGAATCATCCACAAAACGCAGGACTAAAGACATTTGCTCTTTGTGAGATGAATCAGAGGCTTCATCAGCAAGAATAGAATAAAACACATTGTTTTTTATCTCAGAAACTAATTTATCCAAAATAAATTCACCACAACAACTTATTAACTCATGTTGTGTTGTTTTGGAGATATAGGTTGCATTTTTAGGGCTGTTTTTCAAATGCTCAGCAAGAATAGTTTGGTTTAATTTAGCAAATCTTCTTATCAAAATATTAGCTGACAAGATCTATTGTATAAATTTAATGACCTTTTATCGTTCCCATAATCACTGTGTGACGTGCAGACAGCTGCTAGCTACTTTAAATAAAAGCAATGGAGCAAGCTAAATTGTTAAAAGATTAAAAAAATATCCATGGTTACCGAAAGCTAGCTATGACACAAAAAACAAGTAAAAATTGAGAGTGTGCATGAAGCAAACTAAGTGGTATTTGAAGTGAAACTTTTATTTGAAGCCTTGAAAATTAGTCGAGACAAACTTTGAAATCCCTCATCATATGTCTTACGTGACTTGAACAACAACTGAATGCAAAAAAATAGAAAAACCGTGAATAAATACACTTTTGAAAGTAAGGTAATTACACTTTTGAAAGTTGAATAATTACACTAGAGATTTATTAAGTAATGCGTGTAAAATAAATGATTAGAATTAAATAAGTGGGTTTTACCCTACATGGCGGGGCGGTCGTTTCAATCACTGACTTTGCGTTTTCTCGATGGTGGCACAGCGCGGCGAAACACTTCAAGAGACGATGTAGTACTGCGGTGGTTGGTGTTTGAATTCCATAAAAGCTCTGAAGAACGAAATGCAACAAAACGGTCGAAAATTTGGCGGCGGTCAAAAATTCGTTAAAGCCTCGTGTGGAATAATTTGTATAATATTTTACATACAGAATGAAAACAAAAAGAAGAACAAACAGAATGAATTATAATTGGAATAAGATAATTATGTTTATTTTTTCACTTGTTTGGGTTTAGTTATATATAATTACTAGTCGATAAGGCCCGTGGAGAAATCCACTTAGGCAGGAGGACAATGTAAAAATTGGTTATTTTAGACCTTTTGCTGATGTCAGCAGTGCATATGCAAAAACAAATTGACGAAATTCAGTTTATCCGTTGTCTCTATTGTGTAGAGCTCGACACGCTGATGAAGAGAATGTATATGATCATGTGCTTTTGATGAACTGTTAATGAGATATAAGGGTTTAAAAATTATGCTGACGCCAGCAAAGACCCGCGAAAACACACAAAATTATTTTTTAGAAATTTGTATACCTGTTGCCTTCAACGTATAGGTCTTTAAACGCTGATCAAGAAAATGTATAGGATCATGTACTTTTGACAAACGGTTACGGAGATATGGTTGTTTAAATGATTTTTGATGACGTCATCAACCCGTCCATTCCGAAACGGATTCGGGAACCCAGGTTTGGGAAAATTACCCAAATTGGTCCTAGGTGGTCCCTAGTTACCCACGCGGTAAAAAATTATTGACGTCACCACCTCGTTTCCAAGTTATTTGGCCTCAAAGTTTTAAGTGCACTGTAATGGCTTCATTAATTTAATATAGGATATTGACGTTAAAGTAGTGTTATTGACGTCGCGCCGTAACGTCATGAAATTTAACATTTGGGACATACTTTTTTCGGCGACTTCAAAGAAAATTTCGGCGACATCAAAATAAAAATGACGATATCCACTATGACCGTCACATACACTCCGTATTATTATATAAGACTAGTCGATAAGGCCCGTGGAAAAATCCACTTAGGCAGGATAACAGAGAAAAACAACCGTCATTTAAATTTCGATGACGTCAGCAGAGACATGTCAGAACACAAATTTCTTTTCTTTCAGAAATGTATATGCCTGTTGCCTTCATCGTATAGATCTTGAAATGCTGATCAAGAAAATGTATAGGATCGTGTACTTGTGACAAACGGATGCAGAGATATTAGGGTTTAAATGTTTTTTTATGACGTCATTAACCCGTCCATTCCGAAACGGATTCGGTGACCCAGGTTTGGAAAACTTACCCAAATTGGTCCCAGGTAGTCCCTAGTTACCCACGCAGGAGATGACGTCAGTTATTTCCACCCATTTCCAAGTTATTTAGCCTTAAATTTAAAAGTGCAATGCAATGGCTTCACTAATCTTAATATACTTTCCTTTGACGTCAATATTGCTCTAACGTCAAAGTTTGCTAATTTACAGAACAAATTTATAGGCGATGTTTTATAGACTTTCTCAAAGAAATTTTATCCACTTTGCAAAAGTCACAGACAGAAACCCCGTATTATTATAGAGATAAAGAAAAAAGTATATGGAATAAAATCCTTTATTTTTTCCAGAGCTCACTTTATTGAATGCCATCTTGATATGTTGTTTTCTCTTTCGCTTTTGGCTTCCCAGAATAAGGTAACAGTAGCTGTCTTTGCCGACTACTCTAAAGCGTTTGACACCATCGACTACGCGACTCTACTACGAAAGCTTGAAAAACTAAATTTCTCCAAAGACTTCCTTCACTGGTTAACAGAATACATTGCCGATCGCAAGCACTTTGTACAGATTGACGATAACTCATCTAGCATGCGTAATACTGGTTTCGGTGTTCCTTAAGGATCAATACTTGGGCCAGTAATCTTCAACCTTTACGTCATCCACCTCCCTAATCATCTGAACGTATCCGGATCACTCCAATACGCCGATGATACGACGGTGTATGACCACTGCAAAGCCACACAAGTAGCAGAAAAGACTGGCGAGCTCGTAAAAGATTTACAAAACCTTATATCGTGGTCAACAAATTCCAACCTTGTTTTTAACAATAAAAAAACAAAAACTATGTTATTTAGCACCAGGCAACTTTCACGAACCCACAACATCAAAAACGCTGATACCAAGCTTACGTGCAATGGTCATCTCCTGGAATCATCAGAGGAGCTCAGAGTCCTTGGAGTAACCTTTAACCAACATCTCGACTGGAAAATGCATATCAACTCTGTCGTAAAAAACTGCTTCGGTACACTCAAATCATTGAAGCTCATAAAGCGACTGCTACCATTTTCTCTAAAAAAACAACTTGTAAACGCATTGGTTTTGTCTAAGCTGGACTATGGCAACTCGGTGTACATCGGCACGACTCCAGCGTATTTACTTAAAAGGCTTCAAAAGGTCCAAAATGCAGCGGCTGGTTTTGTTTTACAAAGACATGCGAAGATCGCAGACGTTATAAAACTGTCATGGCTGCCAGTGCTTGAGCGATACAAGTATGCGATAGCTGTGCTTGCCTTCAAAGCTTTACATGAAATTGTTCCCGACAACATGCAAGTCAAACAAAAGATCAATCATCGAACCCTTCGAACTAACACCAACAACACAGGAACAATGATCGACTGTAATGACAGCGTTACAACATTCCAAGCAGAAGCAAAGACTGTCTTTAACGATTTACCAAAGGCCATAAGGGATTGCAATGAACTTAATGAATTCAAAAACAAAACTAAAAAGTACTTAGTTGACAAAGCCTTAGCACGGGCAATGATATAAAATTTTTAAATTATAACAGTCTCCCATTAGCTAAAATTTTTGATGTTGTTGATGTTGTTGTTGTGTGTGTTGCTACCAATTCCTGTTCTTTCGATTTACGCGCCTATGATCCTATCCTAATCAACTTGTCAATCTTCTTATTCTAACTGGATTTTCTTTCGTATACTCAAGTATTTAAGTTTAATTGTATTCATTTATTTATTTATTAAGTATTTTATTCGTGTGCGTGTGTGTTTAAGTGGTACACAAGTGCTACCAATTCCTGTTCTTTCGATTTACGTGCCTATGATGTTATCCTAATCAACCTGTCAAACTTCTTATTCTAACTGGATTTTCTTTCGTATACTCAAGTATTTAATGTTTAATTGTATTCATTTATTTATTTATTAAGTATTTTATTCGTGTGCGTGTGTGTTTAAGTGGTCCACAAGTGCTACCAATTCCTGTTCGTTCATTTACGCGCCTATGATGTTATCCTAATCCTTACCAATGTATTTATTCTACCAGATTTACTTCCGCATAATAGAGCAATTAATGTTTGATTTTCGTTCTTTGTGTTTCAAGGATTTTTTACTTTACGCTATTTCATGTATATATATACTTACGCATTTCGAGATGAAGAACCATGTAATTTATGGATATGCTTGAAATAAATCGGTTATTGTTATTATTATTATTATTATTATTATTATTATTATTATTATTATTATTATTATTATTATTATTATTATTATTATTATTATTATTATTATTATTATTATTATTATTATTATTATTATTATTATTATTATTATTATTATTATTATTATTATTATTATTATTATTATTATTATTATTATTATTATTATTATTATTATTATTATTATTATTATTATTATTATTATTATTATTATTATTATTATTATTATTATTATTATTATTATTATTATTATTATTATTATTATTATTATATCAACGTTATTTTACCAACGACCTGCACCGCCTCATCACAGCGCCTCTTTCACCTCCGCCGAATTTTTCTTTTAGAACGACCCGTTTAATTGACTCTCTACAGAGCTAGCCGGTTTCATCTGGCACTTTGGTTGAGTACCCCGTCATAATGATTGCCAGATTGTGGCACCGACCCCCTCCACCCCCCCACCCCTCCTGAGGATACATAGCACCGCCGAAAAACGACCCCTGGATTCATTTACAGCATATAATTTTTCGGATTGCCGGATTACCACTGGGATAACATGAATATAAAATGGCGTGTAATGGGGGAAAAGAATCTGGTAAAAAATTCATAAAAGAAAATATGCAGGCATTTCAGTTACACCTATTTTCGCATCTTGAAAATCGCGTTCCATTACGCCATCAGATTGTTGGCGTATAACATTAGCTAAATTATTGGAAATCTGGCCAAAACTTATGCAACAAAGTTCAGATTTGTTCTTGCCTTCTCCAGTGTTTGCAATCCTTGAAGTTTATATGTAGCTAGCTATGGGTATTTTCTACTTCTAAATATTTTATGTTTGTCTAAGGTGTGACGACCATGTTTCAACAAAATAAGTATTAAAATTAACATTGGTCAGTATAGTCAAGATGCTAGCTCTTCTGGTGACTGGGGGCAGCAAGAGCAAGACAAAAAAGAAACAGTAGTATCAACCAGGAGGGTTGACCTGACTGACAACTTATGTAACTGACAACCTAGTTGTAGCCAGTATATATATTTACATAGGCTGCGTAGGTTGGGGAGATATGTATTTCAATAATGGACAGGCAGTACGGGATCTTTCCCCGATCGGGTGAGTGTCCCCCGATTGAGTAAACCACCCGATCGAGTGATTCGGCACTAGCGGCAATTTTTCACGACCACCCGATCGAGTGAGTCATAACTGGCGGTAAATTTTTAGCTAGCTAAATACATAAACAAACCAAAGGTGCTTGAGAGAGACTTAGTTCTTGCCTAGCACCTAGCCAGCTTAAGCTCTAGAGATAGCTAGCTAGCTATGCTAAGGATATCAATACTTCTCTACTATACTTTGTGTCAGATATGATAAAAAATATGCACATTTTTCTCTATATAGCTTGCTATACTGGCTTCTTACTAAACTAACTCCAAGCACATGTCTATAAGACAACTAGAATGAGCTTCAGGGCCTCAACATGTGCGACCTAGACTGAAAATATGCACCATGTAGTCAATCCAACTCAAGAAGTCATCAATAGCATCGGAACGGCACGGTGAATTTTTTTTTCAATCGGTGAATCGGTGCAAAATAAGTTTATGACTTAATGTAAACAAAAATTATATTGCACTTTTGGCCAGCGGCTTGCCCTTTTTAAAAGCAATTTTAAGCAAGAAAAATACTCACCCGATTCAGGTAAGTCTCTCCCGATCGGGTGGTTGCGCACTCACTCGATCGGGTGATTTACCCCGATCGGGGTAGAGTAACCCGATTGGGGAAAGATCCCGTACTGACAGGTGGTAAAAGAAGTTTAGCCGTTTTATACAAAGTAAAAAATAGTTGTAGCCAGCCATTACGTGATTTTACTTTTCTCGCTAACATTCTCCGTTTACTGGCAATATTGTATGGCTACAACCTGAATTTTCCCTATTTTATTGTAAAAAACTGAAAGAAAACATCCTGAAATTTTCTATATTGAAAACTAAAGATTAGAAACAACTGTTTTACTGAAATAGCAAACTCACCCTAATTTCTCTCTGCCTACAGATCCACCATTTCAATTTATTTCATGATTCACACAATCATAAAGGCATGGCAAAATTGACAGCGTGGTTGTTGGGTACATGTCATTACCCAAATTCGTTAAATATGGCACCTGGAAATAAACAATTATAAGTTCAAGATATTAGTACCATTATTCCCAGGTCTAGTAAGTTTTAGACACTCAAAGTTTCAGAAAAGTCATAACTGGGGCTGAATTTAAAATAAATCAAAAAAAGGATATGTTCTTTCGATCATGGTGATTAAGCCTTAAGCCTATGATCTACCATTATTACCAATTGTACCAGTACTGAAACTTCTGTACAGTACAGAACGGCCAGCCTAACATCACTCAGTTTGCTCACCAATGAGAACAATTTTATGCAGTGGGGTACGGGATTTTATTTTATTGTTATCTTTGTAATTATTCATTAAATATATATATATATACAAAAGAAACCTAATAATTATGAAACTAGACAGTCTGGAGAAATTTAAGTTTAAGTAAAAATTGCCATAGCTTAGGTGCTCCCTAATTCACTTACTCAGAAGTTCTGTAATGTGAATTTTAATGAAGTCAGCAATGTTGCGTCAATACAGTGTCATAAACTTGTCTGTCCCGAAAGGGGTTGGTTTACCCAGATATAAGAAATTGGTCCCATTTTGGACCCGGGTAGTTTCCCACACTGTGATGAGGTCAGTTATTTCCACCCGTTTTCAAGTTATTTCACCTCCAAGCTGAAAATCGCAATGCAATGGCTTTACTAATCTTATTTATTGTATTGGTGTCAGTGTAAATACATTGTTATGTCATAACATCTAGAACGTAACCAAATAAGACATACTTTATCGTTTACTTTACCGGAAAAATAAAAACATTTGTTACATGCAGACCAACGTAATTTCCGTATTATTATAGGAGATATAAATATATATATATATACAATAATTCCATCTTTAATTTTTGCAAAAGGATTTTTGTATGTCTCATTTGCTTGCCAACATATTAGCTTCCTTGTGATGTTAATACAAAATTTGGACTTCAATAACTTAATTACGACTGATGAAGCCATTGCACTGCACTTTAAAAAAGTCTAAGGATAAATAACTTGGAAACAGATAAAATAACTGACTCCTGAGTGTGTAAATTGGATGAAATTAAATAAAATGCGAACAAAGAGACCACAAACGTATGCGAAAATTTACTAACAAGATATTTGTTTTTAAAGATTTTCGTAGGTGTTATGAAAATGTGTGAACTGAGTATGCAAAAAAATAATAGAAGTGCGAACTTTTTCTTTATGCTGAATATGCATGCACGCGTTCAGAATTATTAATAGACAGAAGTCAGTGTTACAAGAGACAGCTTTATAAACACAGCGCAATTAAAAAATGCCTAAGGCAAGAGTACAGTTTAGGACAGAAGAAAAAAAATAACTGAGAATAATAAGAATACGACTGCCGAGGAAGTTATTAAAGGTACTGTCCTATTAAAAAACAATATCTTTTCTTTTGTTTTATTAAGTATCAAAAATAACGAAGATTGCACTCTTAAACAACAAAGATTTATCCAATACTTAGCACCATCGTTTGTTTGTTTTGATTTTGCTGCACTCGCTTACCATCTTCACGAACTTTCGAACGCGGCAAAAGGACTGGGTCAATTCATTATTCAGCACATTTTTGACTTGCGCATTGAACGACTAAATGTTTATTTATAATTTCCTTTGTTTAAAAAGTTCTTCGATAGCAATGAATGAAAATAATTCGCAGATTCTAGGATTTCAATTCGAGCCGGAAAGAACAGCGAATGATGAGCTAGTTCCGACTTTACAAGATGTAGACTAACATAACATTGGAGACCTTGTTGCTCATACTCGCCTAAATGTTGACGGAGGTCTATGGTGCCTGTGCGATAAATGTGAGAGGATGCCCTCTGAAGTAGAATGTTTTTGCTGTCACGAGACAGACTCTATTAAATATTTTCAATTACATAGTATAAAATTTTCTACTCCTTCATGAGTAGTTCTTAGATGCGAGTGTGATTGAGTAATTTTGTAATATTTTTCAGATAAAAAATGTATTACGGAACACAAAGAATTCTGAGCGGTGGTTTTATTGAAGAGTACGCTGTGGACATCTTTGGTGACACTCCATGACAGAGAGATTTCGAACGACCACCTATAGTTACCAGCCCCCACTCACCTCCTTAACATCCTTTTCTTTCCTCCGTTCAGATATTTCGCTGACTTTTCATTTTTCCTTATACAGAAGATTTTTTTTTGATCCTTGGGCAGCGAAAAAAACATTTATCCTGGTTTTTTCGACTGTTGTTAGTGCAATTCACAACAGCGCACCACAACATTATTCTGCCTCTCAACCTTACTGAATGTGCGATCTGAGACTAATCTCTCTGTGGCGGGACATCTAGTAAAGAGGAAACTAATTTTTAATTATTGATTGGATGGCTTTAGAGTAGCTGGAAACATCTATGCAACCCTAAGTCATATTGAACTTCAAGTTTTATTAGTGAATGCTTCTTACTTAGGTTCGTACAGAATTAGTACAGTGTCCTTCGATTTTTTAATTCCATATGAATAATTCATAAAAAACGGTCTTTCACAATTCAGGGGGTAAAATTACCAAAATTTTTAAACATATAATAAAATATCAGCCTGGCCCATGTTTTATTTATTTTGGTCACTTCGGCGCGCTCCAGGTAAATACGTCACACGCGACATATTATTTCAGCCTCGCTTTAGTGCCTATCATCCACCATCCATATAAACAATCGAAGCGAGAGACTGCATGCTTTTTTTGTAAACAAGAATGAGATGTTGTTCAGTTGGTGTTAGGAAAGAAAACAAATAATTATTTATTTCTTTTATAGAAATTAGTTACAAATAAGAATTTTTTGTCAAAATTTTAGTTGATTTTTAATCGGACAGTAGCTTTAAAGAAATGGGTTTGTTGGGTAAGTTGAAAATATGAAAATCATAATGTTCATCATGTTTTCTTGTATTACACAATCACAATATTTTCATTTCCTAGATTCCATGGTATTCTTTTCATTGAAAACCTGATGGAATCAGTAAAAGTACGCCAAAAGCATGGAATAGATAATAAACAAACCCGTTATGTGCACTATTGTATGTGGGTTTGTGAGTTGAAAGTTGGAATATCAATAGAAGTTTTGCATTGCATCACACTTTGCCAAGGTTAATCTTCCTCTTCCGCTCAAAGACTTCCCGTCGGATAGTTTTTTCCTTAACAATAACATAATTATAACGTATTTTACAATGTTGTTTTGATAAGAATTACCTTTATTGTCTTTTATCAAGGATCGTAAACCCGAACCGATTCTCTTCGTCACATGATTATTGCACTCAGCTTTTCAACGAAACAGAGTGGTCCCAGCTTTTCAACGAAACAGAGTGGACCATACGGCATGGCTTTATCAACATATCATATGATGAGCTGTCTCCATCCCCAATGAAAGGTCGATATCGCACTTCATTCAATTGCATGGATCGTTTGAACATCATCAATATCCCTTCAGATTCCATTTTCTTAAAAAGAAGCAATGAAAATGACTGGTAACCATTTTACTGTGAAACCAAGATACATTGTGATAAATACCTGAGGGCTTCCATCATGGTTGAAATAGCAATCAAGTTCGTGCTGTATGTACCACTGTATATATGCCAATGTGTCTACTTCGCCTCTTTTTTTCTTCCCATCCATGACTTCGCACTGTCTACAAGAGCTGCTCTTAAAAATAATATCTACCACTTGCGAAGTATTTTCCACTATTGCTGATACAATTCCCATCTTGGCTAACCATCCTCTGCTGCTCCACGATCCATCGAATGAAGTTGTCACAGTTTGAGTTTCTGTGTCATTATTTATAATAGCTTTGGCACTTTTTGCTGCTTCTCTCATATTTTTCTGCATCAAACTGAATGCTTTCTCCTCTATATACTTTGTGTGTTCTGAAAACGCAGGTCTACTGACAGGTTGCGATAGACCAAGGACACTGCAAAATTTTTCTGATCCTTTCCATCCTTTTCCTATGATTCTGCTTGCAAGCACACTTTTTCTATTAATATTGAAATCCTTTTCCGATTTTTCTGTTGTGTAAAATCCACCATTGTCGTTGTGGGTGATGCAACTTTCATTTGAGCAGTTGAAGCTCAGCTTTGTTGCTATGTAATCCCGCCCTAAAATTAGATTTCTCCTCAACCTCTACTTTTGAAAAGCATTGTCTACAAACAACTTACATATTCCGATAACAGTTTTATGTTTACTATCCAAGAACTACTTTCCGTTATATCTCCGTCGTCATCGAAGTCATCGTCTGTATCAGAAAATGAACTTTCATCACTGCAATTATTTTCTCCCCATTTAAAGATTTTATTCCGACTTGCTGATAACTTCATCGAAGGTGTATTTTCACCAACATCATCAAACCATGACCCTTTACTTATACTAGATAACCTTTTTTTAGTAGGCGAAGTTAAATTATAAGTGCTACTTCTTTTACTCTTTCTCGAGAAACGGAAAGGATTACTTTTATAACTATATTTCGACATGATTCCAATTTAATATTAAGATTTCCAATAGCATGGCACATAGCCGTATAAATGCACAGATTTTCACGTCGACTTGTTAGATAATTTTGTTTGTTATTTTTTAAAAAGATGATTCCGTTATTGTTAGGACAATTACCTACATCAGCTGGCTTCAAATTTTTTGCGACCTCAGATCTCATATGCATACTCCTTTTTTAATGATTTTTTATACGACAACATTTATATATATATATATATATCGATGGTGAAAGTATAAACTATCTAAAAAATATTATTATATATGTATATTTTAATACGGGAGTTCCATATCATGCATAGTGTTTACAAAAAATATGCTCAACTCATTTTGCACATATTTCCTTGAAGGATATAGCACCTTCAAATATTTTCATGGAATATAAATTTTTTTTTTCTATATGTCATGAATTTTTTGCAAAAAACCTCAAAAAAAAATTTGTTTCCTTTACAGTAACCTTAACTTGCATTTGTTATTTTTAATATTAATTTTCAGCCAACTATAAAAAGATAATTCACATAATGAAGATTTTCTTTAAAACAGGGTATCTATTTAATTAGCAGGGTAGCTAGCCAATTCTCACATTGATATTTCCTCAATACAATCTTACCAAATTTTAGACTTTGTGCTTGTCATAACACTCTCCTCTGTTATGCTTATTTTTTAATTTTACAAAAAGAATGTTGATTGCAAAGTCTTTTACGAATAAATTTGTTTTTGAATTTCACTTTGATAGGTAGTAATGCTGAAGGGAATTTTGGAATAAATAAAAGAAGGAAAAATGATCTTATTTATTTAATTTTTTTCTTTTTAGCATGTAATTTTTAAGGCTTAGTGCTGCTTAGTGCTGTTATAAAAATTTCATAACAGCACTAAAAAATTAGAAGATCAAAGGCGCTGAATGTTTATGCTGAAGTGTTTGTACAGAACATAATTTCAAATTTTTAAAAATAACTATTTTTGTGAATACTTGTTTGGTTTTGTAAAAGTTTACGCTGTTGAAAATAAATTATACAAGAAAATGTCTTGCTGAGAATGGAAGCAGTGAAAAAAACCTTTCAGGGCTCATACGAAAATACCTAAAAAGGTAATTCTTTGATTAAATTGGCCGATTCTCTTTCTTTATTGCGCCGCAGTATATATCATCTAAAATCGTTTTTATTTTGACTTTATTTTCAACTTTCTCAGTCGTGTTATTAACAACATCAAGCTTCTTCTATATGTACCATGCTCAAAAGAGCTCAATGTTCAATTTTATTTGCTTATAGTGTGAATCACTTTGAAAAAGTGTGGAATAATCTTCCAGACCAAGTGACCTGTGATGGAAGTCTGCTTTCGTTTTAGACTTTCATCTCTAATGTATTTGGCAAATTCTAATGGAGATCACTTTTTAACTTTTTAATTTTTGTTTTTTACTCTTTTTCTTTTCAATTTTCACAGATTATAAATGTTACTATGTTTGATTGAGCTGAAACAATCCACTAACTATAGGTTTTGTGATTTTCTGGGCTAGCCACTTTAAATATTTATTATTATTATTATTATTATTATTATTATTTAAGCAGACGCTCATTTTTCAGTGCTGCTTATTGCTTACTAACTATCACCTGTTAGTGCGTGTTAGTGCTCTTTAGCGCCAGGTGAGGACCAAGCTTTAACTTGTATCTCCTCTTTTATACCACCACTATTTAAGTAAAGTTTAAATCTACATTAAGACACCTATTTACCATGCATGTTCTTACAATTTAAATATGCTAAATAGTTCTATGTTTTTTTTCTTCAGTTTAAAATTAAACATAAAATGGGGAAAGTTCCTACTCCTGGACATAAGAAACGCAACAAACTGATCCTTTCGTTTGATGACAGTGCACGGAAGTAAGTAATGATTTATCATCCTAAAAGCGGATTGCCTTTATTAAAAGGTTGCACCATCTAACGTTTAGTAAATCTAGTTTGTATATTTTAAAGTTTTATAGTTAAATTTTGCTAAACAGCTTTTTTCATTTAATCTATTTCACCTGTACCTTTGTCCTGTCTAAAAGCTTTTTTTGTGTGGAATTTTATGCTTTGTTTGCAACCGCATACACACAGGCAGCAGCTTTTAACAAAAAATAAGAGCAAAACTTTATAACCATACGTGATGCATCTATATTAAATAAAACCTGGCAAAATTTTTGTAAACACAGCTTCAAGCATCAGCACTTGGCAATTAGAAAGGCTGTTAAGTGAGATCAGCCTTGTAATTTATTTAAGAGAATATTTAACTGGTTTTCGAAAGAGGCGGCAACAAAGAAAAGAAAAAGCTCAAACTGAAATTGAGAAAAAACTGAAAAACAAAATCAGACAAGAAAGAACCAAAGTAAGCAAATTGTATTTTCATCCTTGTATATGCTTAGTTTCATAGCGCATCTAAAGTATGTTTTTCTCATCCCGTTTAAACCTACACAGTGTATGATAAATGCTTAAATTCAAGCCAATCATGATTTAAAACAAAAACAAATTTGAAGCAGATAGATTGATAACGTACTAGAGATCTTGTTGTTATGAAGTGAGTTTAAAAATTTAATACAGAATGCAAACATTATTTTGTTATTTTTTAGCTGTCTAAAAATATGTTTGCATTAAAAATATTTAGCCTATTCATGTGAAATTCACAATCTGATGCTTGGGATTTTTTTAAAATTTTTATATTTTTATATTCAACTATTTACTTACTGGTACTTTCACGTTTTCGAATTCACAAAATTAAATTCCTACAAAAAAGTTTTGAACTTGATTCATCTCTATAATAATAGCCATCATCTGCCTGTTTGTCTGTCTGTTACGGAAACACGAAATGTGATACCCTGTGGAATTTTTCATGGGTTGACGACTAGTTAAAATAAATTCTCCCAAAATGTAAAGTTTTTAATAATACTCAGTTATCATCATATTGTAGAAACATTTTGCGAATGGCCTGATTCACACAAACTTTTCAAAATTTTCAGGCACAAGTACTCTGAAATAGACAGTATGAGTATGGTTATTTCTAGTGTGAATTTCTTATTTATTTATTTAGAAGCGAAAAGCAAATCAAGATAAAATTAATGATATTTTACAAGGAATTCGTAAGATTTTTAATATAATTTATTGCAGATGCTTCCTGAACAAATTTTCACACAATGATTTTTTACAAGAATCCTAGCTTAAAGAGAAAAAATGTTAAGAAATTGATTGTCTAAAAAGTGATTAGAAAGCTTATCTCACTGTCTAAAGCCACCCTTTTGTTTGTTTTCAAATCAAACAACATTGTGTTCTTTTTGGTAAAGTTGCGAGTTTATGTAGTGTCACACAACCACAAATTAAGGCTTACAAGTTCTATTAGTGTAAGAATCCTGAAATTATTTTTTCTGGAAAATGTGTTTTTATTGTAATCCGATCTAATTTTCTTTAAAATATATACATTCCACTTTTTTGTTTAGACATGCCATACGACAATATGAACGCAACATCTGAGCAATGTGAGAAAGTTGATTTTGGTACACACGAGGTCATGATAAAAACAGATATTGATTTCGCGGAAACAGGGTTGATTATGGCACAATCTAAGGTTAACTTTAGGATTTTTTACAAGATGTTTGTTTGTGCTTTTTTGAATTTTAACTAAGCAGCTTCATACGTAAAACAGAAACTGATTTAAAATTTTTTCTCAATTCCACATTCATAGCTCCTCTGGGTATATATACTCTACAGTGCTAAACACGTCCTAGAATCTCCCAAATAACCTAAAATTAGACCTTAAAATATTGATTTCTTTTAAAATGATCATCCGTTATTTTATTTATTTTTGAATAGTAACTTTTTATTATTACTATTTATGTGACAAAAAACTGAGGTTCATGTTGCAATTGATGGACTGATGGATTATATTTATACGTAATTACTGCAATTAAAAAATGAACAGTTTTTTTGACATTGAAACAAGAAAAGACTTAAAGACAATTAATTCTGATATATATCACAACCAAATCTCGGTATAGGTTACAGGAAATAGCAAAGCACGATTTCCTTGTTACGTGGTGTCATTCGTAAAGAGTGAGCCAATGACATAAATTTTTAGGATTTACGTACAGGGCACTTTTGTTACACTCATAAGCGCAAGAAATGCACACATAAAATTTGGTACTTACTACAAAAATACCACTGGGTTTGTTTACAAAAGAGAACAGCCTCGACATTGTTTGATGTTGTTCTTACAGGTAGCTTAGCTACCCTATTGCTAGATTTAGGATTAAACTAGCACTTACTACTTAATAGTCAGTTAAATAGGTCAAGTTTGAATATTAAACTTTTTCGCTATAGCTAGCTGACTAAAGTATGAAAGGACAAGGCTGGGCTTTTTAGCTGGGTTAAAAGTCAAAACTTAAGAGGAAAATTACATCACAGTTTTTAAAATTATATTACACATATTTGAGAACACCTGCGGGAAAATTCATTGTTCATCAAGTTACCCCATATGGGTAATATGGAAGATTTCTTCATAAAAAACATCAGAAACTTTTTCATGTGGATTACTTTCACATTAACAAAAATTAAAAATTTTAAAGATAAACTTTTGCGATTTTGTCATTTATTAGTTTTCAAATTTCTCGCTGGAAATTTTTAAGGTTTAAAACTCATGTTCCACAGTAACTTTTCGTCCTTATCCTAATGTCATATACATAAGCTATGCAACAACTTTTGCAGGAAAATAAAAACACATAAAGAGAAAAAGTTTGTTATTAAAATATTATAAATTAATTTCAAACCGATTAGTCCCTAAAGCCACTTTTTTGTGTCAGCAGTATGAAAAACTATGTTAAAACTATACTAAGTAAAAGTCCTATTACTTCAGTAAAAATGGAAATAATGACTTGAAACTTAGTATTATATGTTTTTAGACCAGTTTGATGAAATGAACCCAATTTGTTTTTTTACTACTATCATAGTTTCTGAGTTCCTGAATTTAGCCATTTTTGGAGATGCTGATAAACTGTTTTTGACAGCATATCAGTTTTGACAAGCCATGTGTACAGAAAACATTCAAAGTGATTCTCAGGATTAAAAATAATTCAAACAGATAAAATGTGTCCCAGGTTTAGGACCAAATACCTTATCCAGCTCAGAAAAAGTGGGAATGTGCTTCTAAAGCACAGTGCCAAATACATAATCTAAATTTTATGCCGTAGAAATACAAAGTGGTTAGAAAGTTATTATTTTGTCCACCTGGATCTGCAACACGTTTACTTGCACTAATCGCTCAGCCTGGTGCCACTCACAATTAATTTTTGAATATCCACAGGAACTTATTATGCAAAATGAAAAATACTAAACTAATGCTAAAGTAACAATAGGCTTCATCATAAGTCCTGTGAATGTTGGTTTATGAAAAATATATTATACCTTTAATGCTATAAGCGCTCCACTGGATTTGTAGCACATTACACTAAGTGTCCTCTGTGTGACACAGTTTACCCTTTACTAAGTCTTAACCTGGACAGAGACTTTAGGTCTTCCCGTTCCAAGCAAATATTACTTCTGGCTATACTTTCCCAAATTTTGTTATTTCATAAAAGAAACCTGAAAATCTACAAAAATTTTATTATGAAAAATAGGTTCCCGTTCGATAAAAGAAACCTGAACATTTGCAGAAATTTATTTATGAAATATAGGCTTCTGTTTGTCGTGACAACATATTTTACCAACATGCAATGCCTTGCATACCTAACTAGCTATATACTCAAGCCTTGACTGTTCACTGTTATGGGAGGTCCAAATATCTAGCTAGCTATCTTTATTTAAAATGACAGAATGCCTTGAAAAATCTTTTGTGTAGCTAGCTAATAAATAATATATTTAGCTCTTGTACTTTATCACTTAATTGTTTAATAACAAATGTGCCCCTGGAGTGCTGGCATGGTACTAGCTAGGTAGCTTAAAATCACAAAATAAATATTATCCAGATGTGACCATCCCTCATCATCAGACATCAGAAAGGCGTTTCTGTTCTTTACTTCTCATTGTGGGGTACCTCAAATTCTTGTAAATCCAATGATCCAAGCCACGATTCCTTAGCTTCCAACCGCGTCTCGTTCACAAGTTTCAGCGCTAGCCAATATGATGGAAAACGTTGAGGAACCCTGGGTAATTTTGAAAAAATGTGGTTCAGCCTTACGATTTTCAGATTTTTGCTGCTGATATCAGCATATTTTAGCCCTCGAGTGCCACACCTCCGTATATATAGGAGTTAATTATCTTTAATTATTAGTAACTTCATTCCTCCTATAAAATCTTCTAAAATATGGAATAGTTTTTATACCTTTCTTAGTGTTTTCTCCTTAAATTTGACCTAAAAACCTCCGAACCTTCCTCTAAAATCCCTGAATATTATGAATTTAAAAAACTTTGGCCACTTTGTTATTTGGCATGTATAGCGGCACGCAGTTTTTTAGTATTTGAAATGGGCATTGTTTTTGTTTGTGCAGTGTTTTTTTAAAAAAAATTGGTATGCTGTTGTCTATACTGATCCTGGAATAACCTAAATGTTGAATGATGTAGTATATATACACATTGTAGAACTAGCTATAAGTTCCCTGACCCTCTTTGCTTGTTTTATTTTTATTTTAACATTGAATTTATTGATTGATGTTTCTGTGATTATCTTTAGAATGATGAAGTTACACCAGCAAGTTCTAAGCTAAAAGAAGTCAAGAAAAAAGAAAAACCAGTGAAAAAGATGCACAAAGAAAAACCAGTGAGAAAGATAAACAAATCTAAAGGTGGAAAAGATAGAAGGAAGAAAAAATGAGTTGTAGATTCAAATCTTGGGTCATAGATTTAAACCCGGACTTGATAAATAAAGATATCAACAGCTTGATTGTGAAACAAGAATTAAAAACACGTTGGTGTTGAAAATGTTGCACTGAGAAGTCATGAACACAAATCAAAAATGTTTGATCAACTTCTGCTGCAACTGTGCAGAATATTTATTTGGAAAGTTTGTAAAGGACATTATTGTTTTTATCTCTTCCATTTTCTTGGTTGACATTGGGTTTTGTAATTTTCTCATTTGTTTTACGTTTTCGTATGTAAATACTGCTTTTAAAAAGAATGATGGTATTTGGAAAGTTTGTAAAGGACATTATTGTTTTTATCTCTTCCATTTTCTTGGTTGACATTGGGTTTTGTAATTTTCTCATTTGTTTACGTTTTCGTATGTAAATACTACCTGGTATCTTGTGTTTTTTTCATCATCTAAAAATAATGATGTTTCATGTCTGATATTTTTTTGTTTAATGTAATATCTGTTCAATTTATTGACCAGCATGAACTTACTTTTGGTAAATTTATTGTAGGAGAAGGACAAGGGGTCTTCTATGTAAGAAAAGTAGAGAATTTTTTGCATAACATCGTAAAATTACCCAAAATTTATTGTCCCCCCTCCCCCGCCCCCCTCCTCAACAATTCAGATAATCAACAATATACTGTTTAGGTTTAATGACTTTTGATAGTTGACTGTTTGTTAAAAATCTTTAAAGTAAACGAGACATCATGTTCTCTTGCCTTGTTTATGCTTGACTCTCTTGCTGAATTTTTATGTTAGATTGTAAATTTCTTGTAATATTTCTCTACCTAATTGCAGGTCTTCCAGGTGGCATCAAAACAAAAATTTATATTTTTTTTATCTTTACAACCTTTGTAATAGAAAATGATTGACGTGACATGTTATTTTCCTTCCTGTTTTGTTAATACGTCAGCAAAAATATCTATCTTTCAGTGTTTTTAACTACAGAGAAAGAACATCTTAATCATCGCCAACCTATTTCTATATCTAGTGATAATGTTAAGCTATCTTATTTAACCTTAATATTTTGTTCTGCGATATAAACTTTTATTTTAAGTTTATGTTCGGACATACATCAACAGTTTTATTGGTGGAGATTTAAATTGTTAACAGAAATTGTGTTTTAAAAAATGAAGTATTGTGTTTAGCACCTGGAAGGCCTGCTACGGAGATGGACTATCTCTTTAATAATAGCCATATTCTGTGTGTTCAAAATGGCTGCTTGCAGCTTCATTCCGGGTTCCACACAGAGTTAATAATTTGCTGACGGGTGGCCCCATGGATATTTTCCACGGGTAAACGACTAGAACATTAATAATATCCATACATTACTTGTTTAGCCAAAAGTTTAAAACAACGATATGTTGATCAAATAAAGATGAAAACAAACGAAGGAGAAGAAGGAGGAGCGTTACAAGACGAGAGCAAAGCTGATGTACTAAAGTATGAAGATCTGAAGAAAGAAGTGGTCAGATTGCTGAAGATCAAATTAAAGTTGAAGAAGACTTGGATGATGTTGAGTGTGACCAAGGCGGACAACAGAACACTGAGAACAATGTTCAAATAAACACCGTCTACCAAAAGATGGAGAGATCGAAAATTCGGAGCAAGGCGATGGAGAGATGAATAATGCAGAGCAAACGATGGAGAGATGGGTAATAAAGAACAAGACGATGGAGAGATAAATAATGCAGAGCAAGACGATGGAGAGATAAATAATGCAGAGCAAGACGATGAAGAGATAAATAATGCAGAGCAAGGCGATGGAGAGATGAATTCTGCAGAGCAAGACGATGGAGAGATGAATAATGCAGAGCAAGAAGATGGAGAGATGAATTCTGGAGAGCAAGAAGATGGAGACAATACGACTGTGTTGTTAGTGGAAGTAAATCTATCAAAAGAAGACGGATCATCAGAAGCAGTAACTTTAGAACTGTTATGCCCCAGCTCTCTCGTGGTTGAAGAATCAGAGGTATATAGAATTTTTCAGGCATGGGAGAAAAGTGAGACCCGATACCCCTATGTGATACCCGATACCCGATACCCAATACCCTGACATCAATACCTGAGACCCAATACCCTGATATTTTCTTTTAATATTTTTTTTTTTAATATGAACAATAATAAAAACACATTTTGATATGCATATTTCTTCGTTACACGGAAATATTTGTTGCACGTAATATGCGAATATGCTGCTGGCTCAACAATGGTTTTATATCACCAGAAACTACAATGAAACTAGCATCAAAAAAATTATTTTGTCTGCTCAAACATGAATGATTGAAGTGATAGTAGACTTTTTAAAATTCATTAGAGTAAGTTTGTTTTTTCGTTGTAGGGTCGAAATAACTCCTTTTGGTTTTCGAAACCACCATTAAATTTTGTATATTGTCTGATGGAATATTTGACTGAAATTTTCCTCCACAGCCATAGCAAGTTGATACATTTTTGTGGGTGTAGTTGAGAAGGAACAAGACATAACCATTATCTGTTCTCACAGGTGGTGCTGGTTTATTCACTGTTGTTGAAGGTGGAATATGTTGCGTTGATGGTACTGTTGAAGATGTTTGTATTGAAGGCGCAGATACTATTGGGTTGAATATGAAGTAGTCGGTGAAGTCGTTGAAACAATAGTAGGCTGCGATAACGGTAGTGTAGATGGTATTTGTGCAGGAGCTGATGGATCGATTAAATTGGTAATTGGAACCTTTTTGACGTTAGCTGACCCTTTTCTTCTACAAGTCGTTTTGTTTTCTTTTTTCCCGCGTTTTTCTCTTTAGAAAAGTCTACTAAGTTTCTCATATTAGGTCTCTTTTTTTCGCATTGCTTCAAAAAAGGTTCGACCCATTTAACTTGCATGCAATGCAGACAGTATGCGCACATATTTCGAAACTTTTTAACCGAAACCAAATTTACAACAAGTTAAAATGTTTTTTTTCTTGTTCATTCCAACACTGTGAATGGTTGTTCTTCGTTTTTAGCATTTTCCACATAATATGTATCGCCAAATACTTTGATGAACGTACGTCTTGCTTCAAATAAACCAACATATCATCTCTGATATGTTGTTGAAAAAACAAGAAAATAATGAGAAAAAATTAGGATTTTATTAAAAATAAATATCTTTGTCCGTTAAAATTATGATTTTTTTTTCTCTGAGAGAGAGCTTGTCTTTTTCAGGCTGTTGTCGGATCATGCATCAGGTTTATTTCCAGTGCAAGCCAACATGTAGTTGTTGTTATTGAAAACTAAAGTAGTCCATCATATGAATGATTTTAACAATGCTTCATCCTTGTACCTTAATAAGGAAATTAATTTTTGCAAATTTCGTAAGTTTTTGTCATTTTCGCGAAAATGAATTAACGCAGAAATTATAAGTAAATTTACAAAAATTCTTCTTCTCCTAGTTTGGCTTGGGCGGATATTAATGCGATGTGTGTATATATACGCTGTGTGGGCTGTATATATGCCGTGCAGGCTGTATATATGCTGTGCGGGTTGTATATATGCTGTGCGGGCTGTATATATGCGGTGCAGGCTGTATATATGCGGTGCAAGCTGTATATATGCCGTTCTAGCTGAATATATGCGGTGCAGGCTGTATATATGCCGTGCAAGCTGTATATATGCTGTGCAAGCCTAATATATGCCGTGCGGCTGTATATATGCTGTGCAGGCTGCATATATGCTGATATATATAGCGCATTTCTCCACTTGAAAAGTTTAATTATAACTGTGTAACATAAGAAGTAACTTTGAAATATAATACCATTCTTTTTATCCTCCTGCAAAATGACACATTGCTCCCTAGATAACATAAGTACATCTTATATAGGTACTTGGACTATATATGGCTGGATTATTTTGACACATCTAACACACCTAAAATAGCATGTGAACTTCAACTTTATTTTATGTTTCTTGCAAATAAGCTCCCGAAAGTGTAGCTTAAAATAAAGAAGTCTTCAAATATTTTTCTTCGCAAAATTCAATTCTCGTGACGTATTAGGACTTCACCAAAATTAATTCCCTTCAGCTATGTGCTGCACTTTGCCGCTGATGTTACAAATCTCCATCTCAGCTGTTATTTCCACTGCGTTATCAGACATTGTGTTAAACTACTTCTAGTTTTTTTATTTCAAATTTTTAGCCTCAGTCAGAAGAAAAGGAGCCTGGACACGAGAAAGATAAAAGACAATTCGAATGCGATATTTGCCACAAGAGCTTTAAGCAACGTCATCATCTGAAAGCACATCTTATGATTCCACCTGGAGAAAAACCGCATAAATGTGAAGAGTGTAACAAGGCCTTTATAAAAAAACACGACTTGAAACGTCACATGCAAACTCATGCGAAGGAAGAAACTTCTGATTTAAAATCGGAAGAGGATTCGAGTAAAAAAATATTTCGCTGCGACGAGTGCGACAAAACGTTCGCGCGCAAGAAAGGATTGGTCGCGCATTCGATTATTCACAAAGGGCGACAGTTCACCTGTAGTGTGTGTGAGAAGCGCTTCTACCGTGGCGCTGATTTACAACGCCATGCATTGATTCACACTGATAAAAAACCTCACAAGTGTGACACCTGCGGAGAAGAGTTCCGACATAGCTTCTTGTTAACCAATCATATGAAACGACACACGGGTGAGAACCTTCTATTTTGTTCCTTCTGCGATAAAACATTTGTTTCGATTAGCCGTCTTAAACAACATTTTCGGACACACACGGGGGAGAGGAGTTACATCTGTGATGTGTGTGGTGATAGTTTTGTACATCACAGCACTTTGAAGTCTCATAAGCTCTCCCACAGCGAGGTGCAGCCTTACACGTGCGTCGAATGTGGAAAATCTTTCAACAGGAAGTCGAACTTGACAAAAACTTTACGAATACATAACGACGAAAAAATTTATAAGTGTAACCTCTGCGGAGAAGGGTTTATGCATCACAGTACAATGAAGGCGCATATATTTGTACACGGCGGAGAAGATCCGTTTTCGTGTAATTTGTGCGGCAAGACTTTTAATCGACGTTCGAATCTAAAAAAGCATCAACGCATCCACCTCGTTCAAGCCATTCAAGAGGAGATCATAACACCGCGTGTCGAACGCGCATCCGTAGAAGTGAACACATATGAAACGGCAGCTATGCAACTCATGACAGAAGACGTGGCGGCTTGTCGAGCGATAATGAATGAAGATGGCGTCGTTGTTGCGGAGGAATCGGAGTAAGTAGTAAAACATTTGTTTTGTGAAAAAAAATATTTCTTTATATGCCTACTATAAATTTGCAAATTATCAAAAAATTAAGTCGCTTAAAATTTTTTTGGTCTCTGCGAAATGAAATCGCTCTAAAGTTTACTCAAACTTTTCTTAATTAAGAGCTATATGTTTAAGGCGTTTTAAAAATTTACTTAGTAACGAAGCCAGCTTTCACACTGTGTGATATCAAATCTAGCAAAAATATTTAATTAATTTTTATTTTAACAGAATATAAAAGAAATCTAAATTTCGCGAACGATTTTTCTCGCAAAACATATAAAAGTCCTGAATTTTGTAAAAATTTATTCTCGAAAAATATTAAATTTCGCAAAATTAATGTTAACGCTTAGCATTTATTGGCTGAAAATATATCTCACAATTTAATGAGAGTTGATTCAAAAGGAACGTGGATTTCGGCTCATGCTTTCCAAAAAATATTTCTTGATTTATTTTTTTTTTTACTCGCGAAGTTTTTCACGTGAAATTTAACAAAATTTTCAATTCGTCAAATTTTCTTCTCTTACTTACATAAAGTTTGTTATTGATAAAATCTAGCTATTACAAAATAGGAAGAGAATTTTTTCTTCGTATAAATAAATTACATTTTTTTGTTCATCTTTGATAAAATTTCACGAATTTTTTTTAACTATATTTCGTAAGAAATAGTCCGCCAGTACTTCATTATCTACCGACTGTGCATCGGTAGCTCGGTCGGTAGAGCGTTCGGCTCACGCCCGAAAGGTCATAGGTTCGATCCCACATAAGGCCGTTGTCTGGTTTGGCAGCAATTTGGTTTAAACATGCTAGAACTGCCGTTATAGTCTCTTCCAGAACCAGTTAAAAGGGTATATCTCTTAAATTAGTGATTACATAAAATATAAATCACTCCTGAACAAAGCACTACCCAGTCTGATCTTCAAAATAAACCTTAAATGTTTTTAAAATTTTCAAACAAGAGCCGTTCCTGCTGCTATTTACTTCTCCTTTAAACCAGTCTCAGCTGGAACGCTCCTTTTTTAAATCCAGCCTCAGTGTTAACGCCCCTTTGTTAAATCAGTCTGGGTGTTAACGCCTTGCGGCGGTTCTTTAGGCGTTAAATTAAAACTGAGAAGGATTGACTCTTTGATAATGATACAACATACTCGTTCACATACAACTGAAAATTAAAGGGTTAGGGCTAATCGAGGCAACTGATTGATTGCCTCTTTTATTCCAGTCGTTCTTATAAGGATTAGTACCAATGATTACGTTTAATAGAAGATCATACTCTCAACATTTGTTTTGTTTTAGAAATATCCAAGAAGAGGTTGTCATATGCTCTGAGTTAGACAATCGCACATGTCCTATCTGTGATAAAGTGTTAAAGAACAAGAATCACATGAGACAACATTTACTCACACATACTAGTGAGAAACCGTTCGAGTGTGAAGAATGCGGTAAGAAGTTTAACCGCAAGTCTAACCTGAGGAAACATGAGAAAATACACACAGGTGTGAAACCACATGGTTGTAACGTGTGTGGAAAGAGGTTCCTTCTCATCTACGATTTGAATCGCCATAAGAAAATACACTAATTCTAGACTGCCTTGATTGATCAAAGTTGTGATGGAGATAAGACGGAGCTGCGCATGCGTAATAATCACAACTGACATGGCTGCTAAAGAATGACTTTAATAAACAAATCTGAAATCTATTGTTGCTGCGCATGCGTGGAGGATGCTGGAAAGAACGGGGAATTTTCTCTGTTATTTCTTGATGGCGTTTGTAAATATTTGATACTAAGAGTATTCGTCATTCACTTTTACTTCTGAAATTATTTGCCAAACAAATTTACAAGTCTCACTTCCAAAAATTGTTCAATATTCAATGCACATCATTTTCAAAATGCGAAACGGGAATAGCAATTTCATTTGTTTACTTCACATTAAAACCATGTTCACACTAAAGCCGTGTTTACAACCTTGAATCAACTCTGCGGACGAGATGACGTGATGACGTTCTATATACGCCATGTGTGAACAAGGTCTAAGTATTCACTTTAACGAATGTTAGAATAACGTCCCCTTGTATAAAGAAGTTTCAATCAGTAACAGGGAGAATCATAATGGACAATAACGTCATCCTTGATTGCAATTCTGATTTATATCGACAAGTTGTCCACTCTGTCAAGAAATTTTCAAACATTAAAGTACAGTACAATATGCGCAAACTCAACCTCAAAATTAGAAATTATGGTCCAAAAGAGAACAAAATACCTTAAAAGAAGTAACGTGGTAGCGGACTTACAGATTACGAATTTTTTAATCATAATTCTTTGATATCGCAATTCTTTTTTCAGATTTATTTTGCGTTACTTCTATTTGAGATGTTTAGAGGAGCGGCAAACAAAACACTATTTAGTGGCAGCCACAAAATTTTAAGCGAGTAAAGAAAGAAGTGAGATGCTAAATCGCAATGTTTGCAAAAATAATTAAGTGAATCCCGCTATCTCGAATGATAGAAAGAAAGTTCAATATTTTCGATGTGTTCGAACTAGCGAGACAAATTTTAGTTATCGAGGCTGTAAATGCTGAGAAAACGCAACCTCGATCCTAGGGCTTTTTTCGTTTTTTAATATAAGGGACGGCCTCGCCGTCCCATTATAAAAAAGAGACAAAGAGCCCGGGGATCGAGGTTGGAGAAAGCTAAGATTGTTTGTGATAACGCAAAGTTTGAAATAGCGCATGTTCGACATACAGTTCACAAACTGTATCATTACAACAAAGAAACAACTGTTTCGTAGTGAAACATACTTTTTCTAAAAATCTTTTTTACAGCCTTTGCATGGTTCGACACAACCTCGCTCCCAGGGCATTTTGGCTTTTTTGATGAAGTTTTTACGAGGTTGGGTTGGAAAGTAAGTTGCAAATGCACACAAATGTGTTGAACAGAAATTAACCACAATTCTTTTGCATACTATGACAGTAACAGTAGCCTCCGTTAATGTTTCTTCTCAACTCCTCTGAAATATGTTTAGCGAGACAAAACAATATATGGCGCTAATTAGAGGACATTGCTTATTTTGAAGTTTGAGTAAGAGGCGAACAATCATTAGAGGTGCATTGAGATTCACGATGTTGAACACAGACATGTATTTATTTTACTCGTTAATTACCAGTCGAGCTAATTAACAGACATTTCTTATTCATCGACAAATTTATTTCCCCTGCAAGACGCAAGATAAACTCATAATCAATTCTCCAAATAGAGAACGGGTGGGTAATAAGCGTATACGCTTCTCTCAGTTTTCCTCCACTTTTTCTGATCAGCAGACAAAAATGTACTCTGTAGGTCAAATATGGTAGAAAATTCAGTACCTAGCTGATTTTTAGCCAGGATGCCTAGCTGAGCTTAATTGAAATTTGAAGTGCTTGGCTAGAGGTTTCTACTATAAATAACAAGATAAGATAATAGCCTCTATGTTCAATACAAAGTTTGATGAAGAAATCCAGAGAACTATGAAGAACCTACTGAACTGAAATACCCTAGCTAATTTTTGCGAATCGAAATTTTGCAAAGATTATTATCACTTCATAATAAATCAACACGTGTTAATAGAAACACTCGTCTTTTCAAGTAAAAATATATTACAATGAATGTTTCTTCTTTGTTTTCTTCTTTTTCTTTTTCAGTTTTTCAGCTTCGTCAGTTACAATCTAAACATGTATTATTGCGATTAATGTGACTGATTTTAATTCGTAACAGTTACTCCAAAGTACATTCGAGCGGGACCTCTACTTCAAATCAGGATGGTGAAAAGGGATTTCATGGGCAATTTAAGAATCAGGTACTTTATACCTTCCTGGTTTAAGCATATAATTTGTTGGGAACAAAAAGAAATATATCCATATTTTTGTCTAACACGCTAAAGTTTATTATTTGTTATTTGTGTCGAATTTTGAACTTGCGTGAAATACGCTCATATTGCCATTGCGCGAAATGTATTACGCGTGAAATACGTTCATATTGCCATTGCGCGAAATGTATTACGCGCGAAATACCGTTCATATTGCCATTGCGCGAAATTTATTACGCGCGAAATACGTTCAATAGTGCTATTGCGCGAAAATTAATTTGCGCGAAAATTAATTTGCGCGAAATACGCACATTGCGGCCATTGCTGAACAAAAAGAAAAAATACGCGCGATAATTTGTACGAATAAGGTAAGTTAAGTCTATAAATCTATAAGTTGTTTAATTTCGTGAATAGATAATTTTAATAAATTTCACGAGGATTTATTTTCGCGAATGGCCAAACATTATTAATAATTTGCATGATTAATGTTTTCTGTACAATTTACGATTATTCATCAAATAGTTTGGAGACTTTTTTCCTTCATTAACATCAAAGTCTAAGCCCCAATTAGATTCATCAGAGAAAGTAAAGGGTCGCGCGAAAAGACCAAAAATTCGCGAAATCGCGAATTTAATTCTCACGAAAATTATTTTATTAGCTAAGTTGTATAGCTAAGAATTCCATCTGACTACATTCACATCTTTTTCATAAAAGACAATGTATTCCCTTTACCAACTTGTTCAAACAAATTTTCCTACTTATATAACCAAAACTTCAGGCAAAGGTCTAACATAGTCTTATCTTGGTGTACACATAATATTAGTAATAATTTTCGTTCAAGAAATCACAAACAAAACTACGTACGGTGGACTTTCGTTTGCTTCTTTTTTCTTCGGTGCTGAAAAGAATAAATGTGATGCTATCAACTTTCTACTATTTAATGTCGCAAATTGCTATAAAGGCCGCGAAATGCTTTCAATTCGCAGGTGACGAGGAAAAAATGTCATGTATCCTATTTCTATAGAGAAAATTTAAAAGAGGTAATCATAAGGCATAACCTTTAAATCTGGCAGTGTTTTGCGAAACCGTTAAGTCTTTCCGCAAAAGCCTTCAGAATTGAGATAACCCTGCGTACATTGCTCTCACTGGAATTGAAGTTTCCACGATTAAGGGAAAATGAAAATATCTTTGAACATTACCGACGCAAAAAGGAGTTGTGTTTTGTTTTAAAAAAACAACTCGCCTACCTTTGGATACTAACATTACTCAAACTCTTAGTTTTTCCCAACGTGGTGCTCCATTCTTCGTTGGATCCTGTGATTTCATACCTAAACAAAAATTGAACAAAATATTCCTTTGCTATCCCGAGAATTTGTTACCGTGAGGAAAGACAATATTGCGGAAGAAAAGATTGCAGAATTTAAGATTCTTTTCCTCCGGAATTTCCTGACACAATATCAGATTAGCAATCTTTAATTCCGCAATCCTTTTATGCGCAGTTTTTTTTCTTGCCATAAGGTAAATTTTGTTTAAAGAAGCAACAAAAAGTAACGGATTAAAAATAATTAAACAGAACTTGGACCGTACGCACCGAAGGCATCGCTACCATTTTGAACAAATACGGGTAATAAATATAGGGACTGGTCGTCCTTTATATATCGCATTTTGGTGCCTGTAGCACGGCTATAAATGGCGCATACACACAATATTATTATTGGTATAAACTTTTTACGCTCAAAGGCAACGAAGGAAGATTTATGTCACAATAAAACAAGCGTTCTAATAACGTGACGAATACATTGTCAAACCCATTTCTAAGCTTCTAAATTACAAACGTGTTTACACTTACTGTGATAGATCTATATTTTTTAATTTTTCCATTTCTTTCTTTTTCTTTCCTTGAAAATCTTTTTCCACTTCAGCCTATACATCAAAAGTAGAAACAACAACAAAATACAAGTGAAGATAACACATTGTTACGTAATTCGCATGCAAGGTGTCTGCCAAATTGTTACGTAAAATGTGTAAAAGATTCCTCACACATAATAATGCAATCCAGTGCTCGGATTGAAATAAAATTTGGTACACTGCACAGGAAATTATAATGTACCCGATGCCGGCATAATATTAAAAAAACATTTGTTAAAGTAATATTTTTATTTATTAACAAATTATTTTTTAAATAAATTAAGTTTTTCCCTGCGAAAAGCAAGTAGGTTTCATATAAAAGATTTTTAAAATGTTCTAGGTATCTTTGATTTCCGACATAGAAACTTAAAAGTTGAGCTGATTATGCGAAATTATGACATCATAAGCCAGATGCTGAGAATTATTGCTGGTATATGATATGATAATCAGGATAACTAAAATATTATTATTCATGTAAATATGTTGAAAATACCAAACTGGATAGGTAAAACATTTCCATCACTAAATACCTTGATAAACCCTTAAAACAACGTGTCATTTATATCAAATACATGACGTCACGCATTAATTATCATAATTATAAAAGTTTTTTTAAAAAAATTAAAGATTCGTACACAACTTTTCAAGCTCTTTATAATGAATCAACATGTTTTTTTTTCGTGGGAGGTAAGCTTTAAGATTTACAAGGTTTTTGACGATGTTTTTCAAACTTCTATATAATTTATATAATTTATGCGATATTTCAACGTTTCAATAAGTAATGAAAAAAATTTCTAAAAATGGCAGTGCCAACTAAGAAACATAACAATAACATTAATGGACATTTTATATATCAAGGTTTTGAAGGTCTTTTCTTCAAAGAATGACAGATATTTAAGATTTTCAAGGTTCGACGGTGTTTAATATTTTCAAGTATCGGCAGACACCATGTCATAATAAAAACAGTTACGCGACTGTTCAAACTAGGAAAAAAAATCGCGATTTTTTAAGATTCAACTTTTCCTGAAAAGGTTGTTTTAATAGCAAAGTAATTTTTTTAGTCTACGTGCCATCATGATGCGAAAAAGTTTCAGTATTTTCTCTTTTACGGTTTCTCCTTGTGATAACTTTTCATAAATCTTACAAAAATAATGTTTAAAGATGTTAAGTGATCCAGTGTTTTGGCGCTCGGACCTCTTTCTTCAACCAACACATCACAGTTTGCTATGCAGAAAAATTTAAAACATGCTGTTTTAATGTTTTCAATCGTAACTTCTTCGTAGTCATAGGAGACGAATTCCTGCGGACCCATCCTTAAATACTTTTGCGCCTTCCCTTGCACGTCATTCGTTAGTCTCTGCACTACAATTTCTTGCCTATCCAAAATTTCTTTAATTTTATTGCAAAACCAACCACATCAGCTTGGAAAGCGTCCAGCTGATGTGGTTGGTTTTGTTCTCTTTGCAGCAACGGCTTTTCGGAAAAACCAGTCATTCTGAATCAAAGAAGCATAAAAATTGTCATAATATAGTAGAAACCAGTGTTTTGAAAAAAGGGTTTGACACTCTTAAGAAAGAATTTTCCGCAACTCTCATGGGTGGTTTTTTCCGACATACACAAGACAATGGGCAGGTTATTTGCATCTCTATATAAAACATACAGATGTTAGTAAAAAGCCTGTAATAGCAGCTAAGAAGGACAATAGGAAGCCAGTTGCTTTGTTATAAAAGATCTCATTCATTTGTACGATAGCGTCTTTTATAACCATCTTTTAATTACTCACTTTACTTTACTTTGATATATTTCGCGAAAAAAAATTGCTATCCAAATTATAGTTTTGCCGTAAAGAGAAGAATTTGTAACTTATGATTAATACACGGTTTTCCATCTAAACTGAGAGGAAAACTAAGAACAATTTAAGAACATTTTGAGACTTCACATTGAAAAAGTTAAGAACATTTGAAGGCTTTCTTCAAATTAAGTGTTCTTGTAAAAAAAAGTGCAATTCATTGTTCTCGTTCTAAATGTTTGAACAATGAAATCCTTACATGTTCTAATGAAAAAGAGGGAATCTGAACCTTTATTCACCAATACATTGTCATAAAATAGATTTACCTGGATTGTTTCTTCTTTTTGTTACGTCTTGCTTCTGGAGTTACTATTTTGAATTAGCTTCTCGTGCGCACGTGTTGTAAACTTTACTACTGGGCTGGTTTCTATCCCGTTTCAAAATGTTTTCACTTGCGCACGTGTTAATGTAGTCGAAATGCATTGTGGTATACTATGGCAGCTCTCGGCCAAGCGACAAATCGGTTTTAAAAAATAGAAGAAAAAGATAAAAGTAAAAATAAAATAAATTGAAATAAAAAAATAAAGAAATAAAAAATGAATTAAAAGTAAAATAAATTAGTGAATTTAAAAAAAATTTATTGAAAGTAAAATTAATTAAAATTAAAAAAAAAAAAAAAAAAAAATTTAAAAGTAAAGTTTGCAAACCACAACGTGGTCTAACCAGACATTGCAATGTTAAGCATGTCTTGTCAGAAATGCCAGATGCTAGCCCTTCTCTGTCCGTGCTAAAATTGTCAAAAGAAGAAAAAATTCTAAAGAAGCTACATCCTTTAACATTAAAATAAATGGTGAGAAAAAGTGCTGAGATATGTTTTGGTGACAGATGTTTACCTGAATCAGCAAGATGTATGTTTTCAGAGGATAAATTTAAATTTTCAACTGATGAAGCTGTCGAACTTTGGAACAAAATAGAGCTCCTGATTGAAAGTTTTAATGGTGATGCTGAGGATTTTTATTCTCATTTTTATGGCTTACTAGGGGATAATCTTCTACCCTTAAAGTTTGAAGATGTGACTTTAAGCAACATTTTATTAACTGAAGTTGCTAATCACATTTTAATTCATCTCTCAGGAACCGATAAAGTTATGGCGTCTCTTCCTGATACTGTTTTGGCGATTTCTGAAAATGAGCTGAAAAGTTTGCAATATATATCTTAAGGGAAGAAATTATTTGCGGAAGAAATTTGTGCGGAATTTATTTTTGCGGATGAGTGACCCAAAAATGGCATATTTTGCGGAAATTTTTTTGCGGATAGCGACCTCAAAAGAGATATTGCGGAAGAAAGTTTTGCGGATGCAAGAAATTTGGTAAATCGAAAGTCGGGAAAAACCTAATTTAGTACCTAAGTGTATGAAAAACATCCGATTTATGAAATATCATCTCTCTATTTTTTATCAAAATATCAAAAAAAGAATACTAAGCTGTAACAAATGTAAGATCAAATATCGTCACTGAAAATATTGAAAATATTTCTACATGGATCGTCAAGCTAAATAGGCCTTTAAATGTAAAGCAAAGTCAAACAGATCGATTCTTTACGCATAAAGTATTTCGAAAAATTTGCAGAATTTATTTTTGCGAATGAAAAATTTCAAAAGTTTTGCGGAATTTATTTTTTGCGGATTTGGGCAAAATCCGCAAAAAATTATTTCCGCAAAAAAAGTTCCGTACAATTTTCTTCCGCAAATAATTTCTTCCCTTAAGGTAGCTGGATTTATTGTACATAAGCTTCACACAAAATTCCGTTTCTCAAAGAAGTGTACTGATTACAACAAGCAGGCTATTTTAATTTACAGGCGTGCAAAGTTGGCTGTGACAATTCGCAGACACTGAATCAATATACAGGACAGAGGTGGATTGTGGAGGGGTGAATAAACAAATTCAAGATGTTTTTCGAGAATGTGAAAAAATATTTCGATCGAAAACCTCGCATTTCAGCACAACTTGAAATGTCATGATCTTGTTGAAGATATGTTGAAAAACTGTTCTATTTTGTCGAACTTTAAATAGTGTTTGTTATACTGTGGATCCAAAAGTCAGCAAAAGAAGTCAGTATAAACCTTTGGAACATATGCTCACTTTGTATACAAGAGTTCGGAGTCTTTCATATGCAAGAGATATACGTGAAAAACACAAAGCTGCTAAGAAGGTTGCAAAAAAGAGATCACTAACAACTGAAATCAAGAAATCAAGCAGCAGCACAGACATGGGACACCGATTGACTTAGTTCCGGGCATGAACTTTAAAAACTGCCACAACGGCTATTTTTATAGCCACACACTTAATAAAAATCATTATTCGGCTTAGCTTACCAAGTAAAAAAACTGCTGCTATATAGTAATTTTTTGCAGCTTCAAATAGTAAATATTATTAACATGTGAAACAACAAATAAATTAAACATTTGTGACATTTTTTTGCGGATTTAGTTATGGAAATAATTCATGAATCAGACATTTGGCAAAATATATTCCGCCAACTTTTGCGGAAGAAAAACCAAATCCGCCAAATTAAATTCCCGCTAAAATTACATTTTTTCGCCATTCGCGAAATTAAATTATGCCAATTCCACCAACACTAAACTTTGTAGAAAAAAAATATTGTAAAAACAAAACAAACTTACCCTTGAGTAGTATTATGGTTTAATCTGCCTAATTCCACAATAAAAATTAAAATTAGCATTTCTGGAGTGAAGCATCAACAAAAGCCAATCTCTAGTCTTTCAGAATAAGAGGAACTAGAGAATAAAGCCAAAAAATAATGTTTTTTTCAAATTTGTGGGCTATAAAAATAGCCGTTGTAACGGTTTTAAGTTCATGTCTGGAACTTTTGGCTTTCTTTCAACTCACGTTCAAACAATCAAAAAACAAACAATCAAAAAATTTATCCATCACAGCTGCTTCAGGTGGACCGAATTGATTCAAAACACTACCAACAGTTTCACTCAGGACTTGAGAGCAAGACAAACTTTCATTACAGAGAAAGGTGTCAGTTGGACATGATCATTTGTCAACTTGTGAACTAATTTTTAAGCCACTTTCTAGGTCTTCATGATAGAGTTGTGTAACATGACTCCAAAGAATATAAAAACCACTATTCCACATATAACGTGTAGCTCGACCAGAACCAGAATTTGAGAGACAATTGCGTGATGTTTTTATAAGATGCGTAGCATCAGCAAAAAAAAGATGTAACGGTTGTCATTTGTATGGATATTTTTAGCATGATAAACTATATCCTTGCCAGGCTTGGAAGAACCAGCAGGTTTAGACAAAATTTAATAATCATTGGATGGTACCTGACACTAGTTGGTGAAGAAGATTGGAATATACCTTTGTTGCTCTTCCCAAAATAATTTCATAAACGGTGGTACATTTTTTTGTCGCAACCACTTAACAGGGTAACTAAATCAGAGCTTATTTCACGACTTACATTGCCACCATTAACTGAATCGCAGTTTTCATTTCCACTAATTGAGCTGTTAATTGTTTGCACTCTACCCGATGACTTTGAATGGTTAATTTTATGCGTTCAGGAGAGGTGAATTTGATAGGTGCTTTTTAACTTTGCTGGTTCAAGCATTTTAGTTTCTTTCTGGGCCGTAGATGATTTAAATTTAACGTTATGTGCTGTGGTTTCACAGGCAAAGTTTAAAATACTGCAAAATTTGAGCCATAATATTGATCTTGGTGAAGATTTGACTTGAATGATTTTTGTTGAAAATGTCAAATAATCAAACTTTTTGGGAATAACATGCTTTTGAAAGGATAATTCCCTGCTTATTATCACAATCTGGTGCAGCAATACCAACACACAATTTATAACCATTAAGTTCTGTTATAAAATTTGAAAGGTTGATGTTATAAAAAGACTTTTTATAGGAGGTGTACAATTAATGATCGCTAGGGTAACATCCATCCAAATATTCTCAATGAAAACGAGAGAGATTGATCAATGAATATTTCATACTTTGGGATGATATGGCCAGATGAAGTACAAGTAACAATAACTAGTGTGTCTTGAATGTCAATATGCCAACAGCTACTCAATGACAGTTTTCAAATTCGTTGACCGAAGTCAAAGAAGTTTCTATATATAGTGGTTGGAGAAGGAGGCGGTGAAAGATCTTGGATATATTGAAATCTTCCCGTTTTTGAATTGAAGTGCTGGATCGAGGAGCTTTTGGAAGTGGTTTGACCAATACTTTTTTGTGGAAGATTGAGATAAGGTAGCTCTCCTTCTTTCAAGCTTTTGCGAGTTGAATAAACCCAGATTTGTTCTGGAGAAAAATGACGTTCACATTTATATATAATTTAAATGTTGCAATGCGTTTTTTCAGCTGATCATCAATGACCCTATCTGTCGTAATAATGCTAATAAGTTCCTTCCCCCATTTCTTGTTTACATCAGTATTGGGTAGTGGAACTTTAAAAATACTGAGCTCTTTGTTTCTCCGTGATGTAGGGCATCCAAATATAGCACAATTTTTGCCCGGCATAGTAAAAATTGCAACAAATAACCCAAATACCAAGCAAGAAGTCCAAGCAACAGCACAAACAACAGTTAAAAATGCGCCATTTTGAACTTCTGTGCAGGATCGGAGGTTTGGGCGCCAGTATCTCTCGCTCATAAAGACATGAGAACAATAGATCATTGTTTCTTACCAGACTATCTTTTTTCTTATGACTATGCTTTTATACTGAATTCGGCGTTCAAAGTTAGGTCCCAAAACGGTATTTTTCATTTTTTGCCTATATTTGCTTAGGAATCGAAAAAAGTAGCTATATTTAAACTGCTCTAAACTCAGTTTTTGTGAACATTTATCTTTAAAACCTTCCATATATGTTAATTACATGTTGAAAATACACTAGAATTAAAAAATTTTAAAAACCTTTTTTTTCCGGGGGTATATATCGATGAAAATAGGCAAAATTTCGTCAAAAATAAATTTTTTTGGGCAATTTTTTGAAGTTTTACTCTCATAGCAGACTTAATAATACCATAAACTAGTATTTAAGACTTTCTATCAATAGTATGGATCTAAAACATCAATTAATACTCCATAAAACTCAATTTGACAGTTGTCAGGGGGTAAAAATTTACAATAATTGCCAAAATATGCAAAATTTCCAGCTTTTAGAGATTTTTTTTGAAAATATTCTCTCATCACAGACTTTAAAATACTAGGAACTATTATTTCAGACTTTCTTTCAATGTTAGGGATCAAAACCATAAATTAACACTCCATAAAAATTAATTTGGTTGTTGTCAGGGGGTTAAAAATCGTTCGAAACTTTAGTCCATCGATTAAGATGGTAGCACCAAAACAACAACATAACAGAAAATAATTTAAGTGAACAGAATGGTTTATTCGAATGTTATTGATCAAATGTTGCATTGCAAAATTCCTTTTTTTTTGACATTCGAAAAACTTTGTTTTGTTGTATACTGTCAAAACTGTAATGTAAATGAATTTAGGTTAGGATAGTATCTGTCAAAATTAAATATATGTTATTTTATAGTTAATAGATTAATAGATAAAAATGAAAAGGAAAAGAAATATTCAAAAGATAAAGATGACTGGGAACCTGAATGTAAGAGAAAAGCAAAAATCAAGAGTTCTTCTTCAAACAGCTGCATCATTCATTGTTCAGATTCGACGGAAAAGTTGGTTAGGCTGCAATCATATGATTCTTGGAAAGTACTATTGAACGCAGCGAAAATCCGGAATCACCAAGCGATCATTGATTTCGAAGCAAACCTTACTGAAGGAGAGTTTCCTGAAATTTGTTATCATAAACAATGCAGATGTATTTTCATTCTAAAGGAATCACTTGAACGTATTCAGGGAAAATCAGAAGTAGGAAAACCAGAAACAGTAACGTCAGAGGTAAAAGGTTAGCTTTTCTATTTTTGTCTGAAAGGTGAAACAATGAAGAAGAAGGCGTTAAATTTTGAAGCCACTCTCATTTATAGTATGTATTTTGATTGTTATAGTGAAAAGCCCGGTTTTGCTTTCATGGGTGTTATATGCTTACCGTTTGCCTCTCTTAAGGAATTACCAATCAGGCGATCTTCCCGACAGAATTCAGCGGATGATACAAGCTCATCTGTCCCTCCAAAACAATGCATATTTTGTAAACACGAAAAGTACCAAAAAGGTTCAAGAAGTATGGGATGCATTGCTCAAACTTTTCGATAATCCAAAGGTTGAATTTTTCAAAAACATACAAAGTAAATGTGAAAACGATTCAGAAAAGAAGAACTTGAAACGGAAAGTGAAGAAGAAAACCGACATGTTTCGATTCCTGAATGTTGGCAAAGAACTTGTTATATATCCAACCTCGTTAAAAGTTGACGACTTGGTGGTTCCTTACTATGAGACTAAAAAAACAGTAGAGAAGTTACAAAAACTAGTAGACGTGGAAAAGTCGATCAAAAACACTGCATTATTCCTTAGAAAAGAAATAACTGATACTTCATACGAAATGCAATGGCCTCCAAGAGCAGATGATTTAAAGGTTAAAAGGTTTATAATACCGACACATTTGGATGGCTTTTTGACTGTTCTATTATCCTCGAATGAAGTCATAACAGATCGAGTAGCCCGTCTCAAGCTGTCATTCAGCCAAGATTTGATTTATGCAGGTACGTACCATTATCGTAGAGTACAGCATAAAAATATTTACTTTGGTGAAGATGACAGACTTAAATAGGGCAAACACTGGGTTATAGTAGGTAGAGTATACTTCGCATACTTTGTTGTTTTGTTACCATGAAAATTTGAATATGGTTAATTGTTTAAAAAAGATCTGATAATAATTTTTCTTTATAGTGCACAACGGAAAATTGCTGACTCCAAAAAGTATACTCTTTCCGTGCCATATCAAGGAGTTGACCAACAATTGTGAACTGATCACAACAGCTAACAGACTTGGACATGGTGTTTCATATTCAAAGCTTCAAGAAATATTATCTGAAGTTGCCTACAAAAAAATTGAAAACAGAAAAGAGGACTTCCTCTTTTCTGTTTTCAATTTTTTTTTAATTTTTTTTTCAACTCCCTGAAATCTGTGTCAAAGAAGCCTTTACAATTACAGTGGAGGATAATATTGATCGGCTAGAAGAAACACTTTCAAAAATGCAGAAAGAGGAAATCGTTCGGTGGGTCGAATTCGTTTTAAATCGATTGTTGGTGCTTCCAAGATCAAGCAATGGGGAGCGATGTTATCAGGCGGAGAAAACAAAATGGAACTCATCCGGTTTCTTGTGAGTCGTTGGAAAAACAAAGAAAACTTTTCAAGATGGCATTAGCCTTTATGTGGCATACGAAGAAAAATGTATATATTTGCATTACATCAAGAGGCAATCACCTGGTTACAGATCTGGAATGCAACCAAGAAGAAGCAGATACACGGATGCTCCTCCATGTGAAACACGCAAGTGAATCTCTCAACAATATGATCATTTTTACTCCAGACACCGATGTGCTTGTAATTGCACTAGCAGCCTCAACGGAGTTGACATGCAACTTACTCATTCGCACTGGTACCAAATCAAAGTCAAGGCTAATTTCAGTCAACAAAGTCCGCTTATCTTTGGAATCGATATTTTCTTTACGTGACACAAATTTGGCAATGAAGGCTATTCTGGGATTGCAAGCCTTTACTGGTTGTGACACTGTCAGTGCTTTTTCAGGAAAGGGGAAAATTAAGCCTCTGAAGATCTTACTGAAAAACAGCAAATACATCATTGCGTTTTCTGAAATTGGTTCTACGCCCGAGCTCACCCAAGAACAAATGGAGGTGATACAAGAATTCGTGTGCGACATCTACGGCCACAAAGGGAGCAGCACAAATGACCTAAGATTCAAATTGTACTGTTCAAAACAAGGGAAATTGGAAGCCAAAAGTATTCCTCCATGTTTTCGACAGCCTGCAACAACACTCACGTAAAGCAGCATACCAAGCTTTTGTTTGGCGCCAGTGTCTTGTTGCAGCTCCTATCGTTCCATCTCCATTTAATCATGGATGGGAAATGGTTGACGACGAAATTACAATAAAGTGGAACACTGTAAAACCAGCTCCTGAGGAAGTATTGGCGCTTATGTTCTGTACGTGTTCGAAAAAATGTGTACCAGAAACCTGCTCGTGTATTGCTAATGGATTGTTCTGCACAGATGCTTGTACGAAAAGAGACTGAGAATTTTTTTAATGAGGACGAACAAAGTGAAGACGATGACGAAAGTGACAATGATGATGATGATGAGGATGATTATTCTGATTATGAATAATTACGTTTATTCACCTATATCTATATGAACAAATTTGTAGCATTTAACGTAAAAGTAACATAAAAATGTCAAAAGAATCGCTTGCAAATATTATATGATTTTACCCCCTGGAAACACTCAAACACGTTATTTAAAGTGTCAATTACACGAGGTAGTTAAATAAACTAGATAAGGTGTCAAAAATAACAGTTTGTCATGAGAGAATATTTTTTTAAATTTTGAATTTTTTGACAATTTTTGTAAATTTTTACCCCCTGACAACTGTCAAATTGAGTTTTATGGAGTATTAATTGATGTTTTAGATCCATACTATTGATAGAAAGTCTTAAATAATAGTTTCTGGTATTACTAAGTCTGCTATGAGAGTAAAACTTCAAAAAATTGTATTTTTGGCGAAATTTTGCCTATTTTCATCGATATTTACCCCCGGAAAAAGAAAAGTTTTGGAATTTTTTAATTCTAATGTATTTTCAACATGTAATTAACATATATGGTTAGAGCAGTTTAAATATAGCTACTTTTTCGCTTCCTAAGCAAATATAGGCAAAAAATGAAAAAATACCGTTTTGGGGCCTAACTTTGAACGCCGAATTTGGTATAAAAGCTACCGATTGGTCAAACCTATTCCCGAAATTCTAAAAATATATACCCTAAAGTTACTAAAAATGCACATAATCCTTATTCGCAAGAGGTGAGCTGTAATTTTGTATCAGCCCATCGCCTATTACCAAAAATACATCTGTCGTCAGGGGCGGATATAGAATTTTTTTTATGTCAGTCACAAATTTTGCGAAGCAGAAAAGCGCAGCTGTTTGCGTAGCAAACCGCTGCGCGCTAAAACAGCTGGGGGCTTTGGGGGGCGCTGTAAGTCCCCTAAATGGGGTACGGGACGATGCCCGGAAGTTTTTGCTTTTTACAGCATTCTAAAGCGTTAACAGGTTAAATTAAAATCCAATCTCCTCTTACTCTTTAACGTGTAAAACCACTCTTTTGCGTTAATTTTGGAAAAATGTATTTATTGTATAAAGTTAGGGGATAATAAAAACAACGGTATGAATTACATATTATCAGACTGTTTCGCCCAATATCAGGGCTCCTCAGCTTGCCTAGGCAACATTCAATAACATTATATATTATTTAGTGTGCCAGACAAGTACAGTCGGCTAGCGCTCCAATAAACCGGGTACTATTAGCAGGAGCAAGCTAAACCCGGGGGTAAAGTGTGTGGAGGTGATATAAAACGAAATAAATAATAGGTAGTTAAAAGTTGCGATAAAGCTCCTGACAGGAGACTCCTAGAACAGGTGCTATCAGCCAGAGCAAGCTGAACCTGTAGAAAGGAAAAAGAAGTAGCAGGGGTGGGGTAGAAAAGTATATATAGTTAAAGTGTATAGTAAAGTAATTACATAAGGTAAGTATTTTATTTGTATCTAATTATTTATTTGAGATTTATTATATAAGTTCAAGACGTCTTTTGTCTTTAGCAAACTTATTTATGACTTGATGCACATCCGGCACTATTTCATTATGTATGTACATGAGAGCAAGTCCATTAAGTCTGCCAGAGACCATAGTTGTGCGAGTATAGCTTTTTAATTTTCTCATGGATGAAAAAGAGCGTTCCCACTCACATGTTGTGACAGGTATAGTGGCTAAGATACGCAGTGCCACATTTAAATTTACAAATACTTTTAAATCAATCGACTTTAAAGTTTGGGGAATTGTTTCAGGCCTGGTACCTTTAAAATCTAGCCAGTACCTTTCCCATAGTTCTAATTCGCCACTTAAAGCAATAAATTTTTGCATGCGTCAGCACATTTTCTGTGACGTCATCAAAAGCTTGAAATTTGTTCAAAATGCCACTATCTGCTTAAAATTCAATTACTTTAGTTCTAGAGCGAATTTTTACATTCTGTTTGAAGTTTTTGAAAGTTAAATAAAAGTTATTTAACATATTTTCCGGTTTTTACATAGATCGTATGAAAAATTGCCAAATATTGCACGAAAATTCGTTTTTTTCCGATTTTCGGGTAAAAATTAAAAATTTTACCCGAGAAAATCGGGAAATCGGATTAACCACGTAACCAAAACATGCAAAATGATTCTTCTTGATGAAACAAAGTTGTGTTGTAAGTTTCAAGTTCTAAACATAATCCTAACAAGAGTTATTATATTTTCCACATTATAAGGGTTTCATAGAGATTTTTTAGGGGTAGTTTCGAGTAATAGCCAATATCAAAGCCTCTGAAAGTTATGGGACCTAAACATTTTGCATGCTGGTGTCTAATAGATAAATATTGAAACTCAGTAAGTATTGTAGCCATGCAACATAGCATTAAAGAGTTATTAAAAAAACCGTCGGGACCGAATAGGGTTAAGGTGGTCTAAGAGAGGGTCAGTAACAGCTTTTTTGTAGAAGACAGACATACAGGTGAAAGGATGATTATCCCTATTAATTTGTCTTCCAACAGTCCTCTTTTTTTCCTCCTCTATACCAACCTTTGCACAGACAGAAAGAGTTTCCTTGTACCATAAGTCATGAAAATGGTCGACGTTGTTTCTTGTCTGTCTTAAAACATTTTGTAAAGTTTTTATTAAATCTATTGAGTCCACTATATCCATAGATTTATTTTGAAGCAGTTGTGTCACAGGCAGAGTAACATCAAAAATACTTCTTGTAATTACAAGAGTGACAACAAATTCAAAGTTGGCTATTTGATGAAAAAAACCAACTGCTTGTTTTGAAGTATCATGGTTGTATTTTCTCTCTAAATTTAACTTCATTTCTTCCAGGGTAACATAAATTGCAATATATAGCTCCTGAAAAGTATCTAAACCAGTTATTCTTTCAACCCATCTAGTGCGACAAACATCTTTAAGTTTAGTGACAGTAGCTAATGGACAATACTTTTCAATGTTATCCAAAGAGCTTGTGTCGCTTTTCAGAAAAAAAAAAAATAAGTAATGTGTTTAATTTTAGTCATAACATGTGAAACTAAGCTCACAGTACAAGATTTTTTCACAGATAAATTTAGACGGTGGCTGTTACAGTGAACATAGATGGCCTTTCTGTTAAAACTAAGAATGCGTGCAGAGAGACCATTTTTATAACCAGCCGCAGCACCTGCACCGTCATATGCTTGACCCTTACAATCTTTTATGTCCAACTTCAAATGCCCTAAACACTTGCATAAAACAGACTGTAAGTCTTTACCAGAAAGTCCTTCATCACAATGGATAAACTGGATGAATTCCTCTCTAATGTTAAATGAATCATCCACAAAACGCAGGACTAAAGACATTTGCTCTTTGTGAGATGAATCAGAGGCTTCATCAGCAAGAATAGAATAAAACACATTGTTTTTTATCTCAGAAACTAATTTATCCAAAATAAATTCACCACAACAACTTATTAACTCATGTTGTGTTGTTTTGGAGATATAGGTTGCATTTTTAGGGCTGTTATTCAAATGCTCAGCAAGAATAGTTTGGTTTAATTTAGCAAATCTTCTTATCAAAATATTAGCTGACAAGATCTATTGTATAAATTTAATGACCTTTTATCGTTCCCATAATCACTGTGTGACGTGCAGACAGCTGCTAGCTACTTTAAATAAAAGCAATGGAGCAAGCTAAATTGTTAAAAGATTAAAAAAATATCCATGGTTACCGAAAGCTAGCTATGACACAAAAACAAGTAAAAATTGAGAGTGTGCATGAAGCAAACTAAGTGGTATTTGAAGTGAAACTTTTATTTGAAGCCTTGAAAATTAGTCGAGACAAACTTTGAAATCCCTCATCATATGTCTTACGTGACTTGAACAACAACTGAATGCAAAAAAATAGAAAAAACCGTGAATAAATACACTTTTGAAAGTAAGGTAATTACACTTTTGAAAGTTGAATAATTACACTAGAGATTTATTAATTAATGCGTGTAAAATAAATGATTAGAATTAAATAAGTGGGTTTTACCCTACATGGCGGGGCGGTCGTTTCAATCACTGACTTTGCGTTTTCTCGATGGTGGCACAGCGCGGCGAAACACTTCAAGAGACGATGTAGTACTGCGGTGGTTGGTGTTTGAATTCCATAAAAGCTCTGAAGAACGAAATGCAACAAAACGGTCGAAAATTTGGCGGCGGTCAAAAATTCGTTAAAGCCTCGTGTGGAATAATTTGTATAATATTTTACATACAGAATGAAAACAAAAGAAGAACAAACAGAATGAATTATAATTGGAATAAGATAATTATGTTTATTTTTTCACTTGTTTGGGTTTAGTTATATATAATTACTAGTCGATAAGGCCCGTGGAGAAATCCACTTAGGCAGGAGGACAATGTAAAAATTGGTTATTTTAGACCTTTTGCTGATGTCAGCAGTGCATATGCAAAAACAAATTGACGAAATTCAGTTTATCCGTTGTCTCTATTGTGTAGAGCTCGACACGCTGATGAAGAGAATGTATACGATCATGTGCTTTTGATGAACTGTTAATGAGATATAAGGGTTTAAAAATTATGCTGACGCCAGCAAAGACCCGCGAAAACACACAAAATTATTTTTTAGAAATTTGTATACCTGTTGCCTTCAACGTATAGGTCTTTAAACGCTGATCAAGAAAATGTGTAGGATCATGTACTTTTGACAAACGGTTACGGAGATATGGTTGTTTAAATGATTTTTGATGACGTCATCAACGCGTCCATTCCACGGATTCGGTGACCCCAGGTTTGGAAAACTTACCCAAATTGGTCCCAGGTAGTCCCTAGTTACCCCACGCAGGAGATGACGTCAGTTATTTCCACCCATTTCCAAGTTATTTAGCCTTAAATTTAAAAGTGCAATGCAATGGCTTCACTAATCTTAATATACTTTCCTTTGACGTCAATATTGCTCTAACGTCAAAGTTTGCTAATTTACAGAACAAATTTATAGGCGATGTTTTATAGACTTTCTCAAAGAAATTTTATCCACTTTGCAAAAGTCACAGAAAGAAACCCCGTATTATTATAGAGATAAAGAAAAAAGTATATGGAATAAAATCCTTTATTTTTTCCAGAGCTCACTTTATTGAATGCCATCTTGATATGTTGCTTTCTCTTTCGCTTTTGGCTTCCCAGAATAAGGTAACAGTAGCTGTCTTTGCCGACTACTCTAAAGCGTTTGACACCATCGACTACGCGACTCTACTACGAAAGCTTGAAAAACTAAATTTCTCCAAAGACTTCCTTCACTGGTTAACAGAATACATTGCCGATCGCAAGCACTTTGTACAGATTGACGATAACTCATCTAGCATGCGTAATACTGGTTTCGGTGTTCCTTAAGGATCAATACTTGGGCCAGTAATCTTCAACCTTTACGTCATCCACCTCCCTAATCATCTGAACGTATCCGGATCACTCCAATACGCCGATGATACGACGGTGTATGACCACTGCAAAGCCACACAAGTAGCAGAAAAGACTGGCGAGCTCGTAAAAGATTTACAAAACCTTATATCGTGGTCAACAAATTCCAACCTTGTTTTTAACAATAAAAAAACAAAAACTATGTTATTTAGCACCAGGCAACTTTCACGAACCCACAACATCAAAAACGCTGATACCAAGCTTACGTGCAATGGTCATCTCCTGGAATCATCAGAGGAGCTCAGTCCTTGGAGTAACCTTTAACCAACATCTCGACTGGAAAATGCATATCAACTCTGTCGTAAAAAACTGCTTCGGTACACTCAAATCATTGAAGCTCATAAAGCGACTGCTACCATTTTCTCTAAAAAAACAACTTGTAAACGCATTGGTTTTGTCTAAACTGGACTATGGCAACTCGGTGTACATCGGCACGACTCCAGCGTATTTACTTAAAAGGCTTCAAAAGGTCCAAAATGCAGCGGCTGGTTTTGTTTTACAAAGACATGCGAAGATCGCAGACGTTATAAAACTGTCATGGCTGCCAGTGCTTGAGCGATACAAGTATGCGATAGCTGTGCTTGCCTTCAAAGCTTTACATGAAATTGTTCCCGACAACATGCAAGTCAAACAAAAGATCAATCATCGAACCCTTCGAACTAACACCAACAACACAGGAACAATGATCGACTGTAATGACAGCGTTACAACATTCCAAGCAGAAGCAAAGACTGTCTTTAACGATTTACCAAAGGCCATAAGGGATTGCAATGAACTTAATGAATTCAAAAACAAAACTAAAAAGTACTTAGTTGACAAGGCCTTAGCACGGGCAATGATATAAAATTTTTAAATTATAAACAGTCTCCCATTAGCTAAAATTTTTGATGTTGTTGATGTTGTTGTTGTGTGTGTTGCTACCAATTCCTGTTCTTTCGATTTACGCGCCTATGATCCTATCCTAATCAACTTGTCAATCTTCTTATTCTAACTGGATTTTCTTTCGTATACTCAAGTATTTAAGTTTAATTGTATTCATTTATTTATTATTAAGTATTTTATTCGTGTGCGTGTGTGTTTAAGTGGTCCACAAGTTGCTACCAATTCCTGTTCGTTCATTTACGCGCCTATGATGTTATCCTAATCCTTACCAATGTATTTATTCTACCAGATTTACTTCCGCATAATAGAGCAATTAATGTTTGATTTTCGTTCTTTGTGTTTCAAGGATTTTTTACTTTACGCTATTTCATGTATATATATACTTACGCATTTCGAGATGAAGAACCATGTAATTTATGGATACGCTTGAAATAAATCGGTTATTATTATTATTATTATTATTATTATTATTATTATTATTATTATTATTATTATTATTATTATTATTATTATTATTATTATATATTATTATTATTATTATTATTATTATTATTATTATTATTATTATTATTATTATTATTATTATTATTATTATTTATTATTATTATTATTATTATTATTATTATTATTATTATTATTATTATTATATTATTATTATTATTATTATTATTATTTATTATTATTATTATTATTATTATTATTATTATTATTATTATTATTATTATTATATTTTATTATTATTATATACGTTTATTATTATTATATCACGTTATTTTACCAACGACCTGCACCGCCTCATCACAGCGCCTCTTTCACCTCCGCCGAATTTTTCTTTTAGAACGACCCGTTTAATTGACTCTACAGAGCTAAGCCGGTTTCATCTGGCACTTTGGTTGAGTACCCCGTCATAATGATTGTCAGAATGTGGCACCGACCCCCTCCACCCCCCCCACCCCTCCTGAGGATACATAGCACCGCCGAAAAACGACCCCTGGATTCATTACAGCATATAATTTTTCGGATTGCCGGATTACCACTGGACTGGGATAACATGAATATAAAATGGCGTGTAATGGGGGAAAAGAATCTGGTAAAAAATTCATAAAAGAAAATATGCAGGCATTTCAGTTACACCTATTTTCGCATCTTGAAAATCGCGTTCCATTACGCCATCAGATTGTTGGCGTATAACATTAGCTAAATTATTGGAAATCTGGCCAAAACTTATGCAACAAAGTTCAGATTTGTTCTTGCCTTCTCCAGTGTTTGCAATCCTTGAAGTTTATATGTAGCTAGCTATGGGTATTTTCTACTTCTAAATATTTTTATGTTTGTCCTAGGGTGTGACGACCATGTTTCAACAAAATAAGTATTAAAATTAACATTGGTAGTATAGTCAAGATGCTAGCTCTTCTGGTGACTGGGGGCAGCAAGAGCAAGACAAAAAAGAAACAGTAGTATCAAACCAGGAGGGTTGACCTGACTGACAACTTATGTAACTGACAACCTAGTTGTAGCCAGTATATATATTTACATAGGCTGCGTAGGTTGGGGAGATATGTATTTCAATAATGGACAGGTGGTAAAAGAAGTTTAGCCGTTTTATACAAAGTAAAAAATAGTTGTAGCCAGCCATTACGTGATTTTACTTTTCTCGCTAACATTCTCCGTTACTGGCAATATTGTATGGCTACAACCTGAATTTTCCCTATTTTATTGTAAAAAACTGAAAGAAAACATCCTGAAATTTTCTATATTGAAAACTAAAGATTAGAAACAACTGTTTTTACTGAAATAGCAAACTCACCCTAATTTCTCCTCTGCCTACAGATCCACCATTTCAATTTATTTCATGATCACACAATCATAAAGGCATGGCAAATTGACAGCGTGGTTGTTGGGTACATGTCATTACCCAAATTCGTTAAATATGGCACCTGGAAATAAACAATTATAAGTTCAAGATATTAGTACCATTATTCCCAGGTCTAGTAAGTTTTAGACACTCAAAGTTTCAGAAAAAGTCATAACTGGGGCTGAATTTAAAATAAATCAAAAAAAGGATATGTTCTTTCGATCATGGTGATTAAGCCTTAAGCCTATGATCTACCATTATTACCAATTGTACCAGTACTGAAACTTCTGTACAGTACAGAACGGCCAGCCTAACATCACTCAGTTTGCTCACCAATGAGAACAATTTTATGCAGTGGGGTTACGGGATTTTTATTTATTGTTATCTTTGTAATTATTCATTAAAATATATATATATATACAAAAGAAACCTAATAATTATGAAACTAGACAGTCTGGAGAAATTTAAGTTTAAGTAAAAATTGCCATAGCTTAGGTGCTCCCTAATTCACTTACTCAGAAGTTCTGTAATGTGAATTTTAATGAAGTCAGCAATGTTGCGTCAATACAGTGTCATAAACTTGTCTGTCCCGAAAGGGGTTGGTTTACCCAGATATAAGAAATTGGTCCCATTTTGGACCCGGGTAGTTCCCACACTGTGATGAGGTCAGTTATTTCCACCCGTTTTCAAGTTATTTCACCTCCAAGCTGAAAATCGCAATGCAATGGCTTTACTAATCTTATTTATTGTATTGGTGTCAGTGTAAATACATTGTTATGTCATAACATCTAGAACGTAACCAAATAAGACATACTTTATCGTTTACTTTACCGGAAAAATAAAAACATTTGTTACATGCAGACCAACGTAATTTCCGTATTATTATAGGAGATATAAATATATATATATATACAATAATTCCATCTTTTAATTTTTGCAAAAGGATTTTTGTATGTCTCATTTGCTTGCCAACATATTAGCTTCCTTATGATGTTAATACAAAATTTGGACTTCAATAACCTAATTACGACTGATGAAGCCATTGCACTGCACTTTAAAAAAGTCTAAGGATAAATAACTTGGAAACAGATAAAATAACTGACTCCTGAGTGTGTAAATTGGTACCAAAATGCGAACAAAGAGACCACAAACGTATGCGAAAATTTACTAACGAGATATTTGTTTTTAAAGATTTTCGTAGGTGTTATGAAAATGTGTGAACTGAGTATGCAAAAAAATAATAGAAGTGCGAACTTTTTCTTTATGCTGAATATGCATGCACGCGTTCAGAATTATTAATAGACAGAAGTCAGTGTTACAAGAGACAGCTTTATAAACACAGCGCAATTAAAAAATGCCTAAGGCAAGAGTACAGTTTAGGACAGAAGAAAAAAAATAACTGAGAATAATAAGAATACGACTGCCGAGGAAGTTATTAAAGGTACTGTCTATTAAAAAACAATATCTTTTCTTTTGTTTTATTAATATCAAAAATAACGAAGATTGCACTCTTAACAACAAAGATTAATCCAATACTTAGCACCATCGTTTGTTTGTTTTGATTTTGCTGCACTCGCCTACCATCTTCACGAACTTTCGAACGCGGCAAAAGGACTGGATCAATTCATTATTCAGCACATTTTGACTTGCGCATCGAACGACTAAATGTTTATTTATAATTTTAATTTTTGTTTAAAAGTTCTTCGATAGCAATGAATGAAAATAATTCGCAGATTCTAGGATTTCAATTCGAGCCGGAAAGAACAGCGAATGATGAGCTAGTTTCCGACTTTACAAGATGGTAGACTAACATAACATTGGAGACCTTGTTGCTCATACTCGCCTAAATGTTGACGGAGGTCTATGGTGCCTGTGCGATAAATGTGAGAGGATGCCCTCTGAAGTAGAATGTTTTTGCTGTCACGAGACAGACTCTATTAAATATTTTCAATTACATAGTATAAAATTTTCTACTCCTTCATGAGTAGTTCTTAGATGCGAGTGTGATTGAGTAATTTTGTAATATTTTTCAGATAAAAAAATGTATTACGGAACACAAAGAATTCTGAGCGGTGGTTTTATTGAAGAGTACGCTGTGGACATCTTTGGTGACACTCCATGACAGAGAGATTTCGAACGACCACCTATAGTTACCAGCCCCCACTCACCTCCTTAACATCCTTTTCTTTCCTCCGTTCAGATATTTCGCTGACTTTTCATTTTTCCTTATACAGAAGATTTTTTTTTTGATCCTTGGGCAGCGAAAAAAACATTTATCCTGGTTTTTTCGACTGATGTTAGTGCAATTCACAACAGCGCACCACAACATTATTCTGCCTCTCAACCTTACTGAATGTGCGATCTGAGTCTAATCTCTCTGTGGCGGGACATCTAGTAAAGAGGAAACTAATTTTTAATTATTGATTGGATGGCTTTAGAGTAGCTGGAAACATCTATGCAACCCTAAGTCATATTGAACTTCAAGTTTTATTAGTGAATGCTTCTTACTTAGGTTCGTACAGAATTAGCACAGTGTGTGTTTACCTTAAGGTATAGACACATCTCTGCCTTCGATTTTTTAATTCCATATGAATAATTCATAAAAAACGGTCTTTCACAATTCAGGGGGTAAAATTACCAAAATTTTTAAACATATAATAAAATATCAGCCTGGCCCATGTTTTATTTATTTTGGTCACTTCGGCGCGCTCCAGGTAAATACGTCACACGCGACATATTATTTCAGCCTCGCTTTAGTGCCTATTATCCACCATCCATATAAACAATCGAAGCGAGAGACTGCATGCTTTTTTTGTAAACAAGAATGAGATGTTGTTCAGTTGGTGTTAGGAAAGAAAACAAATAATTATTTATTTCTTTTATAGAAATTAGTTACAAATAAGAATTTTTTGTCAAAATTTTAGTTGATTTTTAATCGGACAGTAGCTTTAAAGAAATGGGTTTGTTGGGTAAGTTGAAAATATGAAAATCATAATGTTCATCATGTTTTCTTGTATTACACAATCACAATATTTTCATTTCCTAGATTCCATGGTATTCTTTTCATTGAAAACCTGATGGAATCAGTAAAAGTACGCCAAAAGCATGGAATAGATAATAAACAAACCCGTTATGTGCACTATTGTATGTGGGTTTGTGAGTTGAAAGTTGGAATATCAATAGAAGTTTTGCATTGCATCACACTTTGCCAAGGTTAATCTTCCTCTTCCGCTCAAAGACTTCCCGTCGGATAGTTTTTTCCTTAACAATAACATAATTATAACGTAATTTACAATGTTGTTTTGATAAGAATTACCTTTATTGTCTTTTATCAAGGATCGTAAACCCGAACCGATTCTCTTCGTCACATGATTATTGCACTCAGCTTTTCAACGAAACAGAGTGGTCCCAGCTTTTCAACGAAACAGAGTGGACCATACGGCATGGCTTTATCAACATATCATATGATGAGCTGTCTCCATCCCCAATGAAAGGTCGATATCGCACTTCATTCAATTGCATGGATCGTTTGAACATCATCAATATCCCTTCAGATTCCATTTTCTTAAAAAGAAGCAATGAAAATGACTGGTAACCATTTTACTGTGAAAGCAAGATACATTGTGATAAATACCTGAGGGCTTCCATCATGGTTGAAATAACAATCAAGTTCGTGCTGTATGTACCACTGTATATATGCCAATGTGTCTACTTCGCCTCTTTTTTTCTTCCCATCCATGACTTCGCACTGTCTACAAGAGCTGCTCTTAAAAATAATATCTACCACTTGCGAAGTATTTTCCGCTATTGCTGATACAATTCCCATCTTGGCTAACCATCCTCTGCTGCTCCACGATCCATCGAATGAAGTTGTCACAGTTTGAGTTTCTGTGTCATTATTTATAATAGCTTTGGCACTTTTTGCTGCTTCTCTCATATTTTTCTGCATCAAACTGAATGCTTTCTCCTCTATATACTTTGTGTGTTCTGAAAACGCAGGTCTACTGACAGGTTGCGATAGACCAAGGACACTGCAAAATTTTTCTGATCCTTTCCATCCTTTTCCTATGATTCTGCTTGCAAGCACACTTTTTCTATTAATATTGAAATCCTTTTCCGATTTTTCTGTTGTGTAAAATCCACCATTGTCGTTGTGGGTGATGCAACTTTCATTTGAGCAGTTGAAGCTCAGCTTTGTTGCTATGTAATCCCGCCCTAAAATTAGATTCTCCTATCTTTTTAGTTCTCTTT